>JAVANC010000012.1:29635414-30835414 GCA_033319125.1 Parnassius glacialis | reverse complement strand
AAACACGATTTTTAAAAGTTGTGTCTGTCTGTTTGTTCTGACTAATCTCTGAAACGGCTGAAACGGTTTTGACTTTTGGATTTTCACTGGTAGATAGCTGATATCACAAGGAGTAACTTAGGCTAATTTTATTTTAGAAAAAGAATTAGGGTTCCGCGAAAACCCCAAATAACACGCGGGCGAAGTCGCGGGGAACAGCTAGTATCGCTATATAATATAATTCTATATTTATATATTATTTCTTTGAATAATCCTGGTGATGATCCAATTTAATCACAAGGAATTTATTATGGAATAGCCGCTATTGTGATATTTTTGTAATGACTTTTTCACTGTTTACAAAATTGAGAAAAGAGTTAACGCTGTTTTAGGTTTAAAATCAGAAAATAATTTTAAAAATCACATGTCAAGTCCAAAATGCGTATACTATGTAAGCCTGAGCTGCCTTTACTGAAAAATGTGCTTAGCTACTACCATCAGTAGTCCTCCCTATGCCGTATTAATACAACTGTATAACTTAAGATACGTTTGCTCTTGTAAAATAGTTTTAAAATAGTATCAGTGAGAGATAAATTCAATTAAGCACGAACATTAATATTCTAGTACCGTGGTCGTCAAGTGGCGCTAGGGGGATAGTGCAGGTCAGGCCCCCTCCCACAAAAAGAGGGGGTTCGGACGGTGGCCGAAATCCACGTTTTTAGGCCTACAAAGCTTTTTAGTATGGCGTCCGCGTAGGTTTTGTGGAAATTTTGACATGTTTATTTATAGTCTGTAGGTATGTTGGTGGTATTAGTTGATTAACGATTGATTACGACCGCGATTCGCGCGCGAATATTTTGCTTTTTAGTGATTAATTGTGATGTCGAACGTTTTTATCAGTTATTAATTATTAAAAACATTAAATTTGAGTATAACTTTCATCGTTTTAGAGATTAATAAGTATTTTTCAATACGAAATTAATTTATTGGTATTTTAATTTTTTTTTTTTAATTATTTTACATCATTCCGATTTTCACCTAAACGTATTCTGATACAAATTGCATCAAGGAACATATTAGTCCCTGTATGTTCTTCCTCTTTAATATTTTGTAATAGTCCACTGCTGGACTTGGGCCTCCTCATTTGCAAAGGATTTGCTACAACCACCACGCTTTTAAAATGGATTGAGCATCAGAGTATTGGATCTCTTACATCTTTAATACTAGTCCCCGTCGCGGGTAATTTACATACCCCGGTAATATAGGAAATTTTATATCACCATCTTTTATCAGCCACAAGGTCTTTCTGGCCTTTAGTCGTTGTCTCTTGATACCCAAAGGACGGTAGAATATAAATTTATTCAGAGTCAAAGATTTTGATAATTCCTTGCATATACACAACGAGGAATTTTTACGTGGTAGAGCCACGCTGCAGCTATATCATGGTTGTAGCATACTCGTAAATGGGTCGTCTCTACCGGGAAAGGAACACGTTCTCACAGAATACCAGCGTAAAATAGCAGCTTAATGCTGTTGTGTTTCGGATGGTGAGTGTAGAGAACTGGAGATCCTTTTTACTGGAAACGAGGTATTCCATCTTAGTCCACAGCGGTGACAATCTGCATTTTGATTCTTAATTGAATGTTATATTAACATATCTATATATACATAACGTTGTCTATGGATCACAGGATCCACTTCCCATCACGTAGACTGTGTGCTCGTTTGTCACCCTTATTCTATTAAAAATGGAGTGAGGAACTACTATTCCATTAAATTATTTATTTCATCGAGGATTAAAATATGAAAGAGCTATAAACAAAGTCTATACAGGTACTAACGTTTCGCGCGTTTACTTGAAGGATTAAAAATTAGTTTCATAATTTTATAGATAAGGTCGAGTGCAGACTTTACGATAGCAATTCGAACAGTGACCAACGTAAAACGACACCTCGCTGCTGACGCGCCACTATTAATCATAGAAAATGACGCGGCGCATTGTGCGACTCCGTTCAACTCAAAATTGTGAAAACCTACCCGACGCGGCGTAGGCGGACTAATAACGCGCTCCGCTCACACTTTAGAAAATGCCCGCTAGGGGGGTACTGTTCGCACAAGAACTTTGCATATTTTTTTTACTTTTTATTTTTGTAAATAATATTTTGGTTTTTAGTATTTAGGAAGTTTTTTTTTTAATTTTAACACGCATAAATATTACATTATATTGATACGATACTAGTATTAAAAAAAAGTTATATTATTACTAAATAGTATACATAAATTGGACGTAATTATACGAAGATGTCAAAATAAGTGGATTTGTATATTTAACTCATTTTTAAATGACTTGTGGGTTGGAACGTTTTTGTATAACTACGTTCAATTTTAAATAAAAAATGCTTTAATTTAATTTCTCTATATTTTTTTTATTAAAAGTGAGGCAAAAGTCTGACTTTCAATAATAGAACGTTTTGGTTTAATATAATGCTCAAAACAGACCACGAAAACCACTTTTCTTAGAGACCAAGATCGAATCTTTCTAACAAAACCGATGTCGCCAAAGATTTACAATCATTTGTGGTGTGCCCGAAACTGAATATGCAAATCTGCTTGACTAGCAAAAAAATTAAAAAGTATAATATATTTTCTAATCCCAATTTGAATAGCATAATCTTAACTCGAAATTGTTGGTAGATAACAGCTAACGTAAAAAAATCCATAATAAAACACATAAAAAATAATTTCCACTATTTTCCTTTTATCTTTAATAAAATGAAATTAATAAGTAAAAATGAATATAAGATGTGTATAGTTCATCCAAAATTTATTTCAATCCATGTATGCACAGGCTATGAATAGTTTTGATAATAGTGCCACTTATTCAAGTATAGGTATAAATTTAATAACAAAAAAAATTCGTTTTCTTTTTCTTTTTCCCCGACCATACTTGATACAGCTTGACGATGACGCCACGCGTTAGTGTGCACGCGTCCCATGTGTGCGTTACGCGTGACGTTCTGCAACCGACGTGATATATTGAGAACTGCACCAAAAATCGCTACCACCGAGTTTACGTAACGTTACATTTTGCGTTATGTTTTAGTGCGTGAGGTCATTTAGTTTTTTTTATCGTTTTATTCTTTTATTTTTATTTTACTAGATACCAGAGACTATGATAGTTGCTTAATACCAGAGTTTAGTTTTACTTTTTGTCACATTTTTTTAGTAAAGAGCGTTATATAAACATTTAAAACAAATACGTTTAGTGCTGGGAGTTTTTCGTTTCTACAAATTGTGTTATCGAATATAGAGCGAAGAAGACTTGAAGAAAGTTCGTACAAGAAAGATCTCATGAACTCTATTCATTCTCATAACCCAAGACCTTTATAGAACTACATAAAGTGTAATGTTGTTTTTGTTTTACACATAACATTTCCACATTCACTGTTAGGGTGGTTGAGAGTTATAAAGGGATAATTGGGTTTTTTAATCACCGTCATCATCAGCATCATTAGCCCAACAAAGTCAACAATTAAACGTTTTTTGTTGTTTGATATGATATGGATTTAATCGTCACGTTACACTTTATTAGTTGACTATGCGCAGGTTTCTCACTCTTTGTCGATAAAAAAAATTAAGACTGACAAAGAGCTTACAGTCCACGTAATGATAAGTAGCGACTGCAGCCTATTCGTGCACTTTACCCAGCTGCCAACAAAGAAAGCCAGAGGAATACACAATTGCGAATAAAATTCTAAAATAAGTTCTGTAATACAGATAATATTTAATACGTGAAGAGAAAACTTTGTATCTATCCCTTTTTAAGCATATAGCGCGCACCGATTAGGGTAAAATTTAGCACAGTTAATTTTTATATGAAGGAAGAGTGCAAAAAGCTAAAATTTATATAATACGTGTTACAAATATATTAAATAAAATAAAATAAAACATTCATTGTTTACGTTCATACTGCTAATCACAGAACACAATTACTCTACCGAGAGCTGTAATGTCAAACACATTATTGGTCAATCAGTCGCACAGAGTAGAGATTGTCGCCAAAGAGTATATAATCATTCGTTCATTACAGCCCTTCACAAGTTTACTACTAAACATAGACCCCCAAATAATGGCACAAAGCACGGTCCTAACCCACATGCATCTATCGACTTCCTGCATGTCTTACCAGGTCGTCACTCCATTTAATGGGGGGTATATAATCATTACATTATAATTTTTTCTGTTCATTATAAATAATTAATGCTAGAACTTTGATATTATGTGATTTCAAATGCCTATTTTTCAATTGTCTGTGGAAAATGAAATGAAGGACAAACCTAAAATTGTAATGAATTGCAGTCAAATTTCGACTATAAAGCGACCACTAGTTTATATTATGAATATTTTCCTTTAAAACAAAATAGAACTGGTCGCACAAGCTTAATAGCAGGAGAAAGCAAGAACATGGTACCAATAAATAATCGGTAGAAAAATAAATAATTTATACTACTTTCTAAATTAGCCGTGGTAGCTCAGATGGTTAGCGCTCACTGTAAGCTTCACAGTACGCCAGCAACCCGGGTACAATCCCTGCCGGCACCAGTGAAATTATTAATTGCAATTTTAAGTGCTGATTTACCACGTGCTCGGCGGTGAAGGAAAACATCGTGAGGAAACCTAACTAAAGAAAAAAAAATATTTCGAAGACATGTGAAGTTCGCCAACGCGCATTGGGGCAGCGCGGCGGACATTTCCTTGCCCTAAAACCATCCCAGAAATGAGAGGAGACACGTGCCCAGCAGTGGGACGTAAATAGGCTGCAACTTTACTTTTTTTTACGTTCTAAATGTTAAAGCAGTGAGAGATATTGATCACGCTTATTTCCAGCGCATTCGTATGTTGATTTTTTCTTTATAAAACAGAGTGACATACGCACTTACAGTTCGCCTTATGGTGAGTGGCTACTGTAGCCCACTTCAACACAAAGAAGTCCACAGATGCGTTGTCATCTCTGAAAACTAAGATGCAATGCCTCACAGGCTATGAATATACTGTTCACTATAGCCATGGGAACGAAACACAGTAGTGCAAGCAGAATAGGTAAGAGGATGGTATCTCCAGGTATCCAGGCAGACTGCTAGACAGAAAAAAGTCCTAGCATCTAGGATAAATGAATCCTACCACTTAGTAAAGTACTAAAAAAAAACAATCAATTCAATACTTAACCGCTAACAAAACAAAACGAATAATTTATCAGCGAACATTATTAGCAATTAAAATGTCCGTTCTATTGACACAGACTAACAAACGCGTAACCAAATGCGTTTATCATCGATTTTTATAAAACAGAGCAAGCGGGAAACCGATAACTATTTACCGCTGCATAATTATCGAAAAAGCCGAACATTTTAACGTTTTCAAACGATTTGTGCGCGTGTGCTAGTCAAAATAAATAAAGCGAAATAGCGCATTGGTTCCACTTCGCCGACTATCTCATTTGCGGTTCTCAGAGGAGTAGTGCCTATCTGCCTATATTTCCGAATTTTATGCCTACAACGTGCGCGCCCCTTTGCCCGCCGATGTGTGAGTTTAGTTCCCGTTTGTACGTGCAGCCATTTTACATTGACCGGTGCGTTTACGAGGGCTCCTCTTAAATATGTCCGCGTTTTATGTATCGAGAGGTGCACGGGATGGATCAAATTAAAATTGCTAGGGTCGTAGTATGAGTTAGAAGTTGAGCGATAGTAAAGGGTAGTTCCACCCCCGTCGCGTCATCGCACTGACTATTGCGCGTGTGTTAGAGAATGAACATTTAAAATGCCCACCCCTTGACGATCACTATGTCGCCATTTTGCTTTTTTTTGCAATGATCTTTCTCATTTATTTACTTTTTAGTGGTGTATAAAAGAAAAAAACCAATACAAGAAATGACTTTAGTTTCTTATACATGAATAATAATTAGTGTAGTTAAGATTTTAAATACAGCGTTATAAAAAATCCTTTTTTCATTCTTTCATTACAGCCTTTTAAAAGCCCACTGCTGAACATAGATCCCCCCCCCCCCCCCCCATTTAAATTGATGATAGGGGGATTTTGCCCTATTGGCGACGTTTGAAAGGCGGGTTGACATACCACAATTATTTAATCAATCTGTTTTGAAATCATCTCAAGTATTTAAAAGAACTAATGTTTTGTATTACTCAATAGGCAGAAAACTAAATAAATTAATACTACAAGTATTTTTGTTTGTTTTAACAATCTTGTTTTTCTTCGACGTAAAATTTTTCTTCGACGTAAAAAATACAAAATTTCGTATGTCAAATGTCACTTTATTAAATCTTGCAAAGAAACTGTGAAAGAAACTCCAGGTATTTTGTACAATGTAGGTATATACAAAAATATATATAAAGTTAATATACAAAGGCATAGACAGAATGGAAAACATTATCTGACTTATTGTTGCACATTCACTCAAAAAAGGACATTTAATAATATACGGGCAATTTAAAAAAAAATAGGAGCTTCTCAGTGAATAGCGAACCGAAGCAGACCAACCCCCACAAGTAACACTTGTTCACAAGTACGAGAACTATCTCCCTCCTCAACCATATTAAGAGAAATTGGACAACCCGTCAAACGAAGACACCGCAAGCTAAGACCTTAATATACCTAAGTCCGGCACACACTGAGATATATTTCTGAAAGTACACAAAATTAAGACGGCTTATTGAACACTCTTAAATTTCCTGTGAGACAACTACAATTCTCTACTGAATTACTTGCAATGTAGCTCTACCAACATTATACTACCAAAAGTTTAAATCACAAATTTACCCAACTTGGGGTTGAACTAGAATGACGCTATTCCATTTATCCAAATATTCATTTAAACTATAAAAGAGAATAGAATATATAGGTAGGTAGGTAGGTAATATCACGATAGGGTGACAAACAAGCACACAGTGCTCCTGATGGTAAGTGGTTGCTGTGACCCATAGACATCTACATCTATCCTCAATAAAAAATCAAAATGCAGATGCGTTGTCACCCGTGAGGACTAAGATGGAATGTATCTTTTCCAGTAAAAAGAGTCTCCGGTTCTCTACACTCACTATACGAAACACAGCAGTGTTAAGCTGCTATTTTACGCTGGTATTCTGTGAGAGCGTGGTCCTTCCCCGATCGAGTCGACCCATTCGTGTCACAACTATACCACCAATATAGCTGCAGCATGGCTCTACCACGTATGAAATGATTTTTTATTCAATATTGACTATTACATAATAATTATTGAGTCATTATCATCAAACACAGCGGGACTTTTTTTTAAATATATTTTTATAACTTTGTCGTAAACATTTTTTAATGTAATTTTTGGATTTTATTTCGATAGGGCATAATACCATAAATGCGTGCTTATTCCACCATGGATGACTTATTTATTTTTGACCCGCGAAACAAAGAAAGGGATGTTATAAGTTTGACTGCTATGTGTGTCTGTCTGTCTGTCTGTCTGTGCCACCATAGCTCTTCAACGGGTGAATCGATTTGCGGTTTTTTTATTTAAAATCAGGTTTTTCTAGCGGTGGTTCTTAAACCCGTTTTAACAAAATCGGTTCAGCCGTTTCAAGATTATCAGCTGTTTTGTTTCGGGGGTTTTGAAATTTTTAATTTTGAACATTTTTAAATTTTTTCTGATTAATATGATATTAATACCTGCGCCCCCTTTTTCCTAAAGAGGGTCGCTTCCGATTCGGCAGAAAGGCCTCATAAGCCAATGCCATTCTCACAGGTGGTGTTTAGTGGGTAGGCACTTAGGTTAGGTTTGGTTAGTCGCAGTGAGTCCCACATAACCACGACAGCCGGTCGTGGTTATGTGGGATGCCCTCATTCATATAATATGCCATTTTCATTACCAGTCTCGCAACTGTTAGACGCAGACTAACGAACCTTAGTAGGACTAGAACCGCCTGCGTTCTACACTAAACTTGGCACGCGGGTACCTTTCACCCGCCCTTCGCATCTCAACGCAATTTCTCGTCACAGGTTTGGTATTTTAAGTCTGTTAATTTCTGAGACAGTTATTTAGTTACCTTTAGTTTTTCTGCAGACATTTTTGTTACAAATTCTGTCACGCAGAGGAAGTACGAGAGTAGCCATCTTCAAAGCTGTGACTGAGTTTTCAGATAAGTACGGGCAATATTTTTTTCAATTTAAGTAACACCTGCACCTTAACATTACTAGTACATTATTATTAGCACAGTAAATATTTGTCACAAACAGTGTAGTAAATTTTCCCTGCTCCTATTCCTTATAATAAAGAACTGTTTTATTACAGCAATGTTACGCTTAGGGTGTTATTAACCGACTAAAAAAGGAGGCAGTAGTTTAAATCTACATGTATAGATTTCTATGTATGTTCACCGATTTCTCGGAAACAGACGATTTATATGATTATTTTTACCCTACTGTCCTAAAAGGAGGGTAATGTTTTCCAAGTGTATGTCGTCTATTACTTTAGCACACGCTGACGCTGTTGTCTAAACAGCTTGGTTAATTGCACATGTGGGTTGTTGTTGGATTAGTCTTAGTTGTAGATGTGGTATAGTGTGTAAGGTTTTTTTTTCAGTAAACTTTTTTATCCAGTCGGGTTTTTATAATAACTTTTTTTAACCATTACACTGGTTTTATAAATATACCATAATTTAAGTGGGATCATACTTAAATTTTGCAAATTGTCTACCCCAAAGGTAAGAAAAATTATTTGATAATTTAAGCTATTGATTATGCTTAGTCCAATCAAAAGGGGAAAAAATGGAACATTAAGAAAAGTAAGAATTAGCTTCGAAAACTTCCGAACCGTAAACCAAGAACCAACTTCAATATAAATTATTAAGGTTAACTCTAAAACTACTGGTCAGACCTTGATCTTCTGAAGTCTGTGCTGAGACTTGTTTTTATCAAAGAACGACTACAGAATTGTGTGGCATTTACGAGGGTGACACCGAAAGTTCTTATATAATCAAAACTGAACCAACTAGCAAGTTATTAATTACTTTTAATTTTTTTTCAAAATAGTGTCCATTTACATCAATACATCGCTGCATCCGATGGAACCAGTGAGAAAAGCACTTTGCCCACTCGCCCTTAGGGGTCTCTTCGACGGCTTTTTAAAACGCAGCCACTGCTTCCTCGGCGTCTACAAAACTTTTGCCTCGAAGTTTTTCTTTTATTTTGGGAAATAAATAAAAATTGCAAGGTGTGAGGTCGGGACTATAGGGCGGGTGACCCAGTAATTCCACGTCTGATGTCGCCTAGTAGTCGATTGTTTGCTTGGCGGTGTGCGACGAGGCGTTGTCGTGGTGAAGGAGGATCCTACTGCGAGGTCTTTTCTCCCTAACTTTTCCCAAGACAAGTGGCAAACAATTGTTAGTGTACCACTCTGCAGTAACTGTTTTTCGATCCTCGAAAACAATTGTTGCGTAATGACCTGTCCTTCCGAAGAACGAGGCCACCATCTTTTTACCCACGCTTCGACCTCTCTCCACTTTAGTTAGCAACTCCTCGGAAGGAACCACCCAGACAGCAGACTGTCTCTTTGTTTCAGGATCATAACAATAAATCCAGCTTTCGTCACCCGTAAGTATATCGAACATACCATTTGAGTCACCTCTGTTAAATCTTTTAACCATTCCACGACACCAATCAATACGACGGAGTTTATGGGCCTCTGTCAAATAATGAGGTATCCACCGGGCACAAACCTTCCTGACCGCTAAATGTTTTTTTTATAGGATTGGGTGACAAACGAGCGCACAGTCCACCTGATGGAAAATGGTTGCTGTGACCCATAGACATCTACATCTATCATCAATAAAGAATCAAAATGCAGATGCGTTGTCAGCCGTGAGGACTAAGATAGATGCCTCTTTTCCAGTAAAAAGGGTCTCCGGTTCTCTACACCCACCATACAAAACACAGCAGTGTTAAGCTGCTATTTTACGTTGGTATTCTGTGAGAGCGTGGTTCTTCCCCAGTCGAGCCGACCCATTCATGCTACAACTATACTACTAATATAGCTGCAGTATGGCTCTACCACGTATATAAAAGTTCATGAAGGATTTTGTGCACTTGACTCATACCAATGCCTAAGCTTGTTTGAATCTGCTGATAAGTCACTCCTTTGTCAGTCTCTATGATACGCCGCACAACACTGATGTTATCTTCAGTCGTCGTCATAGAAGGCCGTCCCTCACGCAAATCATCGGTGAGATTAGTGTGACCACATTTAAACTCATTAAACCAGTTGTAAATAGTGGCACGAGATGGGGCTTTATTGTGAAAGGCCAATCGAAGTCTATCATAACTTTCTTGTTGACTTAAATGACATCGAAATTCATAAAAAATCATTGTACGAAAATGTTCTCGCGTTAAATCATTGAGTTATAATGTAGTACGTAGTACATTATAACTCGATGCGTTAAATTCATGCTGACGTGACACAGATAAATTACAATTTGCCGCCAAATCGTAAACAAATTACAAATTAATAAAATACATACACAATAATATTAGCAAAGAGTTCCATTTTCAAAATTTGAACTTATTTTTTTATTATATCATTTAAAAGTGGCAGTTCTAAAAACTTTGAGTATCGCCCTCGTAATTATTATGTGGTAATTATTATTGAATTGTTATTTTTTGTATCCTTTACAACGTTTTTTTTCCTCAGTGTGAATAAGAAAATATATAATATTTTAAGTTACCTCAGAAAACTTGGGCTTTTCTAGCGAAATTACCATTTAATTTAAACAAAATTATAATGCGTTACTGAATTATATCCATGTAAATATGTGTTCCAACAGTTACAAAATATTTCTTTTATGTTATTATTTTAGTTGTTTTATTGTTTACCTCTACTAAATATTTTTAATCCATAGAGCTATGACAATTATATTTCATCTATTTTTCACTTTAGTTTAATAAAGGGTAGATGGAAATAATATTTTACAATAAAAAAAAATAATGCCATTCGTGCTTAAGGGCGTGAGGCGTGAGGCTATCCAAGCAAACACTGAACTACACTGTATTAAAAAAAAATATAGTACAAAATACGAACCCGGTTAAAAGACGCAGATTATGAAATAAATATTCTTCCATGGAGGGAGGTGGCTTCATTCAACTTATCGAATCACAATTTTCACAAATCACATATTTCCCGCCACTAATTTAATATCGATGCGTTTAGATCGAACGCCAAAAACGAAATGTAAATAAGATCACCTTAAGGCCAACGGTCACTTATAATTCTCACATAAATTTGTATTTATTAGCATTTATTTGACACAACTGCGAGAGGACAATGAGGGGTCATCTCAGGTGAGGGGTCGCGGAGATTCGGGCCGGTTCCATGAGAGTCTGAGGTACATCGGACTCTTAGCGGCGATATGTTAATCTTGTATCCTACTATAATACAAAATATTTAGTGACGAGGCCGCTTGGTGGCATATAATAATCAGTAATTAAGTTTCGTTCCACACGACAACTCCTAAGCCTAAGCATTGAAAATAAGTAGATTATTTTTTATTGCACACCGAAACAAAATTTAAATTAAATTAATACATGTAGGTATACTAGGACATTATTTTCTGTATATACTTGTCCTATGATTCCTTTTCATGCATATCTTACAGAGTTAATAACAGAATAAACTTCCAGTAACAATCGGACAACAAAAGACAAAAGCATTGTTGTGTTCAGCAACAATGCTTTTGTCTTTGTTCATTACAAAGGTAAGAAAAACACAGACAAAAAGTACTAAAGAAAAATAAAGAGGACAATAAATGTAGTACTATTAGCTTATCACTATATAATTTAATATTAAAAATTTTGTACAGCCGACTTCAATATAAGTTATTAAGAATAACTCAAAAACTATTGGTCTGACCTTGATCAAATTATATGGGATCACACGAGAAGTACCAGCTTTCAAACAAAAAAAGAATCATCGAAATCGGTTCACCCAGTAAAAAGTTATGAGGTAACACACATAAAAAAAATACAGTTGAATTGAGTAGGTACCGTCTCCTTTTAAGAAGTAAGCAGAAAAAGTGATTTCTTCTAGACAATCTTTGGATGGACAGAATTGTAAGGGTTTAAAAATATGTGTGGTTTAAAGTTACCAAAGCCAAGCCAAACCATTCATGTTACAACCATAATATATCTGTAACGTGTCGTCATCTTTCTTGAGTTCTTAAAGTTAAAAAGTTAAAGTTTCAGCTTATACACGTCCCACTGCTAGCCACAGGCCTCCTCTCATTTCAGAGAGGGTTTTAGGGTAAGGAAATGTCCGCCACGCTGCCCCAATGCATTTTGGCGAACTTCATATGTTTTCAAAACATTTTTCTTCTTATTGCTTAGACATGCAGGTCCTCACGACATTTTCCTTCACCGCCGAGCACGTGGTAAATCAGCACTGAAAATTGCAATAAACAATTTCATTCGTGCCGGCGGGGATTGAACCCGGGTTGCTCGCGTACTGTGAAATTTACAGCGAGCGCTTAGCCTCTGAACTACCACGGCTAGTTATGCGTGGTTTGACGATACGAAAATAGTCAACTTTGAAGTAGCCGTCATTGAATTCTTGAATTATTTTTTTTTTAAAAACGTTACCTCCACAGTAGGATTTTCTCCTGTATCGTGGGGGCAGCTTACATACACAAATTTCACAAGGACAAACATCCAGACCCTGAACGATTATTTGTAGGCCATGCAAATACTTGTTCCGTGCGGGATTCGAACCCGCGGCCCTTAGCTGAGCAACTCATTGCTAAGCCACTGCGCCACGGAGCCGTCAAAATTTCATTGTATGAAAATACCTTAAATATATCATGGCCTTTTTATGTTTAATGTAGAGTACCTACCTATTGATATCGGCTTGTCCTGTCGGCGACGTAACTATCCTGTATACGGCAGACGTAAAATACCCAGACCTGCGACGGGGAGCAACATCGAAGCTGGAAAAAATCCTGGTATTGCGATTGTCAATCCTCCAGCGAAGGTAGATTTTCTTACACCGTGTCAACTGCAACATTGGCTAAAAACTTAAAAGTTACGCTCTATAAACCGAGCCGTGTGGTGACAGTGTACTCGTATATCCACTACCCCAAATCGTACAGTGGATGTCGTAAAAAGCGACAGAGGGAACAAGCCAGGAGATGGGCAGCAGTTTCTTCCTATTAACAACTAAAAAAATAAAAAACTGCGGTTGTCAACTTGACTATGGTAAATATATGCTATGCTTCATAGGGGAAGTAATCTATAGGGGAGGCCTATTCTGAACATAATGGACTTTTGATAGACTGTTATGGTAACGGTACAGCCTATATACTGCAATAAAGTAACTACAGTTATACAGTTTATATACTTGTCCCATTAAATATTTTGTTCTTCTGACATACAGGTGTTTGATTTTACCGTCGAATTAGTGGTGATTAAGACTTAAAATTGTAATTACAATTTCATTATACGGCGGGAATCGAACCCGGGTTGCTCGCGTACTGTGAAACTTTAGGCGAGCTCTTGACTCCTGATTTACTTTATTTATTTTGATACAAGTAAATTGGGTATAATAATGGAGGAATAAGAAATTTATTCCAACCTTTTAACTTTTTACTTTCACTTTTTTGTCAAATCGCCACCTTTATATCCAGCCATTTTCATTTTCACATTTCTTTATTGCCAGGAGTATCCAATGTTTTCTCCATTTTAATTAAAAAAATAAAGCTTCTTAATTTAGATTGACCAAAACTAGAAAATATTTTATCAATCCCAGAAAGTAATGCAACAATCTGACATATTTTTTAAAGTTTTTTTTTTTTTAAGTTGAGGATATTCTATTAAAAAGCTTACTATAAAATAGATAAACTGATGACAATGATGTGTGGAAATAACTTTCAACTTACTAATAGTAAAAAACCGAGGTTGCCAATATGCCAATCGTGCCAATTATGGTAAATTTATATGCCTCCCATGCGTTCAATTTATATCTCATATGCCTATTTTCAGCGCTACAGGACTTTTGAAAGTTAAATATGAAACCTTTTTAATTATAAATGGGGTCACTCTTGACTTCCATCTGGTCCGAGGGCAAGGATGAGGTCTACGATGGAGCGAGTTTGCCCGGGAGGAGCCTGTTAACACGCTGCTGAAAAGGTCAAGGTCATTCCTCTACTTGGTTGTGCGCATTACAAAATATGACTTAGATAGATAGATATATAGATAACACTTCATTGTACGCCAAAAAATAACATAAATATTTACAAAAAATGAGAAAAAGACATGTGGTACAATGGGCGGTCTTATCGCTAAGAGCGATCTCTTCCAGACAACCTTTGGATGGACAGGATTGCAAGAAAACAATAAAAAGTGTGTGGTTTGTCGACAAAAATAACATTATTTTTATTAAAGCCATAAAATAGAAATAAAGCATGGTACATTACATAGATAAGATAAATACATACATACTTATTAATATATATGTATATTAGCTGTTCCCCGCGACTTCGCCCGTATGTTATTTGGGGTTTTAATTTTTTTGCGCGAAACCTTAATTCTTTTTCTAAAATAAAAGTAGCCTAAGTTAATCCTTCTGATATCAGCTATCTGCCAGTGAAAATCCCATCAAAATCAGTCCAGCTGTATCGGACATTAGCCGGAACAAACAGGCAGACAGACAAAAACTTTAAAAATTGTATTTTTGTTATTAGTACCGTATATACTTTCATATTATGTATTTAGTAAAAAGCTGTAATTTTGACATTACAAACAGACACTTAAATTTTATTTATTTGTATAGAGATATACTTATAAATATATATTTTAATAAATATAAATATATAAAAGTACAAATATATACTTTAAAACTATTACTTATATAACATGAATGTGCCATACATACACAGTCAGGTCATAAGTATTGTCACACAGTAAAAACTTTTCTTTTAGAATGCTGGCCACAAAAAAGTTTATTGAATTCGAATTTCGAATTGTTCATGAAAATAAAACTATATACTTTTTTTAATGTTACTCATTTTAAAATATGGAGTGGACGCTTAAAGAAGACCGTGTTGCAGTTATTGCGTTGCATCGTTGCATCAAAAATTTGAATTGGCGCGTAAGCCAATTCAAATTTTTGACATACTGAAAAATTTAAATATAACCAAAAGATTCGTTTATCGTACCATCAAACGGTACAATGAAGACTCTAGTGTAGATGACAGGTCAAGAAGTGGTCGCCCTCGGTCTGTTAGGACTCCAGCAGTGATAAAAGCTGTGAAGGCGCAAATTCAAAGAAATCCCAAACGTAAGCAGAAACTGTTGGCCCTTCAGATGGTGTTAAGCAGAAACGGTGAAAAGGGTGTTAAATGAAGACTTAGGGCTTCAGGCATATCGAAGAAAAACAGGACATCGTTTGAACGCTCGTCTAATGGACCTGAGACTGAAGAGATGCCGCGCTTTGTTGAAGCGGTACGCGGGAAAAAAATATCGGGAAATTCTTTTTTCGGATGACAAAATTTTTACCGTAGAAGAGAGCTACAACAAACAAAATGATAAGGTGCACACAGTAGTGAAGAAGCGAGCAACCGTATTCCGCGTGTCCAACGAGGTCATTTTCCATCCTCGCTCATGGTATGGTTGGGAGTTTCTTATTGGGGCTTAACAGAGGTACATTTTTGTGAGAAAGGTGTAAAAACGAATGCAGTTGTGTATCAAAATACAGTCCTGACGAACCTTGTGGAACCTGTTTCTCATACCATGTTCAATAACAGGCACTGGGTATTCCAACAAGATTCGGCGCCAGCTCATAGAGCGAAGAGCACACAAGACTGGCTGGCGGCGCAAGAAAGCGACTTCATCCGGCACGAAGACTGGCCCTCCTCCAGTCCAGATTTGAACCCGTTAGATTACAAGATATGGCAACACTTGGAGGAAAAGGCATGCTCAAAGCCTCATCCCAATTTGTAGTCATTCAAGACATCCTTGATTAAGGCAGCCGCCGATATTGACATGGACCTCGTTCGTGCTGCGATAGACGACTGGCCGCGCAGATTGAAGGCCTGTATTCAAAACCACGGAGGTCATTTTGAATAAACTTTAGTGTCATAAGAATCTATGTTTTATTAAGTTCATTTTGGTATATAAATGGTTACATAATGAATAAACTTGTTTCAATTAGTTTATATTAAACATGTGACAGAATTTATGACCTTACTAGGTATAAACAAATATTGTAACAAAATAAAGATAGAATAATTATATACAAATGAACTTGATAGAATCAAAGTTCATGTTTCTTAAAAACCGGTAGGGATTGAGCGCGTCTTGCTGATAACGGCAAGTCATTCCATAATCGGACAGCTTGTATTATGAATGATCTATCCAAAAATTTATGACTTAAAACGCTTAGTGCGAATATTAAGAAAGTCAAACAAGTGTGGGTCCGCCCCTGTGTATGAAGCTCACACTCGGATTATCCTTTTTCTCCATCGGTTATCGATACTTGGAGCCATTATATCGTTCCATTTACCACTATAGCTTACCGATTCGCTGGCCTTTATCCGTACCTATATCAGCCATCTTTCATATTGTTCTAATTATATTAGAGGCATAGAAGAACCCTTATACCGTGTCTTACTAGGGTTCTTTCTTAACTAGGGTAGGTACTTTATTATGGAAATGCCCGTTTAAGATATTGTTGAATGTTGACGTCCGGTACAGACTTATAGTGGCGAATTATACCCGTGACAGAAAGCAGCGGCAAAGAAACGAAATATCTGTTACTGCATCCCTGCATCATCCAACCCATCATCTAATCTACCTACCAAGCATGACATTTATGGTAAATCTTTCCTACTATCTTCCGCAGGAGTATACAGAAGTGTAAGAAAAATGGTAAACTGATCGGTTCCTCCGTAATAAAAAGCAAGTGAAATACAATAAATTTGAGTGTTTGCTTAATTTTTAAGCAAATGTATTTTTTTTAGTACATGTAATTTATTCAACTAATGCAACGCCACCTGTGCTTAGACTAAAGAATCGATCCGGATTGATAAATTATAAATAGTAAACATTTTAAACAAATTACTCAATAGATGTCGCAATCTAACTGTTCGTTGTAGCCACTAGATGGCAATGTACAGAAGGGCTAATAATTTACCGCTCCTAATAATAATGTCCTAGCGACATCTGCGCTAGTTGAAACTGATAATATAAAGTTATTTGTTACACAGTCTCATATTAAGTGAAACGTACATTTTGAATAAAAGTTTTTCGGTTTCTAGTGTATACACCTAAATACACGAAACAACGCCTCAGTGGCTGCTCCTTAATTTTTTGCACATACTTAACTCTGTTTTTAATTCATTTACTTTTAAGAATATCCGCAGTTTGGTTTATCCATTTTAATATAATTATTATAAAATATTATGTCAGAAAGAAGCGTTAATCTCTACAATGTTTAACTGTACTTAACGTGTTTCAACTAGCGACATCTGTTGAGCTTAAGATTCTTAGCCCTCATTGATTAATGAGGGCAACCACGACTTTTGCTGCCACCAGGACGGCGCCACTGAGAGATTAGGTGAAATATTTGACAGATTTTATAGCGGGTGAAGTCATTGTGATATATGTACTACGTACTAGAGAAGCCATTCCAAACAAAAATTGTGTCCTACTCTGATACTCTGTCATCGCGCATGCGCGGGAGTAGTAGTCGCGCATGAGCGAAAAATTTAATTTAATATAAAATAAGATATTAATATATAATAAATATAAGAATTTAATATAAAATATCTTAATTTTATCTAAACAAACATATTTCTAAATAAAATATAATAATTATTATTTTATGGAATTCACAAATCTTCAATTTACGCAATATTTAGTTTGTATGGATTGCACTACAGTTCAGTTGAACATAGTCAATGTTCGGAATGGCTTCTCTAGTACGTAGTAGATATAATTCAATGGGGGGAAGTTAATTTGTTAGAACATTGTAGAGATTCTGAAATATTATTTTATATTAATTAAATTAAATGGAAAGATATTTTTTTTTTATTTATTTTGCGAATTTTTCTCCGAGAGCTTGACTAATTTAGATGCGGTTATCGATATCACATAGCTAATTTGGGTTCTTAGAATAATCACTATTGGTGATTGGTCACTATATACTACACCATCTAAATATTGTACTCTAGTAAAAGTCACATAAGCTTGTCCTTTGTTAAATGTTTTGGGTCTAAGATGTATGACCGCCTTATCGACTGTAGTGCCTTCCAATTTATGCACTGCTACGGACCAAAGTAATGTGAGTGGAATAATTATTCTTTCTATTTTGTCAGCACCTTTGTTGCCTTGAAATGATGCACTCATTGGAGTTATACCTACCCAACCATATCATAACCCATCATGGTAACTTCTGCCGATAGAGCGGTCATCAGATTGGATTAGAACTTTTTGGGCAGCTCTCCATCTTCCAACTGGTGACTTCTTAACTCTTTCCACTGACCTTGATGGTCATTCTTAACATCACTCGTGTACCGATACCCAACTTTATCTGTGATACTAGGTCTCCTGTGTTATTTAGGTCCACTGGAATAGCAGCAGGTGGAGATTTCTTTCCATAGTTGTTGGGTGTCCTGGACTCATCTCTTGCAATTATGACGTACAATTTCTTTGTTAGCTTGGTTAACATTGTCTGATTGAATGCATTGACGAGTTGTAAGTTGGGATTAGTGTTGCCCAAAATCGATCTTGGTCTTGCAGTCTTGGTCTTGTTCTTGCATTTTTGCAAGACCAAGGCCAAGAAAAGGACCGCCTAATTTTAGCAAGACCAAGACCAAGACTGACCGTGGAAGAATTGCGCAAGAACAAGACTAAGCCTGCGAGACTCTGGCGTCTTGCAGTTAGGACTGAGTGTCGTTTCAGAGAATATAGGAGTTCAGGTATACGTTTAGGGACTATGAGACGCAAAAAATATTTTTAAAAATTTTGTAAAATTGAACTTATGCGCATTACGTACAATACCATAAACATATAGTACATAGCGAATGAAAATATCCATTAAAAGAAAAAAAGTGCGTCCCTAGTTTTGACCATCCGTACTTTGATAGTGCGCGGTGTCTTGTTATCGGTATCATCAAAGGTCGGATACTGACCTGTCAAAGAAATTTTGCAGCTATTCGAAAGTACAAGGTCATACACGCGCCGGCGGTTACATATCGCATACAATCGTCGCCGCCGCGCTGCACGCACAACATTTGACATTGTTTGATTGCCGCCACAAAGTACTTATTCCAAAGAATAAAATAAGTTTCCGGGTGCTCAGAATGGACACGAATACATAATGCTGAGCTCGCAAGGAATATTGTAATTAGATAATGGTAAGGGTACCTACCCTTACCATTATCTAATAAATACTACTAGAATAAATTATTATGATATCTACCTAGATTCATAATAATTTATTCCAGTAAGTAATTATTACAATATTAACTATATGGGTTTATAATAATTACTTACTAATAATATTATTATTATTACCTAATATATAAACATGTTCAATAAGTTCACTGCAAATCTCGATTTATGGAAGTGTATGTTTTTAAAACACAAAGTGCTCGAATATGTCGTCGCCCATTTGATAAATATTGTAGACACTTATAATACACTTGAAACCTGTAAATGGATCTAAATCTTGTTTTCAAGACTTATTTATTGCCCTGCGGACTCTCCGTCCGCATACCGGCCCGTGGTGCTGCTCGACGAGGTGGGCAAGCTCTTTGAAAGAGTAATTGCAAACCGCCTCGCCGAGCACCTTGCGGGGACGGGGCCGGATCTTGCGGAACACCAGTTTGGTTTCCGCAAGAGGCGCTCTACGGTGGACGCCATCATGCGCGTGAGAGCCCTCACGACGGGGTATGCAGTGGCCAGGGGGGGGGTTGTCTTGGCGGTGTCTCTCGACATCGCCAACGCCTTCAACTCCATGCCCTGGAGCTGCATTAGGGAGGCACTCCGGTATCACCGGGTGCCGACCTATCTCCGTCGTATAGTCGGGGACTATCTGACGGACAGGGCCGTCATCTACCCCGGTCGCAACGGTGAGTGGAACCGGCGAGAGATGTCGTGCGGTGTCCCACAGGGTTCGGTTCTGGGGCCGCCCCTGTGGAACATCGGTTACGACTGGGTGCTGCGCGCCGACCTCCCTACCGGCGTCAGCGTAGTTTGCTACGCTGACGACACGCTGGTACTGGCACAAGGGGGGTCGTACGAGGCAGCGGCGGAAACTATGACACGCGGGGTTGCGATAGTCGTTGAGAGGATCCGGCACCTGGGTCTCGACGTGGCTCTGCACAAGTCCGAGGCCATGCACTTCCATGGTCCTCGGAACAGGCCACCACCGGGATCCTCAGTGATGGTAGAGGAGGGGTATCCATCGGCGTCGAGTCGACGTTGAAGTACCTAGGACTCGTCCTCGACGGCCGATGGAACTTCGTTGAGCACTTCCGACGTTTGGCTCCCAAACTAGAACGGACCGGGGCTGCCTTCAGGCGGCTCCTGCCGAACCTGGGGGGGCCAAACGCCTCCTGCCGGAGGCTCTACGCGGGGATCGTGAGGTCCATGGCCCTTTACGGGGCCCCGGTGTGGGCGCGTGGTTTGGCGCGGCTTGCCGTCCACCACCTAAACGCGCCCCAAAGGGTGGTTGCCGTAAAAATGGTTCGCGGCTACCGCACGATCTCCCGCGAGGCGGCGAGCCTCCTTGCCGGATTGCCGCCATGTGATCTGGAGGCGATAGTCCTCGCGCGCCTGCACGAATGGCGCGCGGAGGCACTATGCCGGGGGGAAACCCCGCTGCCGCGGCAAGTTGTCGCGCAGCGGACAGACTTCCGGCATGATCTCATGGCGACATGGAGAGAGCGACTGTCGCAACCCCGTGCTGGGCACGCCACTATAGCGGCAATAAGACCCCTCTTTGAGGAGTGGCTTGAGAGACGCCACGGCGTCCTCACCTTCCGCCTGACGCAGGTCCTCACCGGACACGGTGTGTTCGGGAGGTTCCTGCACCGAATCGGGCGGGAGGAAACGCCCGGGTGCTCCCACTGCGAGGATCGACCGGAGGACACGGTGGAGCACACCGTGGAGGTGTGCCCTGCTTGGGCTGAGCACCGCCGTGTCCTCGTAGCGGCGAAAGGCGGCGACCTCTCGCGTCCGGCCCTGGTCGAAGCCATGGTCCGGAGCGAGACGGAATGGGATGCCGTCACCACCTTCTGCGAAGCAGTGATGCTAGCGAAGGAGGTGGCGGAGCGGGAGAAGGAAAGAGCAGCAGCTTTCCTTCCCGGCCGCCGCGGGAGACGCCCCGGGCGTCGGGGGCTACGTCGTGGCCCCCGGCCACCGTAGGCGCGGGCCTGTGGACGGCGAGCAATGGGTAGCTCGCCGTCCGTCCGTCTAACGACGACAGGCCGTGTCGACGGCGCGTTTTGTTCCACGCGCGCCTCAAAGAGCTGTCAGCAGCGTGAAGGGGCCCGCAAGGGCCGACGCCTGCCGGGGCTGCGGGCTGTTCGAAAGAGATACCGCGGCTCCGGAACGTAAGGGCACTGAAGGAACACGGATGGTTTTTAGTCAGTAAAAGTCTGACACTCCCTTCCGCTCCACCCACAGCGAAAGGCGTCATTAGATGATTTTCCATCCGCAAAAAAAAAAAAGACTTATATTTTATTTTTACTTTTATTACCTAAGTAAACCCAGAGCCGCCAGCTCGGAAGACATTTTAGAGTGGTGGAGGACGCATGAGACAGAATATACGACTTTATCGAAGATGGCCCGTGATTTTCTTTCAATACCCTCAACTTCAGTATCTGCTGAGAGATTACTTTCTAAAGCATCATTAGTAATTAGAAATCATGGAAATAGGTTAAGTGATAAGACAGCAAGATGGTTACTTTGTATTAATTCTTGGTCAAAAGAATTAATATAAAGTAACAGTAGGCAATGTCAGAACTATTGCGTACTGTTATGTAATTTAATTTGTATTGTATTTTATTTTTTATTCAAATAAAACGTAAATTGTATAAATTATATAACTCTTTTATTCCATTTCATATAAGGTGAGGGTCTATCAATCTCTTTCTAGACAGATAATGTTCTTTAAAATACAGTTAAATTAATATCATTAATTTGTTTTTTATATGTTTTGACTATGTTTTAGTACAAGTAAGCTTATTAAATGTAAACGTTTATTAAATAGACTGACTCCCGTGGCCGTAGGTTAGAGCATCGGCATTGTTAGGTGTTAATTGATTTTTCAAATTTCTCATTAAATGTTTAGACATTTATTAATTTGGTTGGTGTTTACTATTTATTTATTTAACACCAACAAGACATACACTAACAAAAGCATATTATTTTTGCAACAAATCATAAAAACTAAGTGTTGACTTAATTACAGGTGTTACACAAATTTCATTAAAAAAATAGACACAAGTAAACATATGCAGTGAATTAAATTGAATACAAAAATTAAGAGATCAATAAATATATCAGAATTTAGTGTTATATAATTATTTAAATTAAATCACGCATAATCCACTATTGTTATTAACATTAGAAAATTTATAAACGTTAAACATAACAAAAATAAAATCATTAATAAATTATAATATACAATTATTACCTTATCACAATTTAGCTTAAAGAAAAATAATATAATTTTACTGTGAATTACAATCATTTGAAGAATATAAATGTAATAAATCACGTTTAAATTTCCAAAGATTATCTGAAAATATGTCAATATCAACTTTTCTATCTTTATGTTTATCTATAGTATATTATCTATAGTAGTCATTATGGCACTAATACCATTCTTATGTGATAATTTATATATAGCATTAAAACTCAACATCAATCTATTAATCGGAGAATAGCGCGCTTGACGAGAACGTGTGCTCTTTTCTACGAATGGTATAAAAGACGACGGCCTTTTTGACTTCAATGGGGTACGAAAATTTAATTTGGCTAGTAAGTAAGAACTATCAATGACGCCATTCACCAACTTATACAAGAAAATAAGGTCAAGGAGCTGTCTTCGATTCGAAAGTGGCTGAAGCTTAAAGTAATTTAGCTTATCTTCGTAAGTTCTAAGAGTTTTAACTAGGTTATGATCGTAAGATAAATGCAAAAGAAATCTCTTTTGTATCCTTTCAATTCTATGTGAGTAAATATTAAAGTGGGGATTCCATACGACGCTGCAGTATTCCAAGATACTTCGTACCAAAGCTGAGTAAATAATTATTTTAGTGCGAGTATCCCTGAATTGCTTACAGTTACGGAAGAGGAAGCCAAGAGTCCTAAAACCCTTGTTGACAACATTATCTATGTGGATATTATAACGAAGCTTATTGTCAAGCATAACTCCTAAATCGCATATGTGAGGAACTTCAGACAGAATACGACCATCAATGTAATATGCTGTTGCAAGAGATGTTTTCTTTCTAGAAAATTTTATAACATTACACTAGTCAGCATTTAGTGTCATACCGTTGCTACGACACCATAATGTCAAGTTATTTAAGTCTTCCTGTAAGAATTCTGCATCAGAATTTGAGGAGAGAGGTCTAAAGATCTTTAGATCGTCGGCAAACAAATAAAATTTAGAATTCTTAAAGCAATTACTGATGTTTTTGAATTTACTATGGCTATGTTAATTCAAGCTCAAAATGTACCTACTCTATTAAGTTGTTCTAAGATCTAAAGTAACGTTTAATAAATAGCAATAGGCTAATAGGTAATTGAAAGACCTGCGAGACTCTTGCTGCAAGACCAAGACCAAGAACAAGACTGGGAGGGCGATACCAAGTCCAAGACCAGGTGTATTGGCGCAAGACCAAGACCAAGACTAGCTAAGTCTCGTCTTGTTCTTGCATTTGGGAACACTAGTTGAGATATATACGAACAGCTTCCCCATCGACAAAGTTTTTCTCTAAAGAAACACGAGTCCTCAACAGAAGTAGCTGATACTGTTCCATGCTCAGTTCTACCACTCGTAAATTGTTGAGTAGACAGAAAGTTATACACATATTTAGTCTGTTACGCAGAGATTTTCTAAAAAGTCTAAAATAAAATGCAATATAAAAATTTTTGAAAATCCCACGACGGATATAAAAGTTGTATTCGAAAGAGGTTAAATAAAAATTTTACAAACCGCCGACTAAGAGGAAGTAAGTCACGAAAGAAATAAATAAAATCTTTTTAAAAGGTTTGATTTCTCACGAGGTCTTCCATAACAAACAACTAATTATGACTTTCCTTAGTTTTTCCTATCTTTGTGTAATAGACATAGACATCTATATTTATCCTCAATTAAGAATCAAAATGCAGATGTATTGTCACCTCTGAGGACTAGGATGGAATGCCTCGTTTCCAGTAAAAAGGGTCTCTGGTTCTCTACACTCACCATACGAAACACAGCAGCACTAAGCTGCTATTTTACGCTGGTACTCTGTGAGAGCGTGGTCCTACCACGGACGAGCCGACCGATTCGTGCTGCAACCACAATGCAGCATGGCTCTACCACGTAAAACTCGTCTGTAGGTCTCCACCCCTTTGTTGTTGACATACCACGCATTCGAACGCAACGGTTTGCTTCATTTTTTCATAATACGTAGGTAAGTAATTACGTAATAATTATGGATACGTAATTACGTATTTTGAAAACGTATTTACGATGAATACGTAATTACGATGAATACGTAATTACGATGAATACGTAAGTTATTACGCTTACAATGTGGCTTTAAAGCAAGAGTGAATAGGTTTTTGTTAAGCCAAGTCGTGTCCTTACTTTGATCGCATCCAGCGCAGAGTGGCTTGAATCGTCGACGGCCAGGTTCAGAGGAATTGTTGATTCCAGACACAAAATTGCATCAACGCTTTTCACAAATCCACATCATCGGGATGTTTGGCGATCCACTACTGCTGTATAAAGAAGTTCTTTATACAACTAGGATAATACATAATATTTCGAACTTCGTTCTTGGAGGCTGAGGGGCCCCTTTAGCTTGGGGTCCCCGGGGCACTGCCCCGCCTAGCTCCTGGGTAGCTACGCCACTAACCATATACCCAGCTAACGTCGGTTCAGTGATCAATGCGACGCCGACCGAGTTGAGCCGAACGATTCGCGACAAAAAATGGGTAAATGCTTAGCGAAAGAATGCGATTCAAGGTCACAAACACATAAATAATCAAGCGGAATCACTTTCCACACGTAAGTTTTAGTTTATGTTTTCATATTAACGTAAAAAAAAACACAAAAAATGAAATAAAATATGGAATATTGCAATTTAGGCTTAATGTTGCCACTTTTCTGTCTTTGCAATTTTCCCACATTACACTACTACGACTATACTTATAATTTATGGAATAAGTTAACTAGTTACCTCTGATTTTAAATATTTTAGAAATTATAATAAAAACTATGTTTCAACCTTTATACAAAGGAATTAATTATTCTTATTTTAGAATATTCATTAAAGATCTACTTATTAATTATATTTTATTATATTAATGATTTTGCAGGGTACCTAAAGATGCAGCACACCGTAAGAAGTGGGTCGAAATAATACGATTGCTGAGAAAGGAGACTCACTGGGTGTCTTCGAAATCTACTCTCATTTGTCCTAAGCACATCCGGGATCAAAACAAACTAGGACCAAAAAGCGATGGCGACCGTGTATATTTAAGCGGATTAGTACTACAGATTAACACCATTTAGTATTATCTTAAAATTGTTACTTCCGCAAAGTCAAGCCCGAATCAATAAACTATCTTCAGTATTGTTGCAAAAAATAAAAAATCTTCTTAAAGTTGTTAAATAGTATGGAAGTTCTATAAACAAAAAAATCAACGAAATTTCTTAATAACCACGGTTTTTGTAGCTATCTTTATCTAAACTTAGCCACGGTATTGTTTTCGCAATGAAGCAAATACAAAGAGGAGACGGCATAAGCAACTGTGCACTGTGATTCTAAGTAGGTCCTGACGTCATCATAGTGGGCGTGGCTTTAATTACTATACTCTCAGCATTCGTCCTTTGCGCTTATGTGTTAAAAATCGCAAATCGGTGTATTTTCGTAGTATTAATAAGAAAAGGATGAAAGGATGTGTTGTGTTTTATCGTGTAAAAACTACTCATATTGACGCTCTGATGTTATGGATGGCATCACATTTCATTTGTAAATAATTTTACACCTAATTTATTAAAATAGTTCTAGAAAAATCTCTTTGCGTCGGCTTTCAAATATAATTAAATATATTCGACACTAGATGGCGAACTTTGTGTCATGTAAACTAAAAATATAAAGGTTCGTAGAGTTCAGTATTGGTAAAATAATCATACGAAGGTGCTGAAATTTGTTTTGCATTCAGACATAAAGAAATTTTAATCGCAAAATATTATTTTTATAGTTTATAATCATTTTGTGAACAAGCCGTATTCTATCGTCAAGTAAACCTCTTAAAAAATAACAAAAAAAATTTTTAATTACATTTTAACTATAGGAATCGACGGAAAAAGTAATTCTAAGAAAAAAATGTTACATACGTCTTTTTCATAAAACTAATATTTTTTGAGTTATTCAAAGTAGAAAGTAACAGTTTTTTGACGAAAAAATCGACTATTTTAGATGTTTTTTTTGACAATAACTCTAAAAATATGCATTTTATCAACAAAAAAAAATGTAGAGAGCCAAATTGTAGCTTTTCAAAAACAAAACCAATGCTTTTTTATAATTTTTCATACAAACTGAGATAGGTACAGCAAATTAATGCTTAGCTTTTATCGTCAAATGCATAAATTAGAAGATTTAAAGCGAAATAACGAAAAAAAATTGCATTATTCGAAAGCATTTAATTAGAGCCTTCAAACAAAAAAAATGTCTCTAGCATGAAAATTGACCGACTTATGATCAAAATAATATCGGTACCCGCTTTTTTCTACGAAAAAAAAATCTGTGAAAACAACTCCCAAAGTACCCCCTAATTAAAATTGATCGCCACCCTTCTGTGATTCTCTTTATATGTGTACTATTAGTACACTCACAAAGTTTGACCAATTTAAAATGCCTAATTTTAGAAAAATTGGAGTTTAGAGAGAAAACGATTTTTTTCAATTTCATGTTTTTAACCCTTTTCTTAAAAAATATCTCCCAAAATACTAAAGATCCGAAAAAAACTTGTGTGCAGATTTTTTGTACAGTCAATATTCGGCGAGATATAGCCGTTTAACACCTACATTTACGATCGAACATCACCTTATTCAAGCGCTTTACACTCTCCCCATTTAAAAATTAAGGGATCTTAAGTAATTTAATTCACAGAGTCTTATAGCTCCTGAAAAGCCCTACAAAATCGTTTCTGAAAAAAATGTCTATTACCTAAAATGAAGGAGCTATGCTTAAAAAACCGATTAATTTTTTTTTCGAAAAATTTGAATTACCCGCTTCGGAGCGTAGTAATCTACATAACCGGTATATTCGGCCGTTATACGTTATATGTTCCACTTTTTCGGAAGACAGAGAAGAAGAACAGTTAAACTGTCTTCTCTTCTGCCCACTGTTGATGCCTTAGACGAGCACACAAAAAGATGTTAATATCAAATTCAACAATGGTTTGGAAATTAAAACATTCGAGCAATAGATTGGGGATGGTGCTTAAAAGAAGGCTTATTACACCCCGTGCGCATGAACAAACCGCCTGCACCCGATGGACATTTAAAAAAACCGGCAAAGTACGAGTCGGACTCGCGCACCGAGGGTTCCGAACAAATCCGTAGGTATATAAGTTTAAAATTATTAAAAATATTTTTGTTATATGGTGTAACTAAAACTTTATGCTTTTCGCAATTTTTACTTTATCTGTGCTACAATACGTAGCTTCGTACCAAATGTTAAGCTTCTGAGTTCACGGGAAGTACCCTGTAGGTTTTGATTCTCTTGCGAATGTCGAAAAGAGCAATGGCAGAAAAATAGTTGACTAAATTATAGCGTCTAGAAATAAGTTATACATAAAATGAGTTTTATTATTTTTCTATGATTTTTCAAATAAAAATGTATTTTAATTAAAGCCAGAGAAAAAAACAAACATTTTTGGGAATATCAAATGACTTAAACCATTTTACTCTATTCAAATGTTACCATTTAGTGTATTCATACTATTTTCGTATACATTTTGTAAGACTACCAACACAACACACAAAATATTTTTATATTAAGTTATTATTAGTAATAACTGTACTATCAGTAATAATAAAAATAAAAGTGATATGGCTAGAATAAGTCTCTTACAAAGAATTTCCTACAATAATACATTATCTCAATCCTGGTACTATGAAACAATTCCATTTCATGTTATCCCAACACTAGCTAAAATAAAATGTCACTGTTTTTTTTTACTGGCTTTACGGCTCTGGGTTCTAGCTCTTCTGAGAATGTCGCTATGAAACAAAAGCCCTGGAGCTATGCCAGAAATATACATTTATAGTATGCAAATATATAATAGAGATACAATAATCTAAAAACTCTCAATTTTGTATTATGTATTAAGCTAACATCAAAAAACCACAGGAAGCACGACTTTTTCCAAGTGGCATAGGACATAACCTAAAATGGTTCAAATGTAAATATCTTTTTACTGACGCCTTCTCAGGACGAAATTCTTTGACAGAGTTATTAAGGGACTTACGCTTAACATTTTAAGATATTTTTGGTATATAGACGATACCATTTCTTCTCAACTAATTTTATGTATGAAAGTCTGCCATTGTTCTTTGCGACATAAACGGCTGTATCTTTTGATTACATTGGCTTAGAAGTTTGATTTTTTCACAGCTCCAAGAGACAGTAGACTTGAGTATTTGATATAAATTTCAGCTAGATACCTTCACGCGTTCCTGAGAAAAAGGGTCTTGACAGACAGACAGACAGACAGACGGACAACAAAGTGATCCTATAAGGGTTCCGTTTTTTCCTTTTGAGGTACGGAACCCTAAAAATAGATTTTTTGCCAATGTGCAGTGGTCCGGTGTTTAATGCGCATGCAGAAAAGTTGGGTTGTATTGTAATTCTACTTGTTCTGGGTGCTCGGGTGTAGACTGTAATAATAGTCCACCATTAATTGAAGAAGACGGCGATGAAATCGACCACGGAGAAGATCGAATCAGTGAGAGAGACTTACATGTATTTGAACCCGTATTATTTTTGCGATAATAATTTTTTTATGAAATTCTACTTTTTTATTTTCTATTAATAATAAACATTTCAATGTTTTCATGGGTAGTTTTTAACAAGGATAGGTTGAAAGATTATGAAATTGTATCCTAAAGCATGAAATAATCATTATTTAACTATTTTTACCCATATTTAGGTTTTTAATGTTATTTTATAATTTTTGACAATAGGGTAGTTTTCACCCCTAAAAAACAAAAAGCGTACAATGGCACCATATAGAAAATTAACTAGAGGGTGAAATAACTAATCCCAAATTTTTGTACAAATCGGTGCTGGACGAAAAAATTGCGAGGTTTTACAATTTTTTAGCTTCATTTCCTGGACTACATAGTGAAATTTAATTACAACGTCTCTTTGTATTTGCTTCATGGTTTTCGCGATTTGTCTAAGTGAGACAGATATATGTTTACTTAAAAAGGTTTAGTGGTTTCAAAGCTACGTCGTCGCGGTTAGATAGTGGTTTCACTTTTTTCGACGCACGGTAATGTGGTTTGCTCCTCTAGTCTTGTATAACTCAATGCATTTTAACATAAAAATACTATATTATTAAACTGCATTGACTACATAACTATCATGACATGTGCCAATGAGGACATCCACGACTTTTTCTGCCACCAGGGCGGCGCCACTTTACAGTGAGGTAAAATATTAGACAGATTTCATAGCGGGGACGATAATTTCTTAAGAAAATGTAATTTTTAACGATTCTTTCTGTATTATTAATTATATTTTATATTAATTACATTACAAATGAATAAACCAAACTATAAATATAACTAAAAGCCGATTTTTTAAAAAGAGTTATAAAGTGCATAAAATTAAAAATCAAACCACTGACGCATTGTGTTGTGTATTAATATAATACTCTAGATAATGATAAACTATAATTTATAATTAATTTCTCGATTAACTGACACTGTGTAACAAAAAACTTTACCTCAGTCGCTACTAGCGACATCTAGTGAGTGGAAGATTATTAGCCCTCATTAACACTAGATGACAATTAGACAAAATGATAACAATTATTGTATGTAAGTACACCATTCCTTTATTATCTATAAATTTTCATAATTATTAATATTTTCAATTAGAACCTGACATCAGAAGAAACAAATTATGAATGTTATGAATTAATGATGCACTTACTAATTTTATATTTTGTAAGGTGGCTCCCATAAAAAGGGCCGGTTACAAATAAGGTCCATCTCTTCAAACTTATCGGAATTAATACTTAAACCAAAATGGATATCGCGCTGCCAGTCCCCAGTACCCAATTACAAAAGTGCACCGGCGTTCATTGCTTTCGCCGTGGCCATTTTTTCAGTGGCTCTGGGTATAACTTCAAGGGCGCTCGACGTGACCCAATCTATAAAATATTCTGATTCAATTTTGCGTTGTTTAGTAATAAAACCCAGTCGTTATGTAATAATTCTGCAATAGTAATGTTAACCGCAATTACCGCACACCTGCGGCATTGCACCTGCGGTGCCGCCCGTCCTGCTTGTATAAAACGGACGGAGCGGCCACCGTTAAGGCAGTCTTGGCTCTGACGTGGAACGGTGCGCTTGTCGTATTCCGTTACTAGTTTATCGTCGACTCGTTGGATAATTAATTCGTGTAAACGGATTAATTATTATTCCTAACTACAAAATTAGTCTTTGTACTATACTCAATTACCCTTTCTACATACACAATGTCGTATACTATAACTAATATAGAAAAAATAACAAACAAGCCTTGGCAATAATTAGCAACAATTCTAAAAATCAACTTAAAAAAAGTAACTATAGTACGTGAGGGTAATATGGTCATACGGTTAATATGATCACTTTCTTAGAACCCAAAAACTACAGCGCCGTTTGCATAGAACGCTCTGTGATACGATAGCTCTTGTTCAGTTTGTCAAATAATAAAGGGTCAAAAAGGCGCTACCTATCGACGCTATTTTGACAGTTGATATTATTGTAAATATTTTAGTCGATTTTTGTATTGTGTAGTGCAGTTAGTTTTTCTAAGTAGATTTTTCGAAGTGTTCCTATCCTATCCTAATCCTATCCTATCTTATATATAATATCCTATCCTAATTATGTTCAAAGCTTGTTTGCTATTTTTTTCTTAATATATTTGTTATAGTATACGACTTTTTGTTTTTGCCTCTGTTCTCCTCCTAATTTTGGTTTTATAGGGCAATAAAGCTTAAGGTGACCAAATTACCCTCACGTACTTACTATAATATTAACTGTCAAAAGAGCTTCGATAAAGCGGCGTTCTTTTGACCCTTTATTATTTGAATGACCGATGAAGAGCTATCGTAACACAAAGCCATCTATGCAAATTAGGCTGTAGTTTTTGAGTTATAAGAAAGTGACCATATTAACCGGATGACCATATTACCCTCATGTACTCTATAGCGATATTATAATAAATGGTAAGACTAATTTTGTGGGTAGAAGTCTGTCTGACTAGTTAACACCATCTTACCTATTTATTATGGAGTGCAGAGTACAAGGAGAACCATCTTATAAGGGGCGAAAGTTGAAAAAGTGTTCTACTATTTACAGAAAATAGAGGTTCCAAAACCGACCACAATAGCGCTGGCGTCTGAAAAACTACGATATGAAGATAGCTGTTGTGAACGGAGTGAAGTCAGCTGAATTCAAAAATTTAAAAATATTACCCTCACGTAATCTATTTCATTATGTAGGTACATATCGAGATCTGTAAACTAACCTATGTTCACAAAATAAACAGATTTGATTTGATTTGATCAGATGACCTTATCACAAAAATTGATAAGGGCGTGCTTCGATGGTTTGGGCACGTTGAGCGAATGAGTGAAAACCGAATGGTGAAGAAAATATATAGCGCGAAAGTTAATATTAAAAGGTGTCGAGGTAGACCGAGACTAACTTTCGAAGACCATGTGAGCAAATTGCTCGAAGAGGGGAGGGTCAAGAGTATTCGGATACCTAGACGTGCATGTATAAAGAAGTTAATGAATCTGAAAGAAGCGAAAGAGGTATGTAAAGATCGTGACACTTGGCGATCTGTTCTCTCTGGCTACCCCGTCAGGGATTGTGCGTGAAGATAAGATTTGATTTGATTTGATCTGATCAGCCCGAGAAACTGCATGTGGTAGGTAGTTCGGAGCAATATATATATAATATTCCCCCAATTACTTAAGTATATGTATAGAACATATAATTAAATAATTGGGGGAATATTTGCCATAGTTGGCACGCTTAGCGAGCAGGTTGGCATCCGTAGTCTTTTTACTGAAATCTTGCTGTTATAAGGAAGATGCTGCTGCCCATCTCCTGCCTGTTTCCCAATGTCGCCTCTTATGACATCCACGGGAAGATACGGGTTAGTGGATATTCTTAACCGCCACTACACGGCTAATAGGAAAAAAGGTTCTCGAGTGGCAGCCTCGTACCGGTAGGCGAAGTGAAAGGCGTCCCCCCACTAGATGGAGTGACGGCCTGGTAAGACATGCAGGAAATCGATGGATGCAGATGGCTTAAGACCGAGCTTTGTGGTATTCCTTGTCCTATGTTCTATGTTCTACTCGGGAGGTCTATGTTCAGCAGTGGACTTGTAAAGGGCTGTAATGATAATGATGATGACTGCAGTACTTCGGAGCTTTGATAGCGTGATTTAGGCTTCGGTATGTTCCACTTGTGGCGCGACGACCACATTCCGTATTGAAATCGTCGTATGTAGCTTTTTTTCTCTTAAAATAATTATATTCTTTCTTTAGTCTCTCTTCCAGTTCTAAGCTTCGAGTTCAATATTTCAAGTCTGTTAAAGTTTCTAGTCTCTAGCTCACAAGAAAGTTAGTTTAAATTTAATTTCACAATTTGTATAGGAGAGATAACGAAACTTTTTTAGAAATTAAATGTTTTTTCATATTTTTATTCATTTGATTTATTTTTGACTAGGAAACCAGAAAATACTCAGGAGAGTTGCCTATCATTTTCAAAACCATATCAAAGTACCTCAATTAAAAATCTGTTAGAAATTAGGAATAAAAACAATTTCTTCAAATGCTCATATTTATTAAACAATTACAATATAAAGATGTATCCAATTAAACATTATGTATTCTATCGATTGCATAGTATGCATTGCTTATATGTTTGTATGCGTGTATTTCATTAAAAGCTGCCACGTCGTCCAACCTTAATTATGTAGTGCCTTCGAATAAGTCTACATGGTTTACGAATACCAGAACGTCCGCGTCCGAACAGTCCTCCATCCGATAGACCGGAAGTCGTAGTGGCTGCGGTAGCGGCCGCGGCGGATGCACCAGTTGCACCAGCGCCGTAACCATCTTGTAAGCCTTGGTTTCCAACGGCAGCGGTACCACCAGCGGCAGCGGCAGAGGCAGAGCCTGCACTGGAGCCGAGTCCGCCTAATCCATTTTGTCCAGAATTATTATAACCGGAAGCAATTAAAGCGGAGATATCACTACCAACACCGGATCCATTTCCACCCTCGTTGACTATGACAGTGGGGTTTGGACCGCCGTATGGTGCGAACAATGAAGATGATCCATAGTTACCGAGCCTGAATCTTTCAAAGACAGAATCGTAGTAGTCAGACACGTAGTTAGAGCCTGCGGCTGCGTTTGATTCTGCAAATGATCCAGGTCCATTTTCATTTAGTACAACAGATTGTCCTCCTTGTCCCAGTTGTAAACCAGACCCATATCCTACGTAGCCTGTAGCACCGTTACTGGCAGCGGCTGCGGCTGCAGCTGTGGCCGCAGTGCCTGCAGCAGATCCACCAGCGCCGTATCCACGTTGTCCTAAGCTTTGGGTTTCAGACGCGGCGCCTGAGGCTGCGGTAGCAGATGCTGCACCTGATCCTGATCCCGAACCTCCTCTATTTAGGTCGACATATTGTCCTCCTTGTCCGAGTTGTAGCCCAGAACCGTATCCAACGAAGCCTGAAACACCGTCACCGGCACCGGCTGCGGCTGAAGTTGCGGCTGCGGCGCCTGCACTTGATCCACTAGCGCCGGATCCAAGTTGGCCTACGCCTTGGTTTTCAGACGCGGCGCCCGAGGCAGCGGCAGCAGATGCACCAGACCCTGATCCCGAACCTCCTCTGTATATGTCGATATATTGTCCTTCTTGTCCGAGTTGTAACCCAGAACCATATCCATCGTAGTCTGAAGCACCATCACCAGCAGCAGCTGCGGCTGAAGTTGCGGCCGCGGCGCTTGCACCAGATCCACCGCCGTATCTACTTTGTCTTAAGCCTTGGTTTTCAGACGCGGCACCCGAGGCTGCGGCTAAAGTCGCGGCCGCGGCGCCTGCACCAGATCCACCAGCGCCGTATCCAAGTTGTCCTAAGCCTTGGTTTTCAGACGCGGCGCCCGAAGCAGCAGCAGCAGATGCTGCACCAGACTCTGATCTCGAACCTCCTCTGTACAGGTCGACATATTGTCCTCCTTGTCCGAGTTGTAAACCAGAACCGTATCCAACGTAGCCAGAAGCACCGTCACCAGCAGCAGCTGTGGCTGAAGTTGCAGCCGCGGCGCCTGCACCAGATCCTCCAGCGCCGTATCCACTTCGTCTTAAGCCTTGGTTTTCAGACGCAGCGCCCGAGGCTGCGGCAGCAGATGCTGCTCCAGAGCCTGATCCCGAACCTCCTCTGTACTGCTCGACAGATTGTCCTCCTTGTCCGATTTGTAACCCAGAACCGTATCCAACGTAGCCTGAAGCACCGTCACCGGTACCGGCTGCGGCTGCGGCTGAAGTTGCGGCCGCGGCGCCTGCACCAGATCCACCAGCGCCGTATCCACTTCGTCTTAAGCCTTGGTTTTCAGACGCGGCGCCCGAGGCTGCGGCAGCAGATGCTGCTCCAGAGCCTGATCCCGAACCTCCTCTGTACTGCTCGACAGATTGTCCTCCTTGTCCGATTTGTAACCCAGAACCGTATCCAACGTAGCCAGAAGCACCATCACCAGCAGCGGCTGCGGCTGAAGTTGCGGCCGCGGCGCCTGCACCAGATCCTCCAGCGCCGTATCCACTTCGTCTTAAGCCTTGGTTTTCAGAGGCGGCGCCCGAGGCTGCGGCAGCAGATGCTGCTCCAGAGCCTGATCCCGAACCTCCTCTGTATAGGTCGACATATTGTCCTCCTTGTCCGATTTGTAACCCAGAACCGTATCCAACGTAGTTTGAAGCACCGTCACCGGCACCGGCTGCGGCTGCGGCTGAAGTTGCGGCCGCGGCGCCTGCACCAGATCCACCAGCGCCGTATCCACTTCTTCTTAAGCCTTGGTTTTCAGACGCGGCGCCCGAGGCAGCGGCAGCAGATGCTGCACCAGACCCTGAACCTGAACCTCCTCTGTACAGGTCGACATATTGTCCTCCTTGTCCGAGTTGTAACCCAGAACCGTATCCAACGTAGCCTGAAGCACCGTCACCGGCACCGGCTGCGGCTGCGGCTGAAGTTGCGGCCGCGGCGCCTGCACCAGATCCACCAGCGCCGTATCCACTTCGTCCTAAGCCTTGGTTTTCAGACGCGGCGCCCGAGGCTGCGGTAGCAGATGCTGCTCCAGAGCCTGATCCCGAACCTCCTCTGTACTGCTCGACAGATTGTCCTCCTTGTCCGATTTGTAACCCAGAACCGTATCCAACGTAGCCAGAAGCACCATCACCAGCAGCGGCTGCGGCTGAAGTTGCGGCCGCGGCGCCTGCACCAGATCCTCCAGCGCCGTATCCACTTCGTCTTAAGCCTTGGTTTTCAGAGGCGGCGCCCGAAGCAGCAGCAGCAGATGCTGCACCAGACTCTGATCTCGAACCTCCTCTGTACAGGTCGACATATTGTCCTCCTTGTCCGATTTGTAACCCAGAACCGTATCCAACGTAGTTTGAAGCACCGTCACCGGCACCGGCTGCGGCTGCGGCTGAAGTTGCGGCCGCGGCGCCTGCACCAGATCCACCAGCGCCGTATCCACTTCTTCTTAAGCCTTGGTTTTCAGACGCGGCGCCCGAGGCAGCGGCAGCAGATGCTGCACCAGACCCTGAACCTGAACCTCCTCTGTACAGGTCGACATATTGTCCTCCTTGTCCGAGTTGTAACCCAGAACCGTATCCAACGTAGCCTGAAGCACCGTCACCGGCACCGGCTGCGGCTGCGGCTGAAGTTGCGGCCGCGGCGCCTGCACCAGATCCACCAGCGCCGTATCCACTTCTTCTTAAGCCTTGGTTTTCAGACGCGGCGCCCGAGGCAGCGGCAGCAGATGCTGCTCCAGACCCTGAACCTGAACCTCCTCTGTACAGGTCGACATATTGTCCTCCTTGTCCGAGTTGTAACCCAGAACCGTATCCAACGTAGCCAGAAGCACCGTCACTAGCAGCGGCTGCGGCTGAAGTTGCGGCCACGGCGCCTGCACCAGATCCTCCAGCGCCGTATCCACTTCTTCTTAAGCCTTGGTTTTCAGACGCAGCGCCCGAGGCTGCCGAAGCAGATGCTGCACCTGACCCTGATCCCGAACCTCCTCTGTATAAGTCGACATATTGTCCTCCTTGTCCGAGTTGTAACCCAGAACCGTATCCAACGTAACCTGAAGCACCGTCACCGGCACCGGCTGCGGCTTCGGCTGAAGTTGCAGCCGCGGCGCCTGCACCAGATCCACCAGCGCCGTATCCAAGTTGTCCAAAGCCTTGGTTTTCAGACGCAGCGCCCGAGGCAGCGGCAGCAGATGCTGCACCAGACCCTGATCCTGAACCTCCTCTGTACAGGCCGACATATTGTCCTCCTTGTCCGAGTTGTAACCCAGAACCGTATCCAACGTAACCAGAAGCACCGTCACCAGCAGCGGCTGCGGCTGAAGTTGCGGCCGCGGCGCCTGCACCAGATCCTCCAGCGACGTATCCACTTCTTCTTAAGCCTTGGTTTTCAGACGCGGCGCCCGAGGCAGCGGCAGCAGATGCTGCACCAGACCCTGATCCTGAACCTCCTCTGTACAGGTCGACATATTGTCCTCCTTGTCCGAGTTGTAACCCAGAACCGTATCCAACGTAGCGAGAAGCACCGTCACCAGCAGCGGCTGCGGCTGAAGTTGCGGCCGCGGCGCCTGCACCAGATCCTCCAGCGCCGTATCCACTTCTTCTTAAGCCTTGGTTTTCAGAGGCGGCGCCCGAGGCTGCGGCAGCAGATGCTGCTCCAGAGCCTGATCCCGAACCTCCTCTGTACAGGTCGACATATTGTCCTCCTTGTCCGATTTGTAACCCAGAACCGTATCCAACGTAGCCTGAAGCACCGTCACCGGCACCGGCTGCGGTTGCGGCTGAAGTTGCGGCCGCAGCGCCTGCACCAGATCCACCAGCGCCGTATCCAAGTTGTCCTAAGCCTTGGTTTTCAGACGCGGCAACTGAGGCTGCGGCAGCAGATGCTGCACCAGAGCCTGATCCCGAAACTCCTCTGTACAGGTCGACATATTGCCCTCCTTGTCCGAATTGTAACCCAGAACCGTATCCAATGTAGCCAGAAGCACCGTCACCAGCAGCAGCTGCGGCTGCAGTTGCGGCCGCTGCGCCTGCACCAGATCCACCAGCGCCGTATCCACTTTGTCTTAAGCCTTGGTTTTGAGACGTGGCGCCTGAGGCAGCAGCAGCAGATGCTGCACTTGACCCTGATTCCGAACCTCCTCTGTACAGGTCGACATATTGTCCTCCTTGTCCGAGTTGTAACCCAGAACCGTATCCAACGTAGCCAGAAGCACCGTCACCAGCAGCAGCTGCGGCTGAAGTTGCGCCCGCTGCGCCTGCACCAGATCCACCAGCGCCGTATCCACTTTGTCTTAGGCCTTGGTTTTCAGACGTGGCGCCTGAGGCAGCAGCAGCAGATGCTGCACCTGACCCTGATCCTGAACCTCCTCTGTATAGGTCGACATATTGTCCTCCTTGTCCGAGTTGTAACCCAGAACCGTATCCAACGTAGCCTGAAGCACCGTTACCGGCAGCGGCTGCGGTTGCAGCTGCGGCCGCGGCGCCTGCACCAGATCCACCAGCGCCGTATTCACTTTGTCTTAAGCCTTGGTTTTCAGACGTGGCACCTGAGGCAGCAGCAGCAGATGCTGCACCTGACCCTGATTCTGAACCTCCTCTGTATAGGTCGACATATTGTCCTCCACGTCCGAGTTGTAACCCAGAACCGTATCCAACGTAGCCTGAAGCACCGTTACCGGCAGCGGCTGCGGTTGCAGCTGCAGCCGCGGCGCCTGCACCAGATCCACCAGCGCCGTATTCACTTTGTCTTAAGCCTTGGTTTTCAGACGTGGCACCTGAGGCAGCAGCAGCAGATGCTGCACCTGACCCTGATCCTGAACCTCCTCTGTATAGGTCGACATATTGTCCTCCTTGTCCGAGTTGTAACCCAGAACCGTATCCAACGTAGCCTGAAGCACCGTTACCGGCAGCGGCTGCGATTGCAGCTGCGGCCGCGGCGCCTGCACCAGATCCACCAGCGCCGTATTCACTTTGTCTTAAGCCTTGGTTTTCAGACGTGGCACCTGAGGCAGCAGCAGCAGATGCTGCACCTGACCCTGATTCTGAACCTACTCTGTATAGGTCGACATATTGTCCTCCACGTCCGAGTTGTAACCCAGAACCGTATCCAACGTAGCCTGAAGCACCTTCACTGGCACCGGCTGCGGCTGAAGTTGCGACCGCGGCGCCTGCACCAGATCCACCAGCGCCGTATCCAAGTTGTCCTATGCCTTGGTTTTCAGACGCGGCACCTGAAGCTGCGGCAGCAGATGCTGCACCAGACCCTGATCCCGAACTTTCTCTGTATAGGTCGACAGATTGTCCTCCTTGTCCGAGTTGTAACCCAGAACCGTATCCAACGTAGCCTGAAGCACCGTCACTGGCACCGGCTGCGGCTGAAGTGGCAGCCGAGGCACCTGCACCAGAACCACCGGCGCCGTATCCATCTTGTAAGCGTTGGCTTCCAGTCGCGGCGGCACTACCAGCAGCAGCGGCTGAAGCAGAGCCGGCACTGGAGTCGAATCCACCTAATCCATTTTGTCTTGCACTACTAGAACCGGAAGCACTCGAAGCGGAACTGCCACTATTAGCACCCGATCCATTTCCACGCTCATTGACTATAACATTACGGTTTTGACCGCCGTATGGTGCGAACAATGAAGATGATCCATAGTTACCGAGCCTGAATGTTTCAAAGACAGAATCGTAGTAGTCAGAAACGTAGTTAGAGCCTGCGGCTGCGTTTGATTCTGCAAATGATCCAGGTCCATTTTCATTTAGTACAACAGTTTGTCCTCCTTGTCCCAGTTGTAAACCAGACCCATATCCTAGGTAGCCTGTAGCACCGTTACTGGCAGCGGCTGCGGCTGCAGCTGCGGCCGCAGTGCTTGCATCAGATCCACCAGCGCCGTATTCGCGTTGTCCTAAGCCTTGGTTTTCAGAGGCGGCGCCTGAGGCTGCGGCAGCGGATGCTGCACCTGACCCTGATCCCGAACCTACTCTGTTTAGGTCGATATATTGTCCTTCTTGTCCGAGTTGTAACCCAGAACCGTATCCAACGTAGCCTGAAGCTCCGTCACCGGCACCGGCTGCGGCTGCAGCTGAAGTTGCGACCCCGGCGCCTGCACCAGATCCACCAGCGCCGTATCCAAGTTGTCCTAAACCTTGGTTTTCAGACGCGGCGCCCGAGGCAGTTGCAGCAGATGCTGCACCTGACCCTGATCCTGAATCTCGTCTGTATAGATCGACATATTGTCCTCCTTGTCCGAGTTGTAACCCAGAACCGTATCCAACGTAGCCTGAAGCACCGTTACCGGCAGCGGCTGCGGCTGCAGCTGCGGCCGCGGCGCCTACAGTAGATCCACCAGCGCTGTATCCACGTTGTCCGAAGCCTTGGTTTTCAGACGTGGCACCTGAGGCTGCAGCAGCAGATGCTGCTCCAGAGCCTGATCCCGAACCTCCTCTGTATTGCTCGACAGATTGTCCTCCTTGTCCGATTTGTAACCCAGAACCGTATCCAACGTTGCCTGAAGCACCGTCACCGGCACCGGCTGCGGCTGCGGCTGAAGTTGCGGCCGCGGTGCCTGCACCAGATCCAACAGCGCCGTATCCACGTTGTCCAAAGCCTTGGTTTTCAGACGCGGCGCCTGAGGCTGCGGCAGCAGATGCTGCACCTGAACCTAATCCCGAACCTTCTCTGTATACGTCAAAATATTGTCCTCCTTGTCCGAGTTGTAACCCAGATCCGTATCCAACGTAGCCAGAAGCACCGTCACCAGCAGCAGCTGCGGCTGAAGTTGCGGCCGCTGCGCCTGCACCAGATCCACCAGCGCCGTATCCACTTTGTCTTAAGCCTTGGTTTTCAGACGTGGCGCCTGAGGCAGCAGCAGCAGATGCTGCACCTGACCCTGATCCTGAACCTCCTCTGTATAGGTCGACATATTGTCCTCCTTGTCCTAGTTGTAACCCAGAACCGTATCCAACGTAGCCTGAAGCACCGTTACCGGCAGCGGCTGCGGCTGCAGCTGCGGCCGCGGCGCCTGCAGAAGATCCACCAGCGCTGTATCCACGTTGTCCTAAGCCTTGGTTTTCAGACGCGGCACCTGAGGCTGCGGCAGCAGATGCTGCTCCAGAGCCTGATCCCGAACCTCCTCTGTATTGCTCGACAGATTGTCCTCCTTGTCCGATTTGTAACCCAGAACCGTATCCAACGTAGCCTGAAGCACCGTCACCGGCACCGGCAGCGGCTGCGGCTGAAGTTGCGGCCGCGGCGCCTGCACCAGATCCACCAGCGCCGTATCCAAGTTGTCCTAATCCTTGGTTTTCAGACGCGGCGCCTGAGGCTGCGGCAGCAGATGCTGCACCAGAACCTGATCCCGAACCTCCTCTGTACAGGTCGATATATTGTCCTCCTTGTCCGAATTGTAACCCGGAACCGTATCCAACGTAACCAGAAGCACCGTCTTCAGCAGCAGCTGCGGCTGCAGTTGCGGCCGCTGCGCCTGCACCAGATCCACCAGCGCCGTATCCACTTTGTCTTAAGCCTTGGTTTTCAGACGTGGCGCCTGAGGCAGCAGCAGCAGATGCTGCACTTGACCCTGATTCCGAACCTCTTCTGTACAGGTCGACATATTGTTCTCCTTGTCCGAGTTGTAACCCAGAACCGTATCCAACGTAGCCAGAAGCACCGTCACCAGCAGCAGCTGCGGCTGAAGTTGCGGCCGCTGCGCCTGCACCAGATCCACCAGCGCCGTATCCACTTTGTCTTAAGCCTTGGTTTTCAGACGTGGCGCCTGAGGCAGCAGCAGCAGATGCTGCACCTGACCCTGATCCTGAACCTCCTCTGTATAGGTCGACATATTGTCCTCCTTGTTCGAGTTGTAACCCAGAACCGTATCCAACGTAGCCTGAAGCACCGTTACCGGCAGCGGCTGCGGCTGAAGTTGCGGCCGCGGCGCCTGCACCAGATCCACCAGCGCCGTATCCAAGTTGTCCTAATCCTTGGTTTTCAGACGCGGCGCCTGAGGCTGCGGCAGCAGATGCTGCACCAGAACCTGATCCCGAACCTCCTCTGTACAGGTCGATATATTGTCCTCCTTGTCCGAATTGTAACCCGGAACCGTATCCAACGTAGCCAGAAGCACCGTCTTCAGCAGCAGCTGCGGCTGCAGTTGCGGCCGCTGCGCCTGCACCAGATCCACCAGCGCCGTATCCACTTTGTCTTAAGCCTTGGTTTTCAGACGTGGCGCCTGAGGCAGCAGCAGCAGATGCTGCACTTGACCCTGATTCCGAACCTCTTTTGTACAGGTCGACATATTGTCCTCCTTGTCCGATTTGTAACCCAGAACCGTATCCAACGTAGCCTGAAGCACCGTCACCGGCACCGGCTCCAGCTGCGGCTGAAGTTGCGGCCGCGGCGCCTGCACCAGATCCACCAGCGCCGTATCCACTTTGTCTTAAGCCTTGGTTTTCAGACGTGGCGCCTGAGGCAGCAGCAGCAGATGCTGCACCTGACCCTGATCCTGAACCTCCTCTGTATAGGTCGACATATTGTCCTCCTTGTCCGATTTGTAACCCAGAACCGTATCCAACGTAGCCTGAAGCACCATTACCGGCAGCGGCTGCGGCTGCAGCTGCGGCCGCGGCGCCTGCAGTAGATTCACCAGCGACGTATCCACTTCGTCTTAAGCCTTGGTTTTCAGACGCGGCACCCGAGGCTGCGGCAGCAGATGCTGCTCCAGAGCCTGATCCCGAACCTCCTCTGTATTGCTCGACAGATTGTCCTCCTTGTAACCCAGAATCGTATCCAACGTAGCCTGAAGCACCGTTACCGGCAGCGGCTGCGGCTGAAGTTGCGGCCGTGGCGCCTGCACCAGATCCACCAGCGCCGTATCCAAGTTGTCCTATGCCTTGGTTTTCAGACGCGGCGCCTGAGGCTGCGGCAGCAGATGCTGCACCAGAGCCTGATCCCGAACCTCCTCTGTATTGTTCGACAGATTGTCCTCCTTGTCCGAGTTGTAACCCAGATCCGTATCCGTAGCCTGAAGCACCGTTACCGGCAGCGGCTGCGGCTGCAGCTGCGGCCGTGGCGCCTGCAGCAGATCCACCAGCGCCGTATTCACGTTGTCTGAAGCCTTGGTTTTGAGAAGCGGCGCCTGAGGTAGCGGCAGCGGTAGAGCCTGCACCGGAGCCAAATCCACGTAAGCTATATTGTCCATCGCTATTAGAGCCCGAAACACTTGAAGCGGAACTGCCACTACCAGTACCGTATCCATACCCATTCTCATTTAATATGACAGTGGAATCTCGACCGCCATTTTCTACGAAGGTATCAAGTTCGAATAGTCCAGATCCAATATCGTAAATGTTGCTGCCGGAACGATATCCTGCGTCTGCGTTCGATGCTGCAGATGAACCAGATCTGTTTTCGTTGATGATGACATTTTGTCCTCTTTGGCCGAATTGTGAACTTGATCCGAAGTCATTATATCCAGTGGCAAGTGCTGCTGAGGCAGCGCTTGACGATGCACTTGCCGCTGATGTTTGCGGCACCGTCGTTTCGACAACATCCGTCTCACTGATTGTCTCTTCTCCTTCGGCATTTGTTTGAATGACGATAGTTCTGGTTATTGTTTCACCGGGTGCATTATGTTTAGTGCCCGATTTGTCTACAAATTGTTTATTTGTAGTTTGACGTTCAACTAATGTGCCGTTATTGTTTATCCTTTCATCAGATTTGGTTTCAGTAGTTTCTTCATAGTTATTGCTCCCCGATAGAAAGCGCTTCACATCATCGTCCAAAACGTCTGCAGCTACATACTGTTTAAAATAAAACTAAATGATTAATCGTTATCCGCTTGACTGTCACTTAAATTGCATTATTATTATGAAAGTTAGTTGTTACTTAATTTTAAGTATAAGGGAAAACTTGGTTACACAATGACAAAATAGTGCATTTATCAATCCATTACAGCCTATAAAAGTCCATTGATGAACACAGGCCTAACCCATAGATTGTCTCCCAAGAGATATTTGCATATAGTATATATCATATGGCGGGTTGGCAATATAAAAATACTACCATGAAACTGTTTTAAGTATGTAACGAGTATGATTATATTTAATAACTTTTTTTATAGGATAGGGTGACAAACGAGCACACAGTCCACCTGATGGTAAGTGGTTGCTGTGGCCCATAGACATCTACATCTATCCTCGTTTGCGAATCAAAATGCAGATGTGTTGTCACTTATGAGGACTAAGATAGAATGCCTCTTTTCCAGCAAAACAAGTCTCCGGTTCTCTACACTCACTATACGAGTATGAAACACAACAGTGTTAAGCTGCTATTTTACGCTGGTATTCTGTGAGAGCGTGGTCCTTTCTAGGTAGAGCCGATCCATCATGCTATAACTATACTACTAATATAGCTGCAGCATGGCTCTACCACGTCTAAATACTGAATCTTATTATTTATATCACGCTGTTATGGAAAACTGAACTAAATTTATTAACTAAAATGGGTGTCTTATATAAGCTAAAAAGAAAATAGGTAATAATATTTGTCAACTTAGTACTAGACCAAAATAGAGCGAACTTTTTAGTAACACTTAAAGATTAAGTTTAATATAGAGAACGATTAATAATACAAAATAATTTTTATTTAAATTAATAAAAAGTCTTTATAAGACGTAAATAAATTGAATAGACCATTTTGGAAAATTATAAACTCACCTGCAACGCACAACACAGGATCACAAAGGTTGTGACTCTCATTTTGTTGAGAGTTGGAACCGGACTGATACTGCTACTCAATTTTTGAAGCCTTTTTATACGCTATTAAATCTGAGAATTGACGTATGATGCCTGTTATGTGAATGGAATAATTAAAGCATTTCAAATATTGACTAAAGAAACAAATAATATAAGTATTTACTTTAAAACAATACTGAAGTTACCTTGCGATTTCGAACAATATTTTTAATTTTCGCTTGATGAAGTATTGTATTCAAGTAACAAAAAGAATAAAGTAAACAACTAAAATACATCTACGGAAAAAATGCGGTAAAATTTGTTTCATTGAAAATTCAAGAGAAATAAGCATATTTAAATTCAGAATGCTCATACTATGTTTGATACAATTATTTATATATTTTTAATTTTTATAAGATATATTTATATATATTTTTATTCATCATCATCATCACCATCACCATCATCATCATCATTACATCCTTTCAGAATTCCACAGCTGACCATAAGCCAGCCTCAAAAGATACCACAAAGTCCTGCGGTCATTAAATATAAGCGGCCTAAAATATAAGCCCTAATGTATCCTACATTAGGGTTTATATTTTAGGACTTTAGCCTTTTATTTTTTATTTTATTTTCTCGTTATTTTTAAAAAAAGCGACATATACACATCATAATCATAAAAGCCTATTAAAGTTCACTGCTAAACATAGGTCTCTCCAAAGATTGCCTCATAATAGGGATATTTGTCACAGTTGTGACGTCTGGCATGCGGGTGGGCAACCGCTGATTTTTTTAATTTTCTGGTGGTTATTAAGAAGAAGGTGCTGCCCGTCTCCTGGTTTATTTCCCTCTGTTGTTTCTCACGACACACGTTATAGCGGATATTCTTACACAACCTCTACAGGGTAATTTATATGTAATCTTACTTTTTTCGAAATGTACTTACTTGTTAAGACCTATCATTAAATATCAAATACGATATTTAAATCATCACTTTTTGTTCCAAAAAAAGTAAGTAAGTCATTTTATTTTGGTTTAAGTACGAGTAGCACTTAAGGCAAAGAATATATACACTACGCGAACTTAAGGTTCGCTTTAAAAAAACAAAAATAGTGGTAGAGCCACGCGGCTTTTGCTGTCGCACGGATGGGCCGGCTCGAACCGGGGTGGTACCACGACCTCACAGAAAACCAGCGTGGAGTAGAGGTTTACCTCTGCGTTTCGCTTGGTGAGTGCAGGTGGCCGGAGGCCCTTTTTACTGGGAATGAGGCATTCCATCTTAGTCCTCACGGGTGACAACGCATCTGCATTTTGATTCGTAATCGAGGATAGATGTAGATGTCTATGGGCCGCAGCAACCACTTACCATCAGGTGGACTGTGTGCTCGTTTGTCACCCTTATCCTATAAAAAAAAAGCCGCTATGTTAGATTTTTCGTGATGTCATACATAGGGCAGGCACGCTGAAAGTTTTGCGCTCCAGGCCATAAATGTTTAAATTTCGAATGTTATATGTTCTTTTTTAATATTATGTATAAGAAACTTATTTATTAATAAAGCACTGGGAGTCCATTATGGTTCTTTGAACGATGTCATCCGAACGAAGATCTCTTGTCTCTATAAATGATGTTCCTTCGGTTTTAAATCCTTGTGGAATATTTGGAGACGATGGCAAGAGACCTGACGGTATGACTTTGATCCCTTGGGAGAGAGGTAAAGCCCTAGTGTGGAATGCTACTTGCGTAGACACTTTGATAGCCTATCATCTCAGTGGTACCTGGTTTAGAGCCGGGACGGCATCAGAGGCAGCTGAATTAAAAAGCGGCGCAAATATGACGCTCTGAGAGATGACTACATAATTGTGCCATTTGCTATAGAGACTATCGGTCCGTGAGGTCCACGTGCGGATACGTTCACTCACAGATACGCTCTTATAGGCATTAAGCATTTTGCCAATCTTTTTACTCGAATAGCCTGTGGGTATCATACAGGCGACGAGCTTACAGCGCCTAATACAATAACGCTTTTAGAATGCTGTTGGGACTGCCATGGCGCTGTAGTGCTTCGAAAATGTTCGCGGATGCTAGAACTAATGGACTTCATGCTGTTATGCGAAAGAAATCAGCCTCAATGTTACAGCGTCTGCGAAACAGTAACAACAGCATTTTAAAAATGATCGCGGCGAGACCGGATTGCCACTTTCAGCGACACTGGGTAGAGCTGGCAATAGGATTAATAAGATGAATTATGTATTTATATTATTATTATTATGTAGACATAAATACTAACATTACTAACATAGTTAATAAGTAAAATTGTTACTAATATACTTACACTTAATATGGACTAATTATGTCTGAAATAAAGTTATATTATTATATTATATAGGAACTGTATGTGTGAGTGGTCGTTGCTGCTGCTGATAAGAAGACTGGTTCTTTTCTCGCTCAAAGGCTAAGTATAGCCTTTCAGCGAGGAAACGTAGCCAGCGTTCTTGGCACGATACTACGGAGAGTAGGACTGTATAATAATTTAAGTTTTTGGATTTAGTTTTGTTTTTAAGAGGATTATTTTTCAAAGAGGAGCCAAATTTTAAAATTAAGTACAAATATATAAATAATGATCCATCGTAACTGCACTTTTTGAAAATACGAGTAAATAAGGCTTTTACTTTTATTTGAAATTGAAGAATGGAGAAACGGTTGATTTTATTTACTTCGTGATACCTACCGTACGCTTTTGGTTTTAATATTCGTTAGTATTAAAATGCTACAATTAATTAATATAAAGTAAAACGTTACGTTAAAGGATACTAGTGGTGAGGTCATTGACAAATTTAGAACGACGGTAAACGCAAGACAATGAGGGCATACAAATAGAGAGGATACGTAAAGCGAGAGTTCAAAAGATAATCGTAAGATATAAATCAAAACAATAACTGGCAAAATTTGGCAGGGAGAATTAAACACTCGGGAGGCCTGCATGTCGAAGAGTTAAAAATTTAGGATCCACATAAAATCCTAAAAGACGTACTAGAGTACAATTCAGATGAAGATATAGTGACTGTGATAAAACAGACAAGTTTAAAGCTCCATTAGGAGCCCCACATTTTGAAATCTTCTATTAGACCCCCTCTTGGATGGGTTGGAGAAACGTGGAGTATATTGCCAAGCGTTTGCTGACGACGTTATCCTAATATTCTCCGGAGGAACTAGCTCAGTTATACAAGATAATGCCAACAACGCCCTAGCTTATGTACATGAATGGGGAATCAAAAATAAACTAAAATTCGCACCACATAAAACAAACGCAAATACCACATACACAAATGGAAGAAACTGAAATAACATTAGTGGAAGAAATTAAACTACTCGGCCTTACAATCGACCAAAAATTGACTTTCTAGAAACATGTGCAACTAGTTTGTCGAAAAGCCGCTAATATCTACAAGCAGCTCACACGGACAGCTAAAATCGAGTGAGGGCTTAATCCGAGGATTATCAGGGCAATATATGTAACAGTGGTAAAACTGATTATCTTATATGCGGCTAGTGCGTAGGCTACAGCATCAGGAAATATTACCATTCAAAAAAGCTGAATGTAATACAGAGAGGATTCGCGCAAAAAATGTGCAAAACTTATTGAACAGTCTCCGTAAATGCCGCACTGCTCCTAGCAAGATTGTTCCTCTAGATCTTGGGGTCCAAGAAGAAGCCTCTCTTTATGAAGCAAAGAAAGGTAAACCTCAGGAGAGAATAGGTTATAGGAAGATAGAAGGTAGAGTCTGCTTCCTAAAGGCACAACATCCGGCCAAGGAAGTTGAAGTCACATACGAATGCCTGAAATATACTCAGCCTGAAACACTTAGAAAACACATCATGGGTGATCAAATTTACAGAGACGGGAGCAAAATTGAGGTAAAGTTGGAGCAGCGTTATCCTATTGGTATAATAGCACTGAAATTAAAGCCAAGAAATTAAAGTTAGAACCGTTCTGCACCGTCTATCAGGTTGAACTTTATACAATTTTACAGACGACAAAATTTGCACTGGAATATGAGGCAACAACAAGTAACGTATTCAGCGACTCTAGATCAGCTCTGGAACTAATTCCTAATCGAAGCCCATATCATCCCCTAGTGATAGCCATTGAGAAAAGCATCATGCACGTTAAGGAACTTGATAAACTTAATGTTAACTGTGGTAGAGCCACGCGGCAGCTTTTGCTGTCGCACGGATGGGCCGGCTCGAACCGGGGTGGTACCACGACCTCACAGAATACCAGCGTGAAGTAGAGGTTTACCTCTGCGTTTCGCTTGGTGAGTGCAGGTGGCCGGAGGCCTTTTTTACTGGAAATGAGGCATTCCATCTTAGTCCTCACGGGTGGCAACGCATCTGCATTTTGATTCGCAAACGAGGATAGATGTAGATGTCTATGGGCCGCGGCAACCACTTATCATCAGGTGGGCTGTGTGCTCGTTTGTCACCCTTATCCTATAAAAAATAAAATAGTACAGGTACTTACCGGTCACGGTGGGTTCTCAAGCTATCTTTATAGGTTCAAATGTAAAATTTCCCCAGAATGTGTTTGTGACAGTCAAAAAGAAGAAAGTGTAGTACCATTTACAATTAGAATGTCTTAAATACTTAGAAGAAACGTTTAAGTTAGAAATGATTACAAATATGCAACTTAGACAAGAAAATATTATTAAATTGTTAGAATGTAAGAAGCATAAAAATAGGTTTATAACATACTGTATCATCATCATCATCATTACAGCCTTTCATAAGTCTACTGCTGAACATAGGCCTCCCGCAAGGAATGCCACAAAGCACGGTCCTTAACCACCTGCATCCATCAACTTCCTGCATGTCTCACCAGGTCGTCACTCCATCTCGTGGGGGGTCGCCCTACACTTCGCCTACCGGTACGAGGCTGCCACTCAAGAACCTTTCTTCCCCATCGGTTGTCGGTTCTTCGAGCTATATGGCCGGCCCACTGCCACTTCAGCTTACTAATCCGTTGGGCTATGCCGGTTACTCTGGTTCTACTGCGGATGTACTCATTTCTAAGTTTATCACGCAGAGAAACCCCGAGCATAGACCTCTCCATAGCTCGCTGAGCGACCTTGAGCTTCCTCATACGCCCAGCAGTGAAGGACCACGTCTCAGATCCGTAAGTCATCACTGGCAACACGCATTGGTTGTACAATTTCGTTTTAAGGTTTTGAGGTATGTCTGACGAGAAGATGTGTCGTAGTTTCCCGAACGCTGACCAGCCAAGTTGAATCCGTCAATTAACCTCTCGGTCGAAGTTGGACTTACCTAGTCGGACTATTTGTCCCAGGTAAACATACTCGTCAACAACTTCGAGCTTAGTGTTCCCAACAACTACCGGCATAGGTGTGACATGGACATTAAACATGATCTTTGTTTTGTCCATGTTCATCCTAAGACCTATTCGTATACTGTATAGATATAACAAAAGATGTAATAAATAGAAATAAGACTAAGTAACAAGTATATTGTGTTATATATTTAGAATATACTAACTAAATAGATGTAAATATAAAAGATAAAATTGTGTAAAAAGTAAAGTAAAGTAAAGTTGCAGTCTATTTACGTCCCACTGCTGGGCACAGGCCTCCTCTCATTTCTGAGAGGGTTTTAGGGCAAGGAAATGTCCACCGCGCTGCCCCAATGCGTGTTGGCGAGCTTCACGTCTTCGGAATATATATTTTTCTTAATTCTCAGACATGCAGGTTTCCTCACGATGTTTTCCTTCATCGCCGAGCACGTGGTAAATCAGCGCTTAAAATTGCAATTAACAATTTCATTGATGCCGGCGGCGATCGAACCCGGGTTGCTCGAGTACTGTGAAGCTTACAGCGAGCGCTAACCATCTGAGCTACCACGGCAAAAGGTAACTAAAGTAGTAAGTAAAGTAAAAGTAAAGTAACTAAGTGTAAAAAGTAACTCAGCTATAATAACTGTAAGCATAATTATAGCACATACACTAAACTAATAAAAAAACATACTCCTGTGTTTGTATTTTTATTATTATGTGTGTGTGTGTTACACACATAATAATAAAAACAAACACAGGAGATAGTAAAGATACTAACGACCTTCCCACGATCCAATAGAACAAGGGCTGCAAAAAAAGTCGTCGAAGCCCGTACATAGTTGAGGAATGTCTCCGGAGCAGTGCATACAAGAAAAAAAATCTTTCTATGGAGAGGGCTGTAAGATATGCAGGAAGACGACGGATGCAAGAGGCTCAGGACCGTGCTTTGTGGCATTCCTTGGAGGAGGGCTATAGTCAGCAGTGGACTTGTGAAGAGCTGTAATGTTAATGATGATGTGTGTGATAAATTATTAGTATATTGAGTTTCGTAGTGACAGACGATTATTTTTGTGTGTGTGTTTATAGGATAAGGGTGAGAAACGAGCACACAGTCCGCCTGATGATAAGTGGTTGCTGTGGTTCATAGACTTCTACATCTATCCTCGTTTGTGAATAAAATGCAGATGCATTGTCACCCGTGTGGACTAAAATGGAATGCCTCGTTTCCAATAAAAGGGATCTCCGATTCTCTACACTCACGATACGAAACACAGCAGCGTTAAACTGATATTTTACGCTGGTATTCTGTGAGAGCGTGGTCCTTCCCCGGTCGAGCTGACCCATTTGTGCTACAACTATACTACTAATATAGCTGCAGCATGGCTCTATCACGTACAAAAACTTCCCCCGCAAAACATGTCAAGTAGTTAAATAAAACTAATTTTACGGATTTTATCGCGTATATTAACTTATTTTACATTCACGACGTTTCGAGCACTTTACAGCATCCATGGTCACGGGGTGGAACTGAGTTATATGTCTAACAGTTCTGTACTGGGACAAAATGCTTTGGCTACTCCCACCCGGTCCGCCGGTGGCCCGTGTGGCTCTATGACAAGCATAAATTATTGTATGTTATTATTCTAAGGCCAAGGTCAAACACTTAAAAATCTATGGTCAAACAGTCGCACAGAGTAAAGATTGTTGCTATATTATGTTATGTTGATTGTTGTTATATTAAAAACTGAAGGTAGCCGGGCTAACTGTGACATCGGGACGTCAAACATCTCAGTCCCCCCCGTGACCATGGGTTGCTGAAAAGCACTCGAAACGTCGGGAATAAAAATAATAAAATAAACGCGATAAAATCCGTAAAAAACAGTTTTATTTACGTAGTACAAAACCAAGCGGATTGGTCGGTCCTTGTTTATTTCTCCATCTTATTGTAATTACATTTGGCGCTTTTTTTTTTAATTTATCCTATGCTACTGCAGCGCCACCCTTATTGGACACGTTTTTAGGGACACTTTTCATATATTGAGATGGTCCTCCTTCTACTCTACACTCCATACCTACCAATAATAATTACTGACAAATTGACTAAATAAGCTGTGAATTTTGTGTCATTTCTATGTTCCTTATCTAGCGTGTGGAGTGTATGGCAGGACAGAAATGCGTTTATTTTATATTTTGTATAATAGATATCTGTGTTTAGTATATTAATGTGTAGTTGAAAGTGAAATACAGCTTGCTTCATTTACAAATCTAAAAACATAATAAATTACGCTCGAATTTCGACCATTAGGAAACAGTTTATTTAGTTTTTAATATTTTTTAAAATTATTTTTCTTGCCTTATATATGTCGTAGAATTCAACAGAAGATACCAATTTTGATCTCGGAAATACATCAGGATAGCCTAACTAGATTAAAAATAATTAAAGTGTGAGAGCGGATGTTCAACTTGCTCTCTTGCTTACGGAAATAATTATTATCAGTAATAAGACAATCTAACGCACTATACGTTCAGTATAGTGAAACTAAGCCTTCAACTCATAACTCATTTAATTTCTATAAAAGAAAATGTGGATTCTTATTTTTAAATTATAAGCATAATATGTATGTTATTACTTATTACTTATACGTAAGCTTTGACGCAAAAAACCTACATTAATCGTAATTTTAAATACAGTAGGCACATTTCATAAAAAGTACAATAAGACAAAGCAGCAAAATCTAATTTATATCGCTAATAATTTATCACATCCGACGTTTTTAAACTAATTCTTAGTGACAGCGGTCATGAATTGTTATATGTTATCTATTTCTTTTTTCTTTTATTATTGTTACTAAAATAAGTCTCTAATACGACATTTGTCTGAACCGATTTGGATGGAACTTTCACTGGCAGATAGCTGATGTTATTGGGAGTAAATTAGACTATTTTCTTTTATATTTAGGAATGGAATTAGGGTTCCGCGCAAACAAATTAAAACCCATTTCACGCGGTCGAAATCGCCGGGAATAGCTAGTATCTCTTTAAATTGTGGCATTATGCTTCTATCACTTGAATCAATAGTTTGATTACATGTATAGTGATGTAATTTATTTCTAAAGCGTGTTTGCACTCGACAAATAAGAAAGTACAAAAGATTAATTTCTACACAATAATATAAGTTTAATGAAGACCTATTGACAAATATTTGCGTGACTAAATTGTCACAGTCGTAACATATAAAAAGTACGAAATATAATTTTTGAGGTTTAGTTTTCAAATATTAAACTTTGGGATGGCATTCGTTAGAACAAGTGGAAAGCCAAAAAATCGAATAAATCCATTTCGTTAAAGTTAAAGTATACAGAATATATACGTCCCACCGCTGGGCACAGGCCTCATCTTACTTCTGATAGGGTTTTCTAATAGGGTTAGGGAGGGGCAAGGAAGTATTCGGCGCGCTGCCCCAATGCGTGTTGGGCGGACTTCACGTGTTTTCGAAATATATATTTTATTTACGTTACGTAATTTATATAAACTCGTGTAATATGACAATGAAATTAGTAATGTTATTTTAATTAAGTGATCCCATGATGGTCTGGCCGGTCTAGGACTCATAGGTATCGTGTTTACGTGAGAACGTGAGACATAACAAAAAGAATTTGCCAACTGTGTTACTTACTTAGCATGTCATAAAAGGTAACTAAGCCTTCAACAGTCAAAACATCCATCCCGCCTATGTGTCAAATATCTATTGTCAATAAATGTAATCCAATGCGGCGAATCAATTCCCGCTATTTTCCGCCATTTTTTTAAAATAACTGGAAATTACCATTAAGCCGAACGTCCACCGCAAACTAAACTAACTTAGTTTAATCTTATCGAACTTAGCGAACATGCCCTTGCGACAGCCTTAGGTGTCTGCCAATGTTATTTTTCGGTAACTTTTGTTGAATATTCCAAGATGTCAAAGCGGCAGACATTACTATCACGTTTTTTTTGGTTACTTTTTTACACCTTTAACACCTGAGCGTCTCTATATCGACCGCCGGTCAAACTAAAGAGTCCCCATTCCATGTACCTCAGGTATAGGGGATTGACTGAAAAAAACGTGAAGCTTATTGAAATACCGTAAGTCTGCCGCTCACTGGCTCTTAAACTATATCTATATGTATGGACAACCGGCTCAGCTATGCGAGCTAAGATAAACTAAGTGTTATTTTAGTTTGTGGTGAACGTTCGGCTTTATACTTCGCTTTTAGCACTAATGTTATAATAATATAAATATAATTTAGATGAGAAAAACATGTTTATTATATTTTATTGTATAGACCAGAGCATTATACCCATATGTTCAAAGAAAACACGAAATATACACGGGTAGTAAATACAAGCCGCAATGGTTGCAACATACTATAAGAAATGACGCCACCTTGAAAGATACTGGGGCTAATAGGGGACAGTGGGTTAGTAATTGTGCAGGCGATTTTTAGCTAATCGTGATCCGGGTGAGTCGGTACTCTTTGGACTGTGCCAACCCAGTCGGTGATTACAGGGTAATTGTAGTTTGTAGTGTAATTAATTGAGGGGGCAATTAATGTGATTTTTTGGGAATTTTTGATAGGCTGTAACGGTATAGACCCTTAGATAATAATAGACGATAACAAATCGTAAGCAGAAGTTGTTTACCATGAAAACGTTATCTATCCTCGGTAAAAAGTCAAGTTATAGGTAAGGATTAAGATAGAATAGATCGTTAGTCGTTACTAGAAACAAAATCTTTGAATACCTTCGATCTGCTTTTTACATTTTGATTTTACATCTCAAGTTCAGTAACTTCCCAATGGCTTAAGACTGCGAACATATTTAATAAATAATAGTTTAAAAAACCTGATAAAACACGCTTTTGTAGATAACCGAACTAAAAATTAGCAAATAATTTTCAATAAGTTTAAAATAAAAAGAATAGTGATTAATATAAAAAAAAAATCATTTTATTGTAAAAAAAGCGTGGGGTGTTTTTTCAGATATTTTATGATGACGATAATTTTACAAATATCCACAAAAATATTTGCAACAAATTACGTAAAATCAAGCACCCACATTTTTTTACAATAAAATATTTTTTTTATGTTAATTACTATTTTCTTATTTTAAACTTATTGAAAATTATTTCCTACTTTTTAGATCAATTATCTACAAAAGCGTGTTTTTTTTAGTTTTTTAAACTATGTATACCTAGATATTATTTATTTTATATTTTTTAGTGCGGCTAACTATAAAAGCGTGTTTTCTTTTTTTGCAACAAAGTTCTTTTACACGGCTTACAGATTATAAGATATTAAGTAGATTGAACTGGCAGAAATTGTATTTGTTTTATGAATTATTCGCAATTCCTGAGGATCCTGGCAAGGACAATGGGACAAACTATTTAAATTATTGCATTGTCATGGGTCCCTGACTCCCTGATAAGTGCGCTAAGTTTCAAATTAATCCGACGTATTGAAGGGGATGAAATCACATTCAAAAATTCCGTTACATAGATACATATCAAGCTAATAAAAGCGTGTTAAAATGCAATAAATTTGGAATAAATATTTTTCTTTAAGGTGGTCTGTCTTAATCAACACAATCAGAAACTGAAAATCAAAGACAAAATCAACTGTCGCCAAGTAAATACTATAAGAATAATTTTTAAATTTTAACGCATAACTTTCCTGTGCTTTTTCTTTTTCCCTCAGCAAAATTTTAGAACTCAGATAACGTTTTCTTTGATATTATTTAAAATCCTTAATAAGACTGATACGCTAATACTTTTTTAAGACATCAGATGTAAGTTAATGTGGTCAATGTTACCAATGTTGTAAGTTTATTTATACATTTATATTGTGTATACTTAATAAACATAAAAGAAACACAATATAACTATATTGTATTTCTGTTAATACATATCTATAATATCGGACTTTTTTATCATTTTTGCATAATGCTTAGTACACAGTATTTTTGCAATATGTTTAATACAGTACTAAGCAGCATTTTTATCTGATTTATAAAATAAGATATGGCGTTAGCTTATTTATATGTATCATTACCATGCTGATATGGTCGCTATCATGCTACTTCTAAATTTTTTCATACTAATTGTATAAAATAATATATTGTAAGATGATTTTATTAAAAAAAAAGACCCGCTGGGTTACTACAGGGTCGGATTAAAGCTCTGTTCCCACCACTGTTTTTGACATATTACCACTGGTTTTATCCGAACCAGTGGTAATATGTCAAAAATTACTTTCAATAAGAATTACATGTAATATATTATACCGAATAAAAATTATTCTATTCTGTTCTATAATAGATAGTGCAAAATATATACATCTAGCTGGTACCCGGCGCGTTGCTGCCGCAGAAGAAATAATAATTGTGGAAATATCATTAAGAGTTATATTGTTTAACTAAGAATGGTAATACGTTCATTGAACTTTAATGATATACATATATATCTTTCAAATAAATTTGTCGGCGCGATACACGCGCCACCTACTGTAAGTTAATTGTATGCCTATAACCTTCGAGCAAGTGCAAGCATAAGTTGAAAAAGTTATACACCGCAATCTGTTGAACGGTATGACAGCGCATAAAATACGAACAAACAAAAATTTATTGTTATATATATATATATATATATATATATATATATATATATATATATATAACTTAGAATAATAACACCGGTGTTATTATTCTAAGTTAGATACAATGAAAATAAACGCCAAACGTTCAAAGGAAGCCAACAGCGATTCCTATCAATATTACACAAGCGCAATACTATCTCCAATTTAATCGTTTTAAATATTAAATCTTTTTTATCAAGTTTTACATGTTACGTAGTAGAGCCATGCTGCAGCTATATTATGGTTGTAGCACGAATGGGTCGGCTTGACCGGGGAAGGACCACGCTCTCACAGAATACCGGCGTAAAATAGCAAACTTAAAGCTCCTGTGTTTCGTATAGTGAGTGTAGAGAACCGGAGACCTTTATTAAAGAGGCATTCCATCTTAGTCCTCACAGGTGATAACGCATCTGCATTTTGATTCGCAAACGTGGATAGATGTAGATGTCTATGGGCCACAGCAACCACTTACCATCAGGTGGACCGTGTGCTCGTTTGTCACACTTATACTATATAACAAAAATCTTAGGATTAGGGCTAACTTTAGAGTTATAAGCATAGTTTGCTACTCTAAGGGGCTAACCCTGCCCTATGTAAAAACTTATAGCAGCGCGTATTATGTGCAACTATAATATCTTCGGCGCAGTTGTTATTATCCGACTGCCCAAGGAGGGTAAAAAGTAAAAACAACTGTTTTTCGAGACAATGTATTTCGAGAGTATGTATGTATGTACCTATGTCTTCTTTGGCACGCTCTGTAGCTAGGGTTACCAACTCTCGAATGCACCAACCCGGGACAATTTTATGAAAGCGAGGAGAGGGGGGATTGAAAATAAAATCTCAATCATTTATTAATTTTTAAATTTATATTTACTTTTTCTTTCGAGCAGCATGAAAAGTTTTTACATGAAAAATCGAAGTTTCTTAGTAGACAGAAGTGTGACCAAATAGATGTAGAACAAATGTGACCATTTTTTTTCAATCCAGGACAGGGATTTCTGTCTTTCGATTTCGTAAATAAGTCAACCCAGCGCAAATCCACTCCATTTTCTACAACGAGCTATGGTTGAATCTCACGCAAAAATCCAACCTCATCGTACAGTCTGTCACTATCCAAGTCAATATTTAGTTATTCCTGGAGTCTAGTAATGCCTGCCCATGTGATTGGTTCTTTTAGATATAAAATTTTCATTGCTTGGTATTCCGAATCTTCATCGAACCAGGCAGACACCGCCGAACCGACAACTTTGACGGCAAGACGAACAGATTTATACCGTCAGTGGCGCGCGATTTTGTGTGTGACCGCAAAGCGAGTGAGTAGCGACACGTGCGAGCGAAGAATGCGTATCATTTTTAGAAAAACTGGAGTAATCATTGTACCTCGGGAAGTTGGGAGATTAACCGTTATTACCGGAGTATCCCGGGCAATCCGGGAGGTTTCGAAACCCTATCTGTAGCCTAAACGGCTTGACGAATGTTAACATATCAGGTGTTGTTAGATTCTTCTTAAGGCTTAAGGGCTATCGCCGGACTAACCAGAGTGAAACAAAATTTCTATAAAAACTTCAAAAACGCCGTCATGAGGTCTAAAATTGCGCAGCGGCCGCGACCACTGAGAGCGCTCAAAAATCGCTTAGAATCTTAAAATATTTAAAAAAAATTATTGATTTCAATAATCAAAATAATGAGCAAGTAAATTACGAATATTGATGTTATGAATGTATTTGAGTGGTTCCCAAGCATATAGATTAAGTAATTTCGTTGTAATTTCAACTATAGTGATTTTTTAGAGGGGTTTTCGCAAATAATTATGATCGAGTCAAAATTTTACAATCGTGTTTTGAGCAAGCAAATTCAAGATAAAGACATCAATTTACCTATATCAAAATTCCAGTTTCGTTAGTTGTGTCATACTCCTATACTATGCGATGAAAGGAGGTGCATTTTTTCGCGGTGTCGCCTTAATTGTGGAGGTGACATAGGCTGTATAATATTTATACATTGCATCTGCAAATACACATGAGGGAGGGGAAGACTTTCTTAAAATAAATCACAACAATATTGGTATCAAATAAAGTAGCATAACATTTTTATGCTACCATTACGACGTGAACCAAAGAAAACTACGTTTAAAGAAAGGGAGTACAGTAGTGGGACGATATTTAAAACTTTTCGCTTTTCAGTATACTCTTTTACGCAGTTAGGTATTTTCAATTACTGTTTTAACCTTTACACTTGTTATGAAATTAGACGGACAAACAATCTTACAAACCACCTGATAAAAAATGGCTACTGTAACCCAGTGTAAACCAGTGTAACCGACATAGCCCAACGGATTAGTAAGCTGAAGTGGCAGTGGGCCGGCCATATAGCTCGAAGAACCGACAACCGATGGGGAAGAAAGGTTCTCGAGTGGCAGCCTCGTACCGGTAGGCGAAGTGTAGGGTGACCCCCCACTAGATGGAGGAATGACCTGGTAAGACATGCAGGAAATCGATGGATGCAGGTGGCTCAGGACCGTGATTTGTGGCATTCCTTAGGGGAGGCCTATGTTCAGCAGTGGACTTATGAAAGGCTGTAATGATGATGATGATGATGACTATAACCCATGGTAATGGTAACTAATTTTTGGAAGTCGGCAGTCTATTTGGTTTGTGAGGAAAAACACATAAGAAGACAGACTATGCGTTGCCTTCCTTCTATATTGCCCTTGCTTGAAGAGCAAACCGAAACTAGTACAGAAACTAGACAGTGATATATTTCTGACCGCAATATTTCAATATAACCACTCCTGTTAACCTTAAAATGCTCGTGTTAAACTGGTTTTTTTTTTGGTACCTGATGGTAAGTGGTTGCTGCGGCCCATAGACATCTACATCTATCCTCGTTTGCGAATCAAAATGCAGATGCGTTGTCACTCGTGAGGACAAAGATGGAATGCCTCATTTCCAGTAATAAGGGCCTCCGGCCACCTGCACTCACCAAGCGAAACGCAGAGGTAAACCTCTACTTCACGCTGGTATTCTGTGAGGTCGTGGTACCACCCCGGTTCGAGCCGGCCCATCCGTGCGACAGCAAAAGCTGCCGCGTGGCTCTACCACTGTTTATGACAGTAGTCGAATGGCGGATTCGAACCTACTTTTGACGCTTCAAAATATTGGTAAGAGAATACTACTAAGACGGTCTTCCATGCAGGAAAGGAGTTTTAATAAGTTGAATAGTAATCGATAGTCGCCGGAAACTTAAGCTTATCCATCCTTCCATTTCATAGTCATTTTCATTTCATTTCTCCTCATGTCATTTCTTTCGTACGAGACGACTATGGAAAATGAGTTATGGCTTCCGAAAGATGACGGTATAACATCTCGTTTACGCCAGACGTAAACAGTCATACGGGAGACGGGCAGCAGCGCCAAAGATGTAAGACATCTGATGCTGCTGCCGTCAATCTGCCCACCGAGCGTGGAGATAAAACGAGATAGGTTCATGCCCTACACTGAATTTCTATGGGTCAATGAAAACGAAGCCTCCGTCAGTATTGAAAAGTTGTTACCATCATTAGGTTTTTGATGTCCTTGAACGCAATTCAATTGGTCAAAAAAGTGGTAACCCTACTTGAACCCTCATGTTTACGCGTCGCGCGCACTCCCTTCACACATTATTACGTTCGGGCTTTATGGTTGCGCCCGTCTTAAGACACACCAGGACGGTAGGGTGCACAGCTGTCTTCGTTATCAGTAACCAACAAATCAAGAACCCTGTTGTGTCCGTTTTCACTAAAACGTAAGGAAAAACAAAGTCTCAAACTACACTGGAAGTTATTTAACCAAGAGGTTAACGATTGTAAATTTACATTCAACGCTTTGTCGTACACTGGTGTATGCGACGTCCGTATGGCTTAGTGATTAGCGCAATTATTTCGGGGTCCTGCGTTCTAAATTATAAATTCCTTCCGATAAATATAATTAGTAAAAATAATAAAAAGCTTCGGTGTCCAACACGTCCAACTAATTTTCTTTCGGTTTACAGTTTTCAATTGGGTCCCGCCTGCAACTAAACTTAATACGCATAATATGTAACTTAGGCTTTCAGCTCATAATATAGTCTGTTAAACCTAAAAATAGTTTATTTTAATTTTGTTTTCTATTCTCAATCTTGTTTCGGTCCTTTTAGTGCATTATTTTAGTCTTTTTTGCAGATTGATTTTTGATTTTTTTAGTTATTTATTTTATTTTAGAATTTTTAGTGTCCCGGATATTTATAACACATTATTACGCTATCAAAACCTTTTTAAAGCAATTTATTCTTATATATATTTTTGTAATCTCCTTTTAATTTACTCTATTTTGATATCCTGCTCGATAGGTGTGGTTATTTTTTTTTATTAACGTATTAATTTTTCGCGCCAAAAATTCCCCATTTTGTGGATTTTTTTGAAACAGCTATCTAATAACACTTGGGTTTTTAAGACGAATCTAACGATACCTTAACTGTCGAAATTCATCCAGCCGTTTGGAAGATAACAAATGTACAAACTACAAACATACAAGATACGTGCGAAAAACATAACCCTTCCCTGGAAGTCGGGTAATTAAAAAACTGCGGTTTGCGAGCCGCCTTTGAAGCGTGGCAACTGCGGCAAGTATGAGTACATTCGGCAATATTGTTCAGTGAGTTATGAACCGTGCAGTGGCGGTGTAAGAATATCCGTATTGGATGGATCCCATATCGTTCTGTGGGTGTCGTAAGAGGAGACAGAGGGAATCTGAACTAGGAGATGGGCTGCAGCATCTCCCTGATAACATCTGAATAAAAATAACTGAGGTTGCCAACCGTGCCAAGCGTGGTAATTACAGCAAATACCCCTCTTTTGCGGCAATCTATGAGGGAGACCTATGTTCAGTATTGGACTTTGATAGACTGTAATAAATGAAAATAAATCGATACATAACTCGTTAAAAAGTTTTGACTTACATCGAGGTCGGTCGTGTGAGATAGTAAAAAAATCGATCGCCCCATTTTGTCTTGTGGGTATCATAAGAACCGACTGTGGTATATCTGCGGAAATGCTCATGGATTCTGATCACTTCCAACTAGTTCATCCTGGATGCAAAAGGTGCGAGATATGTTGTGCTGCGTTCTCTAATCATCCTGGTGGGCGATGATTAGTGAACGCAGCAAATCCAGGGAGAATCGATGGATTGTAGGATAATGGAGGATGCCTAGCAGTGGATTTTCACGGACATTAAAAAAGATAGGCAAAATATAAATGTCTTTTTATAAACCTAGGTATTTATTTTTATAATTATATTTTATTAAAGGATATGAAAAAGTCTATCAGTTCCCAGTAATCTATAATAAAGACAATATTTACGTCTTGAACCTCCTTCAATATTTCATTCCTCAGACATGCAGGTTTCTTCGCGAAGTTTTCCATCACCGTCGGGCACGTGGTAAATCAGCACTTAAGAGTATAGTCATTTAGTCGAAACTTATTCCTCTATTACCGCCCTGAATAATGACACTAGAGCAAATATATATTTTTTTTTTTTTTTTATAGGATAAGGGTGACAAACGAGCACACAGTCCACCTGATGGTAAGTGGTTGCTGCGGCCCATAGACATCTACATCTATCCTCGTTTGCGAATCAAAATGCAGATGCGTTGTCGCCCGTGAGGACTAAGATGGAATGCCTCATTTCCAGTAAAAAGGGCCTCCGGCCACCTGCACTCACCAAGCGAAACGCAGAGGTAAACCTCTACTTCACGCTGGTATTCTGTGAGGTCGTGGTACCACCCCGGTTCGAGCCGGCCCATCCGTGCGACAGCAAAAGCTGCCGCGTGGCTCTACCACTGTTAAAATTTGTATTCATCGACTTCCTACATCTCTTACTAGGTCACTCCATTTATTGGCCTCCCTATATTTCTCTAAGTACGGACTGCAACCCGAGAATCTTTCTTCCCTATCAGTAGACAATCAATACAGACAAAATTCAAAATATTTGAAAACGTATTGCAGCAAAAAAAATCCGTTACAAGGCTTCAATTCGTCTTTAAAGAAATAATTTAAAAAACTGACATAAAAAAAGTTCCCGCGCAATTATTTTATATTAACCAACTGTTTTCAATCGAGCGACTATTTCTCAACCTCACTCCTTCACAGTTGGGAGTCATCATTAAACAAAACTGTGCTATTGCATTTTTTGTTAACTTCGACAGTGAAAGTTAATAAGAAAGGATATAAGAAGTTGAATAAAAACTTAAACGAGACGGTACAAAAATGTACGATTACGGAACCGTTATATTTCCATCGATTTTTCATAGAACAAGGTTGACAAACGGGCACACAGATCACGTGATCGTGGATGCTGGGGCTACCTCAATCTAAGTGAGTAAGTCAAAATGTATATAGACGAGTTCTCAGAATACCGCTTTACCACTTACCAGTACAAAGGGTCTCCAGTTCTCTACACTCACCATAACAAAGCAAAACAGCATTAAACTGCTAAATTACGATGGTATTCTGTGAGAATGTGGTCCTTTCCCGGTTACCAGGGAGTTTTGGTGGGAACTTGCCCGGCGACGGATTGCTGCTCCTGTATTATTGTTTAAATAATGGTTTGAAGTGGATTTTGATATGTAAAAGTGGTACGATTTTGTGTATTAAATGACTGCGCATGTGAACTATTAGTGGAAACGGTGAAACAAGTGCTCTGATGGTGATGTGGTTCTCAAGATAAAGTGTCTGTCTGCTTAGGCGCCTTGAGATACCATCGCCAACTGTCAGCTGTCTGCTGGCTCAAGTTGCCGTCAAAATCTTACAAGGGCTGCACAATGTTACGCATCAACATATTGGAAGTAGTGTACTATGAAGGATAAATTATACATTGTAACTTCAGGCTCAGAAGGGCTAGATCCCAGAGCCGTAAAGCAAGTTACCTAAAAAAAATCCCGGTTATCCGCTCGCGCTGCAACCATATAATAGCTGCAGTTTGGCTCGCCACACTAAATTACTCTACTCTACCATGCAACATTATCCCTACCTAGCTAAAGAGATACATAGCTTGTGTATCTATTGGCTATATCACGTAGGTACTTTAGATTGATAAAATCCCCTATCCATCTGGCGGTCTTTAATAAGTGATGTCTCGCACCATTGACGCTGCTCATCGTCGCGTCGCCGGTCTGACTATTTTATGTCTGGCTTAAGCATGTCTGACGTCATGAGATCATTTTGGCATTTCCTATAGCCGCTTGTCACAATACCCACAGTACGAAATTAATGAAACCCTGCTCCAAATTCCTACTAAGAATTTCTTGTAAAAAATCCAATAACTGAGTTTTTTATGATCCGAGATTCGGCCAACGAAGCAGTTGAATTCCTCCGAACATAACATAATGCTATAAACACATCGATCACTAATAAAAATACTAGATACACAATCCCATGCAAAAGTTCTCTAAAAACTGTCGCCATTGTTTTTACTTAATTCTAGTTCATACATTAATGTAAATTCAACCTTAAATGCATTGCCTAAAGTTGTATTCACAAAGCTACGTAAACAGTGATAGAGCCACGCGGCAGCGTTTGCTGTCGCACGGATGGGCCGGCTCGAACCGGGGTGGTACCACGACCTCACAGAAAACCAGCGTGATGTAGAGGTTCACCTCTGCGTTTCGCTTGGTGAGTGCAGGTGGCCGGAGGCCCTTTTTACTGGAAATGAGGCATTCTATCTTAGTCCTCACAGGTGACAACGCATCTACATTTTGAATTGTAATAGAGGATAGATGTAGATGTCTATGGGCCGCAGCAACCACTTACCATCAGGTGGACTGTGTGCTCGTTTGTCACCCTTATCCTATAAAAAAAAAATTAAAAGCGCACCCAAATATTCGAGTGGGCGTTCATTCGGTAAGGACATTTTGGTCACTGATTGTATATCTAGTTTTTTATTAGTGATCGATGTATAAACATAATGTTATTGAATTCGGCCTGAATCTTCCCATTACGTTCAAAATAATTAAGGAATAAGCGAAAGTTCTCATTGTTTTTCCTTTATTTTAAAACACCGGTTGGTTACATACAAATCTTAATATATGTTATATTAAGATTTGTATGTAACCAACCGGACCCGATTACTAAGCCTCCGCTATCCGTTCGTCCGTCCGTCGGTCTGTCTGTCAGAGAGCTACTGTATCTCATGATCCGTAATAGGATGAGTAATCCGCTATAACAACAAATAATAAAAATAATAAAATAAATTCAAAATTAAAGGGTCCAACTCGCACTTTGCCGGTTATTATGATCAAAAACAACATAAACCATTGGTTACTACACAAATCTCAATGCTTAATGTGGGGACACTATCCGTTTACAAAAGCCACGAACATTGTACCGGGTTATCGTAATGCCCACGGCACTTCTTACAAAACTGCGACATTCTAATATTTTATAATTTCGTTAATGGCAACACCCGCAAGGTTCAGTGAATGTATATAAAATTTAATAAAATGAATTGCTATTTTTTAACAACTTTGCAATATGTCGACTGACAGGTAGTTTCATTATTTCTTTTGATTATTTATTTTTTAAGCAAAAACTTTACCCACACCTAAGAATGTTCACATATAACTTGCTTTACATGCACAAATTGCAAATGAACAAACATAGCCAGACACGGAACAATTATTCGAAGGCCACACACAGACAAGCGATGGAAGTGGTCCTCCATTAGATAGAGTGAGGACCTGGTAAGAGATGCAGAAAGTAGATGGCATGATGGATGAGCAGAACCATGTTTTGTGGCATTCCTTGGGGGAGGCCTATGTTCAGTAGTGGATTTGCGTCGGGCTGTAATGATGATTGATGCCTGGTGAGATTGAACCGAGTTCCTCGCGTACATTAATATTTGCAGCGAGCACTTAGCCCCAGAGCGACCAAGGCTAAAATATACAAAAATTACTAAAAAAACTTTTAGAAAAGGTTATTTATATCTCAATTGCATGCAAATAAGCTCTCGGCTATATAGCAGTTATTTCGATATTACAGACAAACACAAATTTTTATTTATATGTACCTACTTATACATAGCGCAGGTCGCTATGTTCCTAATTTTTGTAGCGATGTAAGATAATCATCTAAAACATTTATTTTATTTTTTTTTTCAAATCTCTGTGTTTTTCTGATAAAATATAGCCTAGATCACTATTATAGACTAGAAAAATATTAGTAACTAGCTGTGCGCCGGATATTGCTCGGAATCCTAATACTTTTTCTCAAATATAAGTAGCCTAAGTTACTCCTTAGAACATCGGCTATCTGCCAGTGAAACTCCCGTCGAAATCGGTCTAGCCGTTTCGGAGATTAGCCGGGACAAACAGACAGACCGACAGACAGACAAAAAATTAAAGAATTGTGTTTTTGTTATAAGTACCGTATATACATAGTCGTGAAGCGACAATTTAAAAAAAACCTAACCTAAGAACAACAAAACAACAAAAATAGAACAAGAAAATAATATATTTAAAATTTTTAAAAGATATTTACAATTTTTTAAAAAAAAAATGAAATATGATGATAGTGATGGGTGACGTGAAATTACAATTAGATAGAAAATAAAGATTAGGAGAATATGGTAGCGGAGCCTGAAGGTCAAAGCGGCACACGCTGCGCTTGGAGTAGGAGTAGGCACACGCTGAGCTTGGAGTTTCTTGGCGGCGGTGGCACGCAGCGCCTGGTCTAGGCACACGCAGCGTCCGGAGCCGGCACACGTAGCGTCTGGAGTAGGTGTTCTCAGCGCCTGGAGCAAACAGTCGCAGTGCCCAAAGGTAGCACGGGCACTAGCAGATGGAGGCGCAGGCGACGACTCCAGATGAAAGTAAAGGCTTGTAGGATCCCGGAATAGTGCGGCCCCGCGCTTGAAGTAGACTACGCCGACGACTTCAGGTGTAGATGGAGGCTTGCAGGATCCCGGGGCAGTGCGGCCCCGGGATAAGGCCTTTAGGTGATGCTTCAAGTTTAGTAGCTGAAGCGAGACTCCCTGTATTCACCGATGGTTCGGCTTTTATACCTTTTTAGAGAGAACGGCAAATTATTTAAATTAAAAGGAAATTTTTTGTAAATGACCTAGAGCAAAAGAGTATTTATGTGGAAATATTGAAATAAAACATTAGACCGGTAACGAATTTGAATAAAAATTGCCATGACAACCAAATAAATAACGATTGTCAAATATGTAAATTTTTGGTTTTAGGCTTGTTATTAAGAAACGGAAAGTTTTATGTAAGAAATTAGATATTATTGATATAGGAAAAAAAATAGCGCAACAGCGCGCACGAAACCCGAAATTGCAGAGTTACGGAGAACTAAATAAAAGATCGAAAAAGGTAAGACTCCATTGACACCGATTTAAAAAGTGCTGATAGCGTGAAAATACGAAGTGAAAATGATTTGTTATTGTGTAAAAACGTTACAGGATCCTATGGAAATAAAGGTGATGCAAAAAGAAAATCAAAAACAGAATGGAAAAATAGTGTAAAATGATATGTAAGTAGCATAACACTACAACATTCATATGCATTGAGTAAAAAGTTGTTATTTTAACATTACAAACAGACACTTCAATTTTATTTATTTCTATAGAGTATAGATAAAAAAAATACTAGTAAAGCTATTAAACATTACTAATATTCCCTTAAACCACTTCTGGTAAGCTTAAAATGCTTGTGTCAAAAGTGGTTTACGACAGTAGTCGAATGGCGGATTCGAACCCTATGACCTTTCGAGTTTGCGGTCCGCGCCCTGCCATTAGGCTAATGACTATTGCTCTCAGCCATTCCGTAGATTAACCCGGACAGACAGACAGACATATTTTTAAACGGTTGTTCATGTCTTAATGGCAAGCAAATAACCAATTCACAAACAGACACTTCAATTTTACGTATATATTTGTATAGATATAATATTTTTTTTCATAAAATAATTGGCCCCTTGGGAGAGAGGTAAAGCCCTAGTGTGGGATGCTACTTGCGTAGACACTCTGGCGGTCTCTCATCTCATGCGTACCTCGTTTAGAGCCGGGGCGGCATCACAGGCAGCTGAGCTGAGTAAGTGGCGCAAATATGAGTCTCTGAGAGATGACTACATATTTGTGCCATTTGCTGTAGAGACTATCGGTCCGTGGGGTCCACGTGCGGTGAAGTTCCTAAAAGAACTCCATCCGCGGCTGGTCGTTGCTGCTGGTGATAAGAGGGCTGGCTCTTTCCTCGCTCAAAGGCTAAGTATAGCCATTCAGCGGGGAAACGCAGCCATCGTTCTTGGCACGATACCGCGGGGAGTAGGACTGTATGATATTTAAGTTTCTAGTTTTAGTTTTTTTTAATTATTATTATAGTCTTTAGTATTGTAGATAAAAATAAATGACTAAAAGTAAAAAAAAAAGAAAAAAATAAGAAAACTTTTCTTAAGACACGCAAAATGAACTATTCCGTTGTCAAATATCATAAAAAAAGGTAAAGATTTGAACAAATTTAGTCGAATGTTTGAAGAGGTCGGCAAATATAGTAACGGAGTTCTTCGCTCGTAAAGCGACCCCTCCGACCCTCCATCGGTGTCCTTCTCAAAGTAACCGAGCCTTAATTAAGCGTGGTTGAGATTTATTGTAGACTTGAGCAAGCATGTTCCAATCTAATAGAATAGCGGTGTGGTTTCTAGAAACGAATTTTAAGGGTTATTCTTGTACCGATGACCAGTGAAAACGACTTGTAACTGGCAATTGATTTTTGGAACGAAGTTCTTTATCGCACGATACGAATTTGACGGATGGGGGCTAGGCGAGAAAAAGTATAAGATTTTTCCATCACGACCTCCTTTCTATAGTGCGAGCGAGGTGGAATAATATCCATCTCTTTTATCTTATCTTGCCATGAAAGAAATGTTATTTTAAATGACGCTTTATTTTAATAGACGCTAGTAATTAATTTATTGGTATTTGTTAATCAATAATATAATACGTTTATCAATAATAACATACTACGAAAGGAACTTCGTTAACTAGCACACAGTCCACCTGATTTTAAGTCACTTACATTTATCCTGTCCATATCTTGCAATTTGGGATGAATCTGAATGACAGGTTAAGAAATTGTGTGATAACAGAAAAGTGTGGTTTGTAAGATGATGTTCTGATCAGGATTTTAAAAAATCAGCCAAGTGCGAGTCGGATAGCGCATGAAGGGTTTCGCACCGTCGTACAAGATTTAATACTATCCCAAGCAGCACACAAGCGTTATGAACATCAATATACCAGCCCACATAGAACTTAGAGTTCTTTTAAAAGCATATAAGAGTGTTGAAAAGAGGTTGTATACTTATAAGAGTGGTTTAAGAGTTATTATACAGCTCAAGCTGTATAAAGTCTGTATTATGGAACCTAAGTAAGCTTAGGGTTTTTAATCAGAATATGAAACTATACTATACAACTTTAAGTATTTTGTATCACTTCAATCTAATTTTATCATTAAAGTTGTATAGACGCTGTTTTTTTGTATACTGTCCCTTGCTTATAGAGCTCCAAGTATCTACATGGTAGAGCCATGCTGCAGCTATATTAGTAGTATAGTTGTAGCACGAATGGGTCGGCTCGACCGGGGAAGGACCAGGCTCTCACAGAATACCAGCGTAAAATGGCAGCTTGACACTGCTGTGTTTCGTATGGTAAGTGTAGAAAACCGGAGACCCTTTTTACTGGAAAAGAGGCATTCCATCTTAGTCCGCACGGGTGACAACGCATCTGCATTTTGATTCGCAAAAGAGGATAAATGTAGATGTCTATGGGCCACAAAAACCACTTACCATCTGGTGGACTGTGTGCTCGATTGTCACCCTATCCTATAAAAAAAATGCATTATTATAGTATCATTAAAATCTTATTTCTGAACACATTTTACACTTTTGTAAATACAATAGTTTTATGACTTGTCAATGAGAGTGATATACAACTAAAAAAATAAATAACAGCCATAGTACAACTTAAAACTGTATAAGTGACAGAATATCGCCATTTTGCATGTTTTGCGTGTTTATATTGTGTTAGTGAACAAAATTAATTTGTTATCAATTGTGAAAAAAAAAAAGAAAATGTTTGTTGCAGTTAAAAGATCGTGTTAAATAATTTTTTCAAAAAAAAATACAAGGTATTTCATCTTTTATACGTATCTCAAAAGATAATTAGTTTTTTCAACTATTCACATTATATGTAATGTTGAAAAAACTGCTATACAATGTAAGTAATAAAAATAAATAAGAACTGATTAAACCAATGACTGCATGATATAATCCATAACATACATAGGAGCCTCGAAATACCTGCTGGTAGCTGGTAAGAACATATCGCCATTAAAAGGCCCACAAAAACAAAATTTAAAATATATTTTTACATTAGTCTAAGCCTATACCATTAATTTCAGTTTGACTAATGATCACTGTGCCCCAATGTGCCTTCATATCCATTAATTTAATATATTTTTTTATTCTAACCTATACAACCGATATTTAGTCACCGTATTTAGAATTTTGTCGTTTTATAATTTCGTTCGAATTATTTCGTTATTATATTGCTGGCGCGGCAATTTTTTGATAGAAAACATATACAAGTTTACCGTAAACCTAATTTCGCACTTTCAATTCACTAATTAGCACCGTCAAAACACAACTCCAATCCGAATATAATATTAATATGTTAAATATATTAAGACATTAAATGTCGCCATCATTCAATAAACGTTCTTTTTGTTTTATATTCATTTGTAATTCCATTGAAAAACCAATTTAGAACGTTTGTCTTTATAAGTTACTTATAAGACAATAATATCTGTAGTGTAATAGTTTCCTTGCACACCAAATAACAGCTATAAGACAGCAGTTAAAAAGCCTCTTTTATGCTTGTACCGCTACTTTATAGCGCTACTAACGCACAAGGCTGCATAATTTGTGCCAATTTTTTACATATAAGATCTGTATTAGCTCTTATACAGCTTTTGTATAGCCAGAAAATACATCCTCTAGAATGAAAGCGAATTTCAATACAGCTCGTATACAGCTTGCATGCTGCTTGGGTAGTCTCCGCTTACCCCTCTGGGTGACAGGTGTGAGTGTTTATGTTATGTTATCCCACAGATTAAATGTTATTATATTATATTTAACATTCCATGTAGCTGTGTCGCCAGTCTATCGGATATATTCGCTGTCGAATTCCAATTCACATATTTCCGCGGGAATTACATATATCGTGAAACAGATTGTAGCTTAAAATTTAGACTAACTTTGACCTACTTTTCTAATTGTGAGCATTAAATATTAGTATTAACCGTGGAGTAGCGGGATAAGAATATCCATTACCCCATATTGTCCCGTGGGTGTAGTAAGTAAGTAAGTACTAACAGTGGTAGAGCCACGCGACAGCCTTTGTTGTTGCACGTATGGGCCGGCTCGAACCAGGGTGGTACCACGACCTCCCAGAAGACCAGCATGAAGTAGAAGCTCTGCTTCTGCATTTGATGCGGTGAGTGCAGGTGGCCGGAGGCCCAACTCCCCCCCCCCCCCCCTTAACATGGTAGAGGAGTTAAATAATATACTACCCCAGGAGGGTAATAGCACCTCCGGTGACGGAGAATCCCTCGCTGAGCATCCACACTCAAGCTACCCTACTCTTTGAGGATGGGTGCTCAGGCTGCCCTGCATATTCTGGGGAGGCGAAATTCCGCTCAAGGCTAAGCCTGCTCGGGGCAAACGGAGCAATAAGACAAAGGCGCCCCCTTTCACGCCATCCGTGAATTTCTGCAACATCAGGGGACTTCATTCAAACCTTAACGCCGTCCACTACCATCTGGAAACAGCGAAGCCGGCCTTGCTCTTCTAACCGAGACACAGGTGTCCTCTCCAGCTAATACTTCGTATCTCTCCTACCCGAGGAGTCGAAAAAAGCCGTTTGGGTTTGCTTGAGCGAAAGGAAAAGATATTTACATACAATACAATACATGAACAAAAGAAAAGCATGAACAAAGATAAGTACAAACAAACTATGTACAAAATTTAAAAAAAAAACCAGAATTTTTATATTCTAAATCGAATCGTCTCTTTTTTTAAGGAAAGATATGATTACGTCCGCGTAAAGTGTTGGAGAACATTTTAATTGTACCAATAACTGTTTATGTGGATATGAGCTGTTTTTTCTCAACAAAGTTTGAAGATTTTATCTTTTCCTCACCGATTAGCACTTTAACACACTTCAATTCATCACAAGGAACACTATTATCCTCCATTTTCACTAAAAATCTTTAAAAAAAAGCAGAAATTTTCGACTCGCAATATTCATTCGCTCAAGTAAACACACAGAGTAGACATTGAAATGTGAAGTGTAGTTGCAAACTTATCGCCCGGCTTCACACCAAAAGCTCAGCTTATGGCTCCATACTAATTGCTATATAAACAATTGTAGTTATATTTCATTATAGAACATTTTGCCATAAGTTAGAAAGGGAGCGATCGTTTTCTCGAAATCCCGGTAAAAAGCCCACGCGTGCGAGAGAAACGACTAATCGCTCAACTCAACTCCTATTTATGACAGCAGTATCGCGCAGCAAAGCAATCTGCCAAGTGTTGACGTTACATAATAAGGCTACGACGTCATGACCTGCATAGAACAAAGGAGCGCGCGGGAAATTTAAAATAGTTTGAAATAGTTTACGAGTGTTTTGTAATAGTAGATGGGCACCAGAATTTTACTTATAACAATTTAAACTAATAAAAATAATGCGTGAGTATCGTGGATCACTCGGTTGGAACGAAGTTCCTTTCGTAGTATATTATTATTGATAAACGTATTATATTATTGATTTCATGGCAAGATAAGTAAAAGTACGAGGGAGATGGATATTATTCCATCTCCCTCGTATTTTTACTTCCCGCCAAGGCCATCTACATTACCTCAGAAGGGGTCGTGACGGAAAAATCTTACACTTTTTCTCGCCTAGCTCCGCTAAATTCGTACCGTTCGATAAGGAACTTCGTTTCAAAAACTGTAAAACTATGTTACCCCTTAGAACTAAGATGGAATGCTTTGTATCCAGTTTAAAGGCTCTCCGGTTCTGTCCTTGACTATATGAAACACGGCATTATGTTCCTATTTCAAAGCCATGGTCAATTTTTTATACATTATAAGACCTGCTTAAAGCTCATAATATGTATAACGTAAAATCTACACAGGTACACAAAACAAGAGCTGCTCATAGATGACCCGTCGAGATATTTTTGAGTCTTTTTATACCACGTTATAAACAACTTTTAATAAAGTTGCAATGACTTGCTATTATAAGATTTATAATAAAATCAATACAATGTCAAATGTACATTATTAATATTTTTAAACGTGAATTTTAATGGTATACCAGTAGCACACAGTTCACCTGATGGTGATTGGATGCTGAGGCCCATAGACATCTACATCTAAATTCCATAGAGTACTGCCAAAAGATATCCTTAAATATTTTAAAACTATTGATGTTAAGAAAACGGCAGATTTGTGGGGGATTTCCGTTAAAGTTATTCTATCTATAATAGATATAATAGCACCTTATCTAGCCACTATATTTAATACAAGCGTCGAATCTGGTGTGTTTCCTGATTTGATGAAACATAGTAAAGTCATACCTTTATTTAAATCTGGTAGTACATTCGACCCCGCCAATTTTAGACCAATTTCTGTACTACCAACATTTAGTAAAATTTTTGAAAAAATAATTTTAGATCAGATGTTAAATTTCTTTAATATTAATAAATTGCTACATAGAAATCAATTCGGTTTTACAAGGGGTCGCTCGACAACTGACGCTGGAGTTGAGCTTATTAAACATATTTTTTGTGCATGGGAGAATTCAGAGGATGCTTTGGGTATATTTTGTGACCTTTCCAAGGCCTTCGACTGCGTTCACCATGAGACATTAATCAGGAAGCTACAGTACTATGGTGTCAAGAACATAGCGCTTAAACTTATTATTTCATATTTAAGTAATAGAATGCAGAAAGTTATTATCAATGGTAAAAGTTCTTCCGGCTCACCTGTACTAATGGGTGTTCCTCAGGGCTCGACTCTCGGCCCATTCCTATTTCTAGTGTATATTAATGACTTACCTTCTCTTGTAGAGGATAATCATGATATAGTATTATTTGCTGATGATACTTCCTTGATTTTTAAACTTAAACGTCAATCATTTAAATGTGACGAAGTGAATAATGCTATGTCAAAATTAGTGCATTGGTTTAACGTTAATAATCTACATTTAAACGGAAATAAAACTAAGTGTATTAAATTTACAACAACGAATATTAAAAATCTGTGTACCAATGTGTTTTTAAATGGGGAAGAACTGAGCCCTGTTGAATCCACTGTTTTTCTTGGCATCACTCTCGACGCAAAGCTTCAGTGGGGCCCCCATATATCCAAACTAGCAAGCAGACTAAGTTCTGTAAGTAATGGTATGCTCCCATGTCATACTTTGCCAACGCATGGACGTACATGTCTTGATCACATGGTGCTTAAAACTAAAATGGAAGCCTTCTGTTTCGTATTTGAAACATCCATCACTGATCACGAGAGTGTGGCTATTAGTTGTAGACTAAAACCGCGTACTAATTATTTAAACAAACTCATTGCGTTGTTGACTTTGATAAACTAGATAAAGTTATGCAAAACTTTAATTTCCAACCTATCCTTGAATGTCAAGATCCTAACTTAGCAACTGATCATCTGGTATCTAACTTATACTCAGCGATTAATAACAACTCCAACATGGTTCAAACAACTAAAAGAAGTTTGATTTCTAAACCATGGATAACTAAAGGACTACTTCGTTGTATGAAGAACCGGGACAATTTATATAAAAAACTTAAAAGAAATCCGGACGACGAGGATATTAAAACAACATATAGACGCTATCGAAACTTTTGCAACAATCTGCTCAAGAAAGCGAAAAGAATCTACGAAAAGCAGGAGATAGAAAAAGCCAAGGGTAATAAAAAACAGCTATGGGATGTTATTAAAAGGATTAGCGGCTCCAATAAGACGGCTGACTATTCATTGTCCCTCTTGTCTCCTAACAGCCCTAACACAGACATTAATGTTGTTAATAGTTTCTTCGCAAATGTTGGAGCAAACCAGGCTGAAAATATTAACAACTCCAAACAAACTACACTTTCCCTTGCCAATGATCATATCTCCGAAACACTCAATTCACTTGTCATGCTCCCTATGGATGAGGAAGAAATTTTAACCCTTATTAGAGGATTAAAGGACAATAGTGCTGTGGGAATCGATCTGATCAGCGGTAAAATAATTAAAAGATATGCAAACCTTCTCACCTCATCGATCACCCACATATGCAATCTTGCAATATCGAAAGGTGTTTTTCCGAGGGCATTTAAAACAGCACTTATTAAACCCATTTACAAAGCTGGTGAAAAAGACTGTGTAAATAACTACCGTCCTATCTCTATTTTACCAGCTCTGTCCAAGGTCCTCGAACGTCTTATAAATCAGCGTTTAATAAAATTCTTAGAGAAAAATATACTTATTTCTCCTGCACAATATGGCTTTCAATCTGGTCGATGCACCAATGACGCGGTACAGGAGCTATTAAATTCTATTGTAGTTAATTTGGACGGCAAGAAGAAATGTTTAACGGTGTTTCTGGACCTGGCGAAAGCGTTCGACACAGTCTCAATTCCGCACCTATTAAAAAAATTAGAAAGACTCGGTATAAGAGGTATTTCACTTAAACTAATGGAAGACTATCTTACTGGTAGAACACAACGGGTCAGAATAGAAAACTTACTAAGTGATGAGGTAGCTGTCAAATTTGGTATTCCACAAGGCAGCATAATCGGTCCTACACTCTTCTTGGTGTACATCAATGACCTTTGCCAACTTCCCCTTCATAAAGGTAAAACTTTTTCATTTGCTGACGATACCGCCTTGTTCTTCAGTGGAGATAGCCGGGAAGAAGTGTTTCATGTCGCACAAGCAGGTTTCAATAAAGTCAGGAGCTGGCTGCAGAATAATGTTTTAACACTCAACGTGTCTAAAACTAAATATATAACCTTTGCCCATAAGAGTAATCTACTCACACCGAACTCTTTTACTATTTCTGCCCATGCCTGTGATCTCAAAACCATGTGCTCATGTCCCACTCTTGAAAGAGAAGAGAATATTAAATATCTTGGGGTCATAATTGATCAACATCTTTCCTTTAAACCGCACATAGATACCCTTATAACCAGACTCCGAAAATTGATCTTTATTTTCAAAATACTAAGACAATCTGCTGACCGAAAGATTATTAAGATGGTTTACTACGCATTATGCCAATCCCTAATTGAATACTGCATCGCGTCATGGGGGGGTGTTGCTAAAACTCATCTAATCGAAGTAGAGAGAGCACAGCGCGCCATACTTAAGGTAAGTGCTGGTCTTCCCTTCCGATTCCCTACTGTAGACCTTTATAAGGAATGGGATGTTCTTACTGTTAGGCAAACTTTCATTTTGCATACTGTGCTCAAAACACACTCCCAGCTGCAGTATGATGAGAACCTACTTAATGATAAGCGCCGGAAAGATAAGGTATGTCACACACTTCAATTTAAAACATCTTTCTCACATAAGTTCTTTTGCTTTCTTGGTCAAAATCTATACAACAAATTAAATAGCATCCTTAATATATATCCTAAAACCAAATTTAACTGTAAAATAACATTAAAAAACTATTTAAAAAATTTAGATTATGAAAAAACAGAGCACCTTTTGACTGTACTTAAATAATCCTTAATTCAAGATATATCTCCTCATAGCCGTTAACTCCATACTCGCAACACACATACACATATATACACATTTACCCTGCCAAAAATCGCTTCGTACATACATCTGCACTCACACACTTTTTGACACTTCACACCAACTTAAACAACTTATAATTTCTGCATCATTTTATACATTCTTTTTATATCAATAGCTTTTATTGGTTTTAATTATGCCACTAATTCTGTCCGTGGGTTGGGGGCTCTGGTGACCTGTAACACAGGATTTTTTACAAAAACCTACTTCAGGCACCAGTCTCTCACAAAGCTGAAACTAATTATGGCAAATTGTTAATCTAAAAGTACTATTTGTGAAGAGAGAATAAATGGTTTATTATTATTATTATTATTATAATGTCTTATGGGATTTGGATGGGGAAATGCGGCTGATTCAGAAACTATTTTTGTTTTACAGAAGAGGGCCATTAGAGCTATTTACAACCTAAAACCGAGAGAGTCTCTTAGAGATAAATTTAAAGAAATAAATATATTAACTTTGGCCTCTCAGTATATTTACGAAAATTTAATGTATGTTCACAAAAACAAAGGTAGTTTTAGTAAAAAAAGTGATGTGCATTCTATAAACACTAGGAACAAACACAAGCTAGTGAGGAGTTTTGGCGGGAACTTGACCTGGGGCGGTTTGTTGTTCCTGTATTATTGTTTAAATAATGGTTTGAAGTGGACTTTGATATATAAAAGTGGTGCGATTTTGTGTATTAAGTGTCTGCGCATGTGAACTATTAGTGGAAACTGTGAAACAAGTGGTCTGATGGTGATGGATTCTCAAGATAAGCTGTTTGTTTGCATAGGCGCCTTTAGATACCATCGCCAACTGTCAGCTGCCTGCTGGCTCAAGTTGCTGTCAAAATCTCCCAAGGGCTGCACAATGTGACGCATCAACATATTGTGAAGCAGTGAACTATGAAGAAATTATAATAAACCGAATAAAAATACTCAAGACTTGGCCTAAAGGTCTAGATACCAGGCCATAAACTCCAAAAAAAAAACAAGCTAGTGATACCAGTTTCTCGACTCCACAGAGTCAGTAATTCATTCTTGGGGCAATGTATACGCTATTACAACAGGGTCCCGGAAACTGTACAGGCTCTCTCTATTAGCAAGTTTAAATGTTTAGTTAAGTTGAAACTGTATAAAAAGGGTTATTATAGTATAAATGAATACATGGTTGATAATAATTCATGGGAATGAGGTGATCGCTTCCAAGCTGTTTCTAAAATAAATTTTGTACTTATATAGTTAGTACAACCATTATTGTAAAATTTGCTTTATATATTTTTCTTGCTGGTTCTTCCCAGGACGGAGGTTTTTTTTTCGAACCAGTGGTAAAGTAAAAAATGACTTTCAATATATATATATCACACATGTGATCTATATTGAATAAAAAATTATTCTATTCTATTCTATTCTATTCTATCCTCGATTAAGAATCAAAATGCAGATGCGTTGTCACCCCTGAGAACTAAGATGGAATGCCTTTTCAGTAAAACAGGGTCTCTGGTTCTCTACACTCGTCATACATTAAGCTGCTATTTTACGCTGGTATTTTGTAACAACGTTGTCCTACCCCAGTCGATCTGACCCATTCGTGCTACAACAATAATATAGCAGCAGCGTGGCTCTATCACGTGTAGATGTGTTTCCCGCTGGTATTGGTTCAAGAGTGGTCCTTCCTCGGTTGAGCCAGCTATAATACGCTATACTGTGGCTCGGCGACATTTATCAAATTATAGTTTATTATAGTTGTGCCGTAGACCGTCAACGTGACAGGTCTAAGCTGCAGCTATATAATGGTTGCAGCACGAATGGATCGGCTTGACCAAGGAAGGGCCCACGCTCCAAAGAATACCAGCGTAAAATAGCAGTCTATGGTGAATTTAGCGAACTGGAAACCTTTTTACTGCTCACTAGGTATTCTATCTTAGTCATCAGGGATGACGCCGTATCCACTTTGTTTCTTTATCGACGATAGACAGGCTAGAGGTAGGTATCTATAGACCATAGCAACCACTTACCATTAAGTGGACTGTGTGCTTGTTTGTCACACTCATTCTTTAAAAAACACCTAAGACCGTTCTCAAGCCGGGACAACGTGGTAGTCACATATAGGTATTATAACCTTAGGATCTCGGAGTCGTATATTCGTAACATGAAACTTAACATATAGCTGACGTAAAGCACCAATGCTCTGGGAAGTCTGCAGTCTGTGAACATATTCAAGATCGTCCCCGCCATTACATCAGATTTAATAGACCACAAATCCTCGCAAAAGAACACCGATTCCTACCAAGGATGATACACGAGGCTATTGAAATTAAAAAAACATCCTAATTTCAATAGAGAAGATGGATGGGTGCTGCCATCTGCTTGGGATCCTATAATTAACAAAATTAAATCCAAACCCAAGCATACCACTGCAAGACTTCAAGATACCGTAAGTTCATTCTGCGTAAATAGAACCAAAAATTAATATTAAAAAACTGGAGGTAGCCGGGCTAATTGTTACATCAGGACGTCAAACATCTCAGTCCCCCCCCCCCCCCCCCCCGTGACCATGGGTCGCTGTAAAGCACTCGAAACGTTGGGAATAAAAATAGTAAAATAAACGCGATAAAATCCGAAAAAACAGTTTTATTCAATGTGTAGTGTTCTTAAATATAAGAAACTTAAATATAAGATAACTAGAGACCCGCCCTGGCTTCGCCTGTGTAGGATCTATTAAGAAGGCGTTATTTAGATTTGAGATAATCAAAGACCATTTCATCATCATCATCAGCCTTTCATAAGTACACTGCTGAACATAGGCCTCCCCCAAGGAATGCCGCAAAGAAAAAAGACCATTTATTTAAAACAAATCGATTCTTAATAAAAATCCAAGGTTTCAGATAAACTATAGCCTAGAGTTTCATTACAATCGGTTGAGCTGTGGCCGTAGGAAGGAAAAGGGGTGATCTCTCGCCGGGCAAGGTGTTCTGCCCGGGAAGCGGCCAACGCTCCGATAGGTAGTTCGGAGCTATTCTATATACCTATGCTGCTTTAACTTCGGAACTTTGTAAGTTCGATGTGTTTCGCTTGTGGCGCGACGACAGCGCCACCACACAGCCATTAGCCCAGACAGACAGACAAAAAATTTGGAAATGGTTGTTCGTGTCTAAATTTGCAGTCTAAGCTCAAAAAAGGGCAGTTATTTCGATATTACAGACAGACGCTTCAATTTTTTATTTATAGATACACATGTATAGATGACAAACAACATCTAAACAATAAGTTTTTAATGAAGTCTTTCTTTCATAAACCATTTGTTTAAACAAAGATTGCCTTCAAATTCAAACAACTACGTACGTAATGTACGTAAATTTAATGAAAAAAAAAATCCATTAGGGTTCCTCATTTCTTAGACCAATTTGTCGAGTATAACCTGTTTACTTTTTAAGTTTTTTATGCTTTTCTTTCGATAATAAAATATGGCACTTGTCGTAATTATGTATATTTTTTATCGCATATCTTTTGCTTTTCCAGCCAGTTTGCTTTGTACAAGTCCTACTAATATAATAAACGTCTGTCATCTGCGAGCTATTTTGAGGTGCGGTGCAAAAAATGTAGAGTTCCACACAAAATAAATCCACGCGGGCGAAGTCGCGGCGAACAGCTAGTGTTATATACGAGGGCGGCACTGAAAATTTCGGGAATCAAGGAAGTGACACAAAATTACTATTTAAAAATGTATTTATTGCTTTTCGAAGTATTCTCCGCGAAATTTGACACATTTTTCCATACGATGGAACCAATCATTGAAGCAACCATTCCATTCGGAAGTTGGGGTCTCCAAAATGGCTGTTTTGTAGGCGTCCACAGCTTCTTCAGGTGATGAAAATCTCTGTCCACGCAATTTATTCTTTATTTTAGGGAAACTATAGAAATCATTAGGGCTTAGGTTGGGGCTGTACGGCGGATGGTCTAATAATTCTATGTTTTCTTGCTCTAAAAACTCTTTTGTTCTGTGTGCGGTGTGAGAACTCGCATTGTTGTGATGGAGGATGATGCGGCGGTTGCAGTTCTCTTTACGGAGTTCAGAAACGACCTGTGGCAAACAAATGCTAGCATACTATTCTGCATTAACCGCTCTTTGTCCCTCAAGAGGAATAGTCGTAACATGGCCGGTTTTGGAGACAAACGTGGCCACCATTTTTTTTGCAACACTCCGTGTACGAACAATTTTTATTGGCTTTAACTCATTTTCGAATACCCAAACTCGTGACTGGTTTTTTGTTTCGGGTTCGTACGCGTATATCCAGGATTCGTCACCTGATACGATGTTGTATACAGCATTTGAGGATTCTGCGTGGAATCTTTCGAGAGTTCTGACGCACCAAGTGTCTGTGAAGTTCTGTGTAGAGCAAAAAGCGGCTCGCTTCCTCAATCAGCTTACGCAAAGCATCAACGTTTTCTTGGTTGACTGCAGTTTTTGGACGATCATCACTGAGCTTGACACGTCCACATTGAAATTCAGCAAACCAGCGATAAATTGTGGTTTTGGATGGGGCTTCATCACCAAATGCAGAAATCATCCGGTCAACACACTGTTTTTGTGTTAAACCACTTCGAAAGTCATAATAAATCATCGCTCTTGAATTTTCTCGAGTCAAATCCATTTTCTCAACGACTAAACAAGTTTAAATAAATCCAAGGATTTTTTTAAACTTGTTTAGTCGTGACAAGAAGTTTTTTAACTAGATAAATGGTATTCGATTTTTAAAACCAGGGAGTTTTCAATTAAAGAGATTTTAATATGACAGGAACAGTGGAAATATTCCATTCCCCATACTTTTAGTGCAGCCTATGTAATACTGAAGTATTGATCTATTTCTTTATTTGCCCTTAACATTGTTAACAATCTGCTCACTGTGACTATTCCCGAAATACATGGACGACTGTAAATTGCGAAGTAAATATTATAGTGCACACATCTGTGTACGCAAGTAATTAATCTTAGAATAAAAAGCAAAAGCCGATTGAAAGAACTAAAAATAATTAAATTAAATCCACATAACAGCTTTTAAAAGCAAAGACAGAAAACTAAATAGTAGCAAAATTTAATCTCTGACTTCAAAATCTATAATGTAGAAATTATTTCACTCTTTTTAGCCCTTTGAGTTTTATTTCTTGACTCTTTTAAGTTGACTAGCTAGCACTAGCACAAATGTCCATTTTTGAAATTATTTATATGGGTCACTGCAAGGCCAAGTATATCGTATTTAATTAATAGAATCAGGCGTTACTTTGCGGAAATTCATTATAATAGATAAAGATGTTAAAAATCAATTTGATAAGATCCGAGTTATAAACTAAAATGATGTGTCTTACCTAGTTTAAAGAGACCCTTCCGCCCTCCCGTGCACTATCCACGTCACCATACCCCAGCACCAGCATCTTAGCGGTCAGGCACCGCAAAGTCTACTTCACCTGAGGATGCCTCGTGTAGAGGGGAAACAAAAGTCATATTGTTGACGGTGGTGTCTTTCCTAGTGTACGAGTAGTGGTGTTGGGAGCAGTGGTGCTGTGGAATATTGGTGACGGGGATAGCGCACGCAATTGAAAGAGGACGGGAGGTGCTCTTTAATCTAGGTAAGACACATCTTTTTATTTTATTACGCGAATCTTAGTAATTTTTTTTTATAATAACGTATTTAATTAAAGAAGAATCATTAAAATCGATTCACAATTAAAGAAGATATCGTGTAACATACATACAAAAAAGGAAAAGATAAAAAAGAATTCGCTGTTGTGGATAATTTAAAAATAGAATTCAATTTTAATATCTATCGTTACTAAGTATATGTTTTCTGTACTCATTTGCCTTCTGTTATAACTGTTGATAGCTAATCAAAGTTATGACATCATTATTGAAATCCCCTTGCCCGGAAGTAATAGAAATTTTGACAAAGTTAAAAATTTCAGTCGTTCAAAGAACTCATTCTTGTTATTTCTTTACATGGAGAATTAAAACAACTGATGGGATGTTTTGGTAAGTTGTAGTCATAGAAAAAATTAACTGGCATTCTAAATAGTCTAATATAGCTCTTATTACATCGCAATAAAAGTCATAGAAAGAAGATCGGTAAAATTGTATCAAAGAAGGCTTTTCTATTGGATGAGGTGAAAACAGCAGTTTAAGTGTCTTTTTTGGCCTTTATAACCCTTAATAGTTAAATATTTGAGCAGCAGCGGAACTAAATTGACAGGTTATGTCTTAATGACAGGTTATCCTTGTCGCGGGTGATTAGAAACGGAAAATAAAAAATTAAGAAGTAACATTTGTTAGAAATAACCGCTTGTAGAACTGTGGCGCGTCGCATCGATTCGTCTATTTAAAGATCACTTCAGACCTTCAGAGTGACTTTCAATAAGTATTATTTATTATATAATCTATATTGAATAAAAAAGATTCTGTTTCGGTTTCATTTCTTTATTTATTTCGTCATCGTCATCATCGTTCTCATCATCATTAGTATTAATTAGCAAATACATTTGTAGTATAAAAGTGGTAAAGCCATACTGCAGCGTGTTTCGGCCGCAGCAAGAATGGGTCTGCTCGACCGGAGAAGGACCACGCTCGTACAGAATACCAACGTAAATTGGAAGCGCAATGCTGCTGTCTTTCGTATGATAAGGATAGAGAACTGGAAGCCCTTTTTATTTTTAACGAGGCATTCTACCTTAGTCCCTAGTAGTGACAACACATTTCCATCATGATTCCTAATCGAGAGTAGATGTAGATATCTAAGTGCCACAGCATCCACTTACCCTCATTTGAAGCATTTTTTGTCACCCTTAATATATAAAAATTTCTAAATTTATTTAAAAAAAAACATGTGTGCAGTTCACATGCGTTAGAAGTGAAACCTTTAAAAAAAACACTGTATATTGTATTCCATCTTGTTATCCTACTGTCTAAATCCTATAGATGTTTGTCTCTTTTTGCTGTCGCTTTTTCGTTTCATCGAGTTTCAAATCACAACGATGGTAAAGAAGTTTTCATTTCAAAAATCGAGGGCCAGTCCACCAACACACACTGGAGCAGCGCGGCGAACTCTTCCCTACCCCAACAAGCTTTCAGTGATCAGAAAAGACCAGTGCTCAGCATTGGAACGTATAAAGGCTGTTACGTTGAAACTGAACAAATAAAACTTATAACATAAGCAATAAGTTCTGTAATGCAGCGACGATTCCATTCATCTATTACAGAATAGGAAAGTCCACTGCTGGACATAAGACTCCCCCATGAGTTTCCTATTTCCTTAACAATAAAATTGTTTTCATCCTACAAATTCCCCTCACAATGGCTGATGAGTTCAACTTATAGCATAACTTAACCAACTCAAACATCTTTAGCCTAATCTTACCTTCAACTCCCTACATCGGAATATCTAACGATAAGGTAAGTTACTGTAATTTAGATAGTTTAAATGATTGTAAGTCTATACGCTCTGAGTTCCTCCTGTGCAAAATCCCGACCATATCGTTAACAAATAGTAACCCTACATGTGAATGTGAACTGCTTACCAAGACATTTAGTATGTTGGCAACCGCAGTTTCGAAACAGAAACTCCGAAGAAGAAGAAGAAACTCAGAAGCAGAAACTCCGAGCATATCCCTCTCCATAGCTCGCTGAGCGACCTTGAGCTTCCTAATCCAGCCAGCAGTGAAGGACCACGTCTCAGTTCCATTTATCGTCACTAACAACACGCACTGTTTGTACAGTCGGGACGAAATGGGGTAGTGGATATTCTTACACCGTCGCTACACGGTTAAATGACGATTAGCTTTATGTAATTTAATAAGCAATATGAATAAGTCCTTTTGTAATAATATCTTACTATAATAAAAAAAAAATATCCCAAGGTAAGTGAGGGAAGCTCTAGCATAACCGCCTGATCCTAAAATGACAGCTATGGCTATGTTTAGAAAACATATAAAGCATTCGATTCTAGAAACTGTAAACCGATTAGCGCAATCGAATGAGAAATGTCCGAGATTCCTATTGAGACAAATTATTCGATTAGGAAAGTTTCGGACTTCGAGTCAGATCGTTTAAGTGTTTAATCCGAGACGATAGCTCCGGAACTTGATGCCTTAACTAACTTAAGTCACCAACAAAATAGCGTCCTATCAGGCAAATTGTTCTACGATTTCCAGTCGTTTACAGTTAGAGCTTGTGAAAGTTTGTAATATTAATAAATATTATCTGTTCCTTTTTCTTTTTTTTTTTTGATTCGTAAAGCTAATGATTGTAACTCCTTAAACAGCAGTAATTTGTTATCTAGCAGATTTACTCAACTAAACGTTATTTGAAAGAAATCGTTTCTCATATTTTTGGTTTGTAACAAATCTTATGCTAATCTTTTCCGTATTCGCAATTCGAATACAATTTTGTGTTGTTCACATTCAAATTGAGTAAATGTAAAACAAGTTAAGGAACATTATTTTTCCTTCTAATTTCTCCGTCCTCTTGTCATTTATACCGACTTCAAAAAGGAGGAGGTACACAATTCGACTGTGTGATCATTTTTTTATGTGTTCCCTCATAACTTTTTCTATGTGAACCAATTTTGATGATTCTTTTTTTAAAAAAGCTAGTAATTTTCATGTGGTCCCATATAAATTTGACCAATGTGTGACAATAGTTTTTGAGTTATTCTTAATAATTTATATTGAAGTCGGTTGTACAAAATTTTTAATTTTAAATTATATGTACCTACTTAAGTTATATGTTTAGTCCATATTTTAGATTATGGTTTTATTTATAGTACACTCTAACTATAATTTTTCTCCAATTTTATTTCCATCCGGTAGATTATCTGAAAGAAATTGTTGTATACGATAAGACCGCTTCTTGTTTTATCTCTGTTTGTTTTTTATTATATAATTTGTTTTCTGTGTGTGCAATAAATAGTATTTTATTTGGATTTTATTGTATTTTCTTTAGCTGTTGTTTCTGCTTTTGTCTTTATTTTTATTATATAACTAGCTGTTCCCCGCGACTTCGCCCGCGTGTAATTTAGGGCTATAATTATATTGCTCAGAACCCTTAATATTTTTCTCAAATATAAGAGGCTCCTTAGAACATCAGCTACCTGCCAGTGAAATTCCCGTCGAAATCGGTCCAACCGTTTCGGAGATTAGCCGGAACAAACAGACAGACAGACCGAAAGACAGAAATACAAAAATTAAAAAAATTGTGTTTTTGTTATTACTACCGTATATACGCATTTAGTAAAAACTGTTATTTCAACATTACAAACAGACACTTCAATTTTATTTATTTGTACATATTTGTTTTCTGTGAGTGCAATAAATAGTATTTTATTGTATTTTCTTTAGCTGTTGTTTCTGCTTTTGTCTTTATTTTTTATATAATTTGTTTCTGCGAGTGCAATAAATAGTATTTTATTTGGATTTTATTGTATTTTCTTTAGCTGTTTTTTCAGTTTTTGTCTTTATTTTTATTATATAATTTGTTTTTTGTGAGTGCAATAAATAGTACTTTATTTGGATTTTATTGTATTTTATTTAGCTGTTGTTTCAGCTTTTGTCTTTATTTTTATTATATAATTTGTTTTCTGTGAGTGCAATAAATAGTATTTTATTTGGATTTTATTGTATTTTCTTTAGCTGTTTTTTCAGTTTTAGTCTTTATTTTTATTATATAATTTGTTTTTTGTGAGTGCAATAAATAGTATTTTATTTGGATTTTATTGTATTTTATTTAGCTGTTGTTTCAGCTTTTGTCTTTATTTTTATTATATAATTTGTTTTCTGTGAGTGCAATAAATAGTATTTTATTTGGATTTTATTGTATTTTATTTAGCTGTTGTTTCAGCTTTTGTCTTTATTTTTATTATATAATTTGTTTTCTGTGAGTGCAATAAATAGTATTTTATTTGGATTTTATTGTATTTTCTTTAGCTGTTTTTTCAGTTTTTGTCTTTATTTTTATTATATAATTTGTTTTTTGTGAGTGCAATAAATAGTATTTTATTTGGATTTTATTGTATTTTCTTTAGCTGTTTTTTCAGTTTTTGTCTTTATTTTTATTATATAATTTGTTTTTTGTGAGTGCAATAAATAGTATTTTATTTGGATTTTATTGTATTTTCTTTAGCTGTTTTTTCAGTTTTTGTCTTTATTTTTATTATATAATTTGTTTTCTGTGAGTGCAATAAATAGTATTTTATTTGGATTTTATTGTATTTTCTTTAGCTGTTTTTTCAGTTTTTGTCTTTATTTTTATTATATAATTTGTTTTTTGTGAGTGCAATAAATAGTATTTTATTTGGATTTTATTGTATTTTATTTAGCTGTTGTTTCAGCTTTTGTCTTTATTTTTATTATATAATTTGTTTTCTGTGAGTGCAATAAATAGTATTTTATTTGGATTTTATTGTATTTTATTTAGCTGTTGTTTCAGCTTTTGTCTTTATTTTTATTATATAATTTGTTTTCTGTGAGTGCAATAAATAGTATTTTATTTGGATTTTATTGTATTTTATTTAGCTGTTGTTTCAGCTTTTGTCTTTATTTTTATTATATAATTTGTTTTCTGTGAGTGCAATAAATAGTATTTTATTTGGATTTTATTGCATTTTCTTTAGCTGTTTTTTCAGTTTTTTTTTTATTTTTATTATATAATTTGTTTTTTGTGAGTGCAATAAATAGTATTTTATTTGGATTTTATTGTATTTTCTTTAGCTGTTTTTTCAGTTTTTGTCTTTATTTTTATTATATAATTTGTTTTCTGTGAGTGCAATAAATAGTATTTTATTTGGATTTTATTGTATTTTCTTTAGCTGTTTTTTCAGTTTTTGTTTTTATTTTTATTATATAATTTGTTTTTTTGTGAGTGCAATAAATAGTATTTTATTTGGATTTTATTGTATTTTCTTTAGCTGTTTTTTCAGTTTTTGTCTTTATTTTTATTATATAATTTGTTTTCTGTGAGTGCAATAAATAGTATTTTATTTGGATTTTATTGTATTTTCTTTAGCTGTTTTTTCAGTTTTTGTTTTTATTTTTATTATATAATTTGTTTTTTGTGAGTGCAATAAATAGTATTTTATTTGGATTTTATTGTATTTTCTTTAGCTGTTTTTTCAGTTTTTGTCTTTATTTTTATTATATAATTTGTTTTCTGTGAGTGCAATAAATAGTATTTTATTTGGATTTTATCGTAACTTCTTTAGCTGTTGTTTCAGCTTTTGTCTTTATTTTTTATTATATAATTTGTTTTCTGTGAGTGCAATAAATAGTATTTTATTTGGATTTTATTGTATTTTATTTAGCTGTTGTTTCAGCTTTTGTCTTTATTTTTATTATATAATTTGTTTTCTGTGAGTGCAATAAATAGTATTTTATTTGGATTTTATCGTAACTTCTTTAGCTGTTGTTTCAGCTTTTGTCTTTATTTTTTATTATATAATTTGTTTTCTGTGAGTGCAATAAATAGTATTTTATTTGGATTTTATTGTATTTTATTTAGCTGTTGTTTCTGCTTTTGTCTTTATTTTTTATTATATAATTTGTTTTCTGTGAGTGCAATAAAGAGTATTTTATTTTGACATTATTGTATTTTTAGCTGTTGTTTCTCTTTTTGTCTTTATCTAAATTTAACTTCAATTACTTCTAACTTGTTACAATTAAATCACTAGTATACTTAGTGTATACTCTAACCTATTCTTAAACTGTTGGTTTTTTTGCTAATTGGTTAATTGCTACTCTTTTCTTATCAATGTAATATTTTTTCAAACGTCTTAAAATAGGGTTGTCACCCTCCTGTTAAGACGTTTCCTGTTGCTTTCTTGTGATCATACACCAAGACGACGCGTGCTACTCGCAATACCATAACGTTATATTGACATCTTTCTCCTAGAAAATAAGGTCCATCCCAATATTGTAAAATAACTAAGGCACTGCCACGTTTATGGAAATTGAAGACTTCCGTTCGTGTGTCCAGCACGCGTCTTGGTGTACACTATGCGTGAAACTGCACATGCATGACCAGGTGGCGGTTTATTTTCAAAAAGTAACGAAAAATAAAAATTTAAAACGATTACCTCACCAAACAGTGAACGACAAACATTTTAGTCAAATTATCATTTTAATAAATTTATTAAAACAAAAAAGGGTTTACATATGTTTAACACAACTTAAGAGCGAGTTTAAACCAGCGTATTCAATAGGTATAATAATATGTATTTTTGTCAAATATTGTCTTAAATCTAAGAATCGATTTTTTAATATATTATTTTTAATAATATATATATTCTCAAATAGTTTATTATATTTTTTATTTCGTTAAGTCATATAACATACGTTATTGCCGTCTTGCTCGAACGCTCATATTTAAATTAAGAAGCATAACTATTATTTATTCTGTGGCATAACGTACAAGCACAATAACCAGAGATTACAAACCTTCTAGTTTCAAAGTTTGTAATTCTTTAACATAAATTATTAATTCATCATTTATTGCCGCTCATACTCAACTTTTTAGAAATTTATCCCTAAAAATATCTTTATTTTAATCATAAAAAACAAAATGAAGTTAAATTGGCGGACTTTTTGTTTTATGTCTTAAGTAAAAATTAAATCAATATTAGTTAACAAATAAGAATAATTTAAATTTGTCGCAAATAACAACACTATAGATTCCTTTTTGTGTTGTACAAATACTTTAATTACATGATTTTAAATTATCCTTTTTTTAACCTTGCTGGTTTTTCCCAGGAATGATTTAATTATTACTTATATTTACTCTCTTAATTCCTGACGTTTCGGGTGTCTTACTGCAATCTATGATCACGGAGGGACTGATGTTTGTCATCCGGATGTCATAGTTAGCCCGGCTACCTTCAGTTTTTGAATATTCAAAATAAGTAAATTAAACGCGATAAAATCCGTAAACATAGTTTTATTGAATAAGAATTACTTTCAATAAGTATTATTTATAATATATATTGAAAAAAAAGTTTCTATTTCTATTTCTATGTGCTGTTAAAGCCAACTGTAGGCTGCTACTTAAAGAAAAATGACATTACATACTGATTAGTTACGTAGGTATTTAATCAAAAATGAAATATAAAATATGTTGCTATTAATTAGTCTTCGTTTTAAAATGTATTATAATGATACTGTTATAAAATTTAAAAATTATATACCTGAAGGTTTCTTACGTCTGACAAAGGGCCCATGACGATATGACCGTTAAAATAAGCCACCGTGCAATACTTCCTATCCAGGGTGGTATTCAGAAAATATTTAAAGTTTTAGTTTAGTTTAACAATAGAGAAAAAAAGAAACGAACATGTGGTTCATCTGATGGTAAGTGGTCGAAGCCACCCATGAACATGCACAACTACAGAGGAATCAGAAAAGCCTTATTGTCCTCTAAGGAAGGAGTAGGCTCTTTTGTTGAATTTTTAAGTCCATATCCGTCCAGAAAAATCTTCAGTTCAGACTTCCAATGCCATAATGGAATTTTCGTTCAATAATAGCAAAGTTATTATTGCCTAGTTCTTAGAAGTTATTATTCTCATTTGTAAAAGATACAGATTATATAAAGGGGACCTTGTATACTACAGTTTTCTTTTCAATTAAAAATAAACGTTGTACAGGTTTTGCTCACAGAAAAATATATTAAAATAAAACATCCATACTGAAAGATTTCTTTATTGTAGCTATCTTATCACATACATACACACGACATCAATTATTGCTGAGCAAACATATATAGTCATATCTTTTTCATTGTATGTAAAAAACTGACATTACAACACATTAAATGACCATATCGCTCTCCAAAAGAACTATTTTGAATAAATAAGTGCGTGAAATAAAAAGTTTAAATGTTTAAGCAGTGTTTAAATTCAAATTTAGACTTATTATATACAACAATATTTATATCGCCATCTTGAATACACATCTAAACATCTGTTCCAAATTTACACAGTATCAGACCGTACGTTTGACGATGCTTCCCGTTGTCGATCTGGGTATTTTCTGAATGGCTCCATTTCAGTTCGTGTCGCAAGAGACGGCTAAGAGAAACTGAAACAGGAGAATTGCAGCATCTTCTTGATAAAACTCAAAGTAATTAAAAACTGCGCTTGCCGAGCTGCCAGCCAAACATGTCAACTATATATTTATCATCGTCAAAATTATCAGATTTCTTTTGTGGTGATACTAATGTAGACAACTGCCTCTTAAGAATTGTTAATTACTAGCATATTATTGTTATTACGAGGACGAGTTAAGCAACCCAAGAATGTTTTCTTATTATTTCCAACACCCTTTCAACTGGTGAATAATCAACTTCATTAATAAGTATAGTACCTCCAAAACATGCAACACAATACGTTGTCTTGCCACTCAATAATCTTGCATTCTGTTCCTCTTCTGTTCTTAGGAAATGACTCGGAGAAGTTGGTCCAATGTTTCCTTAGAAATACCAGTGTGCCTAGTGCGAGATTTTGTTTTTACGCGTTCGATATCGAGAACGTTAAGGCTGGCTTTTCACTATGGGATATAATATATATATTATATCCCGAAATATAAATTATATCCCGTGATTGGATTTCACACTGTGAGATATATCTTTTAACCAGTGTGCATTCGTCATTGGTCATTAGATTACCCCCCTTTACCCCGTACACCGTCTGCGGGGGCACGGAACGGTGTGCGGGGTACAGGGGGAGAAATATAAAATGAAAATATCGCTCGGTCGATCGAAAAAATATTTATAGCTTGAGATGTAATATATATTATAGCACAGTGTAAACGGTTCCATATAAAATGTATGGTGAGCGATATTAATTTATATCTCGAGATGTAATATATTATATTATATCCCGTAGTGAAAAGCGGGCTTAACTACGATTTGTATAGAATAAAATCAGCGCCAACTAGTGGCAATAATCGGAATCACAATTCATTATTAGCTATTTGTTTATGTTTCGTAATTTGATCAAGGTTTCGTCAGTTTGTGTTAGTATTATGAGATTGAGAATTAGCCATTTTATTTTAATGTTAATTATTGAAAGTATTAAATTGAAAACAAAAAACATGAAGGTGTTTTCATTCTAATATGATTTTATGTTGACATTTATGGAGCAGTAAATGTAATTTAGTTACTTAGTGTTAAGTGAACTTATGATACTTACTACTGACTTAATTATTAAATAGTGATGGTAGGAACTTGGATTTATCAAACGCTATTTACACAAAAACTTGGAAAACTTACTTTCTTGGAAAAGGTGATATCTATCCTTAAATTACCTACCTGTCATTGGGGTGTAACAACGGACTAAAATATGCACAAGCTTTTGCTTCAGCACTGGCTTTATAATAGTAGTCATCTATTATTATTAGTTATTAATGTCTTTGTGGCTGCAAACATCCTCCTAACGAAAAAAAACGGCCTGCCTAAATTATATATCGTTCTCACAAAATGAAATAAAATTAACTCTTCAACAATTATTCTCACTCTTCTATCTCACTGTAAAAATTTAGGTGAAAACTTTTTCGATATCAACCGCGTAAAATTTTACGTCTCGAATGATCGAAATTGCCGCTCCAACCAATCACGTGCGTTAACGTTCTCACCGACGAATGAGAGTCAATGCTCGATGGTGATTCCGATTATTGCCACTAGTTGGCGCTGATTTTATTCCATACAAATTGTAGTTAACTTTCTCGGTATCGAGCGCGTAAAACAACATCTCGCACTAGGCACCCAGATAACTTTCAAGTTCCAACCGGCTTCATTTCGTCTTCGTATTTTAGTATTGCCCTCTCTTTAAGGTTAGCCTTGTAAAAGCATTTATTCTAGATAAACATTCATTTATTTATTTTTGTAAGTCATACATTTCCAACTGTTCTAGATTCCGTAGACGTACTTTAAGGTCTATCACATTGGGCATAATTTGAAACTTTTCCAACTCAACTTTTCTTGTCTCTCTGAAAGTAAGATTTCATAATTTTTGAATTACGCCATCCTTTAATATCAATCTATTTATAAATGTTCGATTAATTCTTACTTAAGAGGAAGTAGTGTGATATCTGGCATTTTATTAATACTTCTTAGTAAGGTTAGCTTACAAGTTGATATTACAGCGCCTTTTTATCCTATAATTATCAATAGCTTTCGCTTTAACATGGAAAATCTACTCTCTGCTTATTGTAACTATTACAGTAAAGAATAAACAATAAAATAAATAAATAATCAGAGATCCCGGTCCAAAATATATATTTTTTCGACATAATTTCCAAGACAATTTTTTTATTTATCGATATTTTTTCAATAAATATTAAACTTTAGGAAATGTTTAATTCAAAAAAAAGAATTTTATTGTTGACATAGTTCAGCCCTGGGCACTTTATCGTCCTTTATTCGTACGAACAACAGCAGAGGTCTTAAAGAAAGCTCACCCTTCAAATTAAACTTTTTTTATAACTTTACCTGGAAGTCGACTTATAAGACCCTTACGATGATGAAATAAAGTTTATATTTCCTTTTCAAGTCTACCTAATATTTTATTTAAAAAAAAAGGAAAATAATGCTTTTAAGTATACCCATGTAAAAATATTTTAATATACTAAGTAAAAGTAAAAATATTTAAAAGAAGGCGAGAGAGGTGTGTCAGGATATTGCCAAATGGAAGTCCGTAGTCTCTGCCTACCCCTCTGGGTGACAGGCGTGAGTGTTTATGTATTATGTATGTATGGATTTAAAAGTGAATTAAATTGATAGGATTACAATTCCACAGTTATGATATTATCATAAATCGATATTACTTTATGATCTCGTCGTAATATATTATGAATAAATAACAGAATTTACAAAAGACCTCCCTCGGATACTAATTAATTGTATTTTATGTGAAATAAATTCTTTTGTGTATACTATGAAAAATTATGATACAATTATATTAAAATGCCAATATTAACAGTTAATGCCTCACTTTTTCATTTATGTTGCTATATAACATAATTATTAATTAATTGTTCTATAAAATTGAAATGACTAACAAACTGAAAGTCCAGCTGATGGTAAGTGGCTACTGCAGCTGCAGCACATGGACACCTGCAACCAACTTTAAACAAAGAAGACGAAGATAAGAATGCAATCTCAGCCGGTAATTATACCCGCTATCTATAGGTAGGGGCGTAGCTAGGCGTGAGCAAAGTGGGCCCTAGCCCACGGCCTAGCACTTAAAGGAGCCTCGAGAGGCCCCATATAATACGATGCACCCAGACTTTACCACAGATGACTAATTAATTTGATCACTTTTACGCTCGAAAAAGAACGTCACAAATTTAAAAGTGTGTTTGTTTGGGGCCACGCAAGAAGCCTTCAAAGACCGCAACCGTTAGATTGACAGAATACGAGACTTGTCAGGAATTAATAGATATGAGTAGCTATGTCGTGTCAAAGCATGTCTGGCAGGATAGATCTTGAGAACGAAAGAAAAGAAAAACGCTGATGCGACTTCGCCCACGTCTATAGTCCACGCTACGCCTCTGTCTAAAGGTAAAATGCAGAAACAGATATGTAAGCGGTAACTACGAAGACAACACCTAGACATAATTCTATGACCTAGACAAAAATGAAGCACTTTTCTAAACTATTAAATTAGCTAAGAATATAATGTAAAAATAAGAAATCGCTATTGTGAAATAATTAGGAAACAATCGTCAGTGCCCAAAGAAATTGTCTTATGCAAAGTTTATAATAAACATGAGTTGTTGCGAAATTTTGAATAACCAGCCGATTTATTTTAACGGCCACTTAAAGGAAGCATACCTTTATCGCCATTCAAACAACTATAGGGGAATGAAGGTGAAGGGTCCGATTTAACGTCTTTTGTGCCCTCAAGACATTGAGTTCCTTGCCGACCGGCGCGCGTGCGGGCCGAATGCTCCGGCACCCCTAAACCGCCCGCCAAATTCAAACTTGTGCACTTTCTGGAAAATAAATAATACGGAATTTGTTAATTTACAAAAGTTTTTTTTAATCATAAATTCATATTGTTAGTTTTAAAGTGGCTCTACTCAAAAATGCATTTGATGAATATTTTCTTTTAAAGTTTGAAATGTCAAATCATTGATGTAAACAAATATTTTTTCAGTGCCTTTTTTAAATTATTAATATATTGTGCAATATTGTGAGTGATATATTATAATATTTTATGGTCTGATTGGGTGCTTTACGTTGTTATTTAGTGTTGTATGTAATTTAAAAAAGTTTCAAACGTGTTTTATGGTACCTATTTAAACTGGAGGTAAGTGTATCTATGCGCCTACGCGTAGTTATTTCTTTACATTTCCTAATTGTCCCCGATTACCTAAGCTTTCAACAAGTAAAATCATATTAAATTGTTAATTTTAAAATAATCCTTTTAAAGAAGCACAAACCCAAATACACAATTTTTCTGAACTAGCTGCGTTCTTGACTGTCCTGTTCAAAAGTAACAATCTACATACGTCTATCTTCTGGGCATAGATCTCCTTATATCTGAGAAGGTAATGTATGAAACAGGAAAAGTGGTCTGCTCTCCCTCAATCTGAATTGATCAACTGCGCATATTCTGGAAATATATTAATATGCAGGTTTTCATGATCCTTTAGCAAATCAGCACTGTTTGGTTAATGCTAGCGCCGTTTACAGAAACAGCTACCTACTTTCATTAATTTCGCTTCTTTCCTCCTCAAAATAAAATGATCTTTGAACATTAAGTTTTCTAAGTTAACTAAATTTGTCTATTTTAATTTCATATTGCAGGGCAACCAAACCTTATGAGGATATATTTGGATTATTCAATACGTGATATATTATAAGCGCCATCTATTTTAAAACATTGCAAGTACAATAATATTGCCCATAGATCATTTAGTTTCTAAACTACACGTCAGATGGCGCTAAGTACTGTGAAATTAGCAAATGACTTGAAAATTAAAATTTTAGCGATAGTATATAGTTTCTGAAACGTACCTATAAGTTATTTTATTATTTTTAGTTCTTTGAAGTCGGCTTTACTTTTTTTAATGGAAGCCACGTGGAATGCAGTCTTTAGTTATATACTTACATTAAAAACTTTATCCCTTATTCTTTTTTTTTTCCCCTTATGTTTTCTCCAAATTTATGTAACCATTATTTTGTGCTTTTATAATCAAATTTCATTTTATTTAGTAGAATTTACTCGTCATGAAGTCACCAGTCATTGACTAGTTACAAAGCTGTCACTAAGTTACTGAGGTGCTTGCGGGAAAGCCTGTCGGCTAATAAGGGCTAAATAACAAAAATCGTATTTATAATAACCGCATAATAACAGACTCCTATTGCACGTTAATGTCTCTACAAGTTTTCGGAGACGCCCTACCCTGCGTCCTGCCACCAGAGTTGCACTATCTATCATAAGATACGACCGCACAGGACCTACATAATCTATAATAATCAGTCCAAATATATCGTAGGTATGTTTTGTAATATTACACTTAGCTGTCTAAAATCGTAATCTTTATCTTTATGAATAAATGCTTCGTTCATATTGAAGATTTGAGTAACTTATGGTGGTCATTTTTTCTTAATTTGGGTTTTCTTAAATACTTGGTCGGCGGTTATTAAGGCCCACTAAATTTCACCATAGGCCGTATTATACTCCTTTTACTTGTGTAGTTTTTTATTTTATTATGAATTTTATATCACTTTTAAAACGTTATAAATGCAAATAAATCGTACGCTTTAATTATAAAACTAATGTCGTAGTCAGAAACAGGCCTATATAGTTTCGCTGTCCTAACAGTGCAAAGACAAAGTGTGTCCAAGAATAAGGCTTTGACATTAGAAGCTATTAAGTTATGTGTAAATTATTGGTCCTGTGCCTAAGCTCTCTCGGACCGTGTCGGATTGCGATTGATGATTGTGAGGGAATAGAGAGTGCACCTGTGCTTGCGCATACATTCGGATACTATAATTCTGTACTGTGCTGATAGGCTAGTCTCCGTTGAGACTAGCCGCTGTGGCATATATAGTGTATATATAGTGTATATATATATATATATAACTATTAAGTTAAGTACTGTTAGGCGAAGCAATTTATATTTTTTTAGAATTTTAAGTTACTTACTTGCTGCATTCATATGATTATTGATCACAAATATTAAATATATTACGTATATATTGATTATTATAGTTCGTTTTGAAGTCTGCTAAAACACGATACGACAAATTCCAAATATAGGAAGTATTTAACATTTTTGTTTAGGAAGATTACCTACGCCGCATTGACATAGAAATAAGAGTACTAGTTTGATAAAGTTCTTTAAAAAATATCAACGAAAAAAATAGTCCAAAAGAACATATTACTAGCTTTTCGCTTAATGCTATATACATATATTGTATGTATTATGTATGTTTCGATAAAAAATAATATACTTTAACTCTCTTTCAATAAAGCATAGATATACATGATGATCAAATAACATAATGCTGATACTTACTCAATGTATCAGAAAGAGAAAGATATGGAAAATAGATTATCAAACATAATCACCTCATTGTGCCCATGTATGCTGATGTTCGCATTACTATCATGGTACCTGTTATTTTGGAAAGTAATTTGCGCAATATTAACGCCAATATGAATTTAAAGTAACATTTTTTTATAACTGGCTTTTTGGCTCTGGGTTCTAGCCCTTCTGAGCCTGAAGTTAGAGTGTATTATCTTTCATAGTATACTGCTTCACAATATGTTGATGCGTCACATTGTGCAACCCTTGGGAGATTTTGGCGGCAACTTGAGCCAGCAGATAGATGACAGTTCGCGATGGTATCTCAAGGCGCCTAAGTAGACAGAGACCTTAAATTGAGAATCATATCACCATCAGAGCATTTGTTTCACCTTTTCCACTTATAGTTCACATGCGCAGACACTTAATACACAAAATCGCACCACTTTTATCAAATTCCACTTCAAACCATTATTTAAACAATAATACAGAAGCAGCAATCCGCCGCCGGTCAAGTTCCCGCCAAAACCTCATTGAAAGTAACAGGAACACCAATAGCATAGACTAAAAATTCAACATTGCGCTGTTACCATACAGTGTTGATAGAACATAGAACTACATAATTATATTTTTCTTATATACATAAGAAAAATATAAAAATATAACTAGCTGGTCCGGCTCTAGCTCTAACTAGTTCTTTCCGCTAGATGCCGCAATGAGTTTCATCCTGAATTCACACAGACTTTTTATAGTGTAAAAATAAAATTTAGTTTATTAATAACACGACTCTACTCCTGCAGTTCGAGTACAGCGCCACCCATGGGGTTCAATTTTTGTGACTTTCTTTTTAGGCAAGTTGGTGCATAAATAAAGAATATGTTAATAACTTGACTACAGCGTCATCTGTCGGATCATAACACCTGACATCCACAGGGTAAATAAGGTGATATGATGGATTCTCTTGAAAATCAATTAATTGCAATTATAACATTCAGTACGTGCAATGCCTGCTGACACACGCAACCCGTGACGTCATAATTGCTCGCGAAACAACTATGGTGACCACAGTATTAATAATTTTTGGAACATTCCGTTGTTACAATTTATTTCATACTATAAAATACAATATTGAGCTTACTGCTACTTTTGAACATACATACATATTTTCTGGACCCATACATAGTAACCTGGACAAAAAAGCCTAGGTACTCCTTTTTCAAAACCCTGCAATATACCTGAAATTCTCCGTGAGTCGTATGCTCGTTTGCCTCCTCTTCTATAAAAATATATAATCATTCATCATCATTAAAGCCTATAAAAGTCCGCTTCTGAAAGTAGGCCACCCCATAGATTGTTCATAGTTGCAATTCTGCAATAGTTGTCAGGCTTGGTAGTCAGGTTGGCAACCTCAGTTTTTTATTATAATGGGTTGTTATCAGGAATAATTGTGTTGTACCGTGTAGTGGTAGTGTTAGAATACCCACTACCCCATATCGAGTGTCTTAAGAAGGTGTCTTAAGAAGCGACAGAGGGAAATTGAAACAGGCGTTGGGGAGCAGCCTCTTCCTAATAAAAATATATAAATTATAACTCATTAATATTACGTCAAATACATAAACACTCACGCCTGTCACCCAGAGGGGTAAGCAGAGACTATGGACTTCCACTTGGCACGATCCTGACACACCTCTCTCGCTTCCTCCACATTCATATACCTACGCATACACGCTCGTCGGTTAAAAGTACTCTTGATTTGGCCCATTTTCAATATATCGCCAATTTGATCGATAAACTTTCGCCTAGGGCGTCCCTTCCCGACTCTGCCGTTCATCTCTGCAACATAAATTTGCTTTGTCACTCTTTCCTCATTCAATCTTTCTACATGACCAAACCACCGAAGCATTCCTTTCTTAATCCTGGTCACAACATCATCTTGCAAAATATCACTTCAAAATTATAACAAATATTATTTATTATATTTATGCGACCACAATATATTAAATAAATTAATATAAATATATTTAATATATTGTGTATATATTAAATATATTTATATTAATTTATTTAATATATTGTGGTATATAATATAAAAATTTAAACAGTGGTAGAGCCATGCGGCAGCTTTTGCTGTCGCACGAATGGGCCGGCTCGAACCGGGGTGGTACCACGACCTCACAGAAAACCAGCGTGAAGTAGAGGTTTACCTCTGCGTTTCGCTTGGTGAGTGCAGGTGGCCGGAGGCCCTTTTTACTGGAAATGAGGCATTCCATCTTAGTCTTCACGGGTGACAACGCATCTGCATTTTGATTCGCAAACGAGGATAGATGTAGATGTCTATGGGCCGCAGCAACCACTTACCATCAGGTGGACTGTGTGCTCGTTTGTCACCCTTATCCTATAAAAAAAAAACAATTTTTACGGATTTTATCACGTTTAATTTTACTTGTTTTCAATTTCCGATGTTTCGGATGATTTGCAGCACCCCTAATCACTGGAAACTGAGGTGTTGTCCCGTTGTCAAAGTTAACCCGGAATACCTGATGAGACATGAAACAAAAGAATTATTTTTTTACTTCTCTACACGTAAAGTCTCCTATGTGTGTTGGAGCCCTTAATGAATTCACTCATACATAATATACATGCTGATGGTTTTATTAATTTAGTTCAATTCATTTAATAGTTAAGTTAAATTTAGATAGACGGAGATAGAAAAGGGACCGTACGGTATTTAACAAAATCGTTGCGGCCCTACCCAAAAACAACCTTCACCCGATAATTGGGGCGGTCAGAGTGCGGAACGCGAAAAAACGCGTTATTTTTAACGTTAAACGAAATAAAAGAGTAATGAGTTATTGATTCGTCCGGGGGGTTAATGTCCGTCGTTATATCGCTGGGGTTCAGTGTCAAGGCCGACGCCTGCTTGTTTACACGCGACTTTTTAATTTGTTGCGATTGTCGAAAGTGAAACGTAATTGTGGATCCGTTCATTCAATAATGGAAGTCTTTACGAATTAAGTTCTCTTATATGATACGAATATGCAAAATGTATTGGTAGACATTAACATGGAAACAAAAACAAAAATTATAAAGAAGCTGATGGTGAAATGTAAAGTCAAGACATCAGAGCAACAAAGAAAGATAAACGGAGCGCTGCGTACATTTTAAGTAACGTTAAAATCAAGTCAAAACTATTCTGAGCTTATTGCAATAACATGCACTCACGCATACATTATGCATCTAAAATGATTCGCAGCCAACAATATGGTATTAGCTACTACACAACTACTCACCTTCAAGTGGACAGTGTGCTCGTTTATTACCTATATTTGCATAAACAACGTGACTCTAACAAAACAAGTATTTTATTTTTTAAATTTTGTATTTAAAAAATTAATATACCACGTTTTTTCTGTGCTGTATTCAAAATACAAAGTCTCTAGCTAATCGGGACGTGCTCGAAATTTGAGTTGCAACATTTCGCCCTTCCTAGTGGAACATTCAACCCACAACGACAGACAGACAGACAGAAAAACAAGAAAGTGACATAATAAAAACGTGGTAAAAATGGCAGTTTGTCCATACAACAAAAACAATACAAAATGATGAAAGCAAAACATTCCAAAATCAATTCAAATTTAACAAGCATACGCTGTCGAATGCTCGGACAGAGCAGTGGCCCACATGCCCGCAAGAAACAGACTTAATTGTCCGAAGATTTACGGGCCGGGAATGTGTTTGCCAAATTGAAAGTTGACTATAAATTAGGCAGAACTGCCCACGAACATTGCTAATGTAGGCACCTATGTAGCGTAGTGATTTATGCCGATTTTGCGTTTAGGATCGATTTAATTGTTGCGACTGTAGTCCCGCACCGTTGTTTCAAAACAGACAATTTCTCACAAACTTTCCAACGTATGGACATTCACTTAATAAATAAAATCGGGCGTTATTTTGCGGGAATCATATATAATAAGGATGTTAAAATAAGTGGACAAAATCAGCGTGGAAAATAAAAAGAATGTGTCTTACTGAGTTCGAAGAGCAACTGCATCCCTCAATTGGGTGCACTATCACCGTCACTACTAAGCCCAACAGCGCTATCCACAACACCACTATACTCATTGAGTTATATGTACTACGTACTAGAGAAGCCATTCTAAACATAAAATGTGCATTACTCTATGTCTTCGCGCATGCGCGGGAGATAGTAGGGTCGCGCATACGCAGTTGATCGCGCGTTGCGTCTGCGCGGTCAGTTTTTAATTTAAACTTTAATTTTAAATATTGTATTATTAGCGACGATCCACCCAGCATGAATATTAAAACCACAGACTAACTAGTAGATTGAAACCATACTAAATGACACACTGTACGGATTGCAGTACAGTTCAGTTGAACATATTGTATGTTCGGAATGCGAAATCTAGTACGTAGTACATATATATCGATGACTATACTAGGAAAGACACACCACTGACGATAAAACGACACGTGTTTCGCATCTAAACTGAGCGTCATCAGGAAAAATAAACTCTGCGATGGTTGAACTTAGTGTAATGGTGTTGGGGCGTAGTGGTCTTTGGATAAGCGGTGAAGGTGATAGTGCACGCAATTGACGGAGGAAGGGAGGCAATAAGAGAATTATAAGCCATGATTATTTTGATAGCGTTGCGAAATTGTTAATTTCTAAACCCAATTCTGCTATGTAGAGTACGTAAAAAAAGGGATGGCATTTATTTTATCTAAAATGCATAAAATTAATTGCTATTTACCCTCCAAATGACTTCATAAAGTGTTCTAATTGAAGTAAGGCCAGTTATATCTAAAGTCTAAAATTTTTATTGGTAAAAAACATAATATCATCTTCTTTCTTGTCAAGTTGTCAAAAGTCACTGTTTCGGTTTGTGTTTTGTTTGCTTATAAAATACTATCATATATTCTGATTTTTTACTTTTTTTATATATTATAAGGGTGACAAGCGAGTGCTCGGTCCACCTGATGGGAAGTGGTTGCTGTGGCCCATAGACATCTACATTTATCCTTGTTTGTGAATAAAATGCAGATACGTTGTCTGTTGTGAGGACTAAAATGGAATGCCTCGTTTCCAGGAAAAAATCTCCGGTTCTCTACACTCACCATACAAAACACATTAGGATTAAGCTGCTAGTTTACGCTGGTATTCTGTAAGAGCGTGGTTCTTCCCCGGTCGAGCCGACTCATTCGTGTTACAACTATACTATTAATATAGCCGTAGCATGGCTCTACCACGTATAAAAACTTTTTCTTTTCTGCCGACTTCAAAAAGGAGACGGTACTAAATTCAACTGTATGTTTGTTTATGTGTAACACCTCATAACTTTTTACTGGGTGAACTGATTTTGATAATTTTTTTTATTTGAAAGCTGGTACTTCACATGTGGTCCCATATGAATTTGATCAAGGTCAGACCAATAGATTTGTGTTATTCTTTATAACATATATTGAAGTCAGCAGTACAACATTTTTAATTATTTCTTTTCACACTTTGCTCGATTTCTAATTTCATTGATATACCATAACCCTTGCGTTGACCATTGATATACTACGAGAGACTGTCTTCCTAAAGTTTGGATTTATTTTAATTTTCAGTTAGTGCGAGGTTACTTAGTCAATTAATACGAATTTATTTACGCTATGAAGGATACTTAAAACATTTGTTTTCCTTCAAATATATTAAATCAACATTTTTGTCTCTTACTCATAAGCTATGTGATAGAATTCATCACAAAATCATAACAAAATACGCGAAAATCAATGTTTGTATTTTTAGTGAGGGTTAATGTAATCGTAAACAAAAAACATGTCATCAATGTCGATTTATGATTTTTTTTTTGCTTGACAAAAGTAGCTAACTCTTCAGCACACTATGACGTCATCATTAGTAAAAGTTTGAAAAGTAAGAAATTAACTATTGCTTACATATGTAACGTTATAACGTAAATAATTAAAATTGTTGTTTTACTATAGATATTCAATAAAAATACAATTTATTAATTAGAAGATATTTTATAATATTAAAACAATAAACCCACAAAAAAATCACAAAAGCGTTGCACCCCTGAGATAAAATGCATCAGACCTGTAAATTTTTTAAACTTAACAATTTAAAATTCACGAGGAAATCTCTGAATGTAAAATCTTTGGAAGTTGACTAGAGTATTCAGTATTTATTGTTGGTATATTATTAATTGAAAGCCATTTTTTACTGTATTGTTTCGTGAATTATTGAAAAGTAAATAGACAACGTGGTAGAGCCACGCTGCAGCTATATTATGGTGGCAGCACAAACGGGTCGGCTCGACCGGGGTAGGACCACGCACACACATAATACCAGCGTAAAATAGCGGCTTAATGCTGCTGTCTTTCGTGTGGTGAATCTAGAGAACCGGAGACTCTTATAACTGGAAACGAGGCATTCGATCTTGGTCCTCAGGGGTGGCAACGCATCTGCATTTTGATTCTTAATCGAAGATAGATGTAGATGTCTGTGGGCCGCAGCATCCAGTTACCGTCAGGTGGACTATCTACTCGTTTGCCACCCTTATTCTATAAAAACAAAAATATTCAATTTTTTTTATTAATAATAATTTGGTAATTATTTTGTTATAAGTACTTTAATACCGTTATTTAAAATATAACAACTCAAGAATTGATGACAGAGGGCAAGAATTAATAACTTTTAAGACCCTCGTTAAAACTGCACAATATTTTCCTCTCTACAAACCGATTTGAAGGAGAGTTCAAACTGAAAGAACCACAATCCTTTCCAAAGTTCTTTTGTAGAACTTATTTCGTTAAAGTAAAGCATTTGTTATACTTATTTCGCGGATTCCCCTACCATTTCACCTTATTCATTGTCTTAAAACAAAAGATCCATTTTAATTTTGTGTTCGTAATTCTTTAAGTTCTTTTTTTTAATTAAAATACACTCGAGAGTTTCAAGACATGTTATATATTGTAATTTTTTTATAGGATAGGGTGACAAACGAGCACACAGTCCACCTGATGGTAAGTGGTTGCTGTGGCCCATAGACATCTACATCTATCCTCGTTTGCGAATTAAAATGCAGATGCCAAAGACCTATAAAACATCTTTGGCAGATGCGTTGTCAGCCGTGAGGACTAAGATGGAATGACTCATTTCCAGTAAAAAGGGTCTCCGGTTCTCTACACTCACCATACGAAACACAGCAGTGTCAAGCTGCTATTTTACGCTGGTATTCTGTGAGAGCGTGATCCTTCCCCGATCGAGCTGACCTATTCGTGCTACAACTATACTACTAGTATAGTGGCAGCATGGCTCTACCACGTAAAAAAATGCTGTCGAAACGTTGTTGCGTCGCAGACTTTAGCTGGTTCATCAATATTCCACCGCTGAAAATATGCCTCCCCCATAGACTGCCTCATATGAGAGTTCTTTACCTTAGGTATCACGTTTGGCAGATGGATTGGACTAGTATTGTTTTATTATTTGGAGTTTTAATCAGGAAGATGATGCTGCCCATCTCCCGTTTAATTTCCCTCATTTGCTGTGTTTTACACGGGCTGATATGGGGCCATATAGAAATACCCAGAATGACCAACATCAAGGTATTTCTGTATGAATTTATGGAACAATATCAAGGATGCGGTGTAATAGCTTTCACCAATCCTCCTGGAGAATCTTTCGTACGACGAGAGAGACTGAATTGAAAGAAATAGGAATTTGAAAACGCCTAAGAGTGCCCTCTCTTTAAATACTTTTGGAATGGTGGTTTTATACGTGGTAGAGCCATGCCGCAGCTATATTAGCAATGTAGCTGTAGCACGAATGGGTCGGCTCGACCGGGGAACGACCACGCTCTCACAGAATACAAGCGTAATTTTTTTTTTATATGATAAGGGTGACATACGAGCACACAGTCCACCTGATGGTAAGTGGTTGCTGCGGCCCATAGACATCTACATCTATCCTCTATTACAAATCAAAATGTAGATGCGTTGTCACCCGTGAGGACTAAGATGAAATGCCTCATTTCCAGTAAAAAGGGCCTCCGGCCACCTGCACTCACCAAGCGAAACGCAGAGGTAAACCTCTAATTCACGCTGGTTTTCTGTGAGGTCGTGGTACCACCCCGGTTCGAGCCGGCCCATACGTGCGACAGCAAAAGCTGCCGCGTGGCTCTACCACTGTTAAAAATGGCAGCTTAACACTGCTGTGTTTCGTATGGTGAGTGTAGAGATCCGGGGACCCTTTTTACTGGAAAAGAGGCATTCCATCTTAGTCCTCACGGGTGACAACGCATCTGCATTTTGATTCGCAAACGAGGATAGATGTAGATGTCTATGGGCCACAGCAACCACTTACCATCAGGTGGACTGTGTGCTCGCTTGTCATCCTATCCTATAAGAAAAAATCGATGAAGACCCACGGCAACAACATTTCATTACTTTTCTAAACGACAAGATTACATACTCCCGAAATTCGATTTTATGTTTTGTTTTTAGTTCGAACTCAGAACTCACTATTGGTTTAAACTCGACGTTAAAGTCTTTTTCCTAAACCAAATCGAATCGAAAAATAAGATTGAATTATAATCGAGCATTACATGTCGGAGCAATAAATATGTCGGGGGTATGTCTGATCAACGGTGAACATTAATATAAGCTTACAAGATGTTTGAATAACATGGAGCTTTTAGACAATAATGAAGAGATTTTTCTTCTCAAATTAGCTATCCGCCCCGGCTTCGCACGTGTGATTTTTGGATCTCGACAACAGCGCCACCTATTGTCCGATTGTGAACCGTTTAGATAATCAAGGGACCCCACTCATAAACACCAAAAAATTTCATCAAAATCGGTCCAGCCATTTTCGAATTTTGCGAGACTAACGGACAACAATAATTTTTTTATAATATACAGAGATAATATAGAGCAACAAATTTTACCATTTTACGCTCTGGCAAGTTTGCAGTCTATAAGTCTTGTTTTACGTGGTAGAGCCACTCTGCAGCTTTATTATGGTTGTAGCACGAATGGTCGCCTTGACCGGGGAAGGACCACGCTCTCACAGAACACTAGCGTAAAATAACAGCTTAATACTATTGTTTCGTATGGTGAGTTTAGAGAACATGAGACCCTTTTTACTGGAAACGAGGCATTACATCTTAGTTCTCACGGGTGACAACGCATCTGCATTTTGATTCTTTACTGAGAATAGATGTAGATGTCTATGGTCCACAGCATCCACTTACCATCGGGCTGTGTGCCCGATGTCACCCTTATTTTATTTAAAAAAAGAATTATTAAGACGACTCTCTGCCGTCACATCATATTATTTATTGGGTCATATTCAAAAAAAATAATTCATGCCAAAGAGGACTGGTGAGTTGAAAAAAGTTTAAAAAATTTAATATCAATAGAGAAGATTGCTAGTCACTTCCATCTGCTAGAGGTTCAATTTATTTATTTGTTTAATATTTGGAACACAAACATTAGAAATATTATATAATTACTTAAACTATAAAATTGCAGTACACATAGCAGTAAAATACTCAGAGTTAAGCCATAAATATTGTAATTAATAAAATTAAATCCAAACCCAAGCATACCGCTGCAAGACCCATTCACCCCATGGTTGGGAAAGGCTAGGTATATATAATATGTGTACATACAGTATTCGAAACGTCGGCAATTAAAAAACTTCTTTAAATTAGTTTTGTTCAATGTAATAAATACATTCGTGTAAATTTAAGAAAAACTATACAATACCTACACATATTGCGAACTTAAGAGGATTGTGCAGCTGTAAATTATAATATAAAAAGCGATAATAGCCGTTGCCATGTAGAGCCAGGGTGTGAGTTCTATTTCCATTGAAGGTCTATGGATCTACTTATCACCGGTTCGGTTACTTTATGTATGGCATACAATAGATGTGGTAGCTCGGTTTGAAAAATAGCTATATTTCATAATTACTACTAGTAAGTAGTTACCGAACTTAGAACTAGAACTTAGACTTAGAACTTAGAACCCGAGTTCAATCCGAATATGGCACTACTGAAATGTTTAATGGCAATTTTAACCGGGAATTTACCACAAGTCTGTCAAATATTTTTGAGGCAGCGTGCCGTGCTCCCTGCAATGAGGGCATCCACGACTTTTTCTGCCACCAGGGCGGCGCCACTTTCGAGTGAGGTAAAATATTTGACAGATTTCATAGCGGGGACCATAATTTCTTAGGAAAATGTAATCTTTAAGGTTTCTTTCAGTATTATTAGTTATATTTTATATTAATTACATTAGAAATGAATATACCAAACTATAAATATAACTAAAAGACGACTTTAAAAAAAAAGAGTTATAAATGTACAAAAAATTAAAAATCAAACCACTGACGCATTGTGTTATATATTAATATAATACTCTAGACAATGATAAACTATTATTTAAAACTAATTTCTCAATTAAATGACACTGTGTAACAAAAAACTTTACCTCAGTCGCTAGTAGCGACATCTGGTGAGTGGAAGATTATTAGCCCTCATTACTAAGAGGGCTGTGTCATTGTAGGTTTGCTTTATAGTATTAGGTACACTTTATGGTACGTATGTTAATGTATTTATATTTTATTCATATGTCGAAATCGATTTTAATGTCACCTACGAAACTATAAAATGAGATGGATTCGCTTACGCTAAAAAGTCGATATTATAAAATATCAGAATATTATTTACTATCTGAAATCAAAAACTTCAAACAGAAGAATCGTCAACAGTTGATTTCTCCCGGGCGATGTTTTTTTTTATTGGTGTCGCTTAAAAATAAAACAAGAAATAAAAACTTCGATTCGTTTCCACGGAGGTCTCACAGATGTCATAAACGGACGTTGCTTTATCCCAACATTATAAGAGACAATGTTTGCAACCCAACATTAAATAGGACATAGCTTTATTCTGTAGTGAAATGTAGCCGTGTTTATCTTTACACTTTGGTAAAGTCGTAAGTCAATTCATTGCTTTAACAAAAATTCATTATTTCTCAAGTGAATACGGTTTATTTTGCAAAATCGACAATTGTGAGATATATCACACTAGCATAGCAAATAAAAAGTTTTTATTTATCGGTGGCATTCAAATCTTAATATGGCTCGTTTTAAATTAGACCGTATATTCAGCGTATTACGGATAGAAATTGTACTTTTACGGACTAAGCATTAAACCTACGTTCTAAATTCAAAGTTGTTCGAAAAACAGACACGTTAAAGGTGCGCCAATAAAAAAGAAGTTAGCTCCTTACGGCTTACGCGCAGTTACGAGGTTATGCGTCCAAAGGTGATGATCTGTATCCATTGTTTTTAAAGTTGTTTTACGAATTTGGATCTAAAAAAAAATCATATTAATTTATTTATAACAAGCTCTTCTCTACTGTTTCGAGTGGACTTTATGCATCCTCTACACTACTCGCGAAGTAGATCGAAGTTGGACGAGGCGAATAGTGTAGAGAGGTACTTCGATTCACTTCGTCCAACCTCGCTTCGCCTCGGGCGACTTCCGATCGCTATCGGTTTTTTGCGCCAGAGTCAAAGGACTTCGCGAAGTACTCCGAAGTTACACGAACCGTCTCACTACACTAGTCGGCGTACGCCAGTTATGAATATTTTTTTTTTATATATAAATATTAAATATGTAAGTTTCTACATAATTATTTATTTAGTTAACGCAATGACGTCGTACTGTTCACACAATTAGGTAGCTATAGCAGCTGCCTCTTGAACGTCATTCATGTTAACGGTGCGGGAGACTTAAGACGACTGAGCTCTTCGCGAAGTAGCACGAGTGTGTGGTCACTAGGCTTGCCAACTCCAAAAAAGGCATTTTCGGGATTACCCAACTCGACATCCGGGACTTGGGTATATTACGCGGGACACAACACACTACATACAAATTGGTTGGAAAAAAAACCACATTGGTTATAAAATTCAATGCATTTTTGATCAAAATTAATGTTAATTTGTAGTTCAGCCAAACAGCTTATTTCTGCTGTCTGTCCATGCATTTCCACAGATAGAAAACACTCTCTCTGCTGAAGCTACGGCTAAAGTGTAGTTGGTACGAGATAGATACTAATATCATATAATAACTGATTTCCGGGACAAAAGTCGTCCCGCAAAGGGTTACGGCGGGACGGTCCAAAACTGACCCAGAAGCGGAACGTCCCGGAAAATCCGGGACGGTTGGCAAGCCTAGTGGTCACGTTCTTCGGACTGTGATCGACTTCGACGAGCACTTCGTCGAAGTTACTTCGCGAGTAGTGTAGAGGAAGCATTAGATCATGAAGAACAAAGTAGCATAATACCAAAGATGTTATTCTCGGGATTTATTTATCTGTACTTTACAAATTATTATTTTATACGTTTAATCGCTTTTGTTGGAATTAAAAAGAAAAACTGTTAGTTTTGTAAAATTATAACGAACGCTTAAAAACATTTAGGATAAAATAAATGCATATTATTACGTGTGCAACAGCATCCATGTTTATTAAATCCTATATTATCTAGTGCGTAATCTAATTAATTGATAGAACTTTTCAAGAGCTGTTGACCCTTTTGATCGTCGAATGCAAATTCTATGGGAACGTATTTCTTACGAACTGGGAGCTAAAGTTAGGAAATAACCGTTTGATGCGCAATTCCCACCGCGGCGGTAAGTCAATCTGCGCGAGTTAAGGAAAGAATTGACAACAGTTTTACGAGGCACTTTTCGGTTAAAATTACAAGGGTCGGAGTTTACGAGCCCTCGTTTGTCGTCTATACGCGATGCACTGTATTGCCGTGTACTGAAAGTGTGTTAGATACGAAATCTTATTTCTTGAGGATATAAAAATAAAAATTATAATGAGTGTAGTAACTTATCCTTAACCATTTCCTAAGCCACTGGTTTTCCATCCGATTTCAATAAGGGGTGTATTCAAGGCAAGAGTAAATAGGGTTTTTGTTAAGTCCTTCACTTGACCATCTTCAGCTACATCTTCACTTAAAACTTCGCTTACCATATCCATATAGTAATTACCTAATCAAACACTGGCTTATGACAGTTATGTGTGATTATTTTAAGCCCGTTGATAACTTTTATAAACGTATAATAGTAAAAAAAATTACAAATTTCCGAAGTATTAAAGAAAACATACCTTTGAAAGATATCTAAAAATTTTCACAAATACAGTTATATTCAATCTTTAAAAACAGAATGGCTAGCTATAATCAAAAGCTATTCGTTAATTTTGTTTCCGTGGTGCACAAATGTGTACAAAATTAATGAAATATTTGATTCATGTCAGGATTATTGTTAGTTTTAGAAATCGTCAAATATTAATATAGAGAAAATAGCCGGCAGAAAACTGAGGTCATGTTTATTATAGACGATTAATAATAGAAAATAGCCGGCGAGAAACTGAGGTACTTCTGAGGCCGCGCGGCGAGATTTTTTATTTTTTATTTGTATGGTCTAATGTAGTAACCGTACCGGGAATGCATGCGTGTTTGCGCCCCGAAGGATCTCTCGTTGTTAAGGTTTATTCGAAATAAGTAATTGAGGCGGTTTACGAGCGACTTTTTAGTGCACATCTCACCTCGCGGGGCGTGGAATAAGGCACCTGTTTAATGGACGTCTTAAACAAAGTCGTGTTTGACCCCTTCGATATTGTGCCTCTTTGCATTTAGATCCAATTTTGTTTGTTTCGCTGCTTTTGAAAACAAATGGTGTTATAAAAATCTGCCTTCCTACTTAATCCTGCAATCAGCAGCGGACGTAAGTACTGCATTCCAAAATTAATTGGAACTATCTTTAGCAAATGTAATTTGAAAAAAAAAGATTTAGGCTCGGTAATGTGTTGTAATTTTCTACTTACTTCAAAAAGGAGGCGGTACTCAATTCGACTGTATGTCTTTTTTTATGTGTGTTACCTCATAACATTTTACTGAGTGAACCGATTTCGATGATTCTTTATTTGAAAGCTGGTGCTTCACATTTGGTCCCATATAAATATGATCAAGGTCTGACTAATAGTTTTTAAGTTATTCTTAATAATTTATATTGAAGTCGGTTGTAAAAAATTTTTAATTTTTAATTATTATATTTCTATTGTGTTTTCTTTTCGTAATTGCCATCTACGTTATATCACTGCCCTAAGGTGGACTAGCAGAGAATGCTTTTGGCATTAAGTCCGCCATTTGTTTCTACACATTATGTAAGATTCAATAAAGAATAAATATATAAATAAATATAGTACAAGTACAACAACATTGAATTATTTTTTTAATTAATATCATGCCATGTGAGGACGGCGTAAGAGATTTCATCTCCCTATTTCATTCTGTGGTTGTGTGGAGGGAGGGCGAATGTAGGATATGCCAAAAAAAATCACGAGGTGGGTAGATAGGACTCCGTTTTCTGCTATGGAGTCCATCTGGGTGGGTACTCTCTTACCTATTTCTGCTACCAAACAGCAGTGCGTATAGTGCCTCCAACTTATCTGTTCAGTTGACAGCGTCACTAGTGGAGTGCTTACTATTGCCATTTAAGAAATTCACCGAGGAAATAGGTAACTACATATTCATTACACATAATATAAAATAAAACAAACTTCGTGTTAATATATTAAAATTAGTGAGAATTAGTGTTGATATATATTATTTATATTTTATAAAAATAATTGTGGTCGTAATCTCGGAGTTCAAGCACCCGAATTCCAGGAATTTCTGTTTTGAAAAATGTACCCGCGTTAGCTACTGGTTCCAATAATTCATCTTCTGAGTCACTGGAATCGCTTTCACTATCGCTCTGATACTCTATAATAAAGGGTTCATTTAAATACGCGTCTTTTAGTCTGTATTAATTTTAAAATTTTTTTTCATGATTACAAATGTTTTTCCACTGCACCGGTGTACTTTTATGAAATGAATCTTCAATTAATTGGGGCATTAGAACATTAGCAACACAAACTACAAAGCTAGGTACTTTAGATAAATTGCAGTAAATTGAGATATTTTTTTTACTATGTTTCACAAGGACATTATTTGGTGATTTTAATTTTTCATATCCGGCAATACTAATCTGTCGCGGCAGCAACGCGTTCATACATTTTCAATAATACATTTCAATTTCAATTTTTAAATGGTGTACTTGGAACTTGTACACATTTCTCTTCTTTCATAAAAGATAAAACTTTTTCTATCACGCATAACTTTTAAGACCTTTAGGCATTTTATTAACACTTTTTAAAAACACTCACCTGATAGCTCAGAATAAATAATAGCTGACAGCGAAATGTCATTTACAAAATAGCAAAACTTATCTGTTCAGGTGGACAAAATTGGACTTTAGTTCCAGATAAGTTCGTGGCACTATACACTGCTGTTTCTATCTGAAGGGTATAAAGCCGAACGTCCACCGCATACTAAGCTAACTTAGTTTATCTTAGCTCGCATAGGTGAGCCAGTTTTTCATACGTGTGTCCACCGCAAACTGTGCCAGCTAAGCCAGGTAAAATAGCCAAACTAAGTCAAACTAACTTAGTTGTATAGGCCGATCCTTGCCCCTTACCCCTCTGGCGCCTTTCGCTTAGTGGAGTTTGTTTTATCTTATTTTTCGGTGAACGTTTTTTTTTATAGAATATGGGTAATAAATGAGCACATAGTCCACCTGATGGTAAGTGGTTGCTGTGGCCCATAGACATCTACATCTATCTTCGTTTACGAATTAAAATGCAGATGCGTTGTCAGCCGTGAGGACTAAGACAGAATGCCTCTTTCCCAGTAAAAATGGTCTCCGGTTCTCTACGCCCACCATACGAAACACATCAGCATTAAGCTGCTATTTAACGCTGGTATACTGTGAGAGCGTGGTCCTTCTCCGGTCGAGTCGACCCATTCGTGCTACATCTACACTATTAATATAGTTGCAGCATGGGTCTACCACGTTTAAAACGTGCAAAGATTTTCCAGGGTAGCTTAGCTTAGTTCACTGAGCCTAGTTTTCACATAGTTTAGTTCGCGGTGAGCGTTCGGCTTAAAGAGGCAGTAGGTACCTTTAATTACAGGCTGAGACATTCCATCTTAGTGAGAGGTAACGACGCATCTATAGCATTTGTTCGAAGTTGGATGCAGGTATTCCCATGGACTGCAATAGCCACTTAACGTCAGGTGAACTGTAAGGTCGTTCATCATCATCATCATCATTACAGCCCTTCACAAGTCCACTGCTGAACATAGGCCTCCCCCAAAGAATGCCACAAAGCACGGTCCTGAGCCACCTGCATCCATCGACTTCCTGCATATCTTATCAGGTCGTCACTCCATCTAGTGGGGAGACGCCCTACACTTCGCCTGCCGGTACGAGGCTGCCACTCGAGAACCTTTCCTCCCCGTCGGTTGTCGGTTCTTCGAGCTATATGGCCGGCCCATTGCCACTTCAGCTTACTATCCGTTGGGTTATGTCGGTCACTCTGGTTCTACTGCGGATATCCTCATTTCTGAGTTTATCATGCAGAGAAACTCCGAGCATAGCCCTCTCCATAGCTCGCTGAGCGACCTTGAGCTTCCTCGTCCGGCCAGCAGTGAAGGACCACGTCTCAGTTCCGTATGTCATCACTAGCAACACGCACTGAGTGTACAGTCTCGTTTTGAAGTTTTGAGGTATACCTGACGAGAAGATGTGCCGTAATTTCCCGAACGCTGCCCAACCGAGTTGAATCCGTCGATTGACCTCTCGGTCGAAGTTGGACTTACCTAGTCGGACTATTTGTCCCAGGTAAACATACTCGTCAACAACTTCGAGCTTAGTGTTCCCAACAAATACCGGCATAGGTGTGACATGGACATTAAACATGATCTTTGTTTTGTCCATGTTCATCTTAAGACCTATCCGTTGGGAAACACTATTGAGGTCATTGAGCATAGTGCTTAGGTCCTCCAGCGATTCTGCCATAAGGAATATATCGTCGGTAAATCGAAGGAGAGTGATGTACTCGCCATTGATGTTGATACCGTATCCTTGCCAGTCCAGAAGCTTGAAAACGTCTTCCAATGCAGCGATGAAGAGTTTCGGGGATTTAACGTCACCCTGTCTTACACCTTTCTGCAGTTGGATAGGTTTCTTACTCTGGTTCTGTACTCGGATAGCCATCGCAGCCCTAATGTACAAGCACTTCAGCACTTCGATTTACCGACAGTCAACTTGGCACCGCTGAAGGGACTGCAGCACCGCCCAAATTTCGACGGAATCAAAGGCTTTCTCATAGTTCACATACGCCATACATGGTGGCAAATTGTACTTCTCGGACTTCTGTACAATTTGCCGAAGGGCATGTATGTGGTCTATGGTGCCAAAGCCCTTTCGGAAACCGGCTTGTTCGGGAGGCTGGAAGTTGTCAAGTCTGCGCGCGAGACGATTCGTAACGACTCTCGAAAACAGCACGTAGACGCGGCTCAGAAGGGAAATCGGTCTGTAGTTCTTCAAGAGAGCGTTGTCGTCTTTCTTGAAGAACAAGACCACCGCACTTCTGCTCCACGCCGTTGTCGTTAAGGTCGTTCGTCACTCAATAATATTAAAAAAATATATAGTTTCCTATAGATTGCCATCTTATTTACATCAAGCGTATAACACCCAGAGCGGTGAATGGAAGCAGTGTCAAAGGTAGGAAACGTTTACTCCGATCGTTAATCAAGCAAACCCACCCTATAAGGAGAGGTCAACTTCTAGCATTAGACTTTATTGGGCTAATTTTTTTTATTAAATTAGGGTGACAAACGTGCACACAGTCCACCTGATGGTAAGTGGTCGCTGCGGCCCATAGGCATCTGCATCTATCTTCGTTTACAAATTAAAATGCAAATGCGTTGTCAGCAGTGAGGACTAAAATAGAATGCCTCTTTTCCAGTAAAAAGGGTCTCCGGTTCTCTACACTCACCATACGAAACACAGTAGCATTAAGCTGCTATTTTACGCTGGTATTCTGTGAGAGCGTGGTCCTTCCCCAGTCGAGCCGACCTATTCGTGTTACAACTATACTATTAATATAGCTCCAGCATGGCTCTGCCACGTTGAAAATTAAATAATGATAAAGGAGAGGTGGTAGGGGTCCTTCTGGGTGTTTACCACACCCTTACCTACTTCTGCCGCAAATTTGCAGTGTCTTTGTACTGGCTTTCAGTTCACCATGCCTCACCAAGCATTTCAACTAGTCGTCCGAGGTGACAGCGTATCTGTAGCTGTCGTAGTTTGAAGTTGGCTGCAGTTGTCCATGAGCTGAAGTAGCCACTTACCATCAAGTGGACTTTAAATTCGTTTTTTACTTCAGTTTTAAAAAAAAATATTTAAAAAAATTAAGATGATAATTTAAAATTAAAATTATTGTACAGCCGACTTCAATATAAGTTATTAAGAATAACTCAAAAACTATTGGTCTAACCTTGATCAAATTCATATGGGCCCACACGAGAAGTACCAGCTTTCAAATAAAAAAAGAATCATCGAAATCGGTTCACCCAGTAAAAATTTATGAGGTAACACATAAAAAAAACACAGTCGAATTGTGAACCGTCTCCTTTTTGGAAGTCGGCAGAAAAGGATGATGTATTCTCGTTCAAAACCTCTCTCTTTAAACATTGTTTTCACACTCTCGAAAAATACAGTTATCTATGAGGAAGGACATAGGCTACTTAAATAAATCAATAGGTTGAAATTGGGAATTCAATGGCTCCGTGACGTAGTAACTTAGCAATGAGTTGCGGGTTTGATTCCCGCACGGAACAAGTATTTATATGGCTTACAAGTAATTGTTCCGGGTCTGCAAAATTAGATGACAATCAAACTATCAAACTTTAGTTTGATTGTCATCTAATACATGTCCAATAAATATCAATTTATTGATATTGACATTACACATTACTGTATGCTGTATGCAAACACCCACTTTAAGCAACCTCCAAGAAGATTGTATACGTGGACGTCACCATTACATTAGCTGAAGAAGTTCATCCGTAATCAAATAGATTACATACTTATAAACAGAAGATATCGCAACAGTTTAACATCAGTCAAAACCTACCCAGGCGCCGATATTGGTTCTGATCACAATCCGGTTGTTGCGTCCTTTCGCTGTAATATGAAAATTCTAAAACCTAAATCAAAAAGACAACAAATGGATGTGACTAGATTTAAAGAACCGGAAGTACGGCTTAAAGCAGCCACGGAAATAAATATGGCTGTTGACCGCTTGAACAAAGAGCTTGGTCCAAATGTTGACGTAGAAGAGACATGGACTAAATTAAAGGAAAGTCTTGTTGATATTGGTAAAAGAATCCTCCAACCATTAAACCATGAAGCAAAAAACCGCTGGATCACGCAGGAGATCCTAAACCTAATGGAACAGCGAAGAACATACAAAGGAGTAGACGATCAACAATACAAAACCATACACAAGATAATCCAAAGAAAAGTAGTTGAAGCAGAAGAAAAATGGATGGTTGACCAATGTATTGCGATAGAAGAGTTTGAGGCCAGATATGATTCTTTTAATGTGCATAAGAAAATCAGAGAAGTAACCGGTGCTGTTAAAACACGAAATATGAACTGCAACGTATTACTGGATGATCAGGGAAATCCTGCCAAAACAATTGAAGATAAGCTTAATATTTGTCAGAAATACATAACAACACTATTCCATGACGTTAGACCTGCTCTGGAACCAAGTTCATGTGAAAGTGAATTGACTGGACCACCTATTAATAAAAGCGAAATTGCTTATGCCATTAACATGTCCAAATCAGGAAAATCTGTAGGCGGAGATGAATTAACCGTGGAACTGTTTAAAGTACTTGAGTATGCTAACTTAGGAATGATAGTTAAGAGCCCTCTTACATTTCGACGTTTCGCAAATTTAGGTATTTTACGCACCGAGCGGGCGGCAAGCTACGCGACCGATACTTTCTTACATATCTATTCACTCGCTCGCACTATAATACTGTGAGTATGGCGATTAAACGATCTTGATCTTCCATAATACAAAGTTTTCTTAGGATGGACTTCAGTGGATGGAATATTTTTTGGTGTGTCATTTTAATGTTATCTTATTAATTTATTATTATATAATTATATAATTTATTATTTATTATTATATACCATTTTGATATATTATTCATTATTTATGAAATTTAGTGTCAAAATAAGTACACATAAATATTGTGATTGTTACGCTGTAATCGAATGTTAATAATCGATTATGTCTACTACCGGTAGAATAGTGCTATAAATAAATAAACGGTTCCAACCTGTTTTAATAAATATAACAACCAAATGTAACTAATATTTTTTTAATCGGTACTTACAGTCAATTACTATATTTTTTATAAGAAAAATATTTGCTGCGACGGCATTGACCGTACTTTTCTCGATTCGATAATTTCAGGCAGTACACACTTTTCATAAAAAGCTTGTAACTTGGGTAACATATTGAAAATCTAAAATTGGTCGTATTTGTAAATTTTTAGTACTTTTACTGCATTAATCTGGGCCAATACATATTATGGCAAGTATTCAGACATTTTTATTTGCTAAATGAAGCTAGCCTTGGATTTGGTAAAACCAGTAATTATTTTGATTTAATGTTACTCTTGAATCACTGAATTTATAACCTTTAACTTTTTTTTTTGTCGAAAGGCCGTATCAAAATCTATTCCGAAAGCTGAAATATGACATTTAACTTCAATAAGACCGTTGCTGTATAAACCATTAGGTGAAGCCCTCAAATAACAATGATCTAAGTCAATGAATAGACCACATTTTTCTATAATAATAAATTTTGTTAAAAAAATAAAATTTTGTTTGCTCAATTGTGCACATGCTGCAGACTCGTTGTCCTTACCATGTTTAATGGAAGAGACGTGATCTAAATTATAACTATATAAAATAGTTTTAAACCGATCGATCAAAAATTGCGGTCGTAGTTGAAGATTTTCTAGTATGCAGGCACTCGACGCACACTACGATAGCAATCGACGCACACTACGGTAGTATCGAAACGATGCAGCGCCCGAAATAAACTGACGCAGGTCCACCCTCGGCAAGCGCTCGCGCGTTAATGATCGCAGATGGCCGGCGCAGTGAAAAATATAGTACTTTTATTTAATTAATTAAAATATAATAGTAACGATTTAAAAAGTAAAAATAATAGTATAGTTTAAGCAAATTTTGATGATTATTTTGGTATAAATTTTACGTCTAAGTGATGTAGAACTTCGTAAATATAGAGGCTTGTATCGAAGCTTTTTTGGTCGTTTTTTGAATTATGTCGATTTTTTTTTCCTAGTGTGAAAAGCATATAACGAAAATGTATTCCATTATTATTAAAGTGTAGGATATTTGGGAGATAAAAATATTTTTTTTGATGGTCGATATTCAATAGAATCTACAAATTAGAGCTCCCAAATCATGTCTTCGAGAGTTTTTGCCTAAACATGCATCGGGAGAATGATTATTACTGATTAAATAAATAAGTTATCTAAAATCCATTCCGAGCTTATTTGAGGAGAGAAAACGAACTATTTTTACCAAGTAATTGTTATTTCAAGCAATGAACGATAAACATAAATTTTCAACGAGGAATCCTTGTAATTTCGCGTTTTTTTGTAATACGCCTCTTAAGTTATTCAACACTATATATGATTCGGGCGTCATACCATCGGATTGGCTCAAATCCACCTTTGTCAAGTTGCCCAAAGTTGCTTCTGCGAAGAAATGCAGCGAATATAGAACAATCTCCTTAATGAGTCATATCCTAAAAGTATTCCTTAAAGTAATTCATAAAAGAATTTATAGCAAATGTGAAGACCTCATTTCAAGAACACAGTTTGGGTTCATCAATGGCCTGGGAACGAGAGATGCACTTTTCGGGTATCAAGTTTTAATACAGAGATGCTGGGACATAAATCAAGATGTGTTTGTATGCTTTATCGATTATGAAAAAGCATTTGATAGAGTACAGCATGCAAGAATGATTGATATATTACAATCCATCGGACTCGACTCTAAGGACGTAAGGTTCATTAAACATCTATATTGGAACCAATCAGCGAATGTTCGTATAGAGGGCAAACTAACAGATGACTCGGAAATCTTACGTGGAGTACGGCAGGGATGTATTCTCTCGCCAATTCTCTTCAACATTTACTCAGAGATGATTTTCCGTGAAGCATTGGATCGGGTGGATGTAGGTATCACAGTGAATGGTCAGATTATTAACAATATCCGTTATGCCGATGACACTGTACTTATTGCATCTACAATGGAATAACTTCAGATCCTTATAGATAACATTCAATCTGTTAGTTCAGCGTATGGCCTCAGTATCAACACCAGGAAAACCAAATATATGACAGTTTGTAAAACACCACCTGCTAACCCTTCTCAACAATGTAAAGGACAGCCTCTACAAAAAGTTAGCAAATATAAATATTTGGGATGCTGGGTTGATGATACGGGAGACCACAGTCTTGAAATAAGGTGCCGCATAGAACAAGCCCGTAATGCTTTCTTTAAGCTAAAATCACTTCTGTGCAATAAAAAACTGAACATCCAGATACGAGTACGATTAGCACGATGTTATGTTTTCTCCATTCTTTTGTATAGCGTTGAAGCATGGACCCTCACAGACTCGAGCTGTAAGAAGATTGAAGCCTTCGAAATGTGGGTATACAGAAGAATGTTAAGGATATCCTAGAGAGACAAAATAAAAAACGCAACCGTGCTAAGACGCATAAAGAAAAACCCAGAAGTTGTATATTTAGTAAAGAAAAGAAAGCTTGAATATCTTGGCCACATAATGAGAAACCGAAAATATGATTTACTACAACTCATCATACAGGGCAAGATCCAAGGAAAACGAAGTGTGGGTCGAAGAAGAACATCTTGGCTGAAAAACCTAAGCCAATGGTTTGGAAACACCCGTTCCTTATTCAGAGCCGCGGCATCAAAGATTCAAGTTTTTTTTTATAGGATAAGGGTGACAAACGAGCACACAGTCCACCTGATGGTAAGTGGTTGCTGTGGCCCATAGACATCCATCCAGCCACGCGGCAGCTTTTGCTGTCGCACGGATGGGCCGGCTCGAACCGGGGTGGTACCACGACCTCACAGAAAACCAGTGTGAAGTAGAGGTTTACCTCTGCGTTTCGCTTGGTGAGTGCAGGTGGCCGGAGGCCCTTTTTACTGGAAATGAGGCATTCCATCTTAGTCCTCACGGGTGACAATGCATCTACATTTTGATTTGTAATAGAGGATAGATGTAGATGTCTATGGGCCGCAGCAACCACTTACCATCAGGTGGACTGTGTGCTCGTTTGTCACCCTTATCCTATAAAAAAAACGCAATCGGATTCATATGCCATCATATGATTCGACAATATTAAAAATCAGCTTAATGTTGTAACTTCAGAACATCCCAAAAATCGACTGTCCATGAGTAACCAGGACAATAATTGAAACCAATCTATGATGGAACGTGAATTAGCTAGTAACTGCTTAGCCTAATGGTTGACAGCACGGCTAGCATGGGCTGGGGACAAAATTTTTATCCCCCGATTATATCCACTGACAAGAGATAAAATTATCTTGTCCCTATGCCAAAGCACGGCAACGGGGAGAAGTATATCCCCGTTTGACATAAAGAGTAGACATTTATCCCCCGTCTGTAGCATGGAGCCAAATAAAAGATAAAAAAATTATGCTTTTTTGACATTTGAAAGGGACAAAGAATTGTCCCTTTCAAATCCAAGTCCAATGAACTAGGATAGAATCCTAGTTCATTGGACGTGGGTTTAAGTTAATATTCATACAAAAAATCTATCAAAGTCTTAGTCTATCTGCTATTTTATCTACTGTGGATATTATATCCACCGGTGTGCCTATGCTCGAAGGGTGGGCAAAACTAAGCCAGGGGATAAACATTTTCTCCTTTCCCTGGAGACAAAATTGTCTCCTGCCCATACTAGCCATGCTGGGAGAGAATGCCTTTAGGCATTAAGTCCGCCATATGTACGATTATTCGTTTGCGCATAAAAGTTTAAATAAATAAGTAGCTGGTTCTTTTATAACTGATTGCATCGTTGGCCTAGTAGTCGTAAACGCGACTGCCGTGTTTCCCCGGGTTCGAATCAGTTACTGGGTTTTTCCGTCAAGATAGTTTCAGTAGCAGCCCGGAGTCAGGAAGGAAGGTATTTCACCCCCGTGCATCAGAAACTATTAAAGCTGTTAGTCCTGCGCCTGATATCCCGGTCGTGTCAGATTGCCGTCGGACTATGAGAATGAGGGAATGGAGAGTGCTTGCGCTTTTACTTCGGCACTTTATCCTGTCCTGTGTAGAAGGCGTGGCGCGTAGTAACGCTAGTGATGATATGAAACTGAGACGTGACCGTAGTCACTCAGCGCGCTATGGCTATGCTCGGAGTTTCTCAGAGCACAGCAGATATCCGTAGCAGAACCACTTAGCCTAGTGGATCAGTAGGTAAGCTGAATTGGCATTGTCCAGATATTATAGCTCATCAGACCGACAACCGATGAAGAAGAAATGTTATAGAGCGGGACAGCCTCGTACCGGCGAGTGAATTTTAGGACGACACATACACTAAAAATGATGACCTGCTAGGTAAGACATGCGGGAAGTCAACGTATACAGGTGGCTCTAGACCGCGCTTAGTGGCATAAGTACCTTAAACTAAGGTTTATAATGGGCGGACTTAGTGCCTTATGGCATTCTCTACAAGTCAACCCTAGAGAAATAAAGAAATAAAAGCTGGTAGATGTTAGAAATAACTGTTAGATAATATAACTAGATTTATCAAGTAAATAAACATAAATAAAATATATACGCATTACTTGAGTCTTTGTTCAGCAGTGGACTTATGAAGGGATATAATGATGATGATGATGATGACTTTTTTCATATTAGAATTAAGAATGTTTTTGAAAGACATTTGTTGTACCCATATTAATATATGATAGGTATTGGTTCATATTATCATCATCTAATCCTAAATGCGAATGAGGACACATTTAGAGGAATTACAAAAAAATAATACTAAACTTAAAACTTACCGAGAGTTGTAAGAAACATTTTTAGTTCTCCCGTCTTTTTAAAAGAAAATACTAAATTTGTTACAACTAGCGCCATCTGTTATAATGAGGTCGCTAACGTGTAATATAACATTACACTAAATATCTTGCCGTGCAGTTATTTTATAAATAAATTCAAAAAAATAGTTTAAAAGTGGCAAAATAAAATATCCACTTGCAATTAAAACATCTAAATACTGGTAGCTTATTCGAGTCCGTTACAACGTATCTATATAACATAGCAATTGCGCGACATGATCAAAACGTCTGTAAAAAACCAATGAAAAGGAAAAAGAAAATGCGAACGAAAATGGCCGTTGAATGCCCGACGAAGTGAACGTTGCACTTTCACGATTAAAATAAAAAGAAATAAACGATTCGCTTGAAATGAACCATAGGCTTAATCTTTGCATTGACGCCGAGTTATAGCGCTAGTGTCGCAATGCTAGCCGTGCGTGCATGATTAGTACCGCTATCCGACACTAGAAGAAAATGGCGCAATTTGCATTTTTATAAATAATAGATAATTGTTTATGTAACATTTTACAATTTTTTTGTATTATTATCAAATAATATTAATTTTTCAACAAGTATGGTTTTCGATATGATATTACGAAATTTATCGAAAACGGAAGGGAAAACATAATTAAGTACAGATTTTATACAGTAGTTTCAGAATAAAAGCGCAACCACCGATAAAAGTTTATGTTCGCGAATAGAACACTGAAAAGAGAAGATTACAAATTTCGCGCCTTTCTCGAAATGGTTAAATACTACGTGTGATACCGAAAAAAAAAAGAACCGGTATCGAAAACCGTCGATCATGTGATCGGTCGACAGATCGAAACGGGTCAAGCACAACAGGTGAGTTGCAGAGCGCATCAACTAAAAAATAAAATATCGAAATGCGAAAAAATAATAAAAACCGGACAAATATAGTAAATTGAAAAAAGAATAGTTATGTCTCTGTTTAACTGGTTGTTTCTGTAATGAGGTGTCCCTTTCGTGAGCTCGCGCACGTGGTTTTCGGCGGTCTCGGAGCCGGCGTCGGCGGTGTGCGGGAGGCAGTACGGGGCACGGGAAGCCCGAGGATGCGAATGCCACATCCCGTCGCGGCCCGCGCCGACCGGCTGCGTTGCCCGTAACCTCCGATTGACCTCATTTTTTTTTCTTCAATGTAAATATTCGGCTCGTTTTGCCGCATAGTCTATAAGTGGTGTTAAGTTCCTTCAGCGCGTTAATTTTTTTAATTTAATTTTTGAATCCCTCCAAAATTTCGACGCTTCAAATCTACTTTTGAGACTCTTGTGTACCAAGATTTTTAATGAAGTGAAAAGGACTTGTATTTTCTGGACTGTGTTGTTGTATAACTTTATTACAAACAGTTACTTAATTAGCAATTAAGACCAATTTATTTTATTATTTATGGTGCTTAAGAATGTTTAAACTATTATAAGTAAAATAATTGGTATGGTAATTTCGCGTGGTCTTAGAAGATAAAAAGTGCACCTTCATTTCAGCTCGAGCAGGTAATTCGGTTGTTTGAGTCGTTAATTTTCTATCGTAGGTATCTACTTATTATTTAGGTACCCAAAATGTTTGTTTTTATTTTTATATTTTCCCGCCTATTTTGTTTTGTAACTATGCAATTTAAATTATATTATTTTTTTTTATTTAATTTTAAATGATATGTATGTGTATGGAACATAGACAAAAAATGTAATTTTATGGCATATGAAGATAATGTTTTACTTGTTATTTTTAAAAGAGTCAAAGAGAATAAGTTATATTAGTCGTAGGTAATACCAAAGTAAAAAAATATTGAATAAATTTAAAAAATATATTGTCAACTCCAAAAAATATTTGAATATAAGTAGCGAAATATTTACACACAAAATGTTCCTATATATTACCTAGTTGTACACGTTAAAACGTTTTAATTTATGAATTGAATAGAGTGATTTACCCAAAAAATAATCATTTGTTAGTACAGTCAATATTGTCAAAAAATGTTGAAAACCTCTGCGCCCCTAGTATGTCCAGTCGATTACAAAATCGATGATTCGTTAAAAATCGAGACGAAGGGTAATGAACTCCCTGCGACAGCAGTTGGGTTCGCGTTTTTATAAAACAATCATTAAATCGTTTTCGGACCACACTCCAACCCGAAAATTTAAAGCTAATCGGAAAACAGGCTTGCAAAAGGAGAAAACAATGAGATTATATGTGATTAATAATTAAAATAAAAACATGTACACAGTATGTATTTTCAGCGTAACTGATATCAGCGTAAAAATTTAAAATTTTCAAGTTTTCAGTTCTAATTAGTTCTTACCCTAGGATGAGGCTTGAATGAGTTAATTTTAAATGTTTATATTTTTCTCGTGATCTTTAAAAACCCTCGAAACTAGAAATGATATGCACACCATACAAAATTCTAATGTGAAAATGTAATAGAGACTCCTTTGTCATCTTTTTTTATATTGTCACAGGTTATATAACATAAAAACACTACATATCATGAAAATATGTGATATATGTATATTATGATAACAAAAAAAACTAAAATCTAAATTCTAAAATTATCATACAATTCGCGGAGTTGCACCAAAAACTCTAGCTGCGTTTCCTCACTGAATGTCTATCTAAGCCTATGAGCGATTGAAATTGTCATTCCGAGAACCGTGACGGAATAACCTATTAACAATTTACTTGCACAATAATCACTGGACATTCATAAGGTTGACAAACTGCCGCTCCTAGTCAAGCAAGTGCTTGTGCAAGCTTTTCCCGTCAAGTAATATGTCGCGATTACTAAACGTGATGGTAAAGCGTCTCACTAGATTCTTTAGTCGAAACGAAACAGCTATAAGGCGGGCCTGATCCTGGTTGCTCATGTAAATTATAAAACAAATCGTTTTATTTTTCATTTTGTTCATGACTTTTCACAAATATAGTGTTTATTTGCATATTAATGTGTATATTAATTAGATTTTTTGTTCTTGAGAATTTTAGGGTACAAACATCTTTTACATATTATTTTATTATCAATTAGTTAAATTATTTTGTTTTTGAAGAAACTGCTTTCACTGTAACTAACTTATATTTAGTTACCTACAGTTACTATAGGCATATAACCCAGGTTATGAACAAGGAATGTTGCATTCAAATTTATCTTTTTTTAGTCTTCAAATTTTTTTTAAGCTTTTGCATGTATTTTGAGCAATTTATGTGGCTTCTTACTTTTGTGAATATTTGGATACTTAAGCGTAAGTAAATTTACAAATATCAACCGCAGGTTATTTAAAATGCCTCGTAAATTTGTATTATATTTGGTAATAACACATTTATATCTATAATCTTTATTGCATTCCCATAAAATAATACTAACGGCGGACTTAATGCCATTAGATAATCAACCCATGGAGTGATCAGAATTTGACTTTAATTTACTCCTGGATTTCACTTGTACATAACAAAGAAATCTCATTTTAATCAGTACACCAACTTTAACATCAGCATTCTATTGATGAACTCCTTATTTTTGTACTATAAAATTTTGATCGTCTGCTGGTACTGGTCAGTTTTTTATGAGCTGTTATAGGCTTATAAACCTATAATAGACTCCAGTCTCTCAACGTTTGATCCTCACAACATTGTTACTGTAAATTGGCCAGTAATTTGCGAAGTGATAAATAAATTGAGGTGAATCTACATTTCGCATAATCGCCTCTTTCACACCTAAAGGACGAATTATGATGATTGATTCTCTTACAATAACACCACCCGAAGTAGAGTCTATTATTGTTCCAAATTAATCAGGAAATATCGTAACGGCTAAGAAAAACTTCTATTCATAAATTTTAAATTTAAAATGCGTTCTACTTATATATATACTGATTCCAGACCTTGTTCTTTTTCTACCGATGATATATCAGTTAATTGAATATTTCATTTGTTAGTCTAATTTATGTCTTAATTAGATAGATGTAGATGTCTATAGGCCACAGCAGCCACTTACCATCAGGTGGACTGTGTGCTCGTTTGTCACCCTTATTCTATATAAAAAAAATTATGAAAATATTTTCACTAATACCTACGCTTTTTAATATAAAGTTAACACATCTAGATAAATCACAAATGTTTATGAAACTCTTTAATGTTATTGAAATATTTGTTATTTTAGGAAAATCATACTCATTGAGCTGTAAGCCCATGAAAATATAATTTATAGGTTACCATTACTGCAAATATGGACATACAAACTGCTTTTCGATATAATTTGTTTAGCCATGAAAATATAATAATATTTAAATAATCAATCAATAGCCCCAAAATTGCTACGTTTTGTATAATGTTTATCATTAAATTTTTCTTTTCCAAGTCTAATAAATCCATGGTTGTTAACATGAAATTTAAACTTACTGAAACTTACTGGCCATCTAAAATAAAATATCATAATGATAAAAAAAGACTTTCAAACAAAACCTAAGCCTTTTTTATTATTTGTAGGTACCGTGTGACAGAAATGTTAGATTTTTTAAAATAAGTCTAATAATGGATATTATTTACCTACAACTTATACTTTTAAGTATTAAATCGATATTAAAGGTGTTTGTTTGTATGTTACGTATTATAATCTTACCTATTGAATTTTCAATATGTTTCATATATTTCTTGATTCTGTCTCAAACCAACAAAAGAAGAAAGACAGAGCGCTGCGTACATTTCAATTGCTTCAAAAATCAACCCAAAACCGTGCTTAAATTATTTTAAGAACGCGAATTTACGTACATTTGTATCATAAATCATCAACCAACAACATGGTTTCTGGTGCACATGTGTGCGTCCAGCAGTACACGTTTTACGGGCTGATAAAGAAGGAAAGAAGAAAACTGTGTGCAAGTGCGTCGAACAAGAAGTTGAATATGGTTTCAGTATTACGTGAAATCTATCGCTCCGTCTTTCTCCCTTTGTTGGTCTGAGCGGTTGTGCATGTTTTTTTTTTCTTAAATGTGTGTGAAATATTTATAAAATTGATAAGTAATAATGCACACCATTTTTTTTTAAATTAAATCATCACAACAGTGCAAGTAGTCTATCTATTTTAGTGGTAGAGCCACGCGGCAGCTTTTGCTGTCGCACGGATGGGTCGGCTCGAACCGGGGTGGTACCACGACCTCACAGAAAACCAGCGCGAAGTAGAGGTTTACCTCTGTGTTTCGCTTGGTGAGTGCAGGTGGCCGGAGGCCCTTTTTACTGGAAATGAGGCATTCCATCTTAGTCCTCACGGGTGACAACGCATCTACATTTTGATTTGTAATAGAGGATAGATGTAGATGTCTATGGGCCGCAGCAACCACTTACCATCAGGTGGACTGTGTGCTCGGTTGTCACCCTTATCATATAAAAAAAATCATACTTCGCATTAAAAAGTATTGATTGCATTATAAAAGCAGATCTTTAGTTTAAAATCTAAACATAAATGACAATGACAGCTGAGTAGCTGAGATGCGACTTTTGGACTTTGGACTTTTTGCTTATTATTTTATATCAATCTAAAGGTCTATGACCAGTGATTTTAAAGATAACATGTCCTGAGTGGGCTTAACCCACGTAACTGGCCTTTTACTTGTTTTCTAATAAATGATCAGATCACCCACACATTGTATCAATACAATCGTATTCTTAATCTTAAGAAATTTAGCGTTAGCACAGCAACCAAAACTTGTTATTTAATTTTGTATAAACACAGAGTAGTGAGTGCTTTAAACTAACATCCGCCACTTTCACATCAGGTTATTGTAACCCATATTCACTCGTATTGTTAATACTGTCAACAAAAAAGGCAAATAATCATTATCAACAAGTATCGCGTAACGTTCATTCTTCCGAATGTAAAAAATGTTGGACGCAAAAATGCAGTCAATGGAATCGGTTTTTAAATGCATATAAATGTACATTAAACACTCACGTATCTCTCATTGATATTGTCGGCCGCCGATTACGGGGATTTTTTGCGAATGATTGAATTTTATTTACAATTAACCCGGCCTCGGTATCGGCGAAAGTGAGAGTGACGATTAAATGCCATTTAAAAATAAAACAGCCCGCCGCCATAACATCGGACCGGCGATAATTCATACTTGTTCATATGTATGTCAGTGTAATATAAAATTGTAAGACTTAATATGTTATAAAAATGGTAACTAAATTTATAAACTAAGATAGTTTTTAAAGCATTTAATTTTATGGGACCTTAGTTAGGCGTGAACAAAAAACGTCTTAAGATGTAAGAAACCGCCCAAAGGCGAAACCGAGTTATAGGAAAACGGGCGCGGGCCCGCCTAATTTGTCTTAGGCGGAAAAATCGCACGGCGATCACAAGTGGCTCGTAACGAAGTTGGGGGTGGGGGGTGGTAGCGCGAGGGTGCGGTGCGGATCAGGGTGGCGGCGCGGGTCGCGGACAGTCTCAGTCGTCCGTCTGGAGTCGCGGCGGCCGGCCGGGCCGCGCGGCGTAATACACGTTCCTCGTGCTTTTGTGATTATAAATTTTAGTAATACAAAATTCAAAAACATACTAAATTTAAAAATCTTACCGCGTTTAGTCGAAAATATTTTTAGGCTAAAATTCCCTCGACCCTCAATTTTTTGAAATCTTAACTGTTGGCAGCGGAGAAAAGTTTTGCGAAATTTATAATATATACGTCGGTTACATTTATAAAGAGATTAAACGTTTGGCCGTTATTGATAATATTTTTAATTTATTTTTATTTTTCTTAACGAACTAACGACACTCGAGTGAGCGATTAATGAGCATAATAGTTAAAAATCCTAAGCGTTAAATTAGTGATTAGTGGACTTAAGATTAAAATTGACTGCCACGAGTACTTTCTTCTATATTAGGTTACTGCCACTTAGAACTGTATTGTGATTTAAAATAGACACTTTGTGCTACGTCAAGATTGTTCACTGGACCAAGGTTGTTGTATTATAATTTCAACTAATTGTTAAGAGTAGTGGTACACGATTTCAATCTTTTTGTTACTGTTGTTAGAAAATGTATTGTTTCGTTTTATTAATAACCACCGCCTACATTTTATTTTTTTATATAGTACTATTTAGAATTATTTTGTAGATTTAGCTGTAGAAAAAAAAAACAATCGTTACCAATAGACTTATTGTTTCTTATGTATTCGAAATGCTTGTTGAATTGATGCAATTGTGAAATCATTATTTTCATTTTATTATCCTATATTTTTGTTATTTTTTTATTGAATAAAGTTATTTGTTATTTTTTGTTTTTTATTTTTATTTTGTTCTTTTAAGTTGCATTATGAAGAGCGGAATTTTCGTATGTACTTTACTGAACTAAATCAATTCAGGTAAGAAGGATCAACTCGTGTTTTGATAAATTTGATGCATAAAGCAGTTTGTGAGAATAATCATAATAATTAATAATACTTATTTATATACAATATAGCCGTTTCATTACATGGCTTTAATTGTACGTCAGTTTATCTAATATTAATAATGGCTTTTGTCTAATATTAATGGCAAAAGAGTACCTTATAATATTTTAATGAATTAAAATATTATATGGTACGTGAGAGTAATATTATGGTCACCTTAAGCTTTGCCGCCCTATAAAACCTAAACTAGGAGGAGTAACTAATATATTAAGAAAAAAATGCCAAACAAGCTTTGTCAATAATTAGGAACACTTCGAAAAATCAACATAAAAAACTAACTACACTATCTGTCAAAATGGCGTCGATAAAGGAGCGCCTTTTGACACTTTATTATTTTATTGACTGATGAAGAGCTATCGTATCACAAAGCTGTCTTTGCAAACAATGCTGTACTTAGTTTTTGAGTTATAAGAAAGTGACCATATTAACCGGAATACCTACCATATTACCCTCACGTACTGTAGTAAGTAGGTAGCCACGTCAGCTCATGGACATCTGCAATCAACGTCAAACAAAGGAGGCTACTTAGCGTTGTTATCTTTGTGAATTCAAACGGCTTAGTGCCTTTTATCTTTTCTAATCTTTGAAACATAAAACTGAGTTCACTGCCGCTTGGCGGCAAGAATGATTATGACCGGGGCAGTTTACTAGGCATAAAAATTAAAAACCTACCAAATAATAATAATATTTTATCAAATACAATGAGATGGGTTCACAACAATCGCTAGATGTACCATTTATAATAAATTATGTTTTGATTTCTTTTCCGTAATGTGTTTATCGGCATCACAAAGTTATGATAAAACAACAAGAAGACGAAATTAAAACAAAGGCCGTGACTATATTGAGGTGAAGGAAATAAAATTTATAAATGTAACAAAAATTTCAGGAATTATGTCCATGTGAAAAGCCTAATTCGCTCTTATTGACTTTTCTGTACTTACTTATAAATCTATCTCCACCTATCAATAAATAAATAATAACCGAGTTACCTCCGAAGTTATTACTTATAATTAATGCAAATTTATTAATAACACGAATGAAATACATTACATTTAATAAAATAATCGAAACGAATTAAAAAAGGGCCTTTAAAATTTAATAATTCCGAAGGCGCAGATAAATGTGCCTATTTTATGTATTTTTAAGACATATTTCATTATTTTGTGCAAATTTTATGTTGATAGTTTTCGAACCTGTTAAATTTTATTTGTTGTACCTGATCGTAAAGCAAGTATTTTTAAGTAGCTCCATTGAGAAATGAGCAAATAAAAGTAAAATTTGATATAATTTACATAACATAGATAATGCAATATTTATTACAGTAAACGATTATCAAACTGTGTTGTTCCCGGCGGTATAGTGCCAAGAGAACGCTCGCTGCGATTCTTCACTGATTGGCTATACCTTGAGTTTGGGTGAAAAAATTACAACTTAGCCCTTGTGTCTCCTGTGGTAACGACCAGATGCGGTTAATTCCTTAAAAAAACCACCGTGCGTGGACCCCGCGGAACGGCAACGGATACGATATAGGACCCTACAGTAAATGGCACAAATGTATAGTAATCTCACAGAAACTGTCATCATAGTAAAACTTGCCTTAAATTATAAAAGCAAAAGAAAAAAACTAAAATTGTCTAAATTACTTTTTAAAGATATTTTCAAAGTGACTAGTATCATTCTCCTAGCATTATAAGTAGAACAAATTACAACAATGTCATATTGCTATTTTATTGTTTCAGGCGCTTAAATTTTGTGTCACATTACTAATACTAACTTATGAATCTACCTTATAGATTCTTATAATTATATATGTTCTTTATTGATTTTTGTAAATATTTTGTATAATAATAACATTCGAAAGGAACATGGAGCCATCTATTGAATAACTTTGATAAGTAAGTTATTTCCTCGATCGTTTTTTGAGCTCGATCGTCGATAGGGTGCTAAAAATGACAACTCGTGCTACTTTCGTACACTAGATGGCGCCACAAATTAGTCGCAAGCGCAACTTCGATACTTAATTATTTTATGTATAGATGTCGCTTTCCTGTAGTTAATTTCAAATTATTTTCATAGATGGCAGTATGCCGATATATTTTCAAAATGGTAAATTATGTACCTAATCAATAAGATTGTATTTTAATTTAAGAATTAATTGTGTTTTTAGTAATTATATGTTTAGAACTTAGGATTATTTTTAATATTCTTTTGCATTTATTTTTTATTTTACTCTTTGAAGAACATACCTTCTGCATAGGTAGAGATACTGAGATATAAGTATTATGCCACATAACTATGATTAAAAGTATGACTGTAAGCCTTGGATCAGTATCGCAGTAACTATTGATATTATTTCTTAACGCTTATACAATTGCTTCTGGCAATTAAAATATCGCAATTAATTATTGCAAAATATATTACTCAAATGTAAACCCGACAACATAATTTGATACCTATCATAATTTATGTGTTAATATAAATTACTTAAATTTTTCCCCGACCTCCGATCTCCTAATTCGATGTATTGTAAGCAACGTGGGTAAACTTATTGGTCGTTTCTAAGACGATGGGCGTGCGTAAATTTTGGGTGGAGCTAGTGCACTAAACTTCTAAGAAAGGAGGCGTTACAAGACGTGGGCGGTACTTCGAGATTATTGGTTGAGACGCGCTTAGAAGCCTTGGAATTTCTTACGTTTTTTCATTTGTTCGTTTGTAGATACCTACATTTGTCTCAATATTATTCGTGGAATATTATTGAATGCTATATATTGGCGTTCATTGTTTCTTTTTGTATAGATATTAATGTTAAAATACGCTATTTCTGGGGTTTATTTTGTGATATAAGTAATACCTACCACAGAATAAATAATAGTTAAAAGAAGTAATTAGTCGATTGTAATATGATAAATAATTGGCATACCTAATATTATCATCAACTGTTATGTGGTCGTCATAACTTTTGAATGATTTATAAAACAACAAAAGTATTAAGGAGTCAGAAAATGCTATCAATATTAATTTTAAATATGTAAGTAATACCTATACATACTTTATAAGTAAAAGTAAAAAAGACCGTGAGACTTAGTGGATAGCATGATTTAGATGATAAGGTATACTGACTACCTACTTGAGTCATGGGATTCGTATCGTTTAGGTAGGTACTAGGGCATGTGTAGATACATTCTATTTCATTTAATGGATGAAAAATACCTACTTATTGTTTCTTCCTGCATACCTTCTCCGGGTAAGGGAATTTTATTTTGAAATGGTTGAAGGTAGTTTAAAAATATTGTAGACGTTTGACAAAGAAAATGCTCAATTCTTACGTTGTCAAAAAAAGAGTTTTTATTTCATTGGAATTCATGCAGGTATCAATTTTATTTTGTTTAAGGGTGACAAACGAGCAGAACGAGGTGAACTGTGTCACCTGATTGGTAAGTAGATGCTGCGGCCCATAAACATCTAAGTAGATACATCTGTTTTCGATTAAGAACCACAATGCAGATGCTTTGTCACCCCTGAGGATTAAGATAGAATGCCTCGTTTGCAATAAAAAAGTCCCCGGTTCTCTACACTCACCATGCGGAACATAGCAGCTCCGTAAAATATTTTTATTATTATTGTAACTTGTCCTGTATTTTTATCAGCGGGATTTTTAAGATTATTTCTCTAGCAACAGAATTGTTTGCGATAGTAGATATTTCAATCATATAAAATTCAGCTCAAAGATACTTGTTTAAAATGAAGCCATGTTAGATGCAAATCTCCCATTGTAATAAGACAAATAGAGCGGGTAGAGCTCTGCCTCAGTCAGGATAAACTTGTTCTTGCAATAAGCTCGAAGATTGATTTCAGAAAATATTATGAATAAGGCGTACTTTGTACAGTTTTGTCTAATAACTTGGAAATAATAAATATATAATATCCAATGCAATGAGGGCATCCACGACTTAATCTGCCACCAGGGCGGCGCCACTTGATGGTGTTATATTTGACAGATTTCACATCAGGGAAGGTAATTTGTTCTAAAAATGTAAAGGATAATGTTTCTTTCTGAACATACTACTTATTAGTTGAATTTTTATTAATAAGATTAAAAATAATTAAATTATAACACAGATTTTGATAAACGTAGAAAAGAAAGAGTTGAATATGTGCAAAAAATTAAAGAGCAAAGCAATGTGGCATTGTTTTGTGTATTAATAATATAAATAAATATACTCTAGCAACTGATATATAGGTACTTTTACGGTCTCAACTAGCGACATCTGGTGAGCGGAAAATTATTAGCCCTCATTGTCAAGAAACAGTTATTTTACCTATTTAAAAGCACTTATAAAGAAAAGCCAAAAGACTTAGTTTATACTACCAGGATAACAAATTAGAAAAAAAATTAACACTAGATAAGGATTGAGATTGCCTTAGGTATATATAACATTTACCGTTCTATTAGGCTAGGTTTGCATAAGAGGAAAGGTGTAATAATTTTTATTACCCCTTAACGGCTCTCTTATAAACAAAATGGAAAGGTGAAGTGAAAAATACGCACATCATTTGTATCGATTGTACCAGGCGCACATAAATCGATAGGCACTCGTCTGTATGAGGTTTATTGAGACTTGTGACGTAAGAAAGAAGGCGGGAGTGCAAGGAGTCGGCGGGGGCGGAGTGGGTTAAAAGGAGGGCTCAAGACGTAGGGGGGCGTGGTCTAAGTTGGTACACTTGCCAGCACGGAAACTTGTTACAGTCACATTCGTGGAGGTGTTGGATTGTTATGTAACAAATTGTCTTCTGAATAAGAACGAATGCTACATAAAACTGGTTAAGTCGTGGACTTCAAATGATTTTAAAATTCACATTAGGTAATCAAAAACAAAATGTACAGAGTACCTAGTGATAAAATGTCAAATGTTTTTTTTAAAATAATCTTTAGGTATTCTTTTAATTATAATTGCAAATGGTTTTAAAGTAAATGTTGAAAGAACGATTTTTATCGCCATAATTTAACAAGAAAGTGTTCTTGCAATTTTAGAGCAAACTAATTTTATTAAAAGTATTTTTAACTTTTTGCTACTGCTTGACTACGATAGGTACCACCTGATAGTTAGTGATGATGGTGATGTAGGTACTTAGCTGAAGATACAAAAGCGCACTAATTTAGCTTAAACTGAATTTAACTCAAAATGTTATAGATGCAGGGGACATCTATAATATTTTAGATTTTTTTTTATAGTTTAAGTGTGAAAAACGAGCACACAGTCCACCTGATGGTTAGTGGTTGCTGCGGCCCATAGACATCTACATCTATCCTCTATTACAAATCAAAATGCAGATGCGTTTTCACCCGTGAGGACTAGGATGGAATGCCTCATTTCCAGTAATAAGGCCCATTATTACCTAATTAGATATTTGTTTAGGTATTAGATAAGATGTTTTTAATTTAATTACTTATTAAAATTGTTTAAAATTGTATCTTACAGACAAACTCCCAACTTCTGAGAGTCTCTTCGAGCTAAAAGATAATAGGTGAGTATCTAGCCTTAATTAATATAATTAAAATGTTAAATAATTATTTAATTACTAAATTCCGCTTATTAGTCCATGTCATTACAAGTAATTGGGATACAGATATGAGGTGAAAATCTCTAGGTACCCCTGTTATATTTTTTTATAGAATAAGAGTTACAAACGAGCACACAGTTCACCTGATCGTAAGTGGATGCTGTCAAAACACAGTAGCACAAAGCTACTATTTAACGCTGGTATTCTGTGAGAGCGCGGTCCTTCCACTATCGTGTAATACTTTCTTATTAAAAAAATTGAAATCGTGTAAGTACCTATTACATAATTGCAGTAGGGGAAGCCGGGGCTACAATTAACAGAGGTAAGTATTAACAAGCGAATTTCTCCAAAACTATACATACTAAACCTTCAGCATGTGTTTTAAAACGCCTAATAGATCACGCCGCATGACTCGGAATTGGTCAATTGTACTCCGCGCATCGTGCGACTGAGTTGCGTACCAGACTTCTTTTTTACGCAAGTAACGAACATTTTTAACTTCACAATTTCTTGATTTATGCTCAAAATAAACTTTATTATGATTATGTTTTTTGTTTCCTCAGATGCATATTTTATACTTAATAACGCTTCATTGTTAATTTGACTAACTTATTAACCAATATTTTGTTATATTATTTAAAACCAAAAATGTGACTATGGGGCTATAATTAACAAATCGGCGGTGTTAGTATTAACGTGTTAATACCAACCCCGGATGCGAGGTCTAGTATTAACAAGGAAACTCACTGTTTGTGTATAAGTAATAATTTTGTGTTTTTTATGACAGCATGAGAACGTATAAACGAAAAACTACTCGAAGCACCAAATCTACGGGTCTACGAGTTGACTGTGCTAGAAGTACTGAAGCAAAACAGAAATTACCGAAATGTAGCAAAAGAATTTGGGCTCTGCTACGTTTCACTATTTTCAGTATTCTATTTTTTTTTAAAAAAAGCGGGTGCACCAGCGAAAATGAGTTAGGTACAAAAAAATACCTAGCCCTAAGCAAGATTTGATTTGAGATTGATGCTAGTGATTTGTTGGAAATTGTAAGACCTCTGACTGAAAAGCTCCCCCACAAGCTCAATTTAATCGTAAGTGGGCTAAAAATCTGCCATTCTCACCGATACTCCAGGAAAGAAAACTATGTATTGTTTATGGCGTCTGGTGTAATGTAGTTTTATCAGATGGTGACAGGGTTTAATATATCTCTTGCAATGGCTGAGCCCAAGCTGGGTGTATCAAAAGTGATATCACATCATTCAATTGCCTGAATTGTAGTTCGGATGTTGAGTACGAATAGATAGATATCCTTTTGTTACTTAATTTAGTTCCTAATTTTTTAGTATTTTTTGATTTTATAAAAAACTACATTTTATCGATGTCATGTAAGTTAAAGGAAAATACCATTTTCCACCTCATCTCATCTCGTTGTTTGCATAATTCTTTAAGTATGCGCTTAGAAACTATAACTGATGACCGGTACAAAACTGATAAATGTTAAGAAAAAGTGACCAAAAAATATTGACATCTAAAATAGTTTAACGATTAATTAAACGAGTTTATTTGTTTCATATTTTGCGATTGATAATGTCAGTATATATAAAAAATAGATGCGCCAACACGTCTGTATTAATAGCACTTTTATCAATAAAAAATAATTCCATGCATACATTTGTTTTCTTCTTGAATAGTTGGCATAACTTAATGTTAATAATTACCTCAGTGATGTTAATTCTAGCCCCGTTGATGGGGCAAGAATTAACAACTGACTTTTTTGAGAAATAATGTTCCATTTAAGACATTACTTATTTTATGTTTGATTTATGTTAATAACATGATACTTGAATAGTTAAAGCATAATGTCACATTAAAATGAAGTCTTAATATTTAATAATTTCGAAGGTACAACTAAAAACGCAAATTTTGTTAATTGTGGCCCCGGTCTCCCCTAGATGCTAAACAAAAAGGTGTACTAGTAGATACAGTATCTGCTACAAAAACCCTTTTAATAATTCATAAAAATATTGTAGGTATAATAGTCCTAAGTGGAGATAAAATAAAGATATTGTATAATAGTTCTCAGTGGAGATAAAATACATTTCCCAATAAAATTATACAAAAATTCGTCAGAGAACGAACACTCGAGAGAATCCTTGAATGGGGGGGGGGGAACAGCACAAAAAGTGTTTCGTTTCAATTCATCCTCTAGAAACCCTAGATAAATTCAACGACTTGCCGCGCCGCAAGTTTTTAGAGCGGATAACGAGCGTAGATAGAGACGCGACCGAGCCGACCTACAAAGGCCGGCTTCGCTCTAAAACCAGAGAAGTGAAAACATATTTCATAATAAAGGAGCGCGGTACTGCGACCGCGCCGCTCCGAGTAATGATCGGTAAGAATTCCGCTCCATCGCTCTATGTTCTTAATTTCCGACACGCGGCACTAACGCCGCTGGAAGAGGCGCTGCTTGTCCGGCTTTCAAATTTAAAATATGTTTGCTTTTTGTCAAATGATGTCTCTATTTATATTTTTTATCATTATCTTACACGTTAGAAATTGTTTTCAGCAAAGTTTATTTTCATTTTATATTTAAATATGAGTAAGTTGTCTATTTTTACGAATAATTATCTACTTAGGTGTAAGGTGAAGATAGGCAAAGTAGTTTTGTTAGTAATTATTAATTTCATTGTTCTATACACCTGTCTAAATGAAGGACAATTCAAAAAGTAATATACTCGATTGTTTAAAGAATATTATACAAACGTTTCGCACCAAACAAGTTTAAATGTGCCAAACAACGCGCAACCTATCTGCATCTGAGGGTAGTCAATTGATAGTGGCAATTATACGTGGAAGAGTAATGCTGCAGCTATATTAGTAGTATAGTTGTAGCACGAACGGGTCGGCTCGATCGGGGAAGGACCACGCTCTCACAGAATACCAGCGTTAAATAGCAGCTTAACACTGCTGTGTTTCGTATGATGAGTGTAGAGAACCGGAGACCCACCCTATTTACTGAAAACGAAGCATTCCATCTTAGTCCTCACGGGTGACAACGCATCTGCATTTTGATTCGCAAACGAGGATAAATGTAGATGTCTATGGGCCACAGCAACCACTTACCATCAGGTGGACTGTGGGCTCGTTTGTCACTCGATCCTTTAAAAAAACTGACAATACAACCTATCATCTAAATTACACTTTTTACTATGTTCGGTCAGAATTTTATGTTTCTTTTTACGTGGTAGAGCCACGTTCCAGCTGTATCATGGTTGTAGCGTGAATCGGTTGGCTAGGCCGGGAAAGCACCACGTTCTCACAGAATCCCAGCGTAAAATAGTAGACTATTTCTGTATTATGTAATATAGTCAATATAAAGAACCAGAGACCCTTTTTACTGGAAACGAGGCATTCCATCATACTTCTCAGGGGTGACAACGCGTAGATGTCTATGGGCCAGAGTTTAGATTAATAAGGGTGTTCTTTTTACTCTAAACCAGGCAACTGAAGGTTAAAAAAGCATCTGCATTTTGATTTTTAATCTAGAATAGATTTAGATGCCTATGGGTCACAGCATCCACTTACCATAAGGTGCGCTATGGACTCATTTGTCACCTTTATTCTATAAAATATCTTTTTGATTTTAATCAAATCTTTCCATTTAACCTTATTGGCTGTTGGACAGTAGGTACAGTAGAAATAATTACATTACAAATTAACACATTACGGCTTGCAGGATAGCGTATAACTACGAGTACGTGTATTAACGTTAACTCTGTTTTACTTTCATTAGATGCACTTTACGAACAAAGGAGCTCAGCCAATAAGCACGTTGTTTGTTCTTAGAAACTTACGTTCAATTAATCCATTTTGTAAGCAATTATACTTTATCAGCGTTAATTATAACCGTTTATTAGTGCTCACTTAACTTAAGTATTAATTATCTATATCTTTGTATACCTATCTCTTTCTATTGTCATTTCGTGAAGAAAGAAAAAGAAAGAGAGAGCATTTTTAAACATATTTTAAATTGACATCGATTTTTATGAGTAAGGCTTTAATCATAAAGAATTAACGCGACTTAAGTTTAAAACTATTATGAATGGTTTTTTGAGTACTAGAACTAAAAAAATTGTTAATCATCGTCATTATTTTTGCCCAACGCAAAAGGAAACAGCTGCCGTTCTTGTGTCCACTTACTTACACTACTATGAAACATAGGTGGCCTCCAAAACAAAATGTCTCCTACAAAGATGACCCTACCACTTGTTTCGTCTGTTACGGTCAAATAAGTTCTCCTAAATGCTAAAAACATAATCAAGTAAGCAAGTAAAGCCAAAATTTCTGTTTTTCAATTTTAACAGGTTCCCTGGCGAAATGGACACGGGACAGGGAATGGGTTGAAAATGATAACATATCATTATCATCATTGCAGCCCTTCACAAGTCTACTGCTGAACATAGGCCTTCCCCAAGGAATGCCACAAAGTACGGTTCTGAGACACCTGCATCCATCGATTTCCTGCATGGGTATCTTACCAGGTCGTCACTACATCTGCCTTACACTTGGCTTACCGGTACGAGGTTGCCACTCGGGAATCAATGACAAATATCTTTATATTTTCAATTATTAAATGTAAACTCACAAGTTTAAGTTTTCTGTTTCGACTGGTTTAAATCTAACATAAGATTTCACATCCAGAGTTATACGTTTCGAGTTCCGAACGTTCCCTAATGAGATCCTCCTCGAGCGTGTCTACGTACAATGGAGCGCGATGCGTGCGCTTTCTTTTTATTTTTTTCTCTATTTTCTAGACCGATTCAAGGACCGCGCGCATTCAGGCCTCCTGAGAGCGTTTAAAAAGATGCAGTTTAAGTAATGATTCGACGTGAGCGCGGTTCCGCGAAATGAGGTTGCATGCAGTGCTTTTAATTTCGTTAGTGGGCTATTGTGAGCTCGCCTCTTACCTGGATGGGAGGTTTATCTTGACGTTGTGAGCTGGGTTTTAGATGCCAGCATATTATGCGAATAAATATGGTTGGAATTAGAGAAAATACGGAGAGCCGTCGGTAGATTTTTTTTAATTTAAAATATTAAATTTAAAACTCTAAATTGTATTATGTTAGAGCCTTCTAATTTAAAAGTAAATTAAAATATAAATTGACTATACTATCGGCAAATAGTAGATGATACGCCGATGAATCGCCATTTATGTTGATACCTTTTTCGTCCAGGAGCTTGAAAACGTCTTCAAATGCAGCGGTGAAGAGTTTCTGGCATATAGTACAGTTTCATACCTCCCTGTAGTTGAATAGGTTTCGTACTCCGGTCCTATACTCATATAATAGCCATAATCGGGCTTTGATTAGATCTCTATGAGCCACATTTACCGCAAAACGCTATCAGATGGCGTTTAACTATCAGTTACTACTTGCGTTAGGTAAGTACTATGCAATCAAGTTGTAGAAATGTGCCGCTAACGATGTAATATCAAGTTTACAAAAAAATATTTTATAGTTTTATTATATACAATATGTAACAAAAACCCTGTGGTTCCCGTTAAATACGTTATCAGGATCATTATTCAAACGTATAGAAATAACTTTTTTAAAAAACTCGAACAATATTTTTTTAATTTATTTAAAAAAATTGTATGCAAATTGTATGTGATTTTATTACCTCTGCATTGTCCGGGGAGTAAGAGGATTGTCAAAGACCCCGCTTTACTTAGCTTTAGCATCGGCTAGTGTCAGTAAGAGGTAATAAAACCACATAAAATTAAAAAAAATATGCTCGAGTTTCTAAAAAAAAGTTATTTCTATAGGTTTGAATACTGATCCTAATAACGCACTTAACGGGAACCACAGGGTTTTTGTTACATGTTGTATACTATAGGATAATAATATAACAAGTCTAATTTTTTAAACAGTATTTCAAATATTCCGAATGAATAGAAAAGTCTACTGAAATGAGAAAAATTCTATATTATATCCTATGCCACTTACACAAGTTACACGAATTCGACACCCCGTATGTTAAAATCCATTAAGCCGCTTAGGCTACAGAGCGTGCTAAAGAAAGACATACATACAACCTACATATATATTCACCGTGTAGGTAGTGACGGTGAAATAATATCCACTACCCCATATAGTCCCGTGGGTGTCGTAAGAGGCGACAGAGCGAACAAACTTCTCCTGGTTTGTTCCCTCTGCATCGTCGTTATGATAGCAAAAATTTTGCGGTTTCCAACCCGCCTGCCAATGCTGGCAACTATCTCTCCTATTAGGCAATCTATGCTTTTGACAAGCAGTACCGGTAACATAATAAACAAATAATACATTTATTTCGATAATCTTGTTAACAACATAATACTGAGACTTCCCACTGAGTGGTCGGAGGATATTCGTGTTGGGAATTCCCCGCTACTTCCCTTAAGGATTACAAAAAAAGTAAGATAAAATATATATTAAAAAAGTTTAACCTCTAGAAAATTTGTAATTAGTCTGTGTATATATAACATACATATATACACCCTAGCATTTATATGTATTATATATATACACATACTTGATATAACTCTAGAGTTTAAAGTTTTCGCGTGTACATAACATTATATACACTCGAAAAATATTACCTACCCTCGTAAATGCAATACAATGTCCCTCGATATCTCGGCGATATCTATTCAGCGTGATTATAATTTATTATAATTATATAGAAAAATATATTATTTGCTTTGCCCTAAAACCCTCCCAGATATGAGCGGAGGCCTGTGCCCAAGAGTGAGACATCCGTAGGCTATTTATTTAAAAAAAAAAAACTTTAATTTTAATTTTTGAGACTTAATAGTAACAGTAAATACCAAAATGTCAATGTACGATAAATAGAATTCTAACCAGTCTCAAAATCTGCATTAAACTATTGTGACAACGTAAAGACAGTTTTAAAAGGCGAACAAAAGCTAAAAGACTTGGTAGGCTGCGGCCAAAGAGGTGCATCTGGCCCTCCATTAAAACTGAGAGGCAGGAAGCTCGAGTGAGATGCAGCGCCGCTGCTAAATCGTCGGCTTAAGATAGCTCTTGTAATTAAACTGACATAGGAAACCTGGCAGTCACTTTGTCACAGCCTAGTCGTGCTTTCGAGAACGTTTCCCCGTGAAATTTAAATCCGGTAGAGGAGGAGGGGGGAGAGGCCGGTTTGATTAAAAAATTTTGTAAGGTGGATTCGATCGAGACTTAACTACAACATAGATCTATTATTGAAACGTTTCACTTCGGGGTCATCGATACAATCACTAATTATGCGAAATGTAGCAGCGTTATATGATTAACTTCTATTTTAGGTTGGTACTCCGTATACCGCTTGGTCTTATCACAGACGAGCCGACACATTTAGCTAGCTAGTATCCAGCTGTTGTATATTTTTTTTTTATAAAATTAGGGTGACAAACGGGCACACAGTCTACTTGATGGTAAGTGGTTGCTGTGGCCCATAGACATCTACATTTTCGTTTGCGAATTAATATGCAGATGCGTTATCTGCTGTGAGGACTAAGATAGAATGCCTCTTTTCCAGTAAAATAGGTCTCCGGTTCTCTACACTCACTATACAAAACACAGCAGCATTAAGCTGCTATTTTACGCTGGTATTCTGTGAGAGCATGGTTCTTCCCCAGTCGAGCCTATAATATTAATATAGCTGCAGCATGGTTCGATCACGTAAATGTTTGAAAGCGTGTCGTCCTCACCACTCGCCTCTATCGAGTACGAATTCAAGATAATTAGCGTGAAACAACACACTATCGGTTACCCGCGAATTAATCAAAAGTGGCGGGAAACTTAAGGGATCTCTCCTAATTACTTTCTCGTCGTTATTCTAGGGACTCCTAATGCGAAAACTTTAAAACTCTTTGAGCACGCCTTTATATTCGTAAGTGACGATGCGTGAAGTGTTAGCGCCCAAGTTGCCGTGAAAATGTGTGCCTACTACTAGACTCGGAATAAGAACACAGGGAGTCGCTTTCGTTACGAAATCGTTGCGTGACGCTTAAAAAATGTACTTTTCTTATTTCTTAAGTTAAGTGTTAATCTACAATAAAGTTCTGAAGTTCCAGAAAAATAGTTCAAGCACAGAATAAAACAGAATAAATGTAGCCGCCAAATATTTATTAACATTATTATCCTTCAAGATATAAGAGTGACTTGTTTTTGTCAAATGTTTTGTCAATGACAAGAGCTAAATAAATCACATATTAACTACTCATAATATTATTTTATATTGTAAGAACTTTATTTATGAAATTGTCGTTTTATATTTCATATTATTGCCATTTAATGAACAGTTTGTTGATGTCCTTGCTATAGAAGTTTGTATGTGACATTGATTTTGCGTGCCGTTTGAGATGCATTTTTCACACGTCGGAACTCATATTTAAAAATAATACGTTTTTTCTTAGAACCTATGGTTGTAAGTAATGCAGTATTGCAGAAAAAAATTAAAGCGAAAGAAACAAAATGAATGACTGAATGCTTTACTATAATATTTTTGAATTTAGTATTCCAAGATAAACCAGGGCTATTACAGTTCAACAAAACGGCAATTTCGTAGGGGAAGACTTTCTATATAATTAAAAATTATGTCCAATCGACTTCAATATAAATTATTAAAAATAACTAAAAACTATTGTTTATACCTTGATCAAATTTATATGGGACCACATGAAAAATAAAATAAAATTTTTTTAAAAATTTTTTTTTTATTTTCAAATAAAAAAAGAATCATCGAAATCGGTTCACCCAGAAAAAAGCTACGAGGTAACACACATAAAAAAGAAAATAAACATACAGTCGAATTGAGTACCATCTCCTTTTTGAAGTCGGTAGAAAATTATGATTTTTTATGCTTTTATAATGATTCTGGAGCATTTTATAATTCATCAGAGAGTTTTAATAATTTGTATGGTCATCTAGTTCTGGAATGTATATATTTCTACACAAATAAATAAAAATTTAAACGACCCGAATTTGATTCTTCTTAATCAATAAAATCTCTCGGCGGGTCGCTACGATTTCGAATCAAATTATTATGCGTGTGTTCTCACCCTAACACCTCGGTGTCTGTATTCAATTTACGACGTCTCGTGAGCAATTTCCTCGTTGCGTCAACCTGCCAGCAGTGAAACACTTTTCTTTTGTGTAAAAGCGCTAACTCACGAGTGCTTAGCAATTCATTTTCGTTTTCTTGAATATACACATATCTTTTTATCAAAAGACGTCACTAGTTTCTAATTTAATATATTAATATCAAAGGCGACATTCAGTTAGCGCTTATTTACTGAACTCCCCTCTTATAAGCAAAGCATTTACTTCGTGTATAATTATGACATAGAAGTTTGTGGATGGCGTTGAATATAAAATTACAGTAGTTACTGTCAAAGAAATATGGAGGTTAGCTTAAGAACATATCCGGAAGAAGAGGGCGGCGTTTGGTCTAAACATATATATTCCTCTGTATTTCCCTTAGATAATGACACTATGGCAAATTTTTTAATCCATACAATATATATCTACCACTGTTAAATTGCTATGTTTTTTTTTCCAGAAATTAAAAGTTTGAAAATCAAGTAAAAACCTTCTAAAATTACTATAGTTTCTAAGCTATACTTCGTATAAAAACATACTCATAGATATGATATATATTTTTGATCAGGGAATAACGGGTTACTTATCGATGCCTAAACTTAAAAATTACGTAGATGATGACATATTTAATATTTCACGTTTTACTCATAATAGGTATGTGTCTACTTTCATATGCTTCCAATAAAGATGCTTTTATTCACGTGAAAAAGTTATAATTCGTACAATTTAAGTGTTGGAAATGTGAATGCCTGGCTCCGATTTAATTTTATCATTTAAATAATGTCGGCGAACGTTTAAATAAATTCTCTATTTCAAAATTTTTACCACTTCACCCGATGTTAAGTCTTCTTTATAAGCTTCATGGCTTTAAGAAGATCGTGTATTAACTATCTTTGTGATTATTTATCTGAAAATTATAGATGTTAAAATTATTTAATCTTTAAAAAAAATATTATGTGTTACCGAGTTTGAAGAGCACCTGGGCCTTCCTTCAACATGCACAATGCGTGCTCAATTGCATGGTATTGGGATTAGTGGTGACAGGGTCACTATTAGTGGTGACGGGGTCATCCTGGATGGATGGGGGTGGGGGGAAGATTCTGATAAGACAGGGAGGAGTTTATAAAGATGGAGTGGAGGTAATAACGATAATGCGTAAGCAAATTGGTTCGTAACTTAAAAACATTAATTGTGATAAATTTTGATTATAAAATGAGATGAGCTTAATATGGATGAGAATAGTATCAACATGCGTTGTCATCCCTGATAACTTAGATCGCATGCCTCGTTACCAGTATAAAGCGTCTCCGGAACTCTACAATCAACATAATACACATAGTAATATTATGCTGCAATTTTACGCTGTTATTTCGTTAAAGCGTCCTTCCCCGGTCGAGCCTACCTAACTTGCTGCAGTCATAATACGGCTGCAGCTTAGTTTAGGCATTCATTCATCCAATCATTGTCGATCAAAAACCCACCGCTGAACATCATACAACACAACATACAACAACATGAATATGCATATACGACATGGAAGAGACTTGGTCATCTATGTATATATTATATATATACATAGATAACCAAGTCCCCTACATATATTTCCCAATTATTATAGGATATTTGCCATAGTTGCCACGCTTGGCAGTCGAGTTGGCAACCGTGGTATTTTTATTTTCTAGTTGGTATTATATATCACCTGGTTTGTTTTCCTCTCTCACTTCTTACGACACTCACGGGACGATGTGGGGAAGTGGATTATTAATGTGACTGTACCATTTATAAATACTGGATATTTTGTGGCCTGCTAAACACGCGAACGATCATAAATCACAACCTTCACAAATGACAAACATTAGGCACTGGAGGAATTTACTCATGAATATCTTAAATTTTATTCTACTCGGATTGTTTTTGGGCTTCATAAAATTGTTGAAAAAAATATTTTTAATGAATTGGACTCCAGGAAACGGAAACGACCAATGGCGGTCCGTCACGCATCGGGCGCCAATACGAAAGGATGTTAATACCCGTGAAGAGGACTATGCACTTCGAACACAATTTCGCCTACATATCACATTAGTATGTACATGATGAGGTAGATGTTTCATTATGAAGTGAAACATACTTCAGTTCGTGACTTTGACAACCTTTTTATCCAAAAATGTACCAATGCTGCAGCTGTACCCAGTTTACTTTTGTCGTGACTACTTTAAAATCGTTGTGATTTAAAACTCGATGAAACGAACACTAAAAAGAGACAAGCAAATACATCTATAGGGTTGAGCCCGCGAGAGAATGAGATACAATACAGTATACAATGTTTTCTATTATCTCGGTCTCCGATTCTGAAGATTTCAGTTCTACTGCGTGTGATTTGCACACATGTTTTTATTATTATAGCAAAGCTAACTATTAAGGCTACTAAAATTCTAGTTAACTACTTTAACTAAGCTTAAATTGCTTGCGAGCCGCAGTGCAACAGTTTTTATGTGTGGTAGAGCCATGCTGCAGCTATGTTAATAGTATAGTTGTAGCACGAATGGGTTGGCTCGACCGGGGAAGGACCACGCTCTCATAGAACACCAGTGTAAAATAGTAGCTTCGTGCTGCTGTGTTTCGTATGATGAGTGTAGAGAACCGGAGACCTATTTTACTGGAAAAGAGGCATTTCATCTTAGTCTTCACGGCTGACAACGCATCTACATTTCAATTCGCAAACTAAGATAAATATAGATGTCTATGGGCCACAGCTACCACTTGCCATCAGGTGAACTGAGGTGGACTGTTTGCTCGTTTGTCGCCCTTATTCTATAAAAAAAGGAGTCAAATGGCACTAACCGCACTAACTATAATATTTAACGTGGACCATTGGGATATGCCTTACCAAAAATCTTCGCTTTTGTGCTAAAAGTGTGATCTGTAGTAATTCATAATGGTAATCTAGGTGTGTGATCTCCACCAGCACCAAAAAATTGTCAATTGCAATTTTAAGTGCTGATTTATCACGTGCACGGCGGTAAAGAAAAATATCGTGGAGAAACCCGTATGACTGATAAATTAAAAAAAAATATCAACATTGACGAGAGACGTCGGCGGCAGACTCTTCCTTGCTCTAAAACTTTCTTAGGAAGGAGAGAAGACTTGTGCCTAGCATTGAAAATTTTATACGACTGTAACTTTTTAGGGTTCCGTACCCAATGGGTAACGGCACCCTATTACTAAGGTTCCGCTATCCCTCCGTCTGTCTGTCAGCGGGCTGTATCTCATGATACGGATCATAGGTAGACAGTAGAAATTTTCACAGAATGTGTATTTCTGTTGCCGCTACAACAACAAGATACAATGGTAGAGCCATGCTGCAGCTATATTAGCAATATAGTTGTAGTATGAATGGGTCGGTTCGACCGGGGAAGGACCACGCTCTCACAGAATACCAACGTAAAATAGCAACTTAATACTGCTATGTTGCGTATGGTGAGTGTAGAGAACCGGAGACGCTTTTTACTGGATAAGAGGCATTCCGTCTTAGTCCGACGAGTGACAACACATCTGCATTTTGATTCGCCATCGAGGATAGATGTAGATGTCTATAGGCCACAGCAACCACTTACCATCAGGTGAACTGTGTGCTCGTTTGTCACCCGAACCTATAAAAAAATGATAAATTTTAAATAAATTAAAAATTAAAAGGGGAGCCCCTTTTAATTTTTAATTTATTTAAAATTTCTTCCATAAACGTGTATTATGATGGTACGAAACCATTCATGCGCGAGTCCGACTCGCACTTGGCCGGTTTTATTTACACTTAAGAGTATATTCAATTTAGAACAATACTGTAAAAAATGTATATTTATTTTTAAATAGAAGAGGGGGCAAACGAGCTTGCGGCTCACCTTATGGTATGTGACTGCCGCCACCTATGAACAGCTACAACACCAGAGCAATCGCAGGAACGTCTGAGACCGGCACTTTGATGAAGAAGTACTCTTTTCTTGAAAGTCCCCAAGTCGTATTGGTCCAGAAAAACCCGAAGTTGATTTTTTTATTATATTAAGTTTAAGAATTCTAGTTCTACAGTTTGAAGTTCCTATAGGATAAAAATAAATGAATACAACGTCAGGTTATCTACAGTATAATTTTTCGTCAGTCTTCGTATCATTTTTAATGTTCATTAAGTGAATGTAGGGTGACAATTGTTGTTGCTGTCAGCTTGTAAAGAGTGCGTTGTTGGCTACTGCTAAGTTATGGTCACACTTGGTAGGTTAGAACGTTAATGAATCAATTTTGTATATGGTATCGCAAAATGACAATGTGACGTAAAGGCCATCCACATTATTTTTAACGTGTTTGTATAATAAGCTCTGATAAGCCAAACTAATGTGTATGTATATTTTAATTATGGCGAAAATTAACATTTATTTCTTTATATTAGAAGAAGTCTACACACATCAAAAAAGTTTGATAAAGCAAAAGATGATACATTTTTAAAATTTAACTTTATCAAGAAAAAGTGTTTACGTTATATATATTTCTTTAAATAGAAATACACTGTTTGAAATTAAGAAATAAAACTTTTTTGCTTCTTTAATAACAAAAATTGAGTAATTCAATTCTAATGTAATTGTAACAGAAATTTGATGGAAAAAAATTGTTTAACAAAATTAAACAACAATTTATTAATAGAATTTTTTTATTTAATACGATATAACTCCTCCCCTGGTTCGAACACATGCGGATATCCTCCTGGGCATGCTGAGGGTCAAGATATCCAGCATTTAGCTGCTCGCTTAAGAGCATCCCACGCGTGCTCTATTGGGTTTAAGTCAGGCGAGCCGGCAGGCCAGTCTAATCTTGTGATGTCGTATTGTCGGAGCGCAGCATTGAGTCGTTGAGCTCAATGTCCAGGCGCATTATCATCGACCAGTACGAATTGGTGCCCATGATTTACTCAGAATGGACTGACAATCCCATCAATAGCGACTGTTTTGTACCTATCTGCCGTCATGGAGCCTCAGAACAGTTGGGCGAGCAGTGCGGGGTCAGTCAGCTAAGTTATCCATGCCGTGGTACCTCTGAAACATGGCCACGACACAGGGTTGGCATACAGCTACTCTGCGTACTATTTCTCTCGTGGAATATCCTTCTTCAATCAAAGTTACAATTCTTGCTTGTAAAACTTCTGATAAACCTCTTGGCATTTTTATATCACGACTTTCCTCGAAAAAATACTTTAAATCCGTTAAAACTGACTAAGTCAGATTTCTGAATGAGCGTAAGCTTGGATTGAATTTCTTTTTATATGGAAAAACAATTGAATTTGTTTTATTGTTTTATATTCCAATTCTATACTTTAAAGTAAAGAATCTAAAAAAAGAAGTAATTATAATACAGTCTACCGTAAGAAAAAAATGTCGATTTCTCAAACTGGTCGCAAACTTTATTGATGTGTGAATATTAGGTACCCCGTAAAAATGCATTGCTGGGCAATGTACCTCTGTTTTAAATTAGACAATTTGTTTACGTTTTTTTTTGCTGCAATGCATATTCTCTTATACGTTTATTTTTTTAATTATCTTATTGCTTTTAATATTTTTAATGTAATATAACTTTTAATAGATTTTAATTCCTTTATGTTTAAAGATTATAATTTTTATTGCTCTATAACGAAAGTATAAGAGTGACTTATAACATAAAGGTATTAGATTGGACCAGGTGTTGAACGAAGACAGATGTTGGTGGCTTACTAGCTTTATGAGGGGCGCGTGTAGGGAACAATGCTTATTGTAATATATGCAGGAATGCAACTTCAATGGGGTCCAAATTGTTAACTTGTTCGTAAATAAATTATGCATATTCTTCATCGGGCAGGTTATGAATTAACTGGTCCGAACATTAATAAGTAAATATTCTTATTTGCCTTTAAAATCACCGGAGCCCCGTTTTCCTGCATTTTTTCTTTCTTCATTGTGTTGTAAACAGTGTGAAAACTTTGTTCTCCTTTTGTTTTTCTTGCACATTTTTCACAAGTTGCCTCTTTTGTATGCGGTCGCCTCTTGAGGAAGTATTTTTTCCTAAAAGCTCACGGGCCGCGAAAATTATTTCGAATTGCTTTGGTAAAACGGCTATTAGTTTCATTTCCTTTCTTTACATTTCACTTTTCTGTAACTTTCTTAAAAAAGAAAGTGAACTTTTTGAATTGTAGGTGTATCTTTAAGCTATTAACTTTTGTAGATAATTCGTAGCATTGGATTTAGATATAGTATAAATTAAGTTAAAAAAAGCACTATAATGCTAATTCAACGTTAAAATTATTTCATTCATATGCAGTTTTGAAAAGACAGTATGAATGTCAAACGCTACAAAAAGGCATCTTAAAAAATAATGGCTTCATAAGTACTGGCAAGAAATCGCCTCTTAATTACTGACGACAAAATTTCTAAACGATACTTTTTTCTCATAAAAAAAAATCTTATTCGGACTTAAAAGCTGCAAATTATACGAATCAACATAAAGAAATGTTCAGTACGGCACCATCACAAGTCACCGCGCGTTTCTTTTTATAAAAAAAAAAAAGAAATAAAATTGGCAGAAGCGTAGAGGGTCGCCGGTCGCGTGTCCCGCCAGGTGTGCGCTCATAGTCCCCCTACTAGCTGTCTCTTTATAATAATACTTATTATTACGATTCCTTATTATTTCTTGTTTTAATTGTGCCCCGACTTGGCTTTTACTCCTTTTGTTCGCGTTTAATGGCGTTTATTGTTTCGGTATTTTTTTTTAATGCGTAGCGCGTGCCGGCTGCGTCTGCAAGATCTCCGAAGGCTATTTAAATTTATGCAATTATTTTTTTTCAATTGTTCGTGTTCAACTGGACCGGACTGAAGGATTATTTGAGACAGACCACAAAATATAAAAACATAACTAATTAACGTGTGCGATATGTGAAATAAAAATTATCTAACTACCTAAATCTAGGGTTAACCTACTATAAAAGAATGGAGACTCTTTGACACAGAACTATTAAAATCTATATCTAGTATTGATAACAGACCAAGCGCAGTGATTACCTTTGTATATTAGTGAAAATTTAAATCAGTGTGTGTTAATGCATTATCTATCAAGTTTTAGCGTAAAATACACTTGGAGTTTGCATGTTTTCGTTATTCCAAGATCTCCCGAAGTTTAGATTGAATGCATACCATTCCCACCGCGGTATTGATGACTTAGGTGGCTTGAGAAGCTGTGAGACGGACTCGCAACTTCTAATCGATTTAGGGAAGTAATTTGAGCACGTGTGATTAAAAATGTGGGTACACTCTTATTAATAATTAGTATACCTACGTTATTCTTACTGGAGTTATCTAGTAGATTAAAAAAATGATTTTAAGTTAGTAGAGTTGTAGAGGTAAATACTGAAAAAATAATATTTGGACAAATTTCGACAATAGGTGTTTATAGAAGTTTGAAAAAATCGAAGTTTAAAACGAATATAATCGATATCTATTTAATTTCACAGCACTATTTTTAAAGAAAATTGATCTCGCTTATCAATGTTCGGAGCAATCGTATGTGATGTCAAATTAGCCAGATGGCTCATGGAGGGAAGGTCTTATTTGCCTATGTTAATGTTTATTCTCGTTATTGTTTTATACTGAATAGTCAAAGATATTTATTATAACAATATAAGTATATATATAAACTGAGACGCAAACAAATTTCTAGCACAAAACAATTCCTATTGTATTTTTTTAAATTATTTTTATCTTCATAATTATCAGCCAGCAATAATTTATTTCTGCGTACGGGGGTTTCCCGTTGAAAGGATTTGCCTTAATCGCCACGTTTGCTATGCAGAATGGCTATCGCAGTACCGTAGTGTAGCAGCTTTAACGCTCTTTCCCGTCGCCAGTCTAGAAACGTCTAGCGTAAACGAGATATCTATCGGAAGCTTTAAGATCTTTCTGAGGTTTTATATAGTCTCATATTCCACTTATGGAATGAAATGGGAGATGGTTTCTCTAACACCGCAACCACACGGCTACCAAAATGACTAATTACTTACATAACCAAAGCATTATTTTATAGGATCGGGTGACAAACGAGCACACAGTCCACCTGACGGTAAGTGGTTGCTGTGGCCCATAGACATTTACATCTATCCTCGTTTGCGAATCAAAATGCAGATACGCTGTCACCCGTGAGGACTAAGATGGAATGCTTCTTTTCCAGTAAAAAGGGTCTCCGGTTCTCTACACTCACCATACGAAACACAGCAGTTTCAAGCTGCTATTTTACGCTGGTATTCTGTGAGAGCGTGGTCCTTCCCCGGTCGAGCCGACCCATTTTATATTCCTTTGTCAATTTAGTACGTGGTAGAGCCACTCTATAGCTTTATTATGGTTGTAACACGAATGGTCGGCGCGACCGGGGAAGGATCACGCTCTCATAAAATACCAGCGTAAAGTAACTACTTAATGCTGCTGTGTTTCGTACGATGAGTGTAGAGAGCCGGAGACACATTTTACTTTTATACGAGGCATTCCATCGTACTCCTCACGGGTGACAGCGCATTCGCATTGTGATTCTTATTTAAGGATATATGTAGATGTCTATGGGCCACAGTATCCACTTACCATTAGGTGGACTGTGTACTCGTTTGTCAACCTTATTCCGTAAAGAAAAATGTATTTAGTTCATTTGTAGGTATTTAACCTAACTAAACATTTTGAAGTAAACTGAATAGGGATTTACCAACTTACTTTTAAATAGTAACCGCTCCGTAATGCAGTATCCTGTTTATTAACAGACGAAGATCAGGCCACTGATAAAATATACAAAAGCCAAACAAAAAAAGAAATCCATCGTACAGGTTAGTTTTGATCTGGAGCAAAGTTACCAATGCGTGAGTATCGAGGTGAGTGTCTATGATCTATGCGTATGCATAGATGAGCAGCTTTGTGCAAATATTTTCAGGTTTGCTATTCTTTAGCTGTTGAAAATCTTGAAAAGGCCAGCAGTGGATTTATGGATGCGTGTAAAGAAAAAAAAAAGGAAATGATTTCGACGGCTACATTTTTGTGGCAAGAATAGAGGATGTTTAATTTTAATAGGCTTAGAGTAAAGCCTATTAATTCTATGTCTATAGCTTAAACTTTGTAATAGAATTGATAACGTTACGAAAGCGATATAAAATAGGATTGGTGTAATATGACACGGCCAGACAAATATTGATATAATAAACGTACGTAAAAAAAAATCAAAGGTCATTGACCACCCAAGTGCCTCCTGCGTCCACACAGTATGTTTCTGTTTGATTTACTAACAGATTTAAGTTTGGATATTCGATACTGCATGAATAATAGTATTTTTTTAACAGTACACTAGAGTTACGTAGTAACTATTAGTTAATGTGTGACTTAATTCTGTAGACTAGATACTTAATAAAAACCACGTTTCAGGATTTGATGTTGATTGTTTTAAAATAATTTCATATTAATAAGTAAGTAGAATAGAATAGAATCATTTTTATTAAATATAGATTTGATTACATGTAATTCTTATTGAAAGTAATTTTTTACCAATTTTTCGGAAAAAATATACCTATACTATTAGGGAAACTTTCTTTAAATTCTATGTGCACATTTAAAATATAATTTCGAAAGTTAGAAGATAAAGAAAGAAACAAACAATCAATATTCGCAAATGTCGGTAAAGGTGTTTTGAAATCGGAAGCGCACGCGCTCTTCCAACATATGTTTTCATTCATACCAATATTATTTATTCAAACATTCGCAAGCAAAAAAAAAAGATACGATGATCCAGAATCAAGGTGTTTTTATCTGTGACTTTGCGAGCTATCGACTAAACAGCTTTTACGTGTTTTTGCCGCCTTTATTATTTTCTTTTTTACTCGATTCGATTTAATGGTTTCCGAACCGCAAAATGACTTTTTGCGGCCAAGTTTTTTTTAATAACCCTTTCAAACTTTCACATATAAAACAGGCAACAATTAATATACTTGTTATGTAATAGCTTTTTTTAATACACTAATATTATCCCTTACGTGGACACATTGTTATTATCTATTGTCGTGTGATGGATATATCACCCCAATTCGTTCACTCGTTCCCGGTTTCCTAAAAAACGGCAATGGGCTTCCCCAGAAAAACCTTCACTTGGCTTAAGGTAGATATATAGAGCAACTACAACAACTAACACTTTCTTCACATCCGAATATCCATCTGCAAAGCGTGGAGATTACGGAGATTCCTATTTATAATGGAAGAAGCCCATAACCAGTAGTGGACTGTTACAAAGTAATAATGTAGAAAATAAAGACATTATCGATATAAATTTGTGAACTAGTTAGAATTAGGATTTTTTAGCTTAATAATATTTTCTTACCATTTAACTAATTCGTAACCCTCCCACGACGTGATCGACTAACATTTAAAGACACATGTCGCGCTCCCCCAAGCAGAAAAGACCACTTAAGTATTGAGAAGTGTCCTTAGTAACAGTACAAGAGCGTTTTTCATGTATGAAATAATTTAATAAGTTTAATAGTCATTTAAAGTAATTTTAACGAAAGATCCCAATAACCTCATTTCGTTCTGCAAGTGTCAGAAGTGGCCATTATATGATATTATGACATTTCAGAAACTCCTCAAGTCCTCTAATAGACAACAGTGTTATGATCAGAAGACGGAGTGCAGTAGCAAGAGACGTACAGTCCTGCGATAACTCAGTAATCCAGCTGCGGAAAGTGTGACGATTACGTCAAATCTATACTAAAATGAGAGAAACCCATGTCATCAAGATTAAATATAATTTGTGTATATTTAAAAATGGCGTGTTTAATTTTTTTTAGCTCTTTTTAATAAAAGTCAATAACCATTTTTATGACTGCCTAAAACAGACAGGCAGAGAATGCTACAAGGCAAATCCGCCTATTCTACGACTCTAGGTGATTACAATTTATGATAAATAAACCTAAATATTTACAACGTAATTACTTTGTATTAAAAATATGTAAAAAAATAAAATATTACCGGTATATTTTCCAGGAAATATTTGCCATAGTTGCCACGCTTGGCAGGCGGTTTAGCAACTGCCTTTTTTATTTCTTATTGGAAGACGCAAGTGCCCGTCTTCTGGTTTGTTTTCCTCTGTCGTACTTTTACAACACTCACGGTGTGATATGGGGTAGTGGATATTCTTACATCGCCTAAACATGGTAGTAGGTATTGTGAGTAGAATATACGAATATACCAACCAGTAATATATTTTTTAATATATAGTTTTTATTATCATTACCCGCTCTGCTATTCGCTAATCCTATGACTAAGTCGTAGTCCTTATGCGATTAACTCTGTGTTTGCCCGCTATTTCTTAAGACGCTAGGGGACGGTAGGGTTCACGCGATATCCTGACGTCGTTTATTTGCTTGTTTACACCGCATTCTTTGTTTTACTTGCACGCAATGCTAAAAGGTAGCAATTTATTTATTTTCCTGGTCAATTATCAATTAGGACTTGTACGGTATTTGAATATTTTTTCCGGATCTGGGTGTTCGTATTTGTGAAAATTAAGCATGTATAATATCTCCACGGTACAGGAGAAACTATCAGTATGGTGACATTTAAAAAATTCGTAATAAACCTTTTGTAATTTAAGTCATATTTCATTTTTAACATGTCCAAAAACTTTATGATTATATTATAAGTAAAAAAACTGGTTAAATACAAACGTATTAGTACAGAACAGGTTTTCTGGTAGAAAATGCCTAAAGGCATTAAGTTCGCCTTTTGTAGGTAGATACTTATCTCTTTGCAATTGGAAATGTATATTTTCATGTTTTGTATAAAGAATAGACGATTAAATAAATAAATAAAAAGTAGTATTCAATTTATTATGTATATTATGTATATATTACTCTATTTTTTTTTATAAATAAAGTTATATAACGGACATTATTCAGTGAATTTCGTAAAAATTAACAATGTAAAACACAATTTTATAAACTAATTTATTTTATTAGTTCATCTTTTGTTGTGATTTTCATTCTCTTTTTTAAATGAAATTTTATCTTTCTTTTAAATAGGAACTCATTTTTAGAAACACATACATTAACTGTTTTTTTCTTTATACTTAGGTATGTTTAGTAAAATATTTCACAAGCACTATAGTTTAGATCAGAAGAGACAAAAAAACAGAATTCAGAATGATAGTGAATTCTGAATTCTGCCTTTTTTGTCTGGAGTGACAACCCTTAATCGCTGTTAATCTTGTCGTTCCCTCAAATATACCCACAAGAATCATGAAGAGCCCTCTTAAGTGTCTCAAAAGTTTTCCCACTCGATACCCTTTTATTTCTTATTTATCTTATTAACAGTTATTTAAATAACGATTCGGTTGTGAAAGTATCTTTTGAATTTGTGGATTTTCTTTGCTTATATCTTTGCCGAAGAAGAAAGTAATCTCCCTTGGCATTTATAAATTACTTAGAAAGCTTCTATCATTATATTTCTATTAATATGCTTATTCAATTTCCGGTGAAAGTTTTCTTATCGCCTTGTTACTTTCTCCAACTATTAATACATCAAAAAATCCTCCCTATTTGCTTAGATTTAAGACAAAAAAGGTTATTTTAGCTTACGATTCAGTTTCTGAGTGAAATAACGTATGGTATGTTAGCAAGTTTTTGTCAAATCTACGCCACAATTCGTAGTAAGAACGATTTCAGTTAAATTAATTTAAAAAAAAAAGAAATACTTGAGACACTGTGGGTCTTCGATTTTATTGTTGCACCTAAAATTATTTGATGACTAAAAAAATCTGAAGCGTTTCTAATATATATTAATATTTTTATATCACATTTTTTTTTATAAAATATATCCCATTCAATTTTTTGCGATTAGTACTTCTTACAAAGGATATAATTAAACAGACTATTTAAAATACCGTACAAAAACCCCTTATTGCATCCAATCCCTAATGATGCCATTTTGTTTCGAATACAAAAAAATCCTCAAGTGAACTCAGCACCCAGACCGGGACTGCTTTGCATTCTGAACTAACCAAACTTGCCTTACATCAGCTTGATAAAACGCACGTACCGACAGACAATAGATTCGCGATTACTAACATGTAGAGCGTAAAAATAATTACTTCGTATATCTAAAGTAAAAAAAAAAACAACTGAAAAGCGAACCAGCGCTGACGTTAAATAGTAACCGTAGGCATTATCACAAGATCGTCATGAAAAAAACCACGCAAAGCCGGAACACAAAAAAAGTCTCGCAATAATAGAAACAAAACCGCGCCGCGAAAGTTTCCCTATTGAGGCACATTTTACTCGCATTATCTAGTGCAAATTGTGCATCAGTGCGAACAATTCCTAGACCTATTTGCGCATCGGGAAGAAACGCTTTTAATATCCGAGGAACGATGGAGACAATCCTCTTAATCAGGCAACAGACAATGTGCAAAACGGGGCCACGCACATATGGGAATGATTAGCCGCTTTGTTGGCGAGTGTACCGCCGAGCACTTTTGTTACCAGCTGTACCGCCCGGCCAACTTTAGCTCGTGCGGATTGTGACGTTGCGCTCGTAATTGCTTGCCTTTATTAAAAATGTTATTGTAAGAAAACTATTCGCTGGATCGTGTGCACTGATACTGTTGGGACCTTGTAACTTATGAATATAAAACGTGTACATGTTGACTTTACGTTACTTTTAAACGCAATAAAACCTTTTTTGTTTTGTAGTCAGTATTAGATATTAGTATTAATGACTTATTAAGTACGCAACTTTCTATATACTTTAGTAGTGACTGTGACGTATGTGGTAGATGTCCCTTTCTACTTCGGAGTCTGTATATATTTCTGCCGCTAAGCAGCGATGTTCATACAGACAACAGTGGTGAAACTGTTATGTTACAGTTTTAGGAGTATTTTTTTATAGGATAAGGGTGACAAACGAGCACACAGTCCACCTGATGGTAAGTGGTTGCTGTAACCCACAGACATCTACATCTATCTTCGTTTGCGAATTAAAATGCAGATGCGTTGTCAGCCGTGAGGACTAAGATAGAATGCCTCTTTTTCCAGTAAATTGGGTCTCTATGTAGACTAACCGAACTGTAAGTTGTGGAATGCTTCACCTTTAAGCGAATGACTGCATATCTGTAGTCTTGCAATATTTGTGGTTGCAGGTATAACAAGCTGTTATACCTGCAACCACAAATATATACCCTATTGAACCCCTTGGGGGTTAATTTTCCAAAATACTTTCTTAGTGGATATTTGCGTCGAGAAAGGGGTTATAATGTAAGTATGCTAAATTTAAATTCAATCGGGTGTATAGTTTTGGAGATCTCGTGATGAGTGAGTGAGTCAGTGGTATTTCACTTAACTATATGTAGATATATAGTGTATAAAAGCCTTGTTTTTATATTGTTTTTTGTCTGGTAACCTAATTTAGCAACTAATTTAACTTCATTTATTAAAAATAAAATATAATTGGTAAATCCAATTGAGCACACCTTAAGCGCATAAAAAAATACGTATAACATGATTATACGGAATTTTTTAAAGTAGTTGAAATACATTTCGAGAGCACTATCGGCTTCAACACCCTCGAAACCCATGAAAATGACACCCATGATGAAAAAATTGATACCCATTACAGCCGCCATCTTGGATTTACATTTCGACAGCACTATTGGCTCCAACACCCTCGAAAACCATGAAAATGACACCCAAGATGAAAAAAATTATATCTTTTGCAGCTGCCATCTTGGATTTACATTTCGACAGCACTATCGGCTTCAACACCCTCGAAATCCATGAAAATGACACCCATGATGAAAAAATTGGTACCTTTTCAGCCGCCATCTTGGATTTACATTTCAACATTACTATCGGCTTCAACACCCTCGAAAACCATGAAAATGACACCCATGATGAAAAAATTGGTACCTAATTCAGCCGCCATCTTGGATTTACATTTCAACAGCACTATCGGCTTCAACACCCTCGAAAACCATGAAAATGACACCCATGATGAAAAAATTTATACCTATTGCAGCCGCCATCTTGGATTTACATTTCGACAGCACTATCGACTTCAACACCCTCGAAAACCATGAAAATGACACCCAAGATGAAAAAAAATTATCTTTTGCAGCCGCCATCTTGGATTTACATTTCGACAGCACTAACGGCTTCAACACCCTCGAAAACCATGAAAATGACACCCATGATGAAAAAATTGGTACCTAAATCAGCCGCCATCTTGGATTTACATTTCAACAGCACTATCGGCTTCAACACCCTCGAAAACCATGAAAATGACACCCATGATGAAAAAATTTATACCTATTGCGGCCGCCATCGCCATTTTTAAACAGTGGTAGAGCCACGCAGCAGCTTTTGCTGTCGCACGGATGGGCCGGCTCGAACCGGGGTGGTACCACGACCTCACAGAATACCAGCGTGAAGTAGAGGTTTACCTCTGCGTTTCGCTTGGTGAGTGCAGGTGGCCGGAGGCCCTTTTTACTGGAAATGAGGCATTCCATCTTAGTCCTCACGGGTGACAACACATCTGCATTTTGATTCGTAAACGATGATAGATGTAGATGTCTATGGGCCGCAGAAACCACTTACCATCAGGTGGACTGTGTGCTCGTTTGTCACCCTTATCCTATAAAAAAAAAATCTTGGATTTACATTTCGACAACCCTATAGGTTTCAAGACTCTCGAAAACCATCAAACTGTCACCCATGACAAAAAAATTTATACTACTTTCTTTTAGTACGTACTACTATTATTTATTCTGTGCTTTTAAAATATAGTAATAAAAAAATCTCTTATTATTATAATAATCAGGTATTTAAGAAATTTGGATATTCGAATATTGTGTATTTGTACAGCGATCTTTTTGAGCCGCTGCAAACATCCGAAACAATGTCCACTCACGACGGCGACTGACCAGTATTTAAAAAGTACTCTGTGCTCGACGCACAGAGTGTCTGATGATGCACTGAGTGAGTGAGTAAACTACTCGGTGGCTTTAGCTCCCTTTACAGAATTAATTTACATACAAGGCTACCAAATCAACGAAAATTTCGCCATTTTGGAGCCGAAAATAATTAATTATAGCTAAACAAAACAAAATTACACTGCCATTTACATTCAGTGGCTTCCCACATGATACGAGGGTGGATTGAAAAGTACTCGGCCTAACCAAGAAAATAAACACATACTAAATCAGTTATATTTTTATTTTTCTACATAATCACCATCAAGTTCAATACACTTTTGCCACCTCCCCTTCCAAGCATTTAGACCGTTGAAAAAAAATGATTCTTCCTTAGAGTCAAAATATGCGTCTACAGCTGCTTTGACCTCGTCGTTTGTCGAAAATCTTTGACCTCCCAAGTGCTTTTTTAGGTTAGGGAACAGAAAGCAGTCTGATGGTGCCAGATCAGGTGAATACGGCGGATGCGGTAACAGTTCAAAGCCACAGTTGTGAATTTCAGCCATTGACTGTACTGACGTGTGAACACGGGCGTTATCTTGATGAAACAGGACTTTTCTTCTGAGCATTCCTCGACGTTTTTCTTTTATTTCCTCTCGTAAACGACGTAGTAAGGTGCAGTAGTAATCAGAGTTTATAGTCTGACCCCTTTCAAGATAATCAATCATAATCACACCTTTCGAGTCCCAGAATACTGAAGCCATCACCTTATTTGCCGACAAAATCGACTTAGCCTTTTAAGGGGGTGGTGAACCAGGTCTTCTCCACTGTTTTGATTGTTGTTTTGTTTCCGGTGTACAGTAATTAACCCATGTTTCGTCTATAGTAACAAAACGATTCAAAAAATCATCTGCATCGGCTTCAAATAACTCCAAACAGTCGCGTGAAATAGTCAATCGTGTCCTTTTTTGTTCAACTGAAAGCAGTCGCGGAACCCACCTCGCAGACACCTTGTGGAAACCCAACTCGTTGACAATGATGTTTTGAGTTCGTTCATAAGAGATGCCTATAATCTCGGCTATCTTTCTAATTTTTAATCTGCGGTCTCCCATTATTAAATCAAGTACTTTTTTAATATTTTCGTCAGTAGTTGACGTCGAAGGCCTTCCAGAGCGGGGTTCATCTTTCACACTCTCTCTACCACGCTTAAATTCTGCTATCCATTTTTTGACGGATGAATATGACAGAGCACAATCGCTTAATGTACTGACCATGTCATCATGGATGGCTTTTGATGATAGCCCCTTCTTATGGAGGTACTTAATGACGGCACGCTGCTCGATTTGCTCCATTCGCGGAAATTATGTCCGATTACTTTGTTAATCAATTTATAAAATCACAACTAATTATCGCACACGTTTCGAACTTCACACAATGAACTAGTCTGAACTGAACTAAATAATGTGGGTAGATTTGATTTTTAGAATTGAATGGATCTGTGTTAGGCCGAGTACTTTTCAATCCACCCTCGTAGATGAAGAGATTATAAAATAGGTTGAGTTAAACAATTGATATTTTCAAAAGTTATAGTGTTTCCAAGCCACAGGGACATGATAAATCCACACCATAAGCCACTAAAACCCTTTTTTTTATTTAAAAATAGCAATTAGTCGATTTAAAAAAATTATTAATAAGTTCAACAATCATTTATCTTTCTAACAATGTGCTTTTTATATCATTTATATGTATAATATGATTGCTAGATACGATTTTATTCGATAAAATGTTGGAATTTTAATTTTTAGGCGATAGTAGAACATTACCTTGCGCTTTCGCTTAATATGCAATAATAATTGAAACAAATAAGTATTTCTTCCTTAAATATCGTTCGCCACGTCCATTATTTTGCCCACATAGACTTTAAAGTGGTAAGTTTTATCAGGCGGCATTATTCCACTCTTAAATTTTTTTTTCAAAAACAAATGTAATCCATCCTCAAAATGAGTTAAGAGAACAAACAAAAAGGACGCCACTAAATCTCTCCGCTTCGCTCAAAGGATCCGTTTAAGAGACAAGCGAAAACAAAATCCCCGCGAAATCTTCGCGCACACGTCGTGGCACGGCACAGTGAGGCGCATATCAAAGCTGGCAACGCGATGCCCGAGCTCATCCGGACGTAGACTAATTAAAAATAAATCGTGTAAAAGACAAAGACTCGACTGACGCGAGACTTCGTTTTATTGCGGGGGAAAAATCATTTCGTTACCGTCAGGAAGGAAAGAGCCGGGTAAAAAACACAATAAAGAAACAATGTAAACAAGTTAGGGGTGTACTTGAGTGGCTCATTACGGTGCAGATGCGGCCGTATTAGCCGGTTGGCTCAGCCACGGATCGCTTGTGCCGCGAGGCCCGTCTCTACGCCGAGCTACGTGTACGTGCAGCGCTTTGTTTAACCTATTTCGGTTTAGAATTACTCTTTCACGTGATGAGAATGACTTTATTAATTAAACATAATGACGGCATCGTGAATCGCAGATTTAGTCGACTTTGAGTTTCCCTTTCCTTGCGCTGCAAGGCTGATGTAGATTTATAATGTCTAAGCGAGTAAATATATTTTTTATTTTAAAAATTAAAAAAAGTTGCAGCCTAAATACGTCCCACTGCTGGGCACAGGCCTCCCCTAATTTCTGAGGAGGTTTTAGGGCAAGTAAATGTCTGCCGCGCTGTCCCAATGCGTGTTGGCGAACTTATTTGTTTATTATTTATTTAGATAGATACACCATCGACAATATCAATATGCATTGTTACAGACGAAATACAGTTTTTTAGACAAAAAATATGTCTTTACAGGTGTACATCATTATATGAAAAAACAAATCAAACTAATTGAACAAAAGATAAAAATTAAAAAAAAAGCACCACATTCAGTAAAAAAAATTGCAATAAATACTAGTTTAGATTCATTAATCGGGCAAGGTAGGTAATAGTAAGTCTTTACATTTTCTTTTGAATACACGTTTGGGGTCGCTAAAGATGTCGATATCACGATTTTTTAAGCTGTTATAAGTTCACATACATCTATTTAACGGTGAAAACTTACCAAGATTGGTTCCACTGAAGGGAATGTTTAACAACTTCATATATCTGAGAATTTTTTTTCTTATTTCTCAGACATGCCGGTTTCCTCACGATGTTTTCCTTCAACGCCGAGCACGTGGTTAATCCTTACATAAATGGAGTTTCGCAGCAACTGTGGTAAGGCTGCAGCGCAATCGTGGCTGCAGCGCAATCGTGGCTGCAGCGCAATCGTGGCTGCACCCCTCCCCCACAGAATAAAGTTTTTGCAAAAGGAATAATGCTGTGTAACGTATGATTAGTGAGTGGATAGAACCGGGGACTGCTTAGATCGGTAACTAAGCATTCCGTCTCCTTAAGTTACCTAAGGGTTCTTTGAAAATATAGTGCAACGATCGGTTATAAAAATTAAAAAAGTAGTTATTAAAAGTGACATTTAAAAAACGATTAATAGACATTTGACATTGTATTGATTTTAGTGTTAAGTTATAATAGACGTAACTGTGTCTTCCAGACATTGAATAGACTTTTGTTAAACTAGGTCAATGCTTTTCATCATCTTCGGCTGCATCATCGCTTAGTATCAGATAGGGATAGTAAACAAGTAGGTAGTTTAGAACAGTTAGTAATAAAAGAGTTAATTTCAGACAAAGTATTTTGTTTACGTACCGGCATAGATTTTCACGTTCTATAGATATTTAAACAAGCTACAATTGAATAAAAGCTTTGACTTTGGCTTTGAAAGGATGACACTAGACCATTCTAATTGTAGACAATTAGAATGGTCTAATGTCATCCTTCCTCATCGTCATCATGCCCAAATACTCAAACGCTAATCAATTTTAAGATGCCGTTAAGTCTCGTGCTGTCTCTGTCACTTTAAGTCGAAGTTACTGTGGCACATCTTAAAACATCTTAAAACTGAATAGCGTTTGAGTATATGACCATTAATTCTCGACCTTACACTAGCATTTTTTTCGTGGTAGTGCCATGCTGCAGCTGTAGTTGTAGCACGAATGGGTCGGCTCGACCGGGGAAGGACCACGCTCTCACAGAATACCAACGTAAAATAGCAACTTAACACTGCTGTGTTTCGTATGGTGAGTGTAGAGAACCGGAGACCCCTTTTACTGGAAAAGAGGCATTCCATCTCAGCCCTCACGGGTGACAACGCATCTGCATCTTGATTCTTTATTGAAGATAGATGTGGATGTCTATAGGTCACAGCAACCACTTACCATCAGGTGGACTGTGTGCTAGTTTGTTACCCTATCCTATAAAAAAAGCAATAATACGTTGGATTTACAATTATTAGGAAAATATGTGATATGATCTTATTCTCCAAAGTGGTGGAAAATTTAACAGTTCTAAAACCTTAAAACCATTTTCTACTGGTGGATATGAAATTTCAATAAAAAATGTAAAATAATAACTAAAATGAAGGCAAGGAACTCGGCATGAAAATTGACAAGGAATAAAAATCTGAACAATACTTGAAAAACAAAACATGAATCTTTGAATTTCCACGTTATAACAAAATACACAGACAATAAAAATAAAGATCATAATATGTGTAACAATGACAGTTACAAGAAAAGAAAAAAGTGACGTAAAAGAAACGCAAATAACACTTGTTTGTGGCCGTTCCAAAAACTAAAATCATTTTCTACTTGTAGATATGATCTATCAATAGATGTAAAATGAAAAAAAAAATCTCGAGGAACTGGGAATGAAAATTAGCAAGGAATAAAAATCTGAACAATACTTGAAAAACAAAACATGAATCTTTGAATTTCCACGTTATAACAAAATACTCACAGACAATAAAAATAAAGATCATAATATGTGTAACAATGACAGTTACAAGAAAAGAAAAAAGTGACGTAAAAGAAACGCAAATAACACTTGTTTGTGGCCGTTCCAAAAACTAAAATCATTTTCTTGTTGTAGATATGATCTATCAATAGTTGTAAAATGAAAAAAAAATCTCGAGGAACTGGGAATGAAAATTAACAAGGAATAAAAATCTGAACAATACTTGAAAAACAAAACATGAATCTTTGAATTTCCACGTTATAACAAAATATTCATAGATAATAAAAATAAAGATCATAATATGTGTAACAATAACAGTTACAAGAAAAGAAAAACGTTACGTTAAAGAAACGCAAATATATTTGTTTGTGACCGTTCTAAATACTAAAACCATTTTTAGTTGTAGATATGATATTTCAATAGTTGTAGTAAAATCAGAAAAAAAAATAAACGCGAGGAACTCGCCATGAAAATTAACAAGGAATAAAAATCTGAACAATACTTGAAAAACAAAACACGAACCTTTGAATTTCCACGTTATAACAAAATACTCACAGACAATAAAAATACAGATCACATGTGTAACAATGACAGTTACAAGAAAAGAAAAAAGGTACGCAAGGATACGCCAATACTTGTTTGTTCAAGGCAACGAATGCCATCAATATTTTTTTCATATCAATATTAGTGACAAAACGAATAGATACTCGAATTTAGATACTCGATGCACTTTGAGCCATGTTTTGGGATTGTTCATTCCATTCCATTTTTCTTCCCTTTGTTTTCAATTTGACAACGCTTCGCGACGTGTGTACACCGGGTCTATATTTTTGTTTTGTCTGAGTGGCGCAATGATTGCATTACCTATGTTATTTTCTATCTATAAATATATTTTATTAAGTATATTACCTACTTTTACTATATAATAACTATTAAAAAAAATCTTTTTGTTATACAGATTTAAAGCAATGTGGAATAAGTAACCTCACTTTGTATTGATTTATTCATCATCGTCATTACAGCTCATTACAAGTCCACTGCTAAACATAAATCTACTCCGAGGAGTGCCATAAATGGTCTTGAGTCACCTGCATCCCTTTTTCAAAGTTTTACACGGGCCAGCTAGTTTCAAATGCCAATGAAACCGACTAATCAAACCGCCTAGAAGAACTACTGATCAATGAAAATATTACCGTCACTATTACCGTTTACCGGTTACCTAAACACTGCTAAACATAAACTTCCTCCATAGATTGCCTCATAGGTTGGATATTTGCCACAGTTGCCACGGTTGGCAAACGGGTCTACAACCACAGTTTTTTTATATTTGTCGTTTTTAGAAAGACGCTGCTGCCCATCTCCTGATTTGTTTCCCTCTGTCGCCCGCTTACGACACCTACGGATGATATGGGGTAGATTATTCTAGACGGCCTGTAATAAAATTAAAAACATTGATCAATTATAATCACATTAAAACGAAAACACTAAACATTATTTTTCTCACGTGGTAGAGCAACGCTTCAGCTATATTATGGTTGTAGCACGGATAGGTCGGATTACACTCTCACAGAATACTAGCGTAAAATATCAGCTTAATGCTGCTGTGTTTCATATGGTGAATGTAAGTAACCGGAGACCCTTTTTAATGAAAATGAGGCATTCCATATTAGTCCTCAGGGGTAACAAGGCATCAGCATTTTGATTCTTAATTGAAGATAGATGTAATTTTCTATAGGCCACAGCACTCACATAACATCAGGTGGACTGTGTTCTCGTTTGCCAGCCTTATTCTATAAAAAAAAAAAAACTCTTAGGCATGAGTATTATTCCCACCCTGACACATGGCGCCTAAACGTTGTTGGCAAAATTCCGGTCGGCCCCGGGCGGCGAAATCCCACGCTACGCCACTGGTTGTTAGCATACTAGAGTTGTTCCTACATGTAAATCCATAACAAGAATGAAACATATAGAATAATTTACGGCGAAGTAACCTAAACTAATAAGGGACGATGACTGAATCCTAACATTAAGAATTGTATATATTGTGAGCCGAATGAGATTCAATCTTATAAAATAATCTATAATTGTAATTTTAAAGCAAGCGACACATTACATTTACCAAACAGAAAACAGCTAATTTTGCAAACAAAATAATATCGTAAGGCGCTTATTTTACAAGATCGCCAATAGATTATCGTTTATGTGTTAAGCGGTTAGCGGAAACGGGCGTGTGTACGCACGGAAACAGGTAGCACAATACTGTGTCCCGTTTCCGGTTCCTTCGAGTCACGCACCGAGGCACCTCGTACTAGTTGATGCTTTACTTAATATTTTTAATTTATTAGCCTAAAGTTAAATGTGGTTTTTGAATATGATCATTTTGAATTGTTCACTTGATTCAAAAGAAATTATAATTGTAAGTTATTATAATTATAAAATGTTAATAGTGTATATTTCAATTTAAGTAAAGGTATTTTAAAAGTACATACTTGTAGTGTTAAATACAATATAGAACTGTAAATATTTTCTTTTTATGTACTTTCCCATAAACTTAAAATCAGTAAAAATATTATTAGAAATATAAAAAAAGCAGTTTATAGTTGTGAGAGGTCTTTTCAGTTTCATTAGAAGTCTACAAAACTAAATATTAACAACTTGTAGCATACGTACAAGCAAATGCCTTTGCTTTAGCTGTCCAATAAATTTACTTATTCAAAACTGTAATTAAATTTGGCACACGTAAACGTTATTAGCTCTACCTAACACCAAATCTAATACTTTAATAATTGTTTCATCCACTGTTAAAATCTATCCTATGTACCTTAATAAAGATTGATAAAATCTGTGTAAACTGGCCCCAATTGCTTTATTTCCTGTTGTTACACTCAGGTGTAATAATTACATTAGTCACCGTAGCGATGTGCCGATTTGTATTACGTTAAAGGGGCGATGAATGTACAAATTATGTATGTAATATATCTTCCACAAACAACAGTAATATGCAATGACTGTTTTATTAATGTTTCTAATATACATTGACTATTTTAGTAATGAATATTTTATAAGACACTGTACTTATTTACGTGACGAGTTTAAGTGATCCTGTAACCGCTTGGCAGCTCAATCATTTAAATACGTGTTCTAGATCAACAAATATTTTCATTAATACTACGAAAATAAATAACCTGACATAAAATCAAATAAATATGAATACTTCCTAACAATGAAAACCACAAGCCACAATGAAACCCTAATACACTTGACGAATACATATTAAAACACGCTCCCATTGAATCCGCAAAGGAAACAACAAGTGCGGCACTTGTGTTGTTTTCTTCGCTCGCGTATCGCGACATATCTACGCTCGGTTCCGTTATGTGATAGCGTAATTATATGTTTTCCGCTCATCTCTTTTGTGAGGAACTTGTTCACTCACCGCTTCCTGTCTTATGGGAGCATGGATGTGGTGCAAGTTACAGAAGTTTCGCTAGAAACGTTATTATGTTCTTGATCCTGCCAGATTTAAAAATAGCAATTTCGAAAGCGTTAAAGTTGTGCTTACTAAGAAAATATTATTGTCTTATGTAAAGTAAAAACAGGTAGATATAAGCACTTGATTCCATTTGGTTGCATTCACCGAAAATACGTAGGTAACCTTTTTTAATATCCAGTATATACAGATATTATAATACAAGACTAATAAGAGATGGTTTTAATCTTGTCAACATACTACATATTATTTGAATTTAGATAATGACGTCTTCAGCACCTTTTGGTGTTGAGTAGAAGAGGGAGTGAAATCTGTGACGTCTTCTAGGGTTCAGATAACCTTACCTAATCTAACCTTAATTACAGATGCAGGTAATAAAATTAAGTCTTAAAGCTAAAGTAAAATAACACTTGTAAAAGAGGATATTCGTACGACGAGACAAGCACTTAAGCCTGAAACTAGGTCTCCAGATCAGCTTAGTGTCAGGCTGTAGAACTTAAACGCTGGTTTTCGTCTGGAATCTACGTGTATTAAGGATGTCAGATTATATGCACTTAATGCTCTCCTGGACACAGATCTTGAGTGCGACCTGCTTGCAGATGAATGGACGGTAATATTGTCTGAATGCCTGAAGTTTTGTGAGCGAAAGTAATGAATAACATGTTGTCTTCATTAATGTAATTGGTTTAACCGTTTTAATTAACGTAAAAAAAAATTTCACTAATAAAAGTGTAATATATGGAATGTAATAAAACCAAAACATAATAATAAGAAAAATAAATATTAAATTTTATTTTAATAAATGAAGAGCGTAGACAACAGACGAGAATATTGATTATTATTTATAATATATAAAATTAATCATCCTTAAAGTATAGCATATTGTTTTCCTAATTTTAGATTTTACCGTGACAAAACTGTGATGAAATGATCGACTCGATATTATTTCTTCCTATATAATTAGTTTATCTGTACCAATTTAATACTTTACTCGTCGTTTGTGAATTGGGCCACAGAATATCGAATGTATGCGCTTTAATTGAAAGGGGCACCGTGATTTATGTTATTTTATTGGTGACTGTCGGTCATTATTACCAGCTCTAGTATCACTTACTGCATTACCCCTTTGAGTATGGACATCACAAGATATTGATTCAATGAAATAATTTTATGATAAATTATATTGTACTAGAGTCACGCTGCCGCTATACTGACTGCAGCACTAATGGATTGCGTGAAATAACTGCATTATGCAGCTAAAGTTAAAATTACAGCCTATATACGTCCCACTGCTGGGCACATGCCTCCTCTAATTTCTGAGACGGTTTTTGGTCAAGGAAATGTCCGCCGCGCTGCCCCAATGCGTGTTGGCATACTTCGTGTCTTCGAAATATTTTTTTCTTATTTCTCAGACATGCAGGTTTCCTCACGATGTTTTCCTTCGACCTCGTGGTAAACCAGCACTTAGAATTGCAATTAACAGCTTAGCTCCTGAGTTACCACGCTACTTCATAATGCTGCTGTGTTTTATATGGTGTGTGACAAGAAACGTGGAACCTTTTTACCGCGTTAATGTTTACAGTGAAAAGGGTCTCCGTTTTTTAACTATTTACTGATAACGAGGCATTTTATTTTGTACTCCTGAGGACCGCATATATAAAAACCGCATTTGCGTTTTGACTTTGAATGAAAAATAGATTTAGATGACTGTAAGTCTGTGCCATAGCATGCATAGCATGAGGTGGATTGGACACTCTTTTGTTACTCTTACTTCTTAAAAAAGTAAACTCCTACTTCAGACCGCCAGCAGCGTTAGTAGGTAGTTACTATTATTAAGTGGCGAAGCTTGCGAAGACACTTATTGATTTCACGATGTCTGTCCGTCTGTCCGTCTGTCCCACGATTATCTCGAGAACGGTTTCGAATTTTCAATTCTGTTTTCAGCAATCGATTACTGATCACCCAGGCATCTGAACTTGCTATTTTAAAACTGATTGCTCAACGGCAACCGTTAGAAACCGCTACAAAGCTGATTGCTTCGCCACTTTGCTATGCTGTTAGCTTGCTAGGTTTATTTTTTATGCGATTCAGCTTTATTCTCATAAACTTGTCTAATATATTTTTTTAATAGGATAGGGTGACAAACGAGCACACAGTCCACCTGATGGTAACTGTGACCCATAGACATCTACAACTATTCTTAATAAAGAATCAAAATGCAGATGCGTTGCACCCATGAGAATTGAGGACTGGAATGGACTGGAATGCCTCTTTTCCAGTAAAAAGGGTCGTTAGTTATATGTTATATAATTGGATGACTTTTTTTTAAATCCTTGGGTAACATCGGAATATAAATATACCGTGTTGTGGCGGCGTATGAGAATCCCCTTGTCATCCCGTGGGTGTCCTAAGAGAATGAGGAAGACTTAATTTCTAAGACTTAATCAATAACAACGCCATGCCTTGAGGAAGATGCTGATGTGCATCTCCTATTTTAGTTTCCCACGGTTACATTTTTTTTATAGGAGAGGGGGCAAACGGACATGTGGCTCACCTGATGGTAAGTGACTACCGCCGCCCATGAACAACTGCAACACCAGGGGAATTGCAGATGCGTTGCTGGCCTTTTAAAAAGGAGTACGCTCTTTTCTTGAAGGTATCTAGTTGTATCGGTCCGGAAAAATCGCTGGTGGTAATCGATTCCACAAGGAAGTTGTGCGAGGAAGAAAACATCTTCTAAATCGCACAGTGGTGGACCGCCAATCATCCAGATGGTATGGATGGTGTCGCGAGGATTGTCGCGATGTGCGATGGTGAAATTGAGCGGGTGGAATTAGTCCGAACAATTCTTCAGAGCACTCCCCATCTTCGGACACCTACGGGATATTCTGGTGGATTCTCACACGTCGCTAATACACGGCGGCAAACACAATTTGCTCGCGTACTAAATAAAATAAGACCAACATACCTTGAGCTATTTACGGCTCTCATATGAGTCGTAATTTAAATTATTAGGTGCTACGCAATTTAAATATACAACTAAATACCACATTTCACTTTATCTTATATCCTTTCAACAAAATTATTGGTATTAGATATCACTATTATTTTCATTAGCGCTCCTTTTCGGGGTTTTAGATGCGGCATCGGCTGATCGCAAGATCCCGCCCTTTATTCCTTAAATTGAGAGGTGGCGACGTACGATCGCTGTCGTATCCAAGATTACGGCTTTTTGTATTTTGTTCCTCACCCTCACTGAGATACCTAGCTTCGCTAAGTTCTCAGTAAGGGATTTAGGAACAATTCCCGTGGTGGAGAGAATCAGCGGGACGATATGGACCTGCTGCTGCCGCCTTAACTGTCGGATTTCTTCAGCCAGCCGCTGGTATTTAACCATCTTTTCAGTGGTGTATTTCTGCACATTGTGCGAATTTGGAATACCAATATCCAACAACCATGTCCGCTTCTCCTCTTTTTCTACTAATATTATATCCGGCCGATTATGCTCAACTGTCCGATCAGTTAAAACCGACCTGTCCCAATAAAGTTGGGCCGAATCGTTCTCAAGTACCGGGGATGGGCTGTACTTCCAGTAAGGCTCTGTTTCCTTTAAGAGACCGTGTTGTACTGCCAGTTCTTGATGTATAATTTTTGCCACATTGTCGTGGCGCTGGGTGTACTCGGTTCCAGCAAGAACTTGGCAGCCGCCAGTGATGTGCTGGATGGTCTCTGGCTTTTGATGACACCGTCGACACTGGTCATCTTCGATGCCTGTCTTTACAATGAACCTATTATCACTATTATTATTATTATTATTATAAAGCCATTTATTTCCTTAACAAAATTATTAAAATACATTTCATTAATTATTAATTTCATTAAATAATTTAAAATTAGAAACAAAACATAATCAGATCTTGAAAGAAAATACATTTAAATAAGATAAAATTATCGTTACAATCAATAATTTTTCATTTTTTTTAATTTATCTAATTATTGTTAAGGACTTCTCTACGAGTATAGGCCTCCTCCAGATTTTTCCACTTTTCCCTATCCTTGGCCACTGAAATCCAATCATCTCCAGCAAACTTTTCAATTTCATCCGTCCATCTTTCTAGAGGTCTACCTCTTTTTCGTTTTCCAGTATTTATATGTATCACTACTATTAGTGAGTTTTAATATCATTTTTTATATTATTTTGTATAAAAGAACTTACTATTAATTTAACAAGTACCTACTCCTTGATGACCTAGGAATTAATCCTGCGTATCATTAAATGGTCCAATTAAATAAACTTCAATGACTGATTAAGAGGGTAACACCAAATGTTATGCGTTTCTCGGTTTCTACCCTCAAGACTGTGCAAACATATGGCGAACTATGGGAACCGAACGGGGAAAATCGCTCCCTATCTGAAACGACTTGACCTTGATTTAAACCTTATTATTGTCGTCATAAAGGTCAAATTTGATGTTTTATGTAACTTTTATTGAAGGTCTGATATTTCTTTGTAAGTTACGGAGGTTATGTTAAAATTTAGTAACATCACTTGAATAGCCGATTTACCGCTCCGAATGATGTATTTGTATAGCATTTTAATACATATCCTGTGGGTACAAGGGTGCTTGTTGGGTAACAAATAAATAACAGGGTCGCGTGCGATTTAGTATGCTATCGATTATAGCGTACAAATTGTGGCACACTGACATAAATTGTGTGAAAGTTGAAAACTAGGGTGATAATCAATTAAGGAACATATAAAGTTTGTATGATATTTAAGCAACATTGAAAAATACCTTAAGACTTCACAAATTTTGCTTATGTACACAGCCCCATTTGGTTTTTTAAATGAACCAAAAGATTTAGGTGAAATAGTATTTGATAACAAAATACAAACTAGGCTTGGGCAAAAAATATCGATATATAGTCTTACTTACGTAATTGCCCAAATGAACTTATGACCTTCCATAGGTATAACCATATCATAAACTAGGTTTACAATACTCAGGCCGGCGGCGTAGAGCATAGCTAATTCGTCAGCCAAGCGTGGTGATTACAGTAAATTCTCCACGCTCCAAAAATTCTCAATAGTCCAAATTCTTGGTCCATATGTTTCCTTATGCATTGGTGGGTGTTTTTACTGGGCGATGAGATTTGTATTTGAGTGCATCTTGTCTCTCACATCACATTTGAGACTACCACCGAAAATTATTTGATAAACCTTGACACGGATGCGGGTATGTTGAAAAAACAGAAAGCCTGTGCGTTTGCATTAACTCTTGTGCGACTCTATGTGTTTTGCTCGGTACATTACTTAAGATTATGATCGAGTCGAATTACTAAACACTATAATAAAAACAGACCACATCGTCACCAGCATTGCTGTTGATTTCCACGAAATATTGAAGAAAATACCACGTGCGCTACGTTTAAGTTAAAATGAAAATTAATAATATCTACAGATTATAACATATGACAGACGCGATCGACAAAAAAAATCTTGAGATGACCTACTTCACGATTTGCACCTTTCGCCGACGAAAGAGCACCCTTTGTTGGATGGGAGCACCTTGCGACACATGACGGTTGTAGACCCGCATGCTCCAAGAGTTTTTGCTATTGCCATTCTCGATTAAGAAACTTTATAAGATATTACAGCCATCAATGCGGTCGATAGGGTGTTTGGGAGTTCACAAAAAATCCAAGTATATACTCATTAGTGATGTGAGTTAAGAGTTAAAAGATCCTGAACATTTATTACATTACAACTAATATATTATACATTTTAAGGAATGTTTCCCCCTTTTGTTGTCGATTTTCCACATATTTGAACCAAACGGTTTACTTCTTCTTTCGTAATGCGAACAGTAAAGGAGTGGAATATTTTACCAGCGTCTATCGGCGATATATATATATTGACGTCCTTAAGGCAAAAGTGAATACGCTTTTAAGACAAAGAGTGAGAGTATAAAAATAAATAAATTAAGAATGCTACTTTAGTTTTTATAACAGTACATTGACGAATACTGGCGTTAGCATCTTGGGAAAAGTACCATAAATGCCGTGATTGGTTGACGTCTTGGAAATTGCAGTACCTTCTCGTTGCCTAGCTATTCATAATCATAATCATTCATTCATTCATTCATTCATTACAATCTATAAAAAGTCCACTGCAGAACATAGGCCTCCCACATAGATTGCCTCATCACCTCCATCTGAACCGCAGTACATTTTCCTCTGTCACCTCTTACGATACCCACGGCTTGATATGAGGATGTGGATTTCCTTACACCGCCGCTACACGTCACAGATCTTCAGTACTAGGATATTTTAGTGATGTCAACTTTTACGAGATGTGAAGATGTGATTCTATTATGCATTGTCAAGAGAAAAATATTTTACCTTTAATCGATACTTAAGACATCAAAACATTGCTAAATGGATTCAATAATCACTTGGTTTTCAATATTTTTTTATAGGAACTTTTGTAACTTTAAATTTAAGAATCAAAATGCAGATGCATCGTCACCCCTGAGGACTAAGGTGAAATGCGTCGTTTACAGTAAAAAAGGTCTCCGGTTCTCTACACTTACCATACGAAACGTAGCAGCATTAAGCCGCTATTTCACGCTGGTATTTTGTGAGAGCGTGGTTCTTCCCGGCCGAGCCGACCCATTCGTGCTACAACTATATTATAGCTGCAACTTGTGTACGAATTTATATTGGTTTCAACCTTGAGAATGTATTAATAAGATATCGATATCAGTCAGTGGCGTAGCGTGCCTTCGAGGGGCCCTGTATCAAAATTTGTTGGGGGGCCCCAATGAAGAGTAAAGATTTCATAAAAGGAACAAAAACGCTTGCATTGAATTCAAATTATTATATATTGATTTTAAGTTATTCATCATCATCGTTACAGCCCTTCATAAGTCCAAGGAATGAAAAAACGAATAAAGGAATAAAAAACATATACATAAAAATGGTCTTCAGTTCTCTATGTACACATAAATTATCGTCAATTATCACGACAACGGCAAAAGTACTAATTCCACTAGTTCATCATCATCATCATCATCATAACAGCCCTTCATAAGTCCATTAAAGAGCATAGGCCTCACCCAAGGAATGCCACAAAGCACGGTCCTGAACCACCTGCATCCATCGACTTCCTGCATGTCTTACCAGGTCGTCACTCCATATAGTGGGGGGACGCCCTACACTTCATCCGCCGGTACGAGGCCGCCACTCGAGAACCTTTTTCCCTATCGGTTGCCGGTTCTTCGAGCTATATGTCCGGCCCATGGCCACTTCAGCTTACTAATTCGTTGGGCCATGTCGGTGACTCTGGTTCTACTGCGCATATCCTCATTTCTAAGTTTATCACGCAGAGAAACTCCGAGCATAGCCCTCTCCATAGCTCGCTGAGCAACCTTGAGCTTCCTCATCCGGCCAGCAGTGAAGGACCACGTCTCAGTTCCGTATGTCATCACTGGCAACACGCACTGGTTGCACAATTTCGTTTTCAAGTTTTGAGGTATACCTGACTAGAAGATGTGCCGTTATTTCCCGAACGCTACCCAGTCGAGTCGAATCCCTCGATTGACCTCTCGGTCGAAGTTGGACTTACTTAGTCGGACTATTTGTCCCAGGTAAACATAAACGTCAACAACTTCGAGCTTAGAGCTACCAACAACTACCGACATAGGTGTGACATGGACATTAAACATGATCTTTGTTTTGTCCATGTTCATCTTAAGACCTATCCGTTGGGAAAAACTATTGAGGTCATTAAGCATAGTGCTTAGGTCCTCCAGCGATTCTGCCATAAGGACTATATCGTCGGCAAATCGAAGGTGAGTGATGTACTCGCCATTGATGTTAACACCGTATCCTTACCAGTCCAGAAGCTTGAAAACGTCTTCCAATGCAGCGGTGAAGAGTATCGGGGATATAACGTCACCCTGTCTTGCACCTCTCTGCAATTGGATAGGTTTCGTACTCTGGTTCTGTACTCGGATAGCCATCGTAGCCCTACTGTACAAGCACTTCAGCACTTCGATATACCGACAGTCAACTTGGCATCGCTGAAGGGACTGCAGCACCGCCCGAATTTCGACGTAATTTTGATTGAAAGTCTTTGGGCTTTCTCATAGTCCACATACGCCAGAAATAGTGGTAAATTGTACTCCTCGGACTTCTGTACAATTTGCCGAAGGGTATGTATGTGGTATATGGTGCTAAAGCCTTTTTGGAAACCGGCTTGTTCGGGAGTAATGACTCTCGAAAACAGCATGTAGACGCGGCTCAAAAGGGAACTCGGTCTGTAGTTCTTCAAGAGAGCGTTGTCACCTTTCCGGAGTAGTGCCACCATGGAGGACGGAATTAAAGAGCTTCTGAAGGACATCAAGTATCGGTTTTCCACCCGCTTTCAGAAGCTCCACTGTAATTCCATCCAGCCTGGGATCTTGCCGTTTTTAAGATGCTGGAGAGCCATTCTAATCTCGCTCAGACTGACGTCCGAGATATCATCGGAATAGTGTCGGATAAGACTCGCTCTTGGATCGTTACTCACACTTACGTGTGGCTCCAACGATGATGTGTACAGCTGCCAATAGAACCTCTCAATCTCACTCAAAACCTCAGGTGTCCCGGAAACGACGCTGCCATACTCGGTCTTCAGCTTCGACAGTTGGCTCTTTCTGGCAGACAGATCTCTTGCAAAGACTTGGGAGCCCTGGTTCTGCTCGATCTTTTCTTTAATACGAGCAGAATTAAAGTTGCACAAGTCCCGCCGCATGCATTTGGAGATCTGTATGTTCAGTTGCCTGTACGCTGTCAAATCTACTGAAGACTGCAGCTATATACCCCGTCTAAAAGCCATTGAGATTAGAGTGTGATCGGAGACTTTTTGTTTCTTCTGCGGCGGGTCTTGCAAAACTTAGCTCAGACCGCATGGACAGTTTCCACGAGCTTGTCATTCATATCGTCCATTGTATTGCAATCTTCTAGGCACTGAAAACGGTTTCGTAGCTCGAGCTGAAAGGTTTCTGGACTTTGGATTAGAGCACGAGAAGGACGGAGCGTTGACTTCATTAGACGTGACTTCTCCAACTTAACGTTTAGGTTCAGTGTGCCTCTCACCATTCGGTGATCGCTGCCGGTTTTCACCCTCGCGATCACTGAGACATCACTGAATAGTTGTCGTCTGGTCGTCATAATAAAGTTAATCTCATTTTTTGTCGAACCGTCGTGGCTCGACCAGGTCCACTTCCTGTGGGGCCGCTTCTGGAAGAAAGAGTTCATCATAAAGAGTCCTTCTTTCTCCATGAAGTTCGCCAGCTGCTGGCCCTTTGGGTTCCGTTGCCCTATTCCGAATTTCCCTACTTTCAGCTCACCGTTCTCTCTTGTGCCTAGTTTTGCGTTGAAGTCTCCCATTAACACCGTATAGTGGGTTTTGGAGGAATGCATTGTTCTAGAGATATCCTCATACATTTCTTCCACCTCCTCATCGGCGTGTACCGAGGTTGATGCGTAAACCTGTATAACCTTCAGCGATTACCGTTCGGTGATTCTGAGTATAAGGTCCGCAACCCTCGTCGACACACTCCCAATCTTTACAACGTTGTTAACGAGAGACTTGTGGACGATAAATCCGACACCTCCTTGGGACAGATGGTCGCCCTCCTGGTGATAGAACAAATTGCCGGATTCGAGGATTACCGTGACCTCCCCCTCTCTTCAGACTTCGGATAATCCTATGACATTCCAGTGCAACTTGTCTATCTCTTCTTCTAGCTCCAGGACCTTCTCGTCAGTCCTCAGGGTGCGTGCGTTATAAGTTGCCATGTCGAGTCGTCGTAGGTGGCAACAGAACCTCCACCGGAGACTCTTAGCACCCCCTGCCTCGCTGTTACCATGGTCGCCACCTTAGCCAGGAATAGCGGGGCTGCCGGGGACTGGGGGCCATCTCTTCGTTACTTTCATGGGGGTATATTGCCATAGTTGCCACGCTTGGCGAGCGGGTTGGCAAGCGCAGTTTTTTTATTGTTGTTTTGCTGTTATCAGAAAGATGCTGCTGCCCATCCTCTGCCTCAGTTTCCGTCTGTCGCCTTTTACGACACCCACGGGAAGATATGGGGTTGTGAGTATTCTTACCCGCCACTACACGGGCTTATGAGTTATTACTTACAATAAATACTCCTAGGAACTAAGCTAGCCAAACAATTTAATTTTCGTGCCTTTTGTTCGGCGAACATAGCTGAAGACGATTTCAGTTTTACTAAATTCTTTACTTCTTTAGAGAATAGTGATAGCCTTTCCTGTCCCATTAGAAGTCCTTGGAGTTTTTGCTTACACACGTTGGGGGCCCCTGTAGCCCGGGGGCCCCGTATCATTGATACGGCTGATACGGCGGTAGCTACGCCCCTGATATCAGTCCATATCAAAACATCTAAATCGTGCTTTCGTTTTACATATTATAAAGAAATTATGAATAAGAATCTCCAAAGCCAGTCATGGTCGCTTATTGTTCAAAGAGCTCTCGATTGTAAGGCCCTCTCGCGTTAAATACGAATATGGTTGATTCATCGATTGTGACGTGTAATAATAGGAAAGGAGAAAGGGGTCGGGTGCACCTTTGCGTCTATTCCGGGACGAAATGTCGCGTGGCCGGGGCGCATGGGGCATTGTTTAGATTCATCCCGCTATTGCGGAGCGTAGCTGGCCTTACCACCTTGTGTTATAACAATTAAACAAATATAAAATGCTTATAATGTTTTCTTGCTATCTATTACTTACTTTAAATTTACGTTGTTTACTTCAATTTATTCAAATGTATGAATTAAAACATTTAACTTTAACGTAGGAAAAATTTGAATTACGAAAATATATTAAGAAGTCAGTAACGCGTAATTTGGTTTCAAGTTGTTTTATTTCATAGAATACTCTGTACTTTATAAATAAAGTGTAAATAACTATTTTCCATAAGGAAACAACACGAAGATAATCCCGTGTTATATGGACTTGGACAAATTCAGTATAAACAAACTCAGTATAATTTTTTCTGTAGTAATCCGTAGTAAAAAGCGTTAACTAAGGCAAATGGCATTTATAAATATTATAACAGAAAATATTTATTTGATAAAATCGAGATTTAGGATTGTATTTTGCGTAAATATTGTTACAGTAGATGTACAAAATTACGCAGTACTCTCTACTTTATATACAACGAAAACTATTAGAAAATAAAAATAAATACATCGATTTCTCTATAGGTTATCAAAAGTATTTATAATATTTTTATATTTATGTGGATTGAGAATTTCTAAAAACGTATACGTATATAACGTTAGTAAAAAAAACCTAAGAGCTGCTAAAGTTAATATAAATGCTTGCTCCAATCTTTGCAATAAATTCTTTTATAAATAGTAGAATATTACTATAAAAATTTTCAACAAATCTATACAAATAAATAAAATTGAAGTGTCTGTTTGTAATGACAAAATAAAAGCTTTTTACTAAATACAAATGAAAGTAAATACGGTAAGTATACTTATAACAAAAAAAATTGTCTGTCTGTCTTTCTGTCTGTCCGTCTGTCTGGTTGTTCAAGCAAATCTCCGAAACGGCTGGACCGATTTTGATGGGACTTTCACTAGCAGATAGCTGATGTTATAAGGAGTAACTTAGGATACTTACATTTTAGAAAAATAATTAGGGTTCTGCGCCAAAAAAAAAATCGATGAAATCCATCGTAATAAATTTCAATTTCGAACAAGTCGCGGGGGACAGACATTGATAAAATTAAATGTATTATATGATTCGGGAGCTGTTATCGACACCAGATGTGTAATCGGTATAGAAGAGAATTTGCATTATAAGCCTGCTGGATTTAAATCAAAGGGATATTTACAAGGGTAAGATGCTCTACATAACAGATAATGTTTGCGATTTGGAGGCTGCGAAACGCATCTGCTTGCGCGTGCGCCGATATCGCCAAAAGATGTTTCGCGTGTGATGAATGACCGTGCTTTTTTATTTTTTAAACGTATTAAGTTTCTTTTTTGGGATTCGTAGTAATTAAATTATAAGAACAAGGGCACACCTTTCTTCGCCTTAAAAGTAAAATGGCATATTATTTTTATTTTCTAACATAAAAATAAATGTGTTTATAAAAATTGAATTTCGAATATTTTATTTATTTTTATTTATGAAATTCAAAGAGAATAATTAATATAATAGTACATATGTGTATGTATTGAAATAGATTTTCAGTAAAATAATTAGAAATACAATAGAAGGGTATAATATACCATATTTTCAAAAGATTTGCAAAATTCTTAGACACGGAACTTGATAAATACTTTGCACGGTTTCACCATCTTCATCATCGTAACTGCTTTGTTTCAGGTAGCATTAAATAAAATCAGAAGAGTTTTCTTTTTAAACAACATTGTTTTCTTCTTATCTACCGGACTTTCTTAATCCTTTGATGGATATTATAGGCCTTTTCAAGAATGCGGTAACTAGTCTGCAGCACTTTAAAACATTTCCCTTGTAACGACCATGCTGGAAAGTTTAGTTGGTGAAGGAATCTCTATCAATTCGTCGCAGATCCTCGTCTATTGATTGACATATTAGCATTTGAATAAGTCTTTACCCTGTTGTATGTGGTTAAAAAGTCAGTTTGCCTGCTTTTTAATCTTCAGAAGTGACAACGCCATCAGCAAGGCAGCGTAGACAACAGCATACATTTACCATCAGGTGGACGGTTAGTTCATTTATCGTTGTTCGTTATATACATATGTAATTTTATAGAATACTATAATTACTAATAATAAACAATATGTATTTTATTTATTTTTTCTGTTTGATCGAACATAACTTAAAGATTACAAGCTCTTGACATGATTCACGGAGATTATAGGCAGTAATCTGTCAGGGTTATTGTTGTTACGTGTTATCCACTTAGTCTGTGTTTTCAAGGTTCTAAATATAAATATGCATAATTTAAACACTACGTTAGCAATCTCGCGGGCAAAGCTAGTTCATTTCAATTTTTAGCCCGTCAAAATGATGTAAAAGGTAAACGTAGTGATTATATTCTCTTTGGTAAAAGGCATCATATGCAATACCTACTCAATGCGGAAGCTGAGATATTTTTTTATTTTTTTTTTATTAATAGATAAAGGGATTTGTCGCTGATGATATTATGCCGCCCTGGTAGTTACAAAAAAAATCTTAAATATAATAATTACTAATAAATAAACTTATTATACTTACTACTAGTGACTTAATCTCTTATTAACTAACAAATACAGTTTTTCGGCATGACCTGATAACGGGTCCGATAAAATACTATTACTACTGTCTACAAATGAGGGCTAATAATCTTCCACTCACCAGATGTCGCTACTAGCGACTGAGGTAAAGTTTTTTGTTACACAGTGTCATTTAATTGAGAAATTAGTTTTAAATAATAGTTTATCATTGTCTAGAATATTATATTAATATATAACACAATGCGTCAGTGGTTTGATTTTTAAGTTATTGCACATTATAACTCTTTTTTTTTTAAAGTCGTCTTTTAGTTATATTTATAGTTTGGTTTATTCATTTCTAATGTAATTAATATAAAATATAACTAATAATACAGAAAGAAACCTTAAAGATTACGTTTTCCTAAGAAATTATCGTCCCCGCTATGAAATCTGTCAAATATTTTACCTCACTCGAAAGTGGCGCCGCCCTGGTGGCAGAAAAAGTCGTGGATGCCCTCATTAAGGACAAGTGTAAAGCTGAGATATTAATACTGTGAGGCATTCCATTTTAGTCTTTGGAGATGATAGGGCATCTGTAGTTTTCTTTATTTGAATTTAATTGCAGATTTCCATGAGCTGCGTTAACCACTTACCTACAGGTTGACTGTAAGTTTGTTTTTTATTTAAAGTTATTTACAAAAAAGAAAATAGAATTTTATTAAAAATATTAAAGAAATTAAATATTTATTAAATTACTCGCATTAAAATTGTGAAATGAAAACGTTTTATACACTTTAATTGCTATCGCCGTATTTGGGTTTCTTATAGAGTTCAAAAATAAAATATTAATTAAATAAAGCGTTAAATTTCTGAACGCAAATTATGTTTGTTAAATTTATATGACATACTACAGCGAGGACGAATGATACCCACTCAAGAGATGCGCTAATTTTTCGGCACAATACTTTATTCTTTTCAAATAATACTGTGTGTGAAATAATGCATGAAAACGACAGTATCAAACCTTTTTATTATTGAGGGATTTATATTTTCAAATAAAAATTTAACAAGATATAAATTTTATTTTGTTTTTACATCGGAAATAACCCCTCGATTATATCAGAAATAAATTCGATACAAAGCGCTTCCCACCTTCAACGTTGTATTATTAGTAAGATAACAGTATAGCGAAACTTTATCGATCGATGGCCACCCCTGTCGGTAGCCATCTTAGTTGGCGTGCAGCTGCGCTGGCGCAGGGTCAAAGGTGGCAAGTAAGTGAGGGGCGCAAGTAAGCTTTGTGTAGTGCAGTAGTGCTCCACCGTAGTCGAGCTGAGTGCGCTTTCTGTAGCAATACGACGCCGAATGCGATCGATACCCTCATTGTAAGCTCAGTCTTTATAAATACTGCCCAATAAAAACATTCGTGACTCATAAAATTACGACTACTCTCAGTAAAAAAAAATAGATTAAAATAAAGTTGACAAACGGACACACAGTCCACTTGATGGTAAGTGGTTGCTGTGGCCCATAGACATCTACATTTATCCTCGTTTGCAAATCAAAATGCAGATGCGTTGTCACCCGTGAGGACTAAGAAGGAATGCCTCTTTTCCAGTAAAAAGGGTCTCCGGTTCTCTACACTCACCATACGAAACACAGCAGTGTTAAGCTGCTATTTGACGCTGGTATTCTGTGAGAGCGTGGTTCTTCCCCGGTCAAGCCGACCCATTCATGCTACAACTATACTACTAATAGCTGCAGCATGGCTCTACCACGTATAAAGTTAAAAATTTAGGATTCCAATTATAAAAAATACAATACACCACAATGCGGAAGCGACGTAACACTTTTTACGAATATAAACCAAAAGTCAACACCTGGCACCACACAAACACGTTTGTCTTCGGCGCCACGGTGTTCACATTCGTGACATCCGATACGCCCACAAAACACATTAAATCGCCGGATCAAACAGCATGTGCAGCGATACAATCTTGAAACACGTGCCTTACATTACGCTCTTAAAAAGAATATTCGTCTTAAGTAAGACAGCAATAAGACCGCAAATAGCCTGCATTAGATGCACTAAGACATTGAATGACTTATAAGAAACGAATACAATTTTCGATAAATGAAACTCTATAATAGAGGTGTAAAGATGAAATTAGCGTGATGATTTCCAAATCATGTAAGGTGTAAAGTGCTGTTTGATTCTTCATTGTCTACGTGTAGCCATTATTTAAGACATGTTTAAGCTGTGTTATATAGATACTCGTATAGCTCAAACATAAAGATCTTTCATTTCAAAACCTTGGATTAGTTCGCAAGACATATAAAAAGACAATTAACCTTTAATATTTAGTTTTAATATTTTTTAAATTGTATATTGTCCATGTACTGGTGGTGTGAGAATATCCACTACCCTATATTGTCACGTGGGTGTCGTAGACGCAGAGGAAAATAAAACAAGAGACGAACAGCAGACACTTCCTAATAACAACAAAAATAAACTGCGCTTGTCAACATAGCTAAGTGTGGCCACTACAGTAAATATCCCCCCTATGAGGCAATTTATGGGAAAGGTCTATGTCCAACGGCGGACTTTTGATAGGATGTAACTATAGGACCTATCAGTAATATGAAAAAGTCTTTAAATAAATAAAAATATATTTTATAAAAAAAGCTGTTTTTCGATGGTTTTTCGTACATAAACAATAATAAATTTATCAATCCATATTGCCAAATCTATACAAATAAATTAAATTGAAGTCTGTTTTTAATGTCAAAATTTCAGCGTTTTACTAAATGCATACGAAAGTATAAACGGTACTTATAACAAAAATACACTTTTTTAAATTTTTGTCTGTCTGTCTATTTGTTCCGGCTAATCTCCGAAACGGGTGGACCGATTTTGACGGGACTTTAACTGGCAGATAGCTAATGTCATAAGGAGTAATTTAGGCTACTTTTATTTTAGAAAAATAATAAGGGGTTCCTCACAAAAAAATTAAAACCCTAAATTACACGCGGGCGAAGTCGCGGGGAACAGCTAGTAACTAAATATAATAATAATGCTTCTCACATAAGGAACCACTAATGTAACTTTCAATAATCCTCGAACAATAGAAAGAGTAAATACAAAACAAGTAAGAGCATTACGTTTCGTACAGCTCATTTCTATTTAGAGGGGCCCTCTTAGGGACACATGCGCACGCGTCGCGCCGACAATCACAGTAATAATATCTAAAAAATAATAATAAATCCGGGTGAAGAATAAAGAAAATCACCCCCCGGCTCCCCTTTCCTTTATCTTGCAAACAGACTTCAAAATGTTAAAGATAATAGGGGTGGACCCCATGTTCGAACGTGCACCTTTCGCGGGGGTTGCATCCACTGCGCGTGCGTGAGGGGAGACGCGCGCCGCGTGTATTTGGCGGTTTATTTCAAAATTCGAACGCGTCTTCGAGCTGTCACTTTAATATGATGATGTTTTTTTCTAATAAAATAATTTAAATACCTCTTACAATTTTTACGGCTTTACATACCAATTTAGCAAAATGGAATTCCTCAGTCTGTAATTACTGACCCTTTAAAACATCGGGGCTCGTACTGCTGTTTACGAGGGTGGCACTGAAAATTTCGGGAATCAAGGAAGTGACACAACATTACTATTTAAAATGTATTTATTGCTTTTCGAAGTATTCTCCGCGAAATTTGACACATTTTTCCATACGATGAAACCAATCATTGACCCAACCATTCCATTCGGAAGTTGGGGTCTCCAAAATGGCCGTTTTGTAGGCGTCACAGCTTCTTCAGATGATGAAAATCTCTGTCCACGCAATTTATTCTTTATTTTAGGGAAAGTATAGAAATCATTAGGGCTTAGGTCGGGGCTGTACGGCGGATGGTCTAATAATTCTATGTTTTCTTGCTCTAAAAACTCTTTTGTTCTGTGTGCGGTGTGAGAACACGCATTGTCGTGATGGATGATGATGCGGCGGTTGCAGTTCTCTTTACGGAGTTCAGAAACGACCTGTGGCAAACAAATGCTAGCATACCATTCTGCATTAACCGTTCTTTGTCCCTCAAGAGGAATAGTCGTAACATGGCCGGTTTTGGAGACAAACGTGGCCACCATTTTTTTTGCAACACTCCGTGAACGAACAATTTTTGTTGGCTTTAATTCATTTTCGAACACCCAAACTCGTGACTGGTTTTTTGTTTTGGGTTCGTACGCGTATAACCAGGATTCGTTACCTGATACGATGTTGTATACAGCATTTGAGGATCCTGCGTGGAATCTTTCGAGAGTTCTGACGCACCAAGTAACGCGAGCCGCTTTTTGCTCTTCACAGAGCGAATGCGGTATCCATCGGGAAAACAACTTTTTTACACCTAATTGCTCATGCAAAATTATTTGTATTTAACTCATGCCAATTTCTAAAGCCTGAATTTCACGGTATGTCACATGTTGATCTTTCTCAATCAGCTTACGCACAGCATCAACGTTTTCTTGGGTGACTGCAGTTTTTGGACGACCTTGACGGGGATCATCACTGAGCTTGACACGTCCACGTTGAAATTCAGCAAACCAGCAATAAATTGTGATTTTGGATGGGGCTTCATCACCAAATGCAGAAATCATCCGGTCAACACACTGTTTTTGTGTTAAACCACTTCGAAAGTCATAATAAATCATCGCTCTTGAATTTTCTCGAGTCAATTCCATTTTCTCAACGACTAAACAAGTTTGACAAAACCTTGTGAAAAGACCGAGAATCTTTTTTTAAATAAATAAATGGTATTCGATTTTTAAAACCAAGGAGTTTTCAATTAAAAAGATTTTAATATGGTACAGGAACAGTGGAAATATTCCATTCCCGATACTTTTAGTGCAGCCTATGTAGTTGCTAGTTGTATGGGTAGTAGATAACTTGCAGACTCAAACGTGGTAGAGTCATGCTGCAGCTATATTAATTGTATAGTTGTAGCACGAATGGGTCGGCTCGATCGGGGAAGGATCACGCTTGTTGTGTTTCGTATGGTGAGTGTAGAGAACTCGAGACCCTTTTTATTGGAAACGAGGCATTCCATCTTAGTCCTTACGGCTGACAACGCGTCTGCATTTTGATTCTTTATTGGGGATAAATGTAGATGTCTATGGGTCACTGCAACCACTTACCATCTGGACTGTGTGTCCGCTTGTCACACTTATCCTATAAAAATAATTTACTAAGAATGCCTCATAGTTTATAATCAGAATCACTGACCCTTTGTATACATCGTAAAATATAAATGCCCGCACTGCTGCTTGGCTGCTTTGTGAGGGTAGTAGATAACTACCCTGACGAACTCTTAGCCATAAAGAGTCCTATCACATGAAAACATGTTTATGAATTATATTGTGTTTTATCTTATTCATCATTTTCTAACAGCCTATCAAAAGTCACCTGCTGAACATAGGCATCTTCATAGATTGCCTCATAGAAAGGATATTTGCCATAGTTGCCCCACTTTGCCAAGTGTGGCAGCGGGATGGCAATCACAATTTTATTATTCTGAGCTGTTATCAAGCAGATCCTGCTTCCCATATCCTGTTTATTTTTCCTTTGCAGCCTCTTACGACACGCACGGGTTGATATGACCGAAATCATTGAAATATTTTATACCTTAATATTTACCTAATTTGATAAAAACTACAACACGTGATGCTCGGACACATCAGAATAGATGGACAGAACGAAATTACAAAAGTTCCTTGTCAAACTTAGAACCCTAAAGATTAATTAGCATAAAGATAATTATTACAGAGTTGCAAGGTTTTCGTTTAAGTTCTACGCGGACGAAGACGCGGGTAAAAGCTAGTAGGCAATATTTTTTTTTTATAAAATAAGGGTGACAAACGAGCACACGGTCCACTTGATGGTAAGTGGTTACTGTGGTCCATAGATATCTACATTTATCCTCGATTACGAATCAAAATGTGGATGCGTTGTCACCCTTGAGGACTAAGATAGAATGTCTCTGTTCCAGTAAAAAGGGTCTCCGGTTCTCTACACTCACCATACGAAACACAGCAGCATTAAGCTGCTATTTTACGCTGGTATTCTGTGAGAGCGTGGCCCTTCCCCGGTCGAGCCGACCCATTCGTGCTACAAATATACTATTAATATAACTGCAGTATGGCTCTACCACGTAAATATATTTAGCCTGAGACTAATAAGATACTTCCGTTTTACTTGTTTTTATAACATAATAATTTACGACCATAAAAGTTGAATTCTTAACGAGGATTCTTAACGAGGAGGGAAGTGCAGTGTTGGGCGACCCTCCAATAGTTATAATGTGACGATCTTATGAATGACACAGGTAGTCTATGGACTCTGTGGCATTCTGTGTAAGGGGTATAGAGTCAACAGTAGATTTATGATGTGCTGTCGTGAAGTGTAGTGTAGTGTAGGTGATGTACCTAGATGATTATGGGATTTGTTATCATTTTTTTTACCGGCCTCAAAGAGTCTACCACAGGACATGGGTCTCTCGCATTTTATATGCCTGAATACACATTATTTTATTAATGACGTATAAAAGTCATTTTAATTAAACTCTCGTATAATATATTGTTTGGTGATATACAATAAAGTGTGATACGTTCTAATTTTTGCAATATTGTCCTCCCACGTTTATCGATAAAAGAAACACGGAAATCATTTAAAAAATCGTCTGCGAATAAAATGAAAACCAATTATCGAGATATGAAACAAGAGCGGCAAAACCCCTGGCAAAGGACGCGAATCAAAAAGGCCGGAGAGATAGGTTCTGTCCTACCTTTGATTACCTGTGGACCGGACAGTGCTGCCAAAGACAATGTAGATGGAAATAGAATAAAGGAATAGAGCTATTTTTTTAACTTTTTAAGTGCGCCGTAATATTCGTATGTAAGGAGTTATTCTTTTGTTATTCAGTGACGCTACGCTAGTAGTTAATACTTCTTACAATTTTTTTTTAAATTTTAAATTGCAATTCGTTGGTGTAGTAGTTTAGGTAGACATTTTATATTACATGTTATAATATGTTATTCATTGTTTGCATTGCGTTATTTTTATTTTTTATTGCTAATATACTTGTGCTAAGAGATTCAAAATGTTTGAACATTATAATATTTTATTTTCAAACACTCAAAAATATAATTTACTTCTCTAAGCCGTGTATAGAAGTTTAATATAACACCACAGTCCATATCCATCTTGCAACCATTAATTACTGGTCCCCCGAACACTAGTAATCAAGCATAAAATTAAAGCTTGGCACACGCCAAGCGCCCAATAAAACTAAGGGTGTGTCCACACCGTACCTTATGGCATAGCAATTTGTTCAAGACATCTGGCAACACACCTGCCCGCGCCCCTCAGCACGTACGCTCCATACCGATACTCGAGTTTAACTATCAACTCTTATTAAAACCACGATCAAAAGTTATGGGATCGGTATAAGGCATAAATTAGCGCTCAAAAAACTTTACAAATAGCTCTCGTAAAATGGTCAATGTAATATGGTTTTGGCACAGGGTCCAACTCCAATGCTCCTATCATTCATCGTAGCGTTGTCCGTTCATTAAAATTCGGAAATGACGTGCCGCTTTCCGGCTGGAATTGTTCTAGGTTCGGTCAAGTGTGACTCTATGACATTGATAACCGCTAACGCTTTCTCATTAGATAGGACTAGTTCGGCGGAAAGTTTTAATTCGCCACCCGTCCAGTGCAGTGACATTGCTCAATTAGACGCATGTTCGGCAGTTGGGTATTTGTCGGTCTGTCTGTAAGCCGTCAATCTCAATACATGGTGTCTCACTACAGCGTGAGCATACAGCGTACCGCGTACGTTCATTCATGCCGTCAGCTAGTGTGACGCTGTCTGTTTAGATTTTACCGGATTTTACGACAGTAGCAAATACTTAAAATACAACAGGCTTTCGGTTGTATCGAAATTTGCTTCTTCATTGAAATGTCTTTTAAATCTTTAAAAAGAAAAATTCAAAAATATAAAAACTTAAAAACCTTACAGGAACTAATTGCCTTCTTTTCTTATAATTTTATGGTCAGTCTTCTAATTTTTAAGTCTGTTTTTTTGAAAATATTTAACATTATATATCTGCAATGAATGAATATTTCAACTTCAATGGTACAATAAAAAAGATAAAAATTGACATCGATGGCAAAAACAATTTTGTTAATGTGTGGAATAAAATATTATATTTATAAGGATGCTTCAACATCTAATATATATTGTTTGTAAGAAACGGTAAGAGACTTGTACTTAAGATATTAGAAACATGGAAACTCTACAGTCATAAGACGATAAACGTGCTTGTGTGCGTGCCCCATTCAAGACTCGGCGACGTCTTACGTCACATCCGCCGACGTCACCCGTCTTACAAGTGGGCGTGTGAATGCACTATAGTTTTTTTGTAAATGCTTTGACAGGTTGCGTCCTGAATCGCGGTGTCCGATGACGAGATAAATGAAGGGTTAATAAATGATTCAGTAACAGCGGTGGATTTTTGAGCTTTTTATGCAAATTATTTTAACAATACAGAACATTTTAAATTTCATTATTTATGTTCAGCATTGATCAACAAGTGTTTGTAATTTGTATTGTATGTGTGTGAAATGTGTTTCCGTTCTTACTTTAAGTTATTTATATTATGGACCATCCATTTTTTCTTTTAAATATTATAGATATTAGTGATATCTATAAAATATTACAGATTTCTATAAAATTTTATTATATAAATAAATAGGTATCTTTATGGGATTCTGAAAAATAGATAAAATGCTATTGATAATTCTGGTGAGAATAAAATGTTTACCGATATTAAGTCTGTTTGTTTAGGAAAATGAACAGTTTGTCACTAAACTTTGTGTTCATGCGTGGTAGAGCCAAGCTTTAGTGAACTATGGCTGCAGGCTGTGTTTCGTACGGTTAGTTTTTAAAACCGGAGACCCTATTTATTGGTAACGGTTCATTCCCTCTTAATCTGCAAGAATTAATCGATGATAGATCAAGATGTCTATGGGCCACGGCATTCACTTACCATCAGAATAACTTTGTACTTTATCATCTTTACTTGTATGGTTACCGGTGTGGTGTACCGTTCCACAAATTATTGCCCCCATTTTTGACATTGTCCCATATTGATATCAAAAAGGCTGTATATTTTAATTCCAAAAAAATTGCTGTTTGTGGTGATAATGATGTTTGCCTTACCAATTTGGTCTATGACGAAAATTTCCGGGCCCGTCATATTTTATACCAAATTTAAAATAACTAAAATCAATGTTATTTTTATCTGCCCGTAAATTTAATTATCTTCATCAAAATTTCCGGTATTGTAGCAAATTCTGCAATGGCGCACGTCCCCCAGGACGTCAAGGATGCGGGAAGGCCTACTGGTAATTTAGGCCAAGTAGACCAATTCAAAGCTCTATTATGCTCGATGGGGCTAAGAACCGTTCCTTCAATTTAAGCTAGCGCCCGCATACTGCAAGGGAGTAAATTTAAATGTGGGTACACATTTCGTGGCTTGCTTCTAAAAGAACTTCCTAATCCTATAGATCCTCGTATATACTAAACTACACATACGCTTGACCTCGTTTCATTATCATATCAAACATCCTATTTGGTTTGTCAGCTACGGCTTAAAGCTACAAACAAGATCGAAAAATCTCTAATATTAATGATCTGGATGTTGTAAAAATTACAATTACGTTTTTTTTTAAATCAAATAAGTGTGACAAATGAACACAAAGTCCACCTGATGGTAAGTAGATGCTGTGGCTCGTAGACTTACAATTTATCCTCGATTAAGATGTTGTCACTGCTGAGGGCTAAGTTAGAATGCTTCGTTATAGTAAAAAGGGTCTCCGGTTTGCTACACTCACCATACGAATCAGAGCAGTATAAGGCTATTATTTTACACTGGTATTCTGTAAGCGTGTGGGCCTTCCCCGGTCGAGCCAAACATGATATAGCAGCGTGTTTACCTACTACATAAATAACTGTTCTTATTACTTTGCTCATAAATAACGTATGTTAGTATGTGTTTACTTGTCTATTCCATTTATTAAGTGTTTCTTTATTCATTTCTTACGTCGCTTTGCTTATAGTTGATCATTAATCAAGTTTTGATAGCATAACATTACATTTTAAATTCTGTTTAGTAAAAATACATATCTAAATTGTTAAACGTAGTTCGGAAAATGATAAAATGAGTAAAAATTATTTACTATTTCTTTTTATTAATTTTGATTTTATACTTAATACATTTTTAAATGTCTAGATTTAAATCTAAATCATATAAATAAAGTTATGAAACCCAACGTTAAAAAAATGAATTAATACATCTGCACAAGACTATTATTATTATATTTTCATCGTTCGCAAATTGAATCTTCGCATCAGATAAAATGACACGAAATATGTCTATTGTATTGTGTCTAAGAGACTGAAGTTAAAATATAATTTTTTATGTGTTCATTTTAATGGATTTTGGAGGTAACTGATTGTCATTCTGGATTCGAATCCTAGCTGTGGACCTATAGACAAATTGTTGTTCGGATACTGCAATCATTCTAATTATGTAAGATAAGAATGAGTAATTGTTTATGTTTCTTCTATTCTTCATGAATATTTAAACACATCAAGAATATGGTTGTAGGTATAAATAAAATTTCCCAAAAGCACATAATCAAACTTGGCAATGATTTTTGTACAAAACAGTTTCGAAGAATTTAAAATTGTTTAGTTGAACTTGGAAAAAGTATTATGAAGTAAGTAACTTTTCAACAGCATTAGAAACAACATTATTAATAACACATGATAAGAAATAACCAGTAAACTCTCTTCAGCTTCAAAAATATATCACTTATTTCGTATACTCATCTAAAGCAATAAATTTCCTTAAAAGTAGTCCACTTTACAGCGAGTGTGCCACATTAACAAATCGCTTCCGTTCCACAAGGGCTGCTACCATTCTTTACCTGACAATTAGCCTCTTGAAGACTACTAAACGTGCAATAAAAAGATCAATGGGCCCAGCGCACGCCCCACGCGACACCTGGTTATTTTGTATAGAGACTTGAATCGCATCTGTATATCCGCAATTACCACCGTGTTACACGACAATACTAAAATTTATTGACGCATTGAAATGTGTTAAAATTTGGTCAGATTTGTGGATATTTAACATGGAAATTGAAGGTATGTTTTGATAGTGAACGCAAAAAATATCAAATACTTTTGATTATACAAAATTCTTCGAAATACGTTTATACTCGTAGAAACTCTTCGCTCCCATTTTTTTTTTAATTGAAGATGTGTCATTTTTATACAGGGCATCCTAGCATAAACTGTGGTCCACAGTCTTTCACAAATTAAACTTTGAAACACGTAACTCCATCATGGATCTAATTCACAAATTTGTGACAAAAAATAAAAAATATATTATTACATTATTTGTCATAAATTTCAAAAATAGTAATTTCCTTTAATTCGTGCTGCGTATTATTTATTAACGAGTCACAGACAGACTAAACAAAACTCGTAAATATTTCACTCAAGTATCAATAAATAAATTAAAGTTATCGATTCATGACGTCTTAAAAATAAATATTCAAGGTAACTACAGTATTTATATAAAAATTCTATCGTTATTATCGCCTAGTGAAATCGTCTCGATGTACCAAAACTCAAAATGCGTTTTTTTATAAATTACAGTTTAAAAATTCTAATTTTTTTTATCTCCGTAATTAAAAAAAATCTAGCTACTATACGGGTGCCAAACGATTGGTCGTATCACAAGACAGAAAAAAACTCCTAGACGCATCGATCGGGGAGCACGCGCCCGCGCCGGGTGGTCCCGCACGTGGCAGCCCCTATAGATCCCATCGATAACTTTGTTGTATTCCTTATCGATATCGGCAACACGTAACTATCGATGGCCTAGGAGTCGTGTTACGTTAAGAACCCTGTGACTTATCTCTGGAAGAAACACGTTCAAGTTACTTTTACACGTATGTTAGATCTTCTATTATTCTATTTATATTCTCCAGACAAATTAGCCAGTAGCAGCATCGGCAAGTTCCTAATCATATAGCGCATACTATAGTATATACAAGTATATATACAAATACAGAGGCAAATAAAAAATATACAAATATGATGGCTCCGTGACGCAGTGGCTTAGCAATGAGTTGCTGCGCTGGGGGCCGCGGGTTCGAATCCCGCACGGAACAAGTATTTGTATGGCCTGCAAATAATTGTTCCGGGTCTAGATATTTGTCCTTGTGCAATTTGTGTTTGTAAACGGCCTCCACGATACAGGAGAAAATGCTAGTGTGGGGGTAACATTTTTAAAAAAGAAAGAAAAAAGAAGTCTGTTCCTCACCTATCGTAATATATAACACTTATATGATGGACTTATTCGTGAATAAGTTTACAGATATAGTATACTGTAATGTTTACGATAATGATCGTAACAAATTTCTTGCGTATAGCAGGAATATTTAATACTGTTATCAAATTTCAATAGAAGAGGAGGCAAACGATCTTACGGTACACCTGATCGTGTTTACCGATGTCTATTACGAACACTCGTACCACTCTCCATTACAACCTGTCTAAATACTACTGCTAAACATAGGCCTTCACCATTGCTTAGCACATTTGGCAAACAGGTTGATAATCGTAGTTTATTATTTTTATTCCGCTGTTATGAGGAATATGTTGCTGCCTATCTCCTGGTTCAGTTTCTCTTTGTCGCCTATTACAACACCTTCCACGTCCCACGGGATGTTATGGAGTTGTGGATATTATTACCTCGTCATTAATAGAATTACCACTAAAAAATTAACTTTACTTTTGAATTCCAATAAAAGTCCAAACTAAGTGTACCTACCATAAGCTAAAGCTACAAAAAGCTTCTAACTAAAGAAGTCCTTTCGCCGCGGCCTCACAGTTATCGCGATTTTTGACATTTGCTGTGAAATTCCATATTTTGCATTTATTTATTTTGCATTTTTCAATGAAACAGATTCTAGTTTAAACCAGAGACTGATTTTAAACTGCTTTTTGTAATAAGACCGTTCGTGTTTTATGTTAACAAACAAAATTATGTATGGAGGAAGACACCATCATCAACCATATAGGGTTATTAAGATATTTTTTATTGATTACGTACTTAAACAAATGTTCGTTTATATGTATATGCTGCTATACAAGTATTACATAAGATAACATACACACACACAGCAGCTATATGTTAACAATTAGCTGTTTCCCGAGACTTCGCTCGCGTGGAATTTATTGCAATTGGATTTCATTGGTTTTATTTTCTTGCACGGTACCCTAATTTTTTTCCAAAATAAAAACAGACTCAGTTACTACTTTTAAACATGAGCTATTTGTTAGTGATAGTCCCATCCAAATCGGTTCACAGGTTTATGCGTGATGCGAGTTCAGACCGACATCCTGTTAGTTTTATTAGAGTAGTAGATATAGATTCTTGTAAAACGAATGGGTTGGCTCGACCGGGGAAGGATCACACTCTTTCACTTACCATCGGGTGGACTGTGTGCTCGTTTATCAACCTTATTCTATAAAAAAATACTATTGCAAATAATTTCTTTTTTGTTGGTAAAATTATAAATTAAATTTTCTTTTACAGATCCATCGGAGGGCCACGGGCAAATTTCACGCCGGATAAGTGTACAAAAACACATTAATGGTAAGAATATTAAATTTCATCACAAGCAACTTTCCAAAATAAAAAATTTAAAAGCCCTTTCATAACGGGCATATGCAGATTGTAAATTTACTTACGCGATCTGGTTTGCGGCCGGTCTCGTCGGCTACGTCCAGTTTAAAATCCGTTATTTCGCACATGCTCGTATCTATGTCTATTCCGTCTGCCGTCCGACGGGGGTGGACAGCGCATGAATTTTCCAATAATCAGACTTACGTCGTGCGTCAGTTATATGATAAAAGAGAATGCATGTGTCAAATTATAGTTTTTGACCAGTTATTAAGTAAATTTAACTACTTACTCTAGTAAATTATTTAATATGGCAACTTTGGTATGCAAAATGTTTTATACTTACGTGGTAAAGCCACGCTGAAGCGTATTACGGCTTCAATACGAATGGGATGGCTTGACTTTTTCTTATAGTATAAGGATGACAAGCGAGCACAAAGCCCACCTGATGGTGGATTTGATAGACGTCTACATCTATCCTCAAATAAGAATCGAAATGCAGATGCGTTATCACCCCTGAAGACTAAGATGGAATGTCTCGTATCAAGTAAAAATGGTTTCCGGTTCTCTATACTTACCATACGAAACACAGCAGCTTTGTGCTGCTATTTTACTTTGGTGTTCTGTAAGATCGTTGTTCTTCTCCGGTCGAGCCGACTCATTTTTAATACAACCATAATATAGCTACAACATGGCTCTATCGCGTATGGGGTAGTCTACACGTGGGGGTAGGTACTGGGGAAAGTTCTAAATCTCACAGAGAACCAGCGTGAAATAGCAGCATGATACTTCTGTGTTTGGAAAAATGATGACAAGAACCGGATAGCCAATACCCCATCTTAGTCCTCCGGGAGAGATGCTTCCGCACTTTGATTCTTAATTGAGGATATAATATTGAGGATATAATATAGGCGTCTATGTCTAGCAGCCTACACTTACTATCCGGGGGATGTAAAAATAGAACCAATGATATTTCGTTTACATTAACAGAGACGCAATAAAACTTATTTTACCAATTTCTTTGTTAATTTCTCTATTCTTTTTCTTATTTAGTCTATTAATACCCACTGTTAAAAATAGGCCTCCCCCATAGTTGTGTAAGAATACTATGGAACTGAGACATGGTCCTTCACTGCTGGCCGGATGATGAAGCTCAAGGTCGCTCAGCGAGCTATGGAGAGGGCTATGCTCGGGGTTTCTCTGCGTGATGAACTTATAAATGAGGATATCCGCAGTAGAGCCTGAGTGACCGACATAACCCAACGGATTAGTAAGGTGAAGTGGCGGCCTCGTACCGGCGGATGAAGTATGTGTAAGGCGTAGAAGTGTAGGGCGTCCCCCCACTAGATGAAGTGACGACCTGGTAAGACATGCAGGAATTCGATGGATGCAGGTGGCTCAGGACCGTGCTTTTTGGTATTCTTTGGGGGAGACCTATGTTCAGCAGTGGACTTGAGAAGGGCTGTAATGATGATGATGATGATCCACTATCGTCTATCCCATATCGTCCCGTGGGTGTCGTAAGAGGCGACAAAAGAAAACAAATCAGGAGATGGGCTGCAACGTCTTCCTAATAACGACTTAAAATAAAAAAATGCGGTTGCCAACTTGGCAAATAATCCCCTCTATGAGGCAATCTATGGGGGAGGCCTATGTTCAGTAATTAACTTTAATAGGCTATATCAGTAACGGTATACAAAAATTGATGCATATATACAGAGATAAAACTCAAAACAACCAGTTTTTAGGTAGCTGACCCCTCGTTCGGAAAAGTGAATATTTGAGCGAGTGAATTTTCGCGGTGCGCCAGGCGTGACCGGTCTGTTGACTTATTGGTGAGTGTCGCGCAATAGTATTTTTTACAAAAAAAAACTGTATTCCTCTACCAGTGTCTGCGTTTTACAGTTGAATGAAAATTATATGATATAGATATCGGATAGATATAGAAAGTAGGTATATATTATGGCAACATTCTTAAATCATATTCAAGCTATTGTGCTGGAACATTTTTTTAATTTCTTTTCTAAATTAAAAAGTAACAAAAAATATATTGTACTCAAAAAAGGTATATTTAATTCTAAAATAGGTAAATAGGTAACTTTCAAATAATTGCGAACACACAATGGGAATATCGATAAAGCGAAACATTAATCAAGAACAACGCAGTTTTGAATATCGAACGTTGCGCCGAAAGCGATGGTATCGCGTATCAATGCACAACCGCTATGTGAATTTGAGGCGTTACGCTTACACAGGCTATAAAAAGAATACACTTAAAACAAAAACTTTTTATGCTAAGAGTGAATTAAATAAAGCACTGGCTGTTTCAATGAAACTGGCTAGTTATACACTTTACTATTTTAATTTTTTAATTTTTTAGCATTTAAAGAAAATATCTGCTATTTCTTGTTTTTTTTTTACCGATTCTCATATACTCAGGAAACGTTTTGCTTTTCGTTACGTGGCCTTTTGTTATATAAGAAGACCATATAAAAACTATTTGTATTGAACACCTAAGGCGAAACTATTTTGAACCCGTCATAAGTTATTTAACCAGAACTTAGTCTTATAAATGGTTTAAAATGCATATTTTGTATACCAAAACGGATCGTATAAGATTTTTAAATATATATATATATATATATATATATATATATATATATATATATATATATATATATATATATCCAGGTTATGGTTGCCGTGTTCAGTTATCAAGTTATATTTGGTATAATGAAACAAAAAATATTTGTTCCCTCGAAGTATCTGTAAATTTCACCGCATATAACAGCTTAAAAAACCGCGGCTCTCAACCCGCCTGCCGAACGTATGCAAATATTATCTGTGAAGCAATCTATGGAGACCTATTTAGCAGTCGACATTGATAGACTATAACGTTTTTCTAATAAATGCTCTACAAATTATTAATTTTTTTAATTTACTAAGATTAAAGAATTAAAAATTACGAATTTTCGAATTATATTTTAAAAGGAATGAATTTTGTATTAAAAAATGCAGCCAGCACACAACGATTCAAGCAGTGAAAGAAAAAATGAAAAGTTGCAAAGCTCTTTCTACAAGGTTTCATGGCCCAACTTCCTATTCCGATAAAACTGACGTGACGTGTCAGTTATGAGTTTCTGATCAGCGCCTAAGCCTCGTGCGGCGCCGCCCACCGTCTCTATCTATCAGTGAAGTTCTGAAACAAATCCTTTTGTTAAATATCAGTTTTGTAAGCTTAACCCTTTTTCTTTTACGTACGTACTTACTTTAAATGAATTCTGTAATACCTACCGTATGCATCGCGAAGACTGAGGTTTTGAAATAAAGTTACCCAAGCACGATTGTTTTAAAGATGTTATTTTAATTAAGATCTGCGTAGTAAAATAAAATGATGTGTCTTACCTACTTTGAAGAGCATCTCCCGCCCTTCCTCAATTGCGTGCACTATCACCGTCACCACTAATCCCAGCACCACTACTCCCAAGACTACTAAATTAGTAAGGACACCTATAACCGTAGACAATACGATACGTGTTTCGCATCTACACGAGGCATCCTCAGGTGAAGTAGACTCCGCGGTAGCAGACCACTAAGGGTCTTAGTCAAACTAGTTAAGACACATCATTTTGTTTTATTGCGTGGATCTTTTTTTATAGGACAAGGGTAAAAAGCGAGCACATTGTTTACCTGATAGTAAGCGGTTGCAGTGGCGCATAGACATCTACACCTATCCTCGTTTGCGAATAATCAAAATACAGATGTTTTGTCAGCCGTGACGACTAAGATGGAATGCCTCTTTTCCAGTAAAATGGGTCTCCGGTTCTCTACACTCACCATACGAAACACAGCAGGATTAAGCTGCTATTTTACGCTGGTGTTCTGTGAGAGCGTGGTCCTTCCCCGGTCGAGCCAACCCATTCGTGCTACAACTATACAATAATATAGCGGCAGTATGGCTCTACCATGTACAATTTTTTTTTAAATCGTTAATATAATGAATTTCCACAAAGTAACACCTGATTCTATTTATAGATTGTTTTAAGTTTATAATGCCCTATTACTTATCTAATATATATTAATAAATATTAATTCATTTTGTGTGTTTGATTGGATTTCAGTAGTGTGAATCTTGTTCTAGACATATTTCTCTAACCCTAATGTCAAATTTTAATCATATTCAACAAAGACAAAGTCGTAAGATTAATATTTCGGGATAAACCGAATTGTAGTGAACGACATTTGTCTTTTTGCTCTTTGGTATTGGCTTAAGTAAGCATTTAGGTTGAACCTAAAGCTTGACTATTTTAGTCTCGATTTCCAAAGCAACACTTGTATCCTATACTCCGTACCAGCTGTTATCAGATCATTTTCACTGAACTGTAAATGCCGTGATAACTCAGATATTTCTACCTATATACCTTAAAAGAATAAGATTTTTAAGGTATGTACGTAGGTATATAAAAATCCGTATTATATCCATATATATCCCAAAAAATATCATCGTTACTTAATCAACTCAACATTCATTAACATTAACAGTGGTAGAGCCACGCGGCAGCTTTTGCTGTCGCACGGATGGGCCGGCTCAAACCGGGGTGGTACCACGACCTCACAGAAAACCAGCGTGAAGTAGAGGCTTACCTCTGCGTTTCGCTTGGTGAGCGCAGGTGGCCGGAGGCCCCTTTTACTGGAAATGAGGCATTCCATCTTTGTCCTCACGGGTGACAACGCATCTACATTTTGATTTGTAGTAGAGGATAGATGTAGATGTCTATGGGCCGCAGCAACCACTTACCATCAGGTGGACTGCGTGCTCGTTTCTCACCCTTATTCTATAAAAAAAATCCCCAACCAAACTTTTTAAAACATGACAGTAGTTTGCAAAATATTTATATTTCTACTATTTTTAAAATTTATATTGTAAAGCCTAAATTTAACAATATAAGCACCTTCACAAAGAAAACTCTCAACTATAGCCTAATCAATATAAGTAGATAAGGCTCACTCATTCAGACGCTATAATTCCGTTAATAAAAATACAGAGAGCACGGCTCAAAGGGGGCACGGTGGGAGTCGGAAGCGCAGTGGGCTTCGGAAAATTCACCCGGTGAATGGTAAAACGCGGCGATAGACAAACAGCCAGGCTGACCCCGCGTCCGCCGCCCTCCCGCCTCCACCTAACGTGCATTTTGAAATAATGCCCCCAAAGGTTGCGTTACCGGCTATATATTCAACTACCGTCCACCATTTTCGAATCTCGCTGTTGATCTCGTCGCGAATTTTACGCGTTCGATGACAGATAACTTTTTTTTTATTAGCCGCTTACAGTTATTTATATGCACTCAGGACAATAGCAGCGTATAATGAGATCGTAATTGCTACGTGGAAGCAAATATGCTCTTAGCGGAGTTAAGCCACGCATACAGGTTATAAATCTAGTCGACACGAAATGGCTGACTAGCTCCGTCCCCCCGACCAACAGATCTATGCGCTACAGCCGAGCTGCTGCAAAAGTGTGCGCCATAAATTTTATACAAGCACGAGTGTACGGTAAAACTGAGGCAGGCATGTGTGCGTGAAAATTCGTGTATCGTAAGAGAAGTGGACATTGCCAGTTTTGCTTTGTATACGTGTCGTGTACCTAAATGGTGCCGGTGCCTACGAGATGCGGCGGTGTAACGGGGTAATCTAAATAAATTGATGGCAACACTGACGTGAGGTTAGTTAGCCGACGTTTTCATTAAACAGATCTCGGACAAACCGCATTGTAATGTTATCACCGACCACAACATTTGCCACTCGATATTAAAATTCTATTTTATTGCTTTAAACAGATAATTATATCAACTTGAGATTTTTTTAAATAATTAATACATATTAATTACTAACAAATGAGGGCATCCACGACTTTTTCTGCCACCAGGGCGGCGCCACTTTCGAGTGAGGTAAAATATTTGACAGATTTCATAGCGGGGACGATAATTTCTTAGGAAAATGTAATCTTTAAGGTTTCTTTCTGTGTTATTAGTTATATTTTATATTAATTACATTAGAAATGAATAAACCAAACTATAAATATAACTAAAAGACGACTTTTAAAAAAAAAGAGTTATAATGTGCAAAAAATTAAAAATCAAACCACTGACGCATTGTGTTATATATTAATATAATACTCTAGACAATGATAAACTATTATTTAAAACTAATTTCTCAATTAAATGACACTGTTTAACAAAAAACTTTACCTCAGTCGCTAATAGCGACATCTGGTGAGTGGAAGATTATTAGCCCTCATTGTTTAGGTAGGTCATATAACATTATTACACCTATTAGATTTTTTTTTCCAAATTTACTAATAGGTTCTTTTGGAGCCTACAGGGTCGACAGACTGAAATTTCGCTTTTTTTCCACCCTCCTAGGATCGAAGTAAGCGGTGCCCTTTCATGTAACTTTCCGTCCGGTCGAGTTCGAACACTGAAAGAAGTGTGAACCGGGCCGTAATAGGCGCCACTCAGGTGTGGTTAACTCGGAGAACGATGCCCGGAGCCACTTAGTCTGCGCAAATATCACCGACTCGTTTATTTTTAAAAACAGCCTGCCCATTGTAGCGACCAGAAAAGATGCAATACGCACGAATATGCGTATGGAAATTTCGGTGAAAAACCGTTCCGCGAAGGCTGCACGCACACAGTCATATTCCCGCTGTAAAGCCGTTATCGGTTACGCACTTATATTTAAACGTAAACGTAGCTAGATTTCTGCACAAAAACGCATCTTCTCCCTAACTCAACCTCCTGCTAGCCGGCGGGCGAACGAATACATTCGACTAGCTAGCCCATTTGCAATATCGCATTGTGTGAGTGCTTGTACGAATGCGCGTGTCTGTATGCGTCGCACTCACACAGAGCGAACTTTGCTTAGCCTGTGCGTAGTTTCGATATAATACATACGTCTATGTGCCCGCGGTATTGGTTTTCTGTAGAGCACGGCTTTAACAAATTTCAAATTCACAAAATCGTGATTGGTCGGTATTTTGTTTGAATAAGCGAACGCACCGGTGCCGGCGAGGCTTAAAATTTCACTAGATAATTCGTTTAGGTGTAAAATGATGTGTTTTATTCGATTTTGTTTCGCATAAAGCGATGTTTGCGATGTATTTACGTGACGCCTCTATTTGCTTGATTGTTGCGACGGCAAACAATCCGTAATTACTAGTCAGTTTTGAAGATATTTCAGTCAACAGAGCGGAACGTTTCATTGTAAAATTTTGAGGCAGTCGAGCTTCGTTCGATATAGTGATTACGTATTATCGATACAAATGAAGCAATTAGGCGCACGCGCCACTAACTTTTTGAAACCGGACGACAGACGCTCTAATAGCCACCCCGGGGATCCAAATATCAATTTCTTGAAAGGCAGTCATGCGCGTCTGTCGAATTAAGACCGCAACGCACTATTTTAAAGAATTTATAGACCCATCTATCATTCCTTAGCTTTGTTTTTATTTTTTAATGTGGTTTTTAGTTCTTTGCCAGCCAGTAAAGATAAACCAAGAACCCGAATAGATTATTAATATTTGTAAAGATTTATAATATTATATGGTTATTAATAATTAGTCATTAATTAAGCTACTTAAAATAACATTTCTATAAAAACCACCTTTATTTTGTATTTTCGGACTTTTAATTAAATAATGACTTGTAAATTAAAAATGGTATTAACCAATTCCGCAACCAACAGTTTAAATTTACCATGCATGAAAAATATGTGGTAGAATAAGTGGTAGAGCCACGCTGTTGCTGTTTTATGAATGCAGCACGAATGGATCGGCTGAACCGGGAAAGGACCATTTCCGCACAGAATACCACCGTAAAATAGCAACATAATGATGCTGTGTTTGATTTGATGAGCGACGAGAACCTTAGCCCCTTTTTTTTAGTAACGAGACATTTTATCTTAGTACGCAGAGGTGACAAAATATTTTTGACTTCCAACCTAGATGACGGCAAAATATTTAAAAAAAACATATAGGTAGATCTGATACACTACGGATTCAATAGTTGTTTTTTTATAGAATTAGAGTGACAATCGAGCACACAGTCCACCTGATGGTAAGTGTTTGCTGTGGCCCATAGACATCTACATCTATCTTCGATTACGAATTAAATTGCAGATGCGTTGTCAGCCGTGAGGACTAAGATAGAATGCCTCTTTTCCAGTAAAATAGGTCTCGGGTTCTCTACACTCACCATACAAAACACAGCAGCATTAAGCTGCTTTTTACGCTGGTATTCTGTGAGAGCGTGGTCCTTCCCCGGTCGAGCCAACCCTTTCGTGCTACAACTATACTATTAAAATAGCTGCAGCATGGCTCTACCACGTAATGTAATTTTCGTGCGTTATTGTTATATTATGTGCTTACATAGCCCCCTTCAACAAAGTCACAACCGAGACGTACGGGACCGGAAACGGGATACAAAAACTCGAACCAATCAATCCAAGATGACGATATTGAATATTGTCTACTCACGGTATCACTTCGAACATCACTTCCGAAATACTTGGCTTCCTTCAAGACGTCTTTGTTTAATTGGAATGGGCATACACTGGAAACCGATCGGGTATCGATGCGCAGTCATTTTCTATTTGTTTCTTTACGGCTGTTTGATACTCAACTCTATCACATCTTAATAGAGTCCGTTAATTTACTGTAACTTATAATAACGTTGCGTCGTGTACCGTGCAAGAAAATTGCCATTTCATTGCACACATGGTAACGCCGTTTGAGCATATGTTGCCAGGATAGTGATACTAGAAGAAAATTTTAATTGATTTTGAAAGCTCATTCTTAACAGACTATAGATAATATTAATAAAAATGCTTTAGGTTTTTTTTTAATTTCTTATAATTTCTGCTGAGATAAAACGCGTGCAAGATAGTTTTTTTATAGGATATGGTGACAAACGAGCACACAGTCCACCTGATGGTAAGTGGTTTCTGTGACCCATAGACATCCACTTCGATTCCTCAATAAAGAATCAAAATGCAGATGCGTTGTCACCCGTGAGGACTAAGATGGAATGGCTCTTTTCCAGTAAAAAGGGTCTCCGATTCTCTACACTCATCAAACGAAACACAGTAGTGTTAAGCTGCTACTTTACACTGGTATTCTATGAGAGCGTGGTCCATCCCCGGTCGAGCCGACCCATTCGTGCTACAACTATACTACTAATATAGCTGCAGCATGGTTCTACTACGTATAAAAATAGAAAATAAAATAGTAGTCTAGTTCTTTTATCGCCAATCCGCCTGCAAACGTGGGGATTACAGTTTATTATGAGAGTGACAATACCCAATACCCAACAGTAGACTACTTGCAAGGTGAAAAACGACACATTACATTTCTTGCGTTCATGTGCTCTGTGCATATTTATCTAAATATATCATTGCTTTGTTTATTAGTACTGAGTCGAGTTCAAATACCAGCAAAAATGATGCTGTACGGGTATATTTGCCGAGTTCGGAGTAATGTAGGTTTAACTGCCTTGATGGTCTTTTTTATAAAACCGAATTAACAAACGGACGAACAGTCGTCTTCCTTGTCCATGGACACCTGCAGCCAACATAACAGTACGTAGATACGACCTTCTTAGCTATTGCTACCGTCAAAAACTAATTCATCAAATATTGTTTTTTTTATAGGATAAGGGTGAAAAACGAGCACACAGTCCACCTGATGGTAAGTGGTTGCTGCGGCCCATAGACATCTACATCTATCCTCTGTTACAGATCAAAATGCAGATGCGTTTTCACCCATGAGGACTAGGATGGAATGCCTCATTTCCAGTAAAAAGGGCCTCCGGGCACCTGCACTCACCAAGCGAAACGCAGAGGTAAACCTCTACTTCACGCTGGTATTCTGGTGAGGTCGTGGTACCACCCCGGTTCGAGCCGGCCCATCCATGCGACAGCAAAAGCTGCCGCCTGGCTCTACCACTGTTAAAAATAAACAAATAAACCTAATTTGTCTGACACTTTCGCCAGTATCCATTCTCCCTTTTTGTATATAAAGATCTTGAAGCTACTGCCCACAACTTTCTAGAGACAAATACAACAAATAAATTTCTAGTTATTTTTTCAAAAATAACTGAAAATAATGAAAGCGGCCTTAGTTCCCTGAAGTACTTCGGCTCAGCTTCTTGAAAGCGTTACCCATACCGACCAATTCACAGCGTTGATATACGAGTATATACTTATATTAATACTGGATATATATTTAAATATATGTTACTGCTATCACGACTCTCTTTGCTAGATCTTTCTCTGCAGAGCCTTAGTAGCAAAGAGAGTTGTGATAGCTCATTGCGCAGTACATGAGCAATTCGGGTTCAATCTTTGCAAATTATTAATTGTTTAATAAGTGTTCGGCGGTGATAGGTAACATCGTGACGAAACCTGCATGTTTGAAGACACGTGTTATTGCTCCATAATTCTCTCAGAAATGAGAGGAGCGTGTGCCCAGCAGTGGGTATAATATGAGCTGTTACTTAATAGGGGCTACACACGATCACTTTTAATTGTCAGTTTTGACTGACCAGTTTTAACTGACAGTGAAAACTGACTGTGTGTACGATGAAAACTGTCAGTTTTTTTTATTATCAGCTAAAACTGATGATATATTGTTGATACATATTTTTTAACTGAAATGACGGAACTGATCAGTTAAAACTGTGCGTGTGTAGGCGGTGTTTCTTCAGTCGTGTTGCGATCATGAGATTGAGGTGGATTTCTTCACTCATTCTGAGATAGTTGTGCCAATCCTTCGAAACAATTTTTAGTTCGGTTAATAAATTAACATGGGAATAAATTTTCCTTTTCTTTAACCACTCTTTACACCACTCTTTGCGTATATTTTTTTTATTTCTATTTTTTAAAATTATTAATAAACCAAGCACGGCTAAAGCGTCGTTGCCGGCTGATGGCATCTTGCGATGGTAATGTTGTTTGTGGTCAAAGAGAACAGTTAAAACTGAACGTGTGTGGGTGCAAAGGACGTCAGTTTTCACTGTCAGTTAAAACTGATCAGTCAAAACTGACAGTTAAAAGTGATCGTGTGTAGCCCCTATTAGTTTTATATGTTACGGTCTGTTATAATTTAAAACATGTTAGTAAAATAAAGTCATTATTACAAATGCACAATAATAATTCAAAATTATAAATTTTGTACAACTGACTTCAATATAAATTATTAAGAATAACTCAAAAACTATTAGTCAGACCTTAATCAAATTTATATGGGACCACGTGAGAAGCACCAGCTTTCAAATCATTGAAATCGGTTCAACCAGAAAAAAGTTATGAAGTGACACATAAAAAAAAAAAGCATACAGTCGAATTGAGTATCGTCTCCTTTTTCAAGTCGGTAGAAAATATGGCAAGCGTAACGTAAGGCACCAGGCACATCGGCGGGTGAAGCGACAGATGCTCGACGGCCGGTACGCCACGACAGCTTGCCCGGCCGTTGTTTACTCATTAATACCGAATTAACTGCTTAGACATTCATAGAAATGTTCTCCTGTTGGTTGTTATAGAATTAATAATATATGATTCTGAATTTAATAAAAGTTTTTACGTGGTAGAGTCATGCTGCAGCTATATTAGTAGTATAGTTGTAGCACGAATGTGTCGGCTCGACCGGAGAAGGACCACGCTCTCACAGAATATCAGCGTAAAATAGCAGCTTAACACTGCTGTGTTTCGTATGATGAGTGTAGAGAACCGGAGAAAGAGGCATTCCATCTTAGTCCTCACGGGTGACAACGCATCTGCATTATGATTCTTTATTGAAGATAGATGTGGATTTCTATGGCTCACAGCAACAACTTACCATCAGGTGGATTGTGTAATCGTTTGTCACCCTATCCTATAAAAAAAGTTTCATCACTCTTTTTATTTTTCTTTTTTAACAAATTGTTTTAGGATTTTACATCAAGACACGTCGACATACGTTTTTTACATAGCTTTACATCGAAATTATTTATAAAAGCACTTTAATGAAAGGAATTAAATGATATAATAAGTCCTTCTTCGGCTTAAGAAAGTGTAATGATACGATATGAAATCCTCAATCTTGCGTAGTTTTTTTTTAATTTTGTCTTCTGTAATATAATATAATATAATGAATACCCGCGAAATCAAAAATTAAAAGTCTGATTTTAATTAGGCTTTTAAACGTCTTTTACCTTGTACTTTAAAAAGCTAAAAAATTAGCCATGTCTATAAGTTTATAAGTCTATTCGCTTCAGGTAAGGACAACTCGTTGCGCGACCGCTTTGACCATCGCGCAATATTTGTGATAGGCCTTAATGACACTTGGGCACGCAATCATACGAAATGACACACAATTATTATCTTAATCTTTTTAAAACGCCATTTGTAATTTTAACGTTCTCTCTCAGAAACGTCATTAAATATGAAATAGCTCGAATGTATTAATCAATTTACTTACTCCGATATATTTTAAGAACACAAGATAAATTATCTTACTCTTCTGTAGGTCAATAATGATAGGTAAGTATCAATTTTTCTTGAAAGTCTGTATGCAGTGTTCATAGTGTGTTAGAAATTATTCAAAGTTTCAAATTTGTTCCTACATTAGATTCAAGTCATCATGATACTTTCAATGGTGGCGATCATCCCCAAAAGACATAACACAGCATTCCGGTTAGCCTTCACTCTCCCATGGGAACTTGAGCCTAGTTAAACAATGAAACATTGAAACAATGAGGTGTCCCGCGACCTGCTTGCTCTCAAGACGGGCCCTCGTGAGACCCGAGAGAACAATGCCATCCTTAACCGCGACAAAAGGAGCGTTTAATGCTCGAAGAAAACGTTCAAGACAAAAAGTGCAAAGTTACTCGTTTCGCTCGCTCGTGATTAACGGTCCTTTGAAACTCAGTTATGTATAATATTATTCTTTAAGCTATTGCAACTTTATCTTGTAGAAATAAATGGCATTACTCATAATAATTATCTGTTACTTAAATGTTAATTATCTTTATGCGTGTCTCTATCTACTGTCATTTACTGAAGAGAGAGAGAGAGAGAGAGAGAGAGAGAGAGAGAGCAATTTTAAGCATTTCTTAACATGACGACGGTTTTTATGAGTAAGGACGCAAAGCTTATAATACCAGTTTAGAGCGATAAGTATTATTACGTTTACGCAAAACACAGAACATGCTTACTGAATGTAATCCATTTTATTGAAAAAGGAAGTTACCCCTACACTAAAAATTTCTCCTATATCGTGGAGGCGTTTCAAAAGTATAGATTAATTTAAAAAATCTAGAACCGCAATAATTATTTATAGGCCATAAAAATAGATTTTCCTTGCGGGAATCGAAACCGCAGCTCGCATTTACAAATCGTTATTTTTCTTTCTAACGTAACATGGATACAATTTACATAGGTACATAATTTGCACGTGTAACAACATCTAGGTAATATTCTTTGGTTTATTAAAATATAAAATACATCATTCCTTCGTATAAATATTACCTAGAAAATTAAAGAATAAAGTTGCAGCCTATATACGTCCCACATTTGGGCACAAGGCTCCCCTGATTTCTGAGAGGGTTATGAAGTTATTTGACTGCCGGGCTGTTTCTGTGCGTGGTTGTAGTCTTCACATGTCCTCGAACCTATTTTATTCCTTAAACATACAAGTTTCTCACGATGTTTGCCTTCACCGTCGAGCACATGGAGGTGGGCACTTAAAATTGAAATTCATAATGTATTTGATACCGGAGGGGATCAGACTCAGATTCCTCATGAGCTAACATGGCTTTTTAGGCAATAACGCAAATGTTACGTCAGGTTTAGGCGGCTAAATCCTACCTAACAATTGTAATTTTGCTCAAACTTTATTACGTACCTATACTTAAACCATTGTGAAAATCTGCCGTGTAGTGGCGGTGTTAGAGAATCCACCACCCGATATAGTCCCATGGTCCCATGGATATTGAAGGACGCGACTTTGAGCTAGCGATATAAACATTTCGTATCATCGTAAATGCAAAATGCCCAGACGAGATTCCCAGCCGATGCTGGGACAGGGTCATGTCTGACGGCGGGCTACGGTTGATAAATACTGATTTAAAGACGGCTGATAAAGAAGCAGATTTTTTTATAGGATAGGGTGACAAACGAGCATACAGTCCACCTGATGGTAAGTGGTTGCTGCGGCCCATAGACATCTACATCTATCCTCTATTACAAATCAAAATGCAGATGCGTTGTCACCCGTGAGGACTAAGATGGAATGCCTCATTTCCAGTAAAAAAGGGTCTCCGGTTCTCTACACTCGCCATACGAAACATAGCAGCCTTAAGCTGCTATTTTACGCTGGTATTCTGTGAGAGCGTGGTCCGTGGTCCTTCCCCGGTCGAGCCGAACCATTCGTGCTACAATTATACTACTAATATAGCTACGGCATGACTCTACCACGTAAAAAGATTGTAAAAATCTAATATTACACCGCCATGTAAACCTTTGTATGCAATCAGTACGACCACATAATTGTATCCAAGTTCTAAGGAACGGCTTGTCTCATAATCAATAAAGCGTATCTCCAAGTCTCTATATCAACCGTGCGAAAAGAAACACACTACTCAACTCGTATCCTCAACCGCAAAATCAGCGTCCGCTCTCGACTCGTCGATGGCTTTCCTCTACGTCCGGACTCGTAGTTCTCACAATCAAAAAAAGATTTGTCACTTAAGCAGATAAGGGGCTAAGTCCGGAAGCAATAGTTCCCAGGCCGCCGGGCCAGCAAACGATTATCACCCTTAGCGTATCACTTACAACCGCTGAGTGACCCTTGAGGGTTACGCTTTCGGATACTCGTCAAATGTTTGCAAACTTTTCTCTAATAATTGTTAAAGTCATAACTTTAGTGATTGTGTTAATTAAGGATTATGTGTTAATAAGGCATATTATCTTAGATTTTGTAATTTATAATAAAATCTACGGACACATTACTTAATTTTAAGATATAGTCCTTTTATTACCACGTTTTTATCAAGTCACTTTCTTGTTTGTCTGACGTCCGGAATCCGGATAAAATTTAGTAATTGATTCAAACTAACATCCCGATGAGCTGGAAACTTGGAATTTTGGATATAGCACAAGTTTGTTTGTAGATATATCAATCAAACATGTTTAATGTCACATCAAATCAACAGCATTCTCTAAGTTCACTATATATTATGGCTTTTTATGAAAGCACTAGTTGGCATGCAAGGCTGAGATTGGTCTATGTTCACCTTTCTGATGGATGGAGATGGATTAGTAAACGAGTATCCAATAAATTTCGAATGGATAATGCTGCTCTTTCTCTCAAATTTGGATTTCATATGCGTCATCAGTTGGTAGGATACTATTAATAAACAATCTCAAAATTTTATCGAATCACGCACCCAAAAAAAAAGAAAAAGAAATATCCATTTGACGGTTCAAACATTTTGCAATTGAATGTATCCGAACGCGTATGTCCAGACTTGACATTCGTGCGGTCGTCGCGGCGGGCGGCAGGAAGGAAGTGTAAGGCGAGCGCGTGAGAAGTGCGCGCGCGCCGTGAGAAACTGCCCTTAACACAGGTGGTGTGCATAACGCCGACGTGTTTTAATTCATTGTTCACTTTAGGGAGGGGCACATATATTTAAAAATAACTCTCTGATCTTATATTTTGGAAGACGGCAATACGTCGAAGAAAGAAAATGCATACTAGTTCTATTCCATTTTTTTATATTTTATGTGCGATATTAATGATTATCATTATTGATATCGAATAATTTGACACCTTATAAGGTTTTATAAAAATAAGATGAAGAATTTTTCTGAAATATTATTTTTTATGTATAATAGTGCATTGACATTAATTGCAGATTCTTGAATTAGATAGGTACTTTCATTTTAGAAGCTTTAATAAAGAAGAAGTTAAAATAAGGTTAGTGGAGGGACTTACTCAAGTTAGTAAATATTAAACCTGTTGCTATAAAATAAGGCGTACAATAAGCTGGAAACCCAAGACATTGCGATTAAGTTCTAAGAGATCAAAACGCACATATATTTTGATTCTTCAGTTAACTTGTTATTCTTTAAAAATGTTGACTTACGTCAAAATGATTCCTGATTTTCAATTATTTCAATTCTAATATTAATATATATATATATAATAAAATCACCCAATTATATTTTAAGTGTTTTATAGGCGGAAATATAACACGAAATTAAATTTAGGGTCAAACACACCAGTCTCCTCAACAATTTAAATCGTGCAAAGAAATCATCTCGTTTGCGGGCGATATATTGTGGTGAGTCACGGGGTCGGGCGTGACATGACGAGCTCAATGAAAAAAAGATCACCGCCAATCGTTCCGTGCTAAAGATCAGGGAGCGACGACCTTAAACCATGGTACAAGTCATAAGGAGAGAGTGGGGTGGAAAAATCGCTATTCCTTGGCTAGTTCCCTTATAACTTTACCTATTTACTACTGAAAATAAAAATTAAACCCCTATTAGAGAACTTCCGACTTATAAACAACCGATGTTGAAGAGAAGAGCAAGCGATAATTACTTTTAATTATTTAATCATAGACTGACTGTATCTTTTTTAGACCCATCAAGATAGAAATATACTTGATTATTATTAAAAATATATTATACGATGTTATTTATTTACATTTGTATTAGTTAGAAAGCCACTTCAAATTTTAAAAGTTTTTTAGATACCCGTTACTCACCTTTCTATTTCTTTCTTCTGTAAATCTTAAAGTAATTATTTCCCTCAGTATTTCCAAGGATATTTTATAATTCTTAAAATACATTACAATGACTCACCGAGGTCTTGCAGTCACCTACCGCTCGCCACCTGTACCTCGAGCCGTAAGTTTTGGAAGTGCGCGTCCATTGGAATCACCGGAAGGAATCAGGGGCTCGGGGCACAATCTCGACGTCCGGAGACGCTTCCGGCCGCCGCTCACCGCCCGTGACCTGCGCGCGCGTCGCCATTGTCGACTTCGTGCGCTTGTGATGTATGGATAGTTCTATCAATGGAATAATTAGGTTTCATTTAAGGCACCTGAAAATTGGTCCTTTTAAAAACTTCAAGTTTTTGAAAAAGAACCACTTGGAAGTTTTTCTTTATTAGCTAAAATGGTGTTATAATTTTGTGACTAATTAAGGAATTTTCTATAAAGTGGCTTTCAATAAGCAAGACCAGTACATACAGGTGTTTATACTCTATATTATCTCATTATTTCTTTGGTAATGGACTCGTACGGTTGTACTTTTGCCAGAGTCAAGTATTAAATTATCATATAAATTTATTTGTTTAAAAACATCTTCACAATATTTTGACGCGTTAAATTGCGAAAATTTAAATAATGAGGAACGCTTCACGATTTTGCTTGTCATCCTTGCGCGGGCGCCATGGTAATCTTCTCTGTATTGTCCTAATTTTAGTACATATATTGCTAAAGCAAGTACTACCTATATTACCTCTTTTAATTAAAGTGTATTTCTTATAATGTGCTAACGTTAACATTTTATTAATTGGCTCCTAAATGATTACTTTTGCAGAACAAAAAATGAAATGTTTGGTTTCATTAGCTTTGATTATAGATTTAAGCGGAAACTACTAAGGTACAAATTATAAATTTCTTTCTCAAATATAATTATGACAAAGGAATGATAAATCTCTATATCTAATGAATATTCCAGAATAAAGAAAATCAATTTACTCACATTTTACGAATTCAATAAAATATTTCTTGACACCTCACGGGAACAAATATTTCGATAACAATTTGCATTAACTTCAAACACTCAAAGCAACGAACAGAAGTACGAATGAGATGTGAAAATAAACTCCTGCTTTTATAAAGATCAGGTGGATATTTATGCACCTCAAGCCCTCCAGTCGCTCCCGCCAAGATTCCGAAATGGAATTGGGAAGCCGCGGGGGTTGATCAGCTAAATACGTATAATTTGATGGAGTTTTTCTTTATTGTGCATTTTTAAACTTATGTATTATATATGTCTATTATGTACATGGATTGGTACGTGATTTTTTATTATAGTACAAATTTTAAAAATATGAGTATGCTATGATTGACTTTGAGTGATTGTCCATTTAGAAATAAGCCTACAATAAATTTTCTTTATCGACGTAACAATGTATCAATCATTGGTGATCCTAATACAAAAAAGATGTATAAATGTACAAACAATGAGTTATTTAAATCGTTACGAAGCTAACATTTTGTTTATTTAAATTTAATAAAAGATAATTTTTATAAAAGAACAAAAACAATTGTTATAATTCACGTAGATTCAATTTATTTACATACGTCAAGTTTTACATTAATAAAAATTTAAAAAAATAATGACAGTATGAACAAAAGATTGAACAGTGATTAAAATTTATTATTGAGTGTTTGGTTCTTTTGTTATTTTAAAATGTACAGATGTAGCAGATGAATTATTTTTCTACAAACTTTAAAAAGGACAGAAAGTACTCAATTCGACTGTATGTTCCTTTTTTATGTGTGCTACCTCATAACTTTTTTCTAGGTGAAACGATTTCGATAATTTCCTTTTTATTTGAAAGCTGGTGCTTCTCCTGTGGTCCCATATAAATTTGATTGAGGTCTGACCAATGGTTTTTGAGTTATCCTTAATTATTTATATTGAAGTCGGTTGTGCAAAATTTTGAATTTTAAATTATTCTACGCCATGGTAAGAACATTGTACAACCTATTCTTGAATATTTTAATTTCAATTACTTTACAGTTAGTTAATTTACACCTCGAAATGTATAAAAATGTTTATGTACCAACATGCACATTTCAAATACGTATCAATCACACTGCATTTATATTATTGTTGTAGTAGGTACGAATGAGTTGACGTATGTGTAAAAAAGTGGAGACCTATTTAATTGGAAACGAGGTATTCCATCTTAGTCCTCGGGAATGACAATGCGTCCGCAATTTGATTCTTAATCGAGGATAGATGTAGATCGCTATAGGCTGCAGATCCACTTAATATCAGGTAGACTAATTTAAAAAAAAAAACGGAAGCATGTATTCAACACTGTATGGACGTGAGGCGCGATACTAGAGAATACGATACTACTTACCGTTACATCCTATTAAAGTCCACTGCTGAACCCTCCCCTATAGATTGCCTTATAGGAAGGATATTTGCCATAGTTGCCACGCTAGGCGAGTTGGTGGCCAACCGCAGTTTTTTACTTTTAGTCGTTATTAAAAAGACGCTGCTGCCCATCTTCTGATTTGTCTCCCTCTGTTGCCTCTTACGACACCCACGTTGGGTAGTGGATATTCTTACACCGTCACTACACGGTACACGATACTACTTAGACAAACTTTGACAAACGATCACATAATCTATCTGATTGTAAATGGATGCTGTGACCCACGGATACCTACAATTATCCTCAGTTAATTAGATATCAAAATGCAGATGCGTTGTCACCCTTGAGGACTAAGATGGAATGCCTCATTTCCAGTAAAATGGGTCTCCGCTTCTCTACACTCACCATACGAAATACAGCAACGTTAAACTGCCATTTTACGCTGGTATTGTTTGAGAGCGTGGTCCTTCCCCGGTCGAGCCAACCCATTCGTGCTACACTATACTACGAGTACTAATATAGCTGCAACACGGCTCTACCACGTGTAAATGAAAATGCAAAAATATGCAATATTATATATAAATATGCAAAATCTTTAAAAATTTTGAGTTCTATTGTTGCTTACTAAGTGCTCAGATGTGAAGGGAATCATTGTAAAGAAACCTGAACATCCGAGAAATTATATTCCAGGACTCATGAAATCCCCCAACACGAATTATACTAGACTGTCTCTGCTTTAAACCTCTATGAAAAATAAGAGATTGCCTGTACACAGCAGTGGCACGTATGTTAGGCTGTAACTTTACTTTAGCGTGTAACAGACTAGCTGTTCCCCGCTACTTCGCCCGCGTTCAATTTAGTGTTTTAATTTTTTGCGCGGAATCCTAATTCTTTTTCTAAAATAAAAGTAGCCTAAGTTACTCCTTATAATATCAGCTATCTGCCAGTGAATGTCACGTCGAAATCGGTCCAGCCACTTCGGAGATTAGCCGGAAAAAACAGACAGTCATACAGACGGACAGACAGACAAAAATTTTAAAAATTGTATTTTTGTTTTAAGTACCGTATACAATTTCATATGTATTTAGTACAAAGCTGTTATTTTGATGTTACAAACAGACACTTCAATTTTATTTATTTGTATAGATTGTATAGATGATAATTATCATAGGTACAGGTAAGATAGATAAGAAATACGATATTTTACTCATAGACGATAAAAGTAAACCACAAGTAGACAGCAACCATCCAAGCCATCATTAAAGATGCTAGCACTGTCCGGACGGCACTGTACCTTAGCCTACCTCAGAATGCTCTAATTGCAATCGATTGCTTTTAGTGATTCTTTTTTTTTAAATTGCAAATTTTTAGTTATCGTAAACGGTTAGTTCCGCATACCAAATGCATAATATGCAAATTCTCACTTATGCGAACGCCTAGTCGCGGGTTTAATAATTGCTTTCCTTACGTAATTATAATTGGCGCGAAAAGTGTGTGCATTAATTATTCATTAGGCCTGCTCACCCCTCATTTGCCGCGTTGACTTGAGACACGCTAGTTAAACAGGCGAGTGGCCCGATGTTTTTGTAGTTGTGAGCTTATTTTTCTTAAATTTATTTTCGGCCATGTTTATATTTCTTTGTTATAAATTTTTTATTACATGCGATTACTGTCAGTATAAAGTGTAATACAGAAATATTTCCTTTCAACTTCATTACTGTGCCATTTGTAAGAAAAATCCCCAATCACAGTCGACGTGTTTAATATTTTTATTTTTAACCATCAATATTACTATTATACCACCATCAATATCAATTAATTGTATAAAGTTTAACTAAAATTTCACCGAATGTTAATGGTGACAGTTTTATTAAAAGTGAAAGTAATTATTTACATAGAAAAGACCATATTACTTTTTCTAAGAAAACTTCCAAATTATTAGTACCTACCTACGTAGTCTAGTATAAGAATACGGATAGGTAATTATGGATCATTTTACTTAATTGTACTCTAAATAATGTTCTTTTATCTTTAATTCAGTTCAACTAATAAACACAGTGATAAGTTAAGATAAACATTTGAGTATGTCAAATATTAGCTTAATGTTTTGTATAAATTAAAATGAATACACAATCCAGGAAATTATAAACATAAAAAACAACAAAATGGTTCGTCAGTTACGGTGTGAACGCTGAAAAGTAATCAAGAAAACGGTTCTTTCAATATATAATCAATTTTCATCTTCAAAGAAATTATTAATATAAAAAGCAACAAAAATGGTTTCACAATCACGGCGCAGAACCCTAAAATGTAACCAAGAAAGCGGTCTACAGAAAAGTGTAACAAAAGGAGTAGCTGCGAGGTGCGTGAAGAGGGCAGACAATGTCATGTATCAAGTTCATACCGTGCGCGGGTTAACCAACCGTCTGTGTACACTCAGCGGGATAAATCTTGCAGCGTTTATTTAAAGTATATGAAGAAATGTATGCGAATTATTTTTTTAGCAAGATGCGTGCCGGTACGTCTAGTTGTAATAGAAAAAAACAAACTTATGATTGTCATATGAACAAGGATAATACATAAACAAATGTCATATTATGTTGTGCTATAAAATTACCATTCTGTGTCCTTCGCATCTCAGTTATAAACAAATGATGTAGTCGGTGATCATCCGAACACCTAAAATATTGTCTGTCACCGTACAGGATCTAGTTTAAACAGGTTCATAGTTTAGCGAGCACTGGCTGCGTTCTGGGGTAAATTTCTATTTTGTAGAAAAATACCTACCTACTCCTGTTATTTCCCATAGTTTCAAATTATTAAAAATTCAACAACTCCTTTGTTTACTTACATGTAAACGCCGTCGTTTGCTAGTGTAATATACAGATACTTAATATTTAAAAGAAATTAAAATTATTTTTACCTATTGTAAAATTTATAGTGCTTATTAAAATGAACTCTTCTTTCTATAACCCTAAAATAAAAACTGGATAAATACTAATTAATATAATTAAATGTATAAGTGGACCAAACAAGATCAATCGTTAAAACAGTAATAAAAAAAATCCAACTGTAGTAAAAACTTGACTAAAAAGAGAAACATTTATTAAAGATGGTAAAAATTTATTTTCCTATAACCGCTTAATGAAATAAAGTGATGTGTCTAACCTAGTTTGAAGAGCACCTCCCTCAATTGTCTGCACTATCCCCGTCACCACTAATCCCAACACCACTACGCTAGGAAAGACACACCACCGTTTATAATACGACGTGTTTCGCCTCTACACGAGGCATCCTCAGGCAAAGCAGACTGCGGCGGATGACCGCTAAGTGAACCTATGTGTTTTATACCCTATGTCACTTCTACAACTAAGACGAATCTGACAACACCCCATAATAAAATCCATCAAGCTGCTTAGGTTACATAACATGTTAAAAAATAGACATACATACATGAAGATATACATCCATTCGAAAAATATTACCTTCCTTAAGCAGTCGGTTAGTAAAAATATAAAAAGGTCAACGGTAAACATTCAACTAAACGTATCTTAATTTTTTTTCTAATTCAGACGACTGTACTTAGCGGTTGCTTACGCGCTAGTAAGATTTAGAAATGTCCGCACAATACGACATAGTACAATGCGAATGTAACGCGATATCGGCTCCAAGTGTGGGAAGTAATCAGAGCGACCCGCGCACCTCTGCTTGAGACCGCCTGAGACAATACAACGTTTTTTGCCGCTTTTAAAACATTTATGTTGATTTCTTTACGGCCTTTTGTTATAAAGAATAAAATATACCATTACCGTGTTTACTATTTATAGTAATGATTCATCATCATCATTACTACAGTCCATAATAACTCCACTGCAGAACATAGGCCTTTCCCAAGGAACGCCTGAGCCATCCGCGTCCATCGACTTCCTGCATATCTTACCAGATCGTCACTCCATCTTGTTAGAGGCAGTATTACACTTCACTTATTATGCCACTCGAAAAATCTTTCTTCCCCGTCGTTTGGCGTTTCTTTAAGCTATACACCGGTAGTAGAATCAAAGTAAGGGACAAAACGCAACTAATCAGTAAGCTGATGTGGCAATGGGCCGGCCATATAGTACCTCCTGATCAATCAGTTCATCATCAGCTTAGAAAATATTATTATTGATACGTATATATTTTAATATAGAATAGGTTAATAAACGAGCACACAGTCCACCTGATGGTAAGTGGACGCTGTGACCCATAGACATCGACATTTATCCTCGATTAAGTATCATAACGCAGATGCGTTGTCACCCCTGAGGACTTAGATGGAATACCTCGTTTTCAATAAAAGTATCTCAGTTTCTCTACACTTACCATACGAAACACAGCAGCAATTTTACGCTAGTATTCGCTGAGATTCGTCGTCATTACAAGTATCGGTGAACAAGTTTTTAAGGCAAACCGGAAATTTCTTACATGATATTTCTATATGCCAAATGCATACCCTTGCAAAGACAGCTCGATTGAATAATAGTATTTTTAGTATTATTTCGCCAAATAAAAAAATGAATCAACCAAACTGTCTATAGATATAATGCTAAAAATACCCTAACAGCATTTACCAAGTTAAGCATTAATAAATTTCTTCTATAATTAGAAATCATAATTTCAGTATTCTAATTTCCTCGACATAATAATTTATATTTAAGATAATATGTTGTATAACATCGATATACATGTACTACGTACTAGAACTCAATGGTTGTAGAAGCAAAAGGTTTCGAAAACCAAATACCTACGCGTAAATATTCAATACCGGCGAGCAAGTTGTATTATGACAAATTAAACTGCGCGTAATTCCTAGAGGGAAGTGAAGCCACAGACGGATCGGCGGATCGCCTCACGCCATCCTTTTCCCGCATTATTTTTTCTTCCACTAAAGTCTAGGCAGACTTGGGGAGTCTGTCTTACCCCTTTTGGGGGGTACTTGAGGCCCTTATCTGTTGTAAGTTTGTACAGCGTAGTGGATCGTAGGGGACCCCTTTTCTGATGCATCTTGAGCCTTGTGTTGCGGTCAATGCGAAAGATGCAACCGGACATTTTATACAATGTCTCATTTCTTAAATGAAACACTTAATTTTTTTAAGATTTAAATGTTATTTATTAATATTCAAATATTTATGAGAAATAACAGATTGCTGAATTACGTTAATGTAGATTTCTGTTAATATTAAAGATACGTGTGTAATGTGATAATATTAATTGTTGTAGTAACAAAATATTATTTTATACACTTTATTTTTACACAAATTAAGATTAAATACATCAAGTGTTTTTTCTTAAATGTTATTGTTTCCACCTTTGCGGTTTTAAAGTTATTCAAATTTAAAAAGAACTATGTTTTTATTGTTTTTTTTTTACGTATTTTAATTGGTGTAAATATCTATAAATAATTGTCTGTATGTCTATGTAACAATGCTTACATGTTGTTTGCTTTTATTTTTTTGTCATTGAATCTTAAAATTGCTTACGAAATAAAATATATACGGATTTTTGCGACTTTTAAATATCCGCGAAGTGCCTGCGACGCTCTACTACTTATGCGTGTATGCAAGTTGAAGTTATTTTTTTTTATTTCTTCCCCCTGGCCTGTCTGGTCTTTCCATTTCCACTCAGCCATCAAACAGCCGCCACAATGCTGTGATTAACGCCGGAACTGTCGGATATGACTCCGAATTGGTCAGGCTTTGTAATAAAGTCGTGTGAAGTTATAGCGGTTTTCGTTAGAAAGCGTTAATCATTATGTTTTTTTTTTTCACCATTCCATCCTATTGTTTTGGTTTATTCTTTGTGTATAAAACGATAATTTATAAAACCATAGCAATGTTCTAAGTTTAAAAAATATGTCTTTTCATTTGTTATTTTATTTATCGAGCGGTTTGAGTAACTATTATTTATACTTATATTTATAGATTACTTAAATGTTAAAATATTATAAACTCTTTTTCCGTGTACTCTGCGTAAAGTGGCGGCGTGAGAGACTCCACTAGCTGCCCCATATCACCCCGTAGATGTTGTAAGAGGCGGCAGAGGAAAACTGGAAGAGGAAATAGGAAGCAGCAAGCGTGGCAACTATGGCAAATATCCCTCCTATGAGACAATTTTTTTTATGTTATAGGATAAGGGTGACAAACGAGCACACAGTCCACCTGATGGTAAGTGGTTGCTGCGGCCCATAGACATCTACATCTATCCTCTATTACAAATCAAAATGTAGATGCGTTGTCACCCGTGAGGACTAAGATAGAATGCCTCATTTCCAGCAAAAAGGGCCTCCGGCCACCTGCACTCACCAAGCAAAACGCAGAGGTAAACCTCTACTTCACGCTGGTTTTCTGTGAGGTCGTGGTACCACCCCGGTTCGAGCCGGCCCATCCGTGCGACAGCAAAAGCCGCGTGGCTCTACCACTGTTAAAACAATCAATCTATGAGGAATGCCTATGTGCTTTAATGAATGAATAGAAGATGACTGATAGTAATTATTTTGAATGCTCCGTTATGCATATATCAAAATTTGATTGCCTATAACAATAGCTTAATACCGCTGTGTTTCGTATGGTGAGTGTAGAGAACCGAAGACCCTTTTTACTGGAAACGAGGCATTCCATCTTAGTGCTCAAGGGTGACAAAGCGTCTGCATTTTGATTCTTAATCGAGGACAAATGTATCTACATGTCTATGGGTGTAGCCCATCCACTGTCCGCATCTACATACCATCAGGTGGATTGTGTGTTCGTTTGTCACCCTAACTCTATTAAAAAAAATAGTGCCCCGTCACTGCTGCAGAAGCAGTTGACAACAATCTATGTTTTCAAAATAGTGGATAATTTATAATAGATATTATAAATTATACATACATTATATTCATTACAATATATGTTTATACAAGAAATTAAATTTAAAAAAACTAAGTTTAATAAACGTTTTATTAACTTAGCCAACAAGAATTTTTTAATTAGTTCCTTCTTGTAACGTTTCTAACATAAAGATTCAATTTACATTAAAATAATGAAAACTTAAATAATAATTTAAAATTAAAAATTTTGTATAGCCGACTTCAATATAGGTTATTTAAGAATAACTCAAAAACTATTGGTCTGACCTTGATCAAATTCAGATAGGACCACACAAGAACTATCAGCTTTCATATAAAAAAGAATCATCGAAATCGGTTTACCCAGTACAAAGTTATGAGGTAACACACATAAAAAAACATACAGTCGAATTGAGTACCGTCTCCTTTTTGGAAGTCGGCAGACAAATAATATGCCATTGTTTTATATTGAGTGAGTGGTATTTAGTATAGATAACATTTTTAATCGCATTGCCGTGAAGACGAGATCTCCGATTGATTTTGACAATTAGTTGTTTTGCCCAATTATTTTGGCGTAACATATATCTACTGCTTTCTCGATACTCACTAAGAAAGGATTTTGAAAAATTGAACCACTGAGGGTTGAAATAGGGAGTTACAACTTGTTAAAAATAAAATCGAAAACCGATCATAATATCATGTTGAATCATTCTAGCAAACGTTATTAAAAACGAGTGAGTGGTATTCAACGCGGCATGACGCGAGTCAAGTCATCGATTCTCAGAATTACCGACTCCCTATTAAAATCGCGGCGAAAATAATATAAAAAAAATGTAGGCCCACTACTGAACCCTGTAATACGGAGCTCCCGCCTTGTAGTTAAGATTGACAGACGGAAGGGTTGAGGAGAAGGGGGCGATAGCGGGTGAATTGAAAGGGAGTGGAAAAATTATACGTGGCAACCGACGCATCTTAACTTCCGAGGTTGCCTTCCGAGCCTCGCTTGTTTGGGCGAGTATGCTCGATAGGTTCTGATAAAGTAACAGTTCAAAAGGAACTGTATAATGCATCATTAAAACGAGTATTTAAACATCATCTCGAATTTGGACATCTTTTTAACTTGCAGAAATAAAGCATTAAAATATTATGCATTTGTATTAACTGAAAAGCTTAAAATATTATATCAAAGAATATAAATTTAGTTTTATTAGCTAGTAGCGTTGATACTTTACAATACGCTATATAACAAATAATAAAACATAATTCTAACCTGTATCTAATTTACAATAACTCGTGATCTAAACACAGTAATCCCACGGAACGCAATTTTCCCCTAAGCAAAAAAACAGTCCCGTATCGTTCGTAGTTTATAATATGTGACGTATGGTTGGAAGACGTTCTGTGTGCATTATGAAATGAACTAACTCAGTAAGAACACACCGCGACTGTTTACTCACGACTTTTCCACCTGTATCTCTTCATTATACATATTTATTACTAATAAAATGCATGGAGTCGACATTTTCTTAAGTGAATTTTTATTTCTGTATTTTTTATATATTTTGGTATAAATTAAATATGTAAGAATTTTGTAAAACATTCTAAAAAGTTAAAGTTTTTCTTATGAGATGTATGCTATCAAAAAAAGAAATGAAATGTATTTTTATGATTTTTTTGTGCTGAGTAATTTTTTTAATTAAAATAATATAAAATATATCTACTACTACCAATAATATAACTTCCATTTATTTATATGACCTTGTTATTTGAGAACATAACGTCATAAGTTATTTAAGTAAGGTTAACAACATTATAAAATCTATTGCTAAATATACCCATATAGCAGAAATTAACCTAAATCTATACCCGAATATTTCGAAAAATCATAAAGACAATGTAATTAAAAAGTAAAAAGAAAACGTGTCAACTCCTTGCGCTTTCCTAAGTATGAATTATGCCGCTCGGTGTATTCGTTAAGGGGCGGATCCATTCATTCTTTTTGTCCGCTGCCAGCAGTTAAGGAGGTCCGCGGAAAAGGGTAGCTCCCCATCCCCACCCCCCACTGAACTTGCGACTCGAGAATATTTTTTTTTCTAGACTACTCGAGGACGCTGAAAATCGACACACTTGGCGGTAGTTTGTTCCGCTCGCTACTGCAATGATAGTTCGAGTGACTTTCGGCTTGCAGCTACGATGGATTTTTTTATTTTTTTTAACTTATCTACGTTATCTTACAGATTTTTCGTTTTTGTCACTTGTGACATTTATGCTTTTTGAAGTTCGTTCAACCGATTCGTTTCAAATTTTAATGTTAAGATTTGGAAATGCTTTCAAATGTCAGAAGCTTAAGTAGATATAATCTGCAGTAAACATTTTGGTAGTTTATTTTAAGTTGTTTAATAATTTTTAACAAAACTTTTCCTCATTTTTGAATTAACTAGGTTAGTTTTCTATCTTAAATATTGCAGTACATAATTAATATTGAAGTAAATTTTGGCAACAATTTAATTAAATATAATTAAACAAATATTTCTTTTGCCGTGTAGTGTCGGCGTCAGACTATCCCCTACACTGGGGGGGGGGGGGGTACTGAAGATAACTGATACATAAAAAGGGCAGCAGCATCTTGCTGATAATAATTGAAAATAACAAAACACTAATAAACTGCGGTAAGCGGAGCAACTATCACAAAATCTCAATTAAGAGACAATCTGAGGCAGAGGTCTATGTTCAGCCGTAGACTGTTGATAAGATGCAATGCAATCAATAAAAACTTACTACATATTATATTGAATAATTTTATTTGAATTTTGCTATAGCTTGTTACCAAGCCTAGTCTTGCTTGCCGTATACACATAAGAGTTGAAACATTTCATAAGTTTGCGAAGTGCACGAAGAAACAAGTATATGCAAACCCTTTGATCGTCAGAGGATGTAAAGTCGAATTGAAAGTTGATTTGCCGTTAAGATTGGAGTGTGTGCAATGGCTGCCTGTGTAATCGCCTAGTAAACTTTATAACTGTTTAAATGCAATTTTATGATGTTTTTTTTTAATGTATAAAAGAAGAAAAATAGATGACCATGGGGAACTATTTGTACAGAAGTGGTAATTAGAAAATAATGAGCATAACCAAAGACAATGTATATTGAATAATGATTTCGCATAAAAAATCTTAAACATGTTAAAATTTAAATAATACATTTTTAATTATCACCCTAAAGTATGGTATCGATACAAAACGTGATGAACATGGACATCACTACCGGACAAGAAGCTCGTAAGACGGTAATGAACTGAATTCTTCGCTCTTTGAGTCCGCATCGCGCCTCGCCTCGCGACCTCTCGGCCGCCTCTCCGCTAATGCTGTCTTGAGATGCGCATTTTTATTAGACCGTGTCACTGGGAATCAATGGCCAGTTTTTTATAAATATAATTTTCTTTTAAAATTTTCAATCTAGGCTGAGGCCAGTGGAAAGTTCGTTCTTATTTAATTAACAGATTGCATAACGAAAAAGTTTCATAAAGCATTATTGCATATAAACAACACGACTATTTCGACTTAGAATTGTAAGAAATCCTATATCTACTAGATTGCTGAAAAATACTTCTTGCATTCTTTCTTTATTATCTGGAACACACGTAGGTATCTATGATATTTTTCGTGATACCCGCACTTGGGAGACGGTATAATAATCATTGAACTATTATGTACTAAATAATATCTCAATGATAGTAATCGCAATACCACATATTATCTCGCACCCTTGAGGCTAATGCTGATTTAGGCCGTTGCAAGATTGTTCATTGTTAGACCCTATATTACTATTTAGAGTTCGTAAAAATAAGGAATGGCATTTATTTTATCGAAAATGATTGAAATTAATCGACATCTATTTCACCTCCAAATGACGTCATAATATTTGGTAAATGTAGTGAGGCAGGCCTATATAAAGTGATATAAAAAACATAATTATTATACCTACGTTGTCTTTTTTCTTGTAAAGTTGTCAAAAATTTCATTAATTCATAATAACCCTTGCCCTTGTTAACCATTGCTATGCTACGAGGGACTGTCTTCCCAATACTTGGATTTATTGTAATTATCAAACAGTTTGGGCGGGTAGGTAGGTACTCAGTCAATTAATACAACGTTACGAGTATAATTTACGCTACACCTGGGCCCTACGGTACAATTTTTTTTACAATTATTTTAAATCAACCGTATGTCTCTTACTTATTGGCTATGTAAATTCATCACCGAATCATAACAAAATACGCGAAAAGCAATATTTGAATTTGGCCAGTGTAATCGTAGACAATAATCATGTCATCTTTGTAAAAAGTCAAATATCAATTTATGAGATTTATGAGCCTACTAGATGACGTCATCATTAGTTAAGTTATAAAAAATTGATGTATAGGTATATATTATAATACACCTTCTTTATATAAATCAAATCATATAAAAATGATACTTTAAAAAAAATTACAAACCAAACTGTTGCCGTGACTGTTGCTAAAAAGACCATTATCTTGATTCGCGTTAGAAGCTCGGAAGTGCTTAAGGTTGTTCTGATTCTAGATAACAATGTTAACGAACAGTTTATGCTATTGAATGTGTTGCACTCCTTACGTAGAATTTCTTCCTTTGTGAATAGAAAATTTGTAAAAACCAGCGTTTACTGCGTTTTAGTTGCAAACTTGATTCAATTATTTTGCGAATGTACTCTGCTTAAATCTAGTAAAACATAAGTTATGCGAGTTACTCGAGTCAATACTAATAAAATTCTTAATTCCTGTATTATATGTTTATTTACCACGTGTTTGACGGTGAAGAAAAACATCGTAGAAGACACCTGCTCGTCAGAAATATTAAATAAATATTTTCAAATGTAATAAAGTCTGCTAACACGAACTAGCGCAGAACGCCGGACTACTTACCTACCTATTTAGAAATGAAAATAAGCATGTGTCCCATTGTACATACCGATTTTGGGCAACAGAAATAAAATTCTTATCAAATTCGCTAAGTGTTCATAACTAATTTAATTTGTAATTTAAAATAGTTACAGCTTTATATACGTTCTACTTCCTTCTGGGCTTCTCTTATTTTTGAGGGGTTTCGTAGAGGTTGAAATCACATTTAATTAAAAAGTAAAAAAATTGTATAGTGCAGTGTAGTGTCAAAAAATTGTCTAATTTTCATCTACAGGAAATAAAATTTTAGAATTATTCAAATTTCTTACAAATTCTGACTTAGATACCTACATATTTAAATTAAAACGAAAACGTGCATATATGAAACCTGTAGCAGTAACGTTGTTTGTTGAATGTTTCCTTTGCTAATGAAGATGGACTATGTGTTTGTTTGTGACACTTGTTCTAAAAAAAGAAGTATTTGCACCGATATATCTGCATTATGGGCACATATATTATAGCTCTCTTTATATCACATAGCAAACATATCCAATAATACTAACAGTTAAGACAACCTTAAGTCCATAATCGTAACCTTAATTCTAGATTAAGTTCGCAAACTGCGGTCTAGCCGTCTTAGTCACACAGTGCCGATTAAGTTATTCGATATACCGTTGTATCATTGAGCGGTAACTTCGCCCTGGAATTAACTAATTGCTTCTAGATAAGCTAGAGCTTCAAGTAGAAACTTGAAACATAATGTTTTCTAACTTTGTTATATTATGAATTTGTACACAAGAAACAATTTGCATATTTTGTGGTTTAGTTAGTCTAAACCTTTCTGAAACAACTTTCATTTTATTAATATTAATTTTTATTGATATTCATAGATAATATACGACCCAATCTTAATGACTTGTAAACGGGCTATAAAAATGGCATCTTCTGGAGATCGTGCAGAGAACTAGCGCAGCAATTTTGGCGGTAATACTTTTGTTGTGTGAAACATTGCAGAGTATAATCCGGCAATTTTGCTTCAACTGTAACCGGGCAATTGAGTTCATATTTGTGAAGCAACGTTGATGCTATAGACTAAGCAATACTGTACTGCGTTGCGCGATGTAGACAGCTAGAAATTGTTACAAAACTAGATTGATAAACGCCTAATACATTTTTTCATTCATTCATTAGTCTACGAAAAGTCCACTGCCAAACATAGGCCTTCCTATAGATTGCCTCCGTTGCCACATGTGACAGGCCGGTTGCAATTTTGATTTTTTAATTGTTATTAGGAAGCCCCTCCAATCTCCTGTTTAGTTTCCCTCTGTCGCACCTTACGACACTCACGGGTTGATATAGGTTACTGGATATTCTTAGACCGTCACTACACCGTTGATACATAACATGACATAAATTTCTCAGCTACATAGATTATCTGTTCCTGTCCGTTCGGTATCAACTTCAGCAATAACATATTTTTGAAGACACATGAAATCTGCCAATACACCACACAGGCAGAACAACGTGGGCACGCTCCACAGCCTTAACAGAAGTGATAACGAATCTATGCCTACTTATAAAACTATGATTATGTTAAAAAGGAACCTACTTACTAATTTGATATTAATATAAACAAACTATCACGCCTGTTACCCAGAAGGGAACGGAGAGACTTCGGATTTGCATTAGGCACGATGCTGACACACCTCTCTCGTTTCTAAAGATATTACAGTTTACACAGAAAGACCATAAACAGCGTTTTATATAATATTGATCCTTATTAATGAGGTATCTGACAATAGAAATGGTGCATTGATTTTTTTTGAAGATTTTTATGGCAATCATTTTTAAATTTCACCATTTGTGAAGTTTACTAAAAATTGGATAAAAGTACGCTTAATTACTGAATATTCGGGGGTTAAGCCGTTTTAGCGTGATGCCGCAATTTGAACTACAAAGCCGAAAAAGTTTTTAATGAAATTCCTATATTGCAGCATTGATGTTTTGACAAATATCGAGTGGCATAAATTTTTTATGCCGCAAAAGACAACAAAGTAAACACGCAAAATATTATAAAAATTCAACAGTAGGTATTATGAAATTGTATGAAGTGTAAAAAAGCAGGTATTTAAAAATAAGTTTCGTAAATATGCCAGACAAAATTAAGAACACTTGACTTGATTAGAAAATATGTAATTTTTTTTTATATGATAAGGGTGACAAACGAGCACACAGTCCACCTGGTGGTAAGTGGTTGCTGCGGCCTATAGACATCTACATCTATCCTCTATTACAAATCAAAATGTAGATGCGTTGTCACCCGTGAGGACTAAGATGGAATGCCTCATTTCCAGTAAAAGGGACCTCCGGCCACCTGCACTCACCAAGCGAAACGCAGAGGTAAACCTCTACTTCACGCTGTTTTTCTGTGAGGTCGTGGTACCACCCCGGTTCGAGCCGGCCCATCCGTGCGACAGCAAAAGCTGCCGCGTGGCTCTACCACTGTTAAAATTATTTATTTCCAACTATACAATTCTCATTACAGGTTTATCACCGAATGCGATAATGTAGACAACTATTTTTACAAACTACAATTACAATTACACAGCTATTATATTGATCATATGTACCTATTTCTATTACAAACACTTATTTCAAAGAGACCTCTCGCTATGAACCCATCCAGAGTACAACAAAATAGATCAATGTCTTCTGCTATACGGTCTATATAATGTCCTCGAGACCAAATTTTGGTCACGGCAGCCAGTCTCAACGTAGACTAGCTATCTAATTAATTTCTATATGCTATTTATTTTCAAGTGAATGCGCAAGCACAGGTGCACTTTCCTCACTATCATAATCCGATGCGAGGGCAATCCGATACGACCGGAGAGAGATCAGGCGCAGGAGCAACAGCTTTACGTGCTTTCCGAGGCATTAAGGAGGTGGAGGAGGGGATGAGACACCGTCAACTTCCTGACTCCTGGCAGCTACTGAGAATTTCTTAATAGAAAAACCTAATAACTGATTTTGGCACGACCCGAGATTCGAACTCGAGATCTCAGCGATCGCGTTTACGACCCCTAAATTCGTATCCCGCACGGAACAAGTATTTGTATGGCCTACAAATAATTGTTCCGGGTCTGGAGGTTTGTCCTTGTGCAATCTGTGTTTGTAAACTGCCTCCACGATACAGGAGAAAATAGTACCTATGGGGGTAACGTTTTAAAAAAATATATAAGTAGGTAAATTAACAGCCTTTTTACGTTCAAATACAAGCTTCTTCTTTTCTGAAAAGGTTTTAGGGCAAGAAAAAGTACTTTGTTTATGGTAAATATGAATAAACATTTGTTGAAACGGCTTAGAGGTCCATTGGCTGTAGTCCGGATAAATCAACATTAACATACAAACAAATCTATAACATTCAAATAATTGTTGCGCGTCTGGATGTTTATCCATGTACTATGCTTGTAAGACACCTCCACGATAGAGGAAATTCCCACGTTATGTCTTTAAAAAAAAATTGCTCACATACAGATTTTTTTATAGAATAATGGTGACAAACGAGCACACAGTCCACCTGATGTTAAGTGCTGTGGCCCACAGACATCTACATCTATTTTCGTTTGCGAATTAAAATGCAGATGCGTTGTCAACCGTGGGGACTGAGAATGCCTCTTTTGCAGTAAAAAAGGGTCTCCGGTTCTCTACACTCACCATACGAAACACCGCAGCATTAACCTGCTATTTTACCCTGGTATCCTGTGAGAGCGTGGTCCTTCCCCGGTCGAGCCAACTCATTCGTGTTACAACTATAATATTAATATAGCTGCAGCATGGCTCTACCACGTATATAGATCTTAGATAATTTACGCTTAATATATTTAGACTTACAACGGAAGCAATTGAAAGAGTTCATCAAGAGGAAGCTCATCGTTCTCAAGATGATTGTGATTGAGGTCAAACGTTCGTCACATAAAAATAGTAGACACAACTTAATTGTAAACTGCAACAACACATCAGAAGCAGAAAACAGTGAGTCAACAATTAATCTTTGCCCTAATTGCAGTGTTGTGTCCAAACCAAGACGGTATAGGATGTGCCAAAGGTTAAATCCATAGCGTCACATCCGCGCACGCTTCCTACTTAAACACTGTCCGCTAATTGTAGCTGCACGTTCATACACTGTGTGTTGACTCGTTTTACACAGAGAAACTATTGTCCAAGGTCGGAATAAATTGAGAATAGAGAATGCTTCCATGTGAAATATATGTTTACTTACGTGTTTGCTTAACTGCACATTATTATATTGCGTTTTTTCAATTTTTATGTTCGATTTGGCATACGATATATTTTGACGCGATGTCTTACTCCCGAAGTTCTTTTGATGTATTTCTCGTAACAGTTCACTTGGATGTGGGTGGAATACAAAGTTCTAGGAAGTATAGGGCTAGGAGTTTAAACATTTCATACTGATTTTAATTTTTTTCATTTATTAATTCATACATTACAGCCTATAAAAAGTCCACCGCTGAACATAGTTCTCACAGGGGAGATATTTTTGATAGTTGCCAGGTCTGGTATATAATACCTATATATATAATACCTATATATACATAATACCGCCTGTATTTCATTTACTTTTATTTAGTTTTTAACTAGGGGCTCGCCTCAACTTTGCCTAACTTTTTATACGTGGTAGAGCCATGCTGCAGCTATATTAGTAGTATAGTTGTAGCACGAATGGGTCGGCTCGACCGGGGAAGGACCACGCTCTCACAGAATACCAGCGTAAAATAGTAGCTTAACACTGTTGTGTTTCGCATGGTGAGTGTGGAGAACCGGAGACCATTTTTACTGGAAAAGAGGCATTCTTAGTCCTCAGGGGTGACAACGCATCTGCATTTTGATTCGCAAACGAGGATAGATGTGGATGTCTATGGGTCACAGCAACCACTTACCATCAGATGGACTGTGTGTTCGTTTTTCACCCTATCCTATAAAAAAATAGCTTGGATCTATTAATTAAGCGCCATTTAGATTTAAGATAATAATCATCAAAGATTATTTCCTAATTTTATTAATTTCACAAAAAACTTTCAAGTTTTTTTGTATAAGCTATATATATTCGTAAACTTTCATTACAATCGGTTTAGACATTAATCAGCCCGAACAGAAGAAACACCGACAGACGTTATTCATGTCTTAATATTATGAATTTAAGCCCCTCAGATCTTAGCAGTTATTTCGATATTACAGACATACACTTCAATTTTATTAATATATGTAAAGAATATTTTGATTTCCCACTACTGTGCTTGAATTTTATACATGGCCGTCGTATAAACGTGTTAAATATTGTCGTTTTTCTATTACATGTAGCCGTGTTTGACTGTCGTTAGTCAAATGTGTAACCACACCCGCGAAACTGACTCGCTCGGCGTGAAACGAGTGCGCATATTAATTGGTAAAAAGGATATATCCTTAATGAGTGATTAAGCCGCAAGACTGTCGACAGACGCGCTAATATCAGTACACGTCTGTGGGCGACAGAGATCAAAACAAATATCAACAATCTCAATATTTAGATACAACTTAATTAAGGTAAGATTATAATATTTAAATAGTCGTCATCTGTTATTCCTATTTTCATTTGTTTCTCGTTTCCAGAATGTTTAATATCTAGTAAGAAATGATATGATCACTGCTAGATTATTACTATTATTATTACAGCCATTCTCAAGACCACCGCTGAACATAGAACTCCCTCATTGAATGCCCCAAAGCATGGTCCTGAACCACTTGCATCCATCGACTTCCTGCACCTTTTACCAGATCGCCACTCCATCTAGTGAGGAACTGCTCTACACTTCGCTTACCGGTACTAGTCTGCCACTCAGAATCTTTATTATTGTACCGGAAATTACTATATACTACTATGTAAACAATAATCCTGCTGCAGGCATGAGTTACAGCCTATATTATACGTCCCATTTCTGAGCACAGACCTCCTCTCATTTCTGAGAGGGTTTTAGGGCAAGGAAATGTTTGCCGCGCTGCCCCATTGCTTGTTGGCGCCTTCACGTGTCTTCGAAATTGGTTTTATCAGCACGTGGTGAATTAGCACTTAAAATTACAACTAACAATTTCATTGGTGCTAGCTGGGATCGAACCCGGGTTCCCGGGTAAAAGAGCCGTGGTAATTCAGGGGCTAAGCGCTCGCTGTAAATTTCACAGCAACACGGGTTTCATCCCAGCAACAGGCTTTGTTTTTCAAGGATGGTTTTACGAGAGTAATAAATTAAAACTGGCAGCCTATATACTTTTACTTTTTCTGAAGGGGATGTGTAGCAGTTAATCGGCCACGCTATTTCCGTGCGTAGACTAGACTAGACTAGACTCCATACATCCTTAAAATACTTTATTTCTCACACTTGTAGGTCTCAAGACTGAGTAGATATTTGGTAAATAAATGGGTAGATGACATCATCATTAATAAATTGTCACTTTATATAATTTTAATTTGCTACTTTAATTATTTAAATTAGATTTTTAGTATTTAAAAATATGCAAATACAGTGATTTGTCTATAAAAACAATGACAATATTACACAGTCCATATCCGTAACTTCAAACGAAACCTTAAAAAGTAAGGTTTATTAGAAACCAAATAAACAATCGTAACGTAATAAAAAAAATTTGGAACTAGGTGTCAATCCCTGCCTTCAACGCAAAGGTCGTATCCATTAAGATTATACCAATAATTACTAGACCGCCTAATTAGTTGGCCGACTAGTTGGCACTTCCGTCGACGTACTATAAATACATTCGTTCGGCTAGGTGCGGCGAGTAAATTAATTAGAACACATGTTTTTTTTTTCAGTTTCAACAAGAAACGTCTAATTTAACGCATTACGTCTAATTGTGGCCATTTACTTTAATAAATTGCGCCGTGTGCCTGCAACGTAAGAGAAACAATCGAATAATTTCGTTCCATGAATATTTTCATACCAGCGACGATGACAAACGGGAACATAGCACAAATGAATGCCATAGATATCAATCCCTGATCTGGATGTTGTCACCCCTAGTAAGATGAGCGAGATACAAGTAAAAAGTTCTCCGATTGTCGTCATTCACCACGTAAAATATAACAGCATTATACTACAATTTTACCCTGGTATTCTGTGAGAGCATGATCGCTCCCGGTCCGCGAACTTATTCGTAAAAAAAAAAGTAAAGTTAGAGCCTATATACGTCCCACTGCTTGGCACGGGCCTCCTCTCATTTCTGAGAAGGTTTTAGGGCAAGGAAATGTTCGCCGCGCTGCTCTAATGCGTGTTGGCGAACTTCACATCATGTCTTCGAAAATTTTTTTTCTTATTTCTCAGACATGGACGTTTCTATCTATCTATATATCTATGTTTTCCTTCACCGCTCAGCATGTGATAAATCAGCAGGTATAATTGCAATTAACAATTTCATTGGTGCTAGCGTGGTTCATACTCGGGTTGCTCGCGTACTGTGAAATTTACAGCGAGTGCTTAACCAATGAGCTACCATGACTCAGGGGCTAAGACTTTTCGTACTCCAGTCATAATACACAGCTATAGCGTGGCTCTACCATGCGACACCTATCAAGTACGAGTATGATGAATGTCGCTAAACATCATAAACACTCACGCCTGTCACCCAGAGGGGTAGGCAGAGACTATGGACTTCCATTTGGCACGATCCTGACACACCTCTCTCGTTTCCTCCATATCCATATACCTACGCATACACGCTTTTTCAATATATCGCCAATTTGGTCGATAAACTTTCGCCTAGGGCGTCACTTCCCGACTCTGCCGTTCACCTCTGCATTCACTTATGCACCTCATTCATTATTTCTACATGACCAAACCACCGAAGCATTCCTTTCTTAATCCTGGTAACAACATCATCCTGCAAACCACACTCTTCTCTTATCAAACAATTTTTCACTCTGTCATTCAGAGTCAACATTCAACATCAATTATATGGAATTTCAGGGAATTTTAGAGCATTAATCAGGTAAAGAAATAATCAACGCGAAAATTACCACCTCATCTTATTTAATGAATTTTATTAAGTAAGTTGTGTGGTATCTAAAACCACTATTGTAAATGCCTAGTGTGGATAATATATGCATTTTTCAACTAGGAGGTCTGTATCGAGCTGTGAACTATAGACTAAAATGGTGGCGATTTGTCAATAACTATTTTCCTTTGCTTTTAATGTGTATAAATTATATCATCTTCATCATCACCATTGCAGCCTGCCAAAAGTCTATTGGTGAACAGGCTCACCCTAGAAATTACCTTATAGGGGAATATTTGCTATAGTTTCCACGTTTGGGTACTACAGTTCTTTATTTTTTGATTTGTTATCACACTTTAAGCACAAAATAACATCGGAATTTCCCATTTAATATAAAACGAATCAATATTGTCTTTTTATCAGTGTTTATTCTTTATTTATCATTATCTTGTATTCACGCTCAACACTATCACTGTTCGTAATAACTCTTCAGAGAGTAAGGTGCAGTGGGGACACTAACCACCCCCGAAGACTTCTAGCCCCGAAGCTCCGACCGTTAGACGGTTATTACCAGATATTACACTTATGAACAACCGCTATTAAAACTGCAAGGGAACTTATCCCGTTACATATGCATGCAGTTGCGAGCCGAGTTTGAACCAGGGTCATTTATAACCCCAAAGTCTGAGCGATACACACAAGCTTGAACGAAATACCACTGAAAATTCTATTTTCGGCTTCGTTATATCCGCTTTAACACACACCTTTTATGAAAACATTGCTTACATTTCTGTGTTATGTGTGCATTTGTTATTTTCCACAACGTCCTGATCAAAACACTCAATTTAAAATTATCATTTTAATTCTAAAGTAAATTACGGATTCTCTTATCTTCTTTTTTTTAAAGGATAAGAATGACAAACGAGCACACATTCCACCTCGATCTATCCTTGATTACGAATCTACATGCAGTTGCGTTGTCACCCGTGAGGACTAAGATGGAATGCCTCGTTTCCAGTAAAAAGGGTCTTCGATTCTCTCAGAACACTCACAATACGAAACACAGCAGTGTTAAGCTGCTATTTTACGCTGGTATTCTGTGAGAGCGTGATCCTTCCTCGGTCGAGCTGACCTAATACCGCCCTACAAACCACTAATATACCTGCAGCATGGCTCTAGAAGCGCATTTAAACAAGAAAGTTATACTGTCCTTTAATATCGTTAGAAATATTAGAAACTTTATATAACTTAAAACCAGTTTTGTGAGGTCAATTGTAGAGAATATAATAATGTTTAAAAAACGGTTATTTATGTAATAAATAATTCATACGTGATACATCAAGCACCTTTGTCTCATTTGAACTTCGTAGAAGTTGAACAAATATGAAAATACTTTGCTTAATTATTTTAAGTACAGTTTGGCAACCACGCCAGCCGTGTGTCACGGATTTATCTAGAATCAGCGGCAGACTTCGATATACTTTGGAAGGCAGCCAGGAGTCTTTTGGCCTCAAGAAGTCGTTCGCCACAACTTCTGTAATGTGCAAGCTCTCTGTTTAGCCATGCGTTATGTAATTATATCGAGCGAAGACATTCCAGCTTTGAGAAGTTGCTTACTGCTTACCAAACGTTATTTTATAGAGTAAACGGCAGTGCAAAGTTAAAATATTAACAGTTCTTGAAGAGCGCAATATTAATACCGTTTCAATTTATTACAACAGTCTTGCAAAGTATATCTATAAATTCCACAAGTGAAGACAATAAAAAATATCTACATTAATTTCTAGTAGAATTTGGTAATCGTAACGTTTAGCAAACCTAATATCATTAGAAGAAGAAACATCTAATTAGGCCTTAAGTTACATAATGATATAAAGATATTAGGTTATGTTCTACGTAGTAGAGCTATATTACAGGTACATTATGGTTGTAGCACGAATGGGTTGGTTTGACCGGGGAAGGACCACGCTCTCAGAGAATATCAGCAAAATAGCAGCTTAATGCTGTTGTTTTTTGCATAGTGAGTGTAGAGTGGAATCGAGAAATTCCATCTTAACACATATGCATTTCGATTCTTAATCATAGATAGATGTATATATCTATGAGAATCAGCATTCACTTACCATGAAATAGACTGTGTGCTGGTTTGTCACTCTTATCTATACAAATAAATAAAATTGGAGTGTATGTTTGTAATGTCAAAATTATAGCTTTTTACTAAATGCATACAACATTATATACAGTACTAATAACAAAAACGCAATTTTCAAATCCTTTGTCTGTCTGACTGTCTGTCTGTCTGTTCCGGCTAATCTTCGAAATGGCTGAACCAATTTTGACGGGGCTTTCACTAGCAGATAGTTGATATTATAAGGAGTAACTTGGGCTACTTTTATTTTAGAATAAGAATTAGGGTTCCGCGCAAAAAAAAAAACCCTAAATTAAACGCGGGCGAAGTCACGGGGAAGAGCTAGTTCTACCTATATAAAAGGTGAATCCGTAATAATTTCCCAGAAAGGTGATTTTCGTAAAGCAAATATTCGAACGTGAATGACAAGTCGTCATGTCAGAATAATCTATCTGGGAAAAAGTGAAACTAGAAAAAACGTAGTGGATTCCACTTTTGTCATTAATACATAAATAAAACTTAGAAATGGAAGGTTTTATACCACCCCACTTACGTCTAGAAAACCCCGCAATTATCGCCCAATAAGTGTCAACTCATGTAACTCAACTCATATAAAAAAAAACCTGTCCGCCCATCTTGTTAACGTAAGGATATGAAAAGGAGGTACAAATGGCGACACCTTACTCGTATATTAAAAAAACAAATATCATTATTAATTAATTAATAAATCATAGCACGTCATAGATCTTTTAGCATAGTGGTAGGAATGAAAATTTAGTAATATTTAATCTCTATTTATGATTCATAGGGGGGTTATGATAGAGGATAGGGATATGATATGCAGAAATAACAAAACGTTTTCGTGTCCAGTATTTTTTAAGATCTGAAAGTAATTACGACCAGTGTTCGTCTTAATGACTTAAATAAAGGAGATGACGATGAGATTTTCATTGCATGATTGAACATTATACCAACGTAAAATAGTAGCATGATGGTGACGACCAATTATTGCGATTGTCAATGTTTACTTTTTTTATAGAAATGGGGTATTCTGTGGCCCATAGACATCTATCCTCAATTAAGGGTCAAAGAACAAATGCGTTGACATCCCTGAAAGTCCTCAGGGGTAACAACGCATCTGTTCGCATTTTAGTCAAAAAAGAATGCCTTGTTTCCAGTTAAAAGGTTCTCCGGTTCTACCTACACCCAGCATACGAATCACAGCAGCATCGAGCTGCTATTGATGGTATTCTGTGAGTGTGGTGCTTTCCCGGTTGAGCCAAACCATTCGTGCTACAACCATAATATAGCTGCAGCATGGCTCTGCCACGTAAAACGTGATTAGAGGTTTCAAATTAATGTATCCAGCAATATTGATAATCAATAAGTAATATTGGGTTCAATTCCCGCACGGAACAAGTATTTGTATGGCCTACAAATAATTGTTCCGTGTGTGGATGTTTGTCCTTGTGCAGTTTATGTTTGTAAACTGCCTCCACGATACAGGAGAAGATCCTAGTGTGGGGTTAGTCTTTTTTTTTAAACCAAAAAGGAAATAAAATTAATATTGATAATCAATTCAACGATCCTTGTTCACATCGATCAGTGTCACTCACATAAATATTGACAATCGCAAATGTTCGTTTCGGGGACTCTTTACCTAATAAGATTTGAACGCGTAAAGAACAGTTCGCTATTGAATTAGATAATATATTAAACTTATTGTGAAACTACAAACACAGGCCTCAAGATATTTATCGCATTTTTAACACTACTAAAAATATGTCACATAAAAAATTACCGGTTGAAACGCGTCATAAACTCACGGACCGTCGCGCTGACAAACTTGCACGCTCTCGAACGAGCAATTTAGCTATTAGGGCCGGGGTTCCGCAGCAAGGAACGGAACCGCCTGCTCAATTGGCCGGGCTAACGAGGAAACAATCTTGCACGCGCACCGCTTACCGACGGGACTCCAGTCAATCTCTGCGCCGGTGAGGCGTTGTACACACTACACCATTTTAGCCCTCGGTATATAATATACATATATACCACATTTAGCAAATTTCTATAAGAATATCCTTGTATACCTTTAGCAATTCTCTTATAAACTATCCTTAGATACTCCATGATACCGAGTTATTGTGAATAATTCAAGGAGCAAACCTCATTATATAAAGTTATAATGTGGAAATAGATATAATATTCACAGTTGATTCTTTAATATTCACTATTCATTCATAATTTATTGAATTTGCCATTTTCGATCTACAGGCTTAAAAAGCCCATAAACCAGTAGCCTTATTTTACCCAAGACGGAAAAATCTCCCATTTACGTACAAATACAACTGAGACATGGAACTTGTTACCGTTCTCGTCGATGTCATCAACTGGTCTTTATGTCTTTAACAGACTGTTTAAGCAGTGTCTTCGGAGAACTTCTTATAATAACTGTAAGGTCCAATTCTAAATTGCACGTGATTTTCTTCCGAAGACGATAAGAAATAACGAAATTATTTAATATTAAATAAGGATGCCAAATGAGCACACAGTCTACCTGATGGTAAGTTGATGTTGTGGCCCATAGAGCCTTGTATCTATACCCTATTACGAATCAAAATGAAGATGCGTTGCTACTTGCTTCCCCTGGGGACTAAAGAATGCGCGGCATTTATTGCCAGTCAAAAGGGTATCTTGTTCTCTACACTGACTATACGAAAAACAGCAGCATAAAGCCGCTATTTTATGCTGGTATCATGTTCTTTTATAGAATAAGGGTGACAAACGAGCACACAGTCCACCTGATGGTAAGTGGATGCTGTGGTTCATAGACATCTACATTTATCTTATGTCTATGGGCCACGGTAGCCACTTACCATCAAGTGGACTATATGTTAGTTTGTCACCCTTATCCTATAAAAAAAATTAAAAAGTAAAGTTACAGGCTTTATACGTCCCACTGCTGGTCGCAGTCCTCCTCTCATTTCTGAGGGAGTTGACCTGTTTTACTCATATTAAAAATATAACTTCATACTAAAATACCGTTAAATAATTGTTCAAACAGTATGTACCCAAACCCCAAAGCGGTTATTCAAAGGAAGAAACAATTTGATCGCGGTCAGACGTGGAAGTAAACGACAGTTGTAGGCACAAGTGGCGGTGCAAGCTAATGGGTTCGGGATGTTTTGACGAGCCGTCTCGGCGAGCTAGGATGTCTCTATTGAGCCAATTGCTTCAATACGCTCCCAAGCATTACTACTATCGCCTAATAAGGGATAAGGTGCGTTTAGAATTTTGTTTTGTATATTTTCCCTCTCTTTTACCAATGAGTTTGAAATATTCCACTGGGTTACACTGGGAATATTAAACAGTTGTTACAGCTATGCGCGTAAAAAATTGTAAATTGAATTTTTACATTTGAGAGTGTTGCTAAACACAGTAAAAAATCATGCCATTGCCATAGCCGTAGTCATGTCAAAATATCTCGGTCTTTGTATGTTTTATAATTATTGAATTAAAAATATCAAAGTGCACATGTTTTGCCTTTTAATTTTGTTCATACGCTTATGTTTATTTACAATAATAAGAATAACAACCTGTAAACCGAATTTCGGTCACGGTGATTAATCCATCGGCGCAGGACAGTATTATAGTGCCTGATTGTATGCGCAAGCACAGGTGCGATCTACCCTCACTGTCATAGTCCGATGGAACGACAATCCGAAACGACTCGGAAATCAGGCGCAGAACTAACGGCTTTACGTGCTTTCCGATGCTCGGGGGTGAATCGCCGCCATCTTCCTGACTCCAGACAAATAATTTCTTAACAGAAAAACTCAATAACTAACTTATTCCGCCGTGACTCGGGATTCGAACTCAGGACCTCGTGGTCAGCAACCACTAGATCAATGAGGCAGTCAAATATATTAGGTAAATATTTAGAATATTGCTTATTTTAAGATAATAATATAAAAGTAAGTTAAAAATCGTTGACTATCGATTATTAAAATTAAGTATGAACTATCTCTACACCTGTCTCTTTCTATTGCTATTTAGTGAAAAGAGAGACAGCAAGTTTAAGTATTTCGAAATAGACGTCGAGTGACAGCCTCAATTTTTTAACTTCAAGAATTTCGTGTTAAAGCCCGCACACAAATAAGGCATGTTAACGGATCGACATTTGCAATGACCCTTTAATAAAACTAAATTTAAACAAACACGCGTCTTATCAGCAGGAAACAAAAAAAAAACGTTGTTCTTCCAAGTTGAACCGTAAAATTGATATTTTAATTCCCTAATGACCGCATAAAAACTTAAGGACGGAAACACGAATAATATAAAACGAGATAAAATCCAGTGTTTTCCTTCAAAACAATAACTGGTGTTTCTGCTGGTGATAAGAAACGCGCCAGATGTGGCACTGTTATTATGTCGTTGTGGCTCAAACGAGAAACGACTTCGGTTAGAAAAACAAACATATTATGACAAAACGATAAGTCATTGTATTTGTGGATGTAAAACTCTTTAAACTTGTTTTTATCTGTATAACAATATTCGCAAGACAACCATCAACAATTCTGAACATAATAGGATGTAAACATGTGACACATGGTTAAGATCATGGTAAAGGAGAACGGGATTTGTTAACCCGGGTGTTAACATAACGATATATATTTAAATTTTTAGATTTATCTTAAATAATATACCAATTAAAGAGAAAATTAAAATTCCGATAATGAAAATAATAGATTAAGAAACCTCAATAGCAAGCAAAGAATATATCAGGGAACATTGTCAGACACATAATGTTCAATGTTTCTGCATACCTAAATATTGTAATGTAAAAGAACTCTTTATATAATATGATATTCAGATGACAGTGTTTAACAGATAAAAAAACATTTACACTAAATCATTTCTTCCCATTGCAATAGTTCATGCTATCTATAAAAATAAAAATCAATTGCAGCATATATGAAAGATCATCACTTGAGAACGTTTAGACCGATTTTTATTTAAAAAAATATATACAAGGTCAGGTCATAAGTATTGTCACACAGTAAAAACTTTTCTTTTAGAATGCTGGCCACAAAAAGTTTATTGAATTCGAATTTCGAATTGTTCATGAAAATAAAACTGTATACTTTTTAGAATTTTACTCATTTTTAAATATGAAGTGGACGCTTAAAGAAGACCGTGTTGCAGCTATTGCGTTGCATCGTTGCGGTTACGCGCCAATTCAAATTTTTGACATACTGAAAAATTTGAATATAACCAAAAGATTCATTTATCGTACCATCAAACGATACAATGAAGACTCTAGTGTAGGTGACAGGTCAAGAAGTGGCCGCCCTCGATCTGTTAGGATTCCAGCAGTGATAAAATCTGTGAAGGCGCGAATTCAAAGAAATCCCAAACGTAAGCAGAAACTGTTGGCCCTTCAGATGGGGTTTAGCAGAACCACGATGAAAAGGGTGTTAAATGAAGACTTAGGGCTTCGGGCATATCGAAGAAAAACAGGACATCGTTTGAATGCTCGTCTAATGGACCTGAGACTGAAGAGATGCCGCGCTTTGTTGAAGCGGTACGCGGGAAAAAATATCGGGAAATTCTTTTTTCGGATGAAAAAATTTTTACCGTAGAAGAGAGCTACAGCAAACAAAATGATAAGGTGTACGCACACAGTAGTGAAGAAGCGAGCAACCGTATTCCGCGTGTCCAACGAGGTCATTTTCCATCCTCGCTCATGGTATGATTGGGAGTTTCTTATTGGGGCTTAACAGAGGTACATTTTTGTGAGAAAGGTGTAAAAACGAATGCAGTTGTGTATCAAAATACAGTCCTGACGAACTTGTGAAACCTGTTTCTCATACCATGTTCAATAACAGGCACTGGGTATTCCAACAAGATTCAGCGCCAGCTCATAGAGCGAAGAGCACACAAGACTGGCTGGCGGCGCGTGAAATCAACTTCATCCGGCACAAAGACTGGCCCTCCTCCAGTCCAGATTTGAATCCGTTAGATTACAAGATATGGCAACACTTGAAGGAAAAGGCGTGCTCAAAGCCTCATCCCAATTTGGAGTCACTCAAGACATCCTCGATTAGGGCAGCCGCCGATATTGACATGGACCTCGTTCGTGCTGCGATAGATGACTCGCCGCGCAGATTGAAGGCCTGTATTCAAAATCACGGAGGTCATTTTGAATAAACTTTAGTGTCATAAGAATCTATGTTTTGTTAAGTTCATTTTGGTATATAAATGAATACATAATGAATAAACTTGTTTCAATTATTTTATATTAAACATGATGTGACAGAATTTATGACCTGACTAGGTATATGTGTATTTGAGCGGGTCCCTAAATGTTTTAGACTTAGAATTAAATCCGGTAGATGACGCTATTGTCGAGATCCAGAAAACACCCGTGTGAAGCCGGGGCGGATCGCTAGTATAGTATCTAGTAATATTTATTCTGCTCTATTTTATTTACTTCATTATTATACGCGTAAAAACTACAATCTATTTAATCTAATCTCTAATACTAATATACACATAAAAATACTAATTTTTTTTTTATAAATGAGGGCTCACCTGATGGTGACTACCGCCGCCCATGAACAACTGCAACACCAGGGGAATTGCAGATGTGTTGCCGGCCTTTTAAAAGGTCCCTAAGTCGTATCGGTCCGGAAAAATCGCTGGTGGTAATCGATTCCACAAGGAAGTTGTGCGAGGAAGAAAACTTCTTTTAAATAGCACAGTGGTGGACCGCCAATCGTCCAGATGGTATGAATGCTATCGCGAGTTTTGTCGCGATGTGCAATGGTGAAATTGAGCGGCTGGAAGTAGTCCGAACAATTCCTCAGAGCACTCCCCGTGATGAAAGCAGTCAGTAATGGTACCAGTCAAATTGCACATCATGATATTGCAATAACGCCTCGTTATAATCGATTTAGGCATTTTTATTATTATCTATATATAATAAAACTTCACTTTAATATTTTTTAGAAGTATACCTCAGCTCCAAATTGTCAAATATAAATGATTGGTTGTGTGTTATCTTTTCAATATTTTTTTTTCATTTTGTAATATTTGAGTCCAACGATGTATAAAGACTATAAAGAGATGTCGCTCTCCTTCTTTTTTCCTTTTTAATTTGTTTAGACATAAATAGTTAAATTGAAATTTGAATGTCATTTTTAGATCTTTGACATAAGACAACAACACTCCGAGAAGTTTGCCGTCTGTTATCATATCCTAGATGGCCCCCGCCATTATATCAGTTATTATAGACCACAAATCCTCGCAAAAGAACATTGACTCCTCCCAAGGATGATTCATGAACTTATAGAAATTAAAACAAATCCTAATTTCAATATATAGAAGTTGGCTGGGTACTACCACATGTTCGGGGTCAAGACTTTAAGATACAGTAAACTCATTCGGCATAGATAAGATTAAAATTAATAATACCATGCTGCGTACCATACCATACCATGCTGTTTCTAAATGTTTTCATAATAATTGTATAAAACAATATATTGCAATTTGTGCTTTAAAAAAAAAGTACCGCTGGGTTTCTTGCTGGTTCTTCCCAGGACATAGGTTTTTTTGCGAACCAGTGGTAAAAGTGAAAAATGACTTTCAATAAGTATTATATAAAAATGATTCTCTTCTATTCTACTCTAACCAAAAGCTACAGGTATTTTGGGTTAACCATGATATCAGGACGTCACACCTCACCCTCTGCCCTCCGAGACCATGGGGGCCACAAAGCGCTTGAAACGTCGGGTTAAGTTAACGTTAAGGTTAAAAAATAAGTTAAATTAATCGCAGTAAAATCCGTAAATGTAGTTTTATTCAATATGCAGTGTCCACCTAAATATACGAAATCATTACAATTGATACGCATTACGTAGTCCGCTTGCCAAATCGCTTGTGTTTGCTTCATCGCAATCGTCATATACTTGTAACTTGAGCTGTAACATTAAAATGTAACCAGATATAGTTTATCGGTTTTCTGCGCAGGACAGGCCGGTCGCGATAAGGCCGAGTGCGAGGCAAAGCGTTTCGCAACTTTGTCATAACCGCCTCTGATATTAGTCACACGCACAGAGTGACGAATGACAAATATACCGATGTTATATTTGAATTCTATTAAACAAAACAAATATACCCCTATCACTATCACTGCACGCATCACAAGTTCACAGCGAAACAGAGGCCTCCCCAAAGATTGCCACTAAGTACGTTCCCGAGTCAAATGCATTCATCGACTGCCTGCATGTGTCATCAGGTCGTCACTCCACCTAGTGAAGATTGACCAACATTGCGCATTGTAGAATGAGGCTGCTACTCAAAAAACTTTCTTCTCTATCGGTTATCGGTTTTTCGAACTATATGGCTATATAATATACAATCTACACCGTCTGTAGAAGAAGCCAATTAGCGTTCAGCTATTGAAATGTCTTTATGTACCCTATATTCGTTTGCTGTTCTTATACGTGGTAGAGCCATGCTGCAGCTATATTGGTAGTATAGTTGTAGCACGAATGGGTCGGGGAAGGACCACGCTCTCACGGAATACCAGCGTAAAATAACAGCTTAACACTGCTGTGTTTCGTATGATGAGTGTAGAGAACCGGAGACCTTTTTTACTGGTAAAGAGACATTCCATCTTAGTCCTCACGGCTGACAACGCATCTGCATTTTAATTCGCAAACGAGGATACATGTAGATGTCTATGGGCCACAGCAACCACTTACCATCGGGTGGACTGTGTGCTCGTTTGTCACCCTATCCTATAAAAAAAACATAATTGAGCAACACTGCACTTATTTTATGTCTGCAGCACGAATGGATCGGCTGGATACAAGAAAGATCGCGCTTACACAGAATACCAGTATAAAAAGCATAATAATAGTAAGTACGGTGTTTATCTTACTTGTCAGGGGTGACCACGACTCCGCATTTTGGTTCTTAATTGATGCTATATTAAGTATCTATGAAACACAGTGCTCACTTTTTTTTTTATACGATAAGGGTGACAAACGAGCACACAGTCCACCTGATGGTAAGTGGTTGCTGCGGCCCATAGACATCTACATCTATCCTCTATTACAAATCAAAATGTAGATGCGTTGTCACCCGTGAGGACTAAGATAGAATGCCTCATTTCCAGCAAAAAAGGCCTCCGGCCACCTGCACTCACCAAGCGAAACGCAGAGGTAAACCTCTACTTCACGCTGGTTTTCTGTGAGGTCGTGGTACCACCCCGGTTCGAGCCGGCCCATCCGTGCGACAGCAAAAGCTGCCGCGTGGCTCTACCACTGTTAAAACTTACCATCAGGTGAACTGTTTGCTTGTTTCTATACATATTTTATCTCATGCATGATATATTTCATGGAACGCGAAACATAATAATGTAATTCATTGAAACGGATAATAGGATCTGTATTGGTTTTTAAGCAATATATTATGATTGATGTTTTTTTTTTAATAATCATACAATATTGTTTTCCAGAGTTTTTTTTCTTACGTAATTTGTTCTCGTACATAAATATTTTATTAGCGGCGAAATTATTGTTATCAAAAGAAAAAAGTTATTCAACATATAGACTTGTGTATTTCAAACAAAGAGTCATCAAGGCTTATTTCCCCACACAAAGGCCAGTGGTGTGGCGTCCTCTCGCATGTCGCCATCGCAGATATGAACGGTCGTGTCCAATATTGGCCATATGTCACCAGCGATACCGCGCTGTAGATAATGACGACTAATAAGTGCCTGTCTTCTAACACACGGCGCTTGGGACGTTCAACTATCGATAAAAAATATGAACGGACTTGAAAGCACGAAAAGGTTAAGCTTAATCTGTGATAGGTACGAGTATGTTTTTATTTCTTTATTGTATATTTTGTTGTGTATTATTTATTTATTTAAACTTTTATGCACATAAGAAAAATATTACATATGGCGGACTTAATGCCTTAAGGCATTCTCTCCCAGTCGACCATTAGGCTAAGCAGAGATAAACATATGGCAGGTAGTGCAGCAAAAGTAAGAAAGAAAGGTAACGAAGTTCGAATAAACCAGAATATATATAGAAGATATTCTATACATTTTATCATTGTTAATAAAAGATATAATGCAATTCAAGCTAAGATTAACCTATTCAAATAAAATTTTTATAGTATTATTTATTCAGTTTACAATACTATACCTACAGGTTACGTATTATGAGATTGTGTGCTTATTGTAAATACTGGTTAAATACAAAATTCATTTTATAGTAACGTTTTATGTTATAAATAAGCAATAACAACATTTTACATATTTTTAAAGTTGTAATTACTTTAAACTTTAAAGTATACAGTAAGTATTTGCATATAGAGCCGTTGTAGGTAAACGGGAAGCCTGGGCTTTATCCCCGCCGTTAATTTTAAGTGCTGATTTATCAGTTACCAGATGATGAAATAAAACATCGTCAGGAATCTTCCATGTCTGAGAAATAATAATTAAAAATTTTGTACAACCGACTTTAATATAAATTATTAAGAATAACTCAAAAACTATGGGTCAGACCTTGATCAATTTATATGGGACATCATGTGAAGCACCACCTTTCAAATAAAAAAGGAATCATAGAAATCGGTTTACCCAGTAAAAAGGTATGAGGTAACACACATAAAAAATATACAGTCGAATTGAGTACCGGCTTCTTTTTGAAGTCGGTATAAAATAAAATACATCGAACAACAATGGGACTTATTTGGACTGTAGGTACTTCTAAGTTTAACTTTAAAACTTGTTTATCTTTAATAGCATATAAACTTTATCGATAAAAGTTTATTTACAACGATCGACACTAGCTCGTCCCGCGACGATGCTATCACCAGTTTTTATTCTCGTGATATCCACCGATAAGGTCGAAATGTCCTTTTTCATAGAAGCACAGTAATGGCCCAGAAAGCACGCTATGCTAGCTTCATCATTTATGCATGTTGATTGCCCGACTTCACCCTTTACTGGATATATTTTTTCTTTAGTTTTCTCTTCGATAATAACTAAATATCGGTACTAAACATCAATATATTAATAAAATTTAAATTCATATTATCCTAGAAAAATTTTATTAGGCTTGTGTCGAAAACACTAATACTGACTGACTGAAAATTTCCTCCTTGGGTATAGTAGAAGACAGGTACGGGAAACCTGCAACCCCCCCCCCCCATTTAAAAGTATTTTATACAACATAAAATCGGTGTAAATCTTCTATAGTATTTGTATTAAGAAATTAATAAAACAATATAACTTATTTTTTGTACTTTGCCTACCCTTGGCAAGTGTATCTACTATCTCTATTTTCAAAACTTGCAATGCTACAGCATTAGTAGTGGAGTGTTTTTTAAGATTTATAATTTAGTTTATAGTTTTGGAATCGTTTAAAAATATAAAATGCCTTTTATTTGCCACTCCTAACATAGGAATGTAATGATAATAACCACAGCGTGTTATCGCATTTCTTTAGTATATCCTAAAGAAATACAATGGCTCCTAGGCAATAAGAATCCTATCCCACTAGGAGTCTGTATGGTTGTTTACCATTTTCTTCTAACGCCAAAGAACAACAGCTATTGTGTTCCGCTTTGAAGGATCTAACTAAATCTTCAGAAGCGACAACACGTCTGAAACAGTCTTTGTTTGAAGTTAGTTGCAGATTTCCATAGGCCTGTTTAGCATCAGTTGGACTGTAAGCTCGTCGTATTTGTGTGAGTCATTTTAAAAGCATTTCATAAATAATTACCAACAATTATAAAAATAGTCGGTTTTTCTTAACAATTATGGTATCTACATATAGTTAGTATTAATAAAAATACCTATAAAATAATAAGCGTCGATCTACGGATATTGAAATAATTTTCTGTACATATTTGCTGGGCGTTAATATCGCCGACGACACGCGACGCAAGCAACCTATCACGCTTCACGTGCATATCTTTGTCATCTGCAGCCTTCGATACAGTCGTCCGCCATTTTGATTTACAAACATAGTTCTTCGCGGCAAAATACAATGACTGAAAATACATTTAGATAGAAGATTACGTCAATCAGACAAAGAGACAATACAACCGTTCGTCGATTTCGGAAAACAGAAGAAAGCAGTTTTCCTTCACGTCTAAAATCAAAGTATGATAAATCTTTGTAGAAATATTCGATGAGGACGGAATGCTATTAAATATTCGATACTTTTTATAATTTTATTTAATAAAATTTATTTCAAACATTTCATCAGTAAAATTTATCATCATTAAATCAGACGTTGACAACAGCTATAGATTTGTACTCATATGCTGTCGGATTGCATAGAAAAGAGAAGAGCGCGATGATACGATTCTTATAATTTACCTATTAAAAACATAAAACCAGTAATTACTTAAAAATAAGTTGAGTAATCGAAAATAATAAACAACAATCTTTTGTATTCAAATATGATCCGTTATTATTATTATTTTTGTAAAAGTACGAACTTATCAAGTTATATATTATCATATTTTTGTATCGAGAATTTTTTCAAAAACGTGTTTTGGAAACAACAGCTTCATCAGACACCATCGAGCTAGCCGCCCTGGCTTTGACCAGGTAGATCAAATCTAATTGAATTGTTAGGTATGTATAATTAATTTTAAAACTTTATGGTATACCACATTTTTGGCCCGTTTTTTTTAGGTTTTTAAATAAATTGTTTCTTTGTTCTTTGCATTTATTGACCTGGAGAAACCAAAATGCACAAATAACTTTTAGTCAACAAATAGTATATAGGCTGTGTTCATCTGAAATAATGTACCTTTCAAATGGTGAAAAAATTTTTCAAATAGGTGCAGTAAGATCCGGAAACCCTCCACATATTAACAAACTCACAAAACTCGCACTCTCTTTTTATTATATTAGTATCTATAGAAATACTACTATACTTATGTTGCAGAAGTGAACGGCAGGGTCGGGAAGGGACGCCCTTTTTTTTTTCTAAAACCCCACGGTGGTCTCCATCAGCGTGTATGAGGAGTCCCGGGATCTCCGTTCGGAACGCAACCGGGGCCCCTCTTTCGCTTCGCTTTATTGGAAGCACGTCCCAGGGGCAGAACTTACTACCCCCAGCACCCTCGCAGTGCTATCACGATGCCTCGGGACCACTTCCGAGCCATCGTCCTCCTCGGGGGTTACGTTACTAGGCATTCGAGGCCCCCGCTACGAACGCCTGCAACCCCAGAGGCCCCGTTTCTGGTAGGGGAACACCATCTTCAAAGGGAGGGCCGTGACGAACGCCTTGGTGACGTCGTCTCCGAGTGGGATCTGTCCTCCTCCGATCCCGCTCAGCAGCCTCCTTCTGGACCATTACGGATTCACAGAAGGTGGCTACGGCCCTCCACGCCGAGTCCCCGCTCAACATCGCCGACACGAGTGCTGGCAGGGAGAGGTCCCGACCGACCCGGTTGGTCAGGATCGTTCGCTCCCGTTCCCACGCTGGACATACCGCCAGCGTATGGGACGCGGAGTCCTGATCCTGTCCACCGCAGTGGAAGCAGTTCGCCGTCGCTTCGCGTCCAAACTTACAAACTTGGGGACGCGCCCGATGGGAGCTCTGGCAACTCCACACGGGGGGAAGGGACGCCCTAGACGAAAGTTTATCGACCAAATCGGCGATACATTAAAAATGGGCCAGATTAGGAGTACCCTTAACCGACGAGCGTGTATGCGTAGGTATATGGATGTGGAGGAAGCGAGAGAGGTGTGTCAGGATCGTGCCAAATGGAAGTCCGTAGTCTCTGCCTACTCCTCTGGGTGACAGGCGTGAGTGTTTATGTATGTATATGTATGTAAATACTAGCTTGCCAGGCAGACGTTGTTCTGCCCTTTCCAACGACCCTTCCTATAAAAATCCTTAAATTTGCAATAAAAAATTTTGAAGGTCATTTATCGGGATAAAAACTATCCTATCTCTCAAGTTGGACCAAAATGCACACAGTATGCAAAATTTCATTGAAATCAGTTCAGTAGTTTAGGAGTCCATCGCGGACAAACAAAGTGACACGTAATTTTTATATATAAAGATATTCAAGATTGACATATATATTTCCCGTCATAAACTGTATAGATTTGGCTAAAAATTGTTTAAAAAAAAAACAATTTTTACGTAAAATAATCCATTGCCCTATTTCGTCCCGTAAGAGACGACTATGGGATGTGCCAGATAGATTTCATGGCTACCAATAGATGACGTTATAACCATTCTGTTTATGCTAAATATAAAATACTCAGACCGGCGACGGGGAAAAGCGTCAAAGGTGTGAGAATTCTGGATCTGCGATCGTAAATGGAAAATCTTCCTTACAATAATGGAGACCCATGGCCAGCAGTGGAATCTCACGAGCTGGTTATCAATAGAAGAACAATATTAACACGTCATTATGTAATTAATGATTATGTTTTCATTTCGTCAATTATTTAATTTAGATATATCTGGGCTTAACTTAACCATCTAGAAACTTTCACGTGTAATAATGTTTTCTTAACAAAAGTACCATAGCGTGATGGACCCGACATGTGGTCAAAATGACCATAAGTCACCGTTTAAATTGTAAACGCAAAGAATAGATAATTTAAAGTATAATTGCAAAGGGTGCAATACTTTCCCACGCATTCCTATACACCGCACTTCCCTTGCGTTGGAGGGTTGTACGTAGAAAATGACCGACGCTGGTGCCATATGGCCATTACGATCGGTATCTAACGTATTCTTATTATTTTAATTTATCGTTTTGAATTTAAAGAGTTCAGTGACTTTAATGTGTGTTCCAATCTCATTAATTAAAAGACATGCCTAGTACTTTGGTGAACATTGCTTCGTGTTACACGAAAATGTTACGTATGTTTTCTTAAATAAATAAAAAAAAACTGTAAATTGAGAGATGTGTTTTTATTATGACATCAAATAAGTATCTGAGAAAACTTTAAAATAGGCCTACAGTTATTATGGTATAAAGTAGTATCTTGATTGCATTTTATTTGTAATTTATTAACTTCTTTTCTACATGTCTAATGCTTTTGACATTTCAAGATTAAGTAATGCTGTGTTCTCCAGTGCGCATTGTAATAGAAACGTATTTAACTCAAAGTAATCCTTATTTCGTAACTAATCCGTCCTTCGCTGGATCATAACCATTAATTCTAATTTGCAAAAATAACGAAACTTTACGTACGTACTTTAGAATTTTCATACTGGTAACCCTTTACTTTAAACTCTAACTTTAACGAAAAAGACTTGAAATTTGAGTTTGAAAATCAAAAGTGTGTTTCAAACATATAGTTGGTATTAAGTTCGTTACAAGTGCACGAAGCTTGTTTACATCGCAACATATATTTTTTTTATGCTCATAAAGTCGCTCGCGTGTTCTCGTGCGGAGACGGAAGGAAACATTTCCGTAAAAATTAGACACCGGGTGAAAGCGAATCGAGGCAAGGGAAAGACACAATGTGTCGATAGACTTCAGTATTTTTCTTTTTGAACATATAATTCGAAATTATTAAAAATAGAAATATGTACCTATTTATTTATAATTTACTAGCTTGTATCTGGCACATTGCTACCGCAGAAGAAATAATTGTGGAAAGGTTTTAAATTTGGAAGACAAACATTAATTTTTATATATGAAGATTGCGATAAATTTAAAGAAAACATTAAAACGTATTATCAGTAGTTTAATTTCTTAAGTTTTTAAACATTTCGTTCATAAAATACTCAACACGTTACCTTGACCTTTCTATAAAATCTCGTCTTCTAGTCAACTCGTCGTCTCTACATATTATTAGACTCTATTGTTGTTGTCTTGTGTTGTTGTCAGTGAAATATTTAATACTATTATTGAACATTGATTGAATGTGAACGATAAATATATTTCTAGTATTTGGCTAAACCGAACATTTCCTCTAAGATTATTTGAAAACATAAATTGCAGTCTATCATAAAGAATTAGAGACAGAAAATCATTGGCGCAGCACAGTTTTATACGTGGTAGAGCCATGCTGCAGCTATATTAGTAGTATAGTTGTAACACGAATGGGTCGGCTCGACCGGGGACGGACCACACTCTCACAAAATACCATCGTCAAATAGCAGCTTAACACTGCTGTGTTTCGTATGGTGAGTGTGGAGAACCGGAAACTCTTTTTGCTGGAAAAGAGGCATTCCATCTTAGTCCTCACGGGTGATAACGCATCTGCATTTCGATTCTTTATTGAGGATAGATGTAGATGTCTATGGGCAACAGCAACCACTTATCATCAGATGGACTGTGTGCTCGTTTGTCACCCTATCCTTTAAAAAAAACAGTACAAGAAATAGAACTTAACAATCGGGGTTTAATTAGGGAAGATAAATACTAATATACTTTTGAAACACTTTAATTTTTCCGGAAAAACACCTAAAACTCGCCGACCCTTGCTGTTCTTAAAATATTGTTCGATAAAATCTGAAAACAATTGAAAATAGACCTAAAATTAAAAAACATCACAATGTTAAAATTTTGTAACATAATTCATATTATGGTCTACACTCAATGTTTAAACTCGACATTGTCTCTGAATAACGTGGCAAGACTCACCTCGATTATGATAATAATAATTTCCGTTATACTTGGCAACATCGACATCACCTGAGCGGGGGTGTGTGCGCCCCTAGGCGTGCGATATGGATGGAAATCAACAGGTCGTGTCGGCTGCACATGCCTGTAGTGCTAGTGCTCGTTCCGAGGCCGCTTTACACCCTCTGAATAATTTCTTGTTCTTTTTATAAATTACTTGTTCCTTGTCCTATTGTTTTGGCTATTTTTGAAATATTTAGGCTTTTTTATAGAATATGGGCAACAAACGAGCACACAGTCCACCTGATGCTAAGTGGTTGCTGTGGCCCATAGACATCTATATGTATCCTCGATTACGAATCAAAATGCAGATGCGTTGTCACCTGTGAGGACTAAGATGGAATACCTCGTTTCCAGTAAGAAGGGTCTCCGGTTCTCTACGCTCACCATACGAAACACAGCAGTGTTAAGCTGCTATTTTACGCTGGTATTCTATGAGATTCCTATTCTTGTCGGGTGAGATGGTGAGAGCTAAGCCCTCGCATTGGTATTACTCTTTCTTGTTCATCATCAGCTGAGAGAAGTCCACTGCTAGAGATGAGTCTCTCCTATTGTAGATCCCAGTACTAGATACTTTGATTGCACCTGTGACGCTGCGTCGATTTAGTAGTATGAATATTTTACATTTGACGTAAACGTGATGGTTATGCAGTCAAATATCGGAAGACATACTTTTGGCATATCCCATAGCCGCCTATTACCTACTTAATGCTCCGGCAGCCAACTCTATATAATGTGACTTAATTTTATCTTATAAATTTACCGGCGACACCCAGTGTTTAATTAATAATACTGATCAGAGCTTAGATCATTCTCGTAAAAATGTTATTATTTTGCATTCATGTCTCTAAATAATTATTTTGCATAGCCTGCGTGCCTATGTCAATTTTTATGTTTAGAAGCCGGCATCTTCTAAACTTCACCACTGTGGGATTAACAGGAGTTTTTAAAAATTAGACTTGTTTATTTCACGATTCATATAATTATAATATAATTTATGCAACTTTAAAAATAAAAAAGCAAATAACACATTAAAAAACGTAAAGGTTCGACTATTTTAATATTTTTACCGATTATTCGAATTAGCATGAATTTGTATCATCCCAACACTACGGTAAGGTGCATAGAGACATATCTTTGAAACAACGTCAAGCATAAAAGTTGATTCTGGTTAATTTATTTATATTTTTCATAGTTTATAAAATTTCGATTTAAATTAGTAGGTAATAAAGAACTATATATCGTCGATTAAATGGAAAAGTGTCATTTCTCAAAATTTGTTGAAAATGAGATTGTTATCTAAAACGATTTTAAATTTCCCGCTTTTTATATGGAAAAATGACAGTTCATTAATCTATACTTCAAAGTCGCTATTGTCAAAAGTGTCATTTATGTAATCTATGGTTATCCGCTATTTTGTTTGTTGATTAATGTCACTCTGCCATTTGCAACCCGGACACGAAAGTGAATCCACGTACGTTTGTTAAGAAAAGTGACATTTCTCAAAAAGTGGTTTGGAAGCGATTACAAAAGGTAAATTATTTTTATGGAATAATGTTATATTTCGAGAAATGACGTTTATTTATTAAAATCCTAAACTTTCTTCGTGGTCATAATTTTGTAGAGAAGCGTATTTTTTTGACATGTGACAGGTTTTTGAAAAATTAAGCATAACCATTATGAATGTTTCAGACATATGACATTTTTCTACATATTTTTGTACACATATTAGCATAATGCTTATTCTAAAAATGTTACAATTTTAAATATGACTGTAAATGTTCAGATATTTGATTTATTGTGTTAATTATCTAAAAATGACTTTTTTCTATGGATTAATCTATTTTTTTTTGTCAGTGAATAATCTTCAAAATACCTACTAAGCCGATTTCAATAATACTTTCGCGAGTTTGTCACGTGTTTTGGACTGGATTGGACTTACTCAATTATTATTTTTTAGGATGAATCGAGGCGCAAAAATTTTGAAAATGGTTATATCTAACGAAATTAATGAAGAAAATCCAAGACCACCGTATAAAACGACTCCACCTGAAACATCTTCTGGATTGATAGAACTTACTTCACATTTAGAGCCAATTCAAGCGCATTCTTCTGCAATAGAAAATAAAGATCCAGCAATCCAAGCTTCTTCATCTAAAATATGTGACTTAATCGACATGGAGCAAGAACCGTTAAAATTAAAACGCATACGAAGTCCTTTAATTAGTTTAAATAGCAATATTGAGATTCCTCTTTCTAATAATGATTTTTCGAACTCAGAGATTATGCTCGATATGCGGAATAATCAACCTGGACCGAGCAGAATCGATGTGGAATATGTTGAAAGCGATCCAGAGTCAATAGAAAGTGCTAACATCCTACTATCTTACCATCCACTATCATCTTTTAACAAAATAATACCAGAATCAAATGATGATGATAGTTCTTCTAACTCTGAATACCCCGATAGTCAAAAAGATTTTTCGTCTGACGACATACATAATGACCCTGATTTCTTGTACGAGGATCTGGCACTTTCCTCAACATCTTCGGAAGACGAAACAGTTGCAACAAATGAAAAGCAACCAGAAATAGTTGAAGTTGAACAAGAAAAACCAAAAAAAGGAAGAAAAAGAAAAGCTATACCTGAAGAATGGAGAAAAAATAAAGCTAAACTATTGAGAAACGCTGGAAAAGCTTATGTATCTACATCTAAGTCAAAAAAAACAATGAAAGAAAAAGAAATGAAGCAAGCATGTTCTGATAGGTGTAAGCTCAAGTGTTCTGACAAAATTAGTGAGGAAAAGCGTCGATTGATTTTCGTAAGTTACTGGATGTTGGAAGATTTAGAAAAACAGCGTCAATTTATTAATAAACATGTAACTGCGATAAAACCCAAGTATCGTTATATTCGCGAGGGAAGTACAAGAAAAGACTATAACCATGCATTTTATTTTGAAATAGACAGAGAACAAATACGAGTTTGTAAGACATTTTTTAAAAATACATTAGGTATATCTGACAGACCAATAAGAACGGTAATATCTATGCAAAACTCTGAAATTGGAGGGTTTTTGAAAGATGAAAAAAGAGGGAAGCATGGGAACCACAAAAAGCTTGATACTGCTATTATAAATGGAATAAGAGCGCATATTAATTCTATTCCTAGAATAGATAGTCACTACTGTCGAGCTAGTAGCAGTCGAGAGTACATTGAAGGAGGTTTGTCTATTGCGCAATTACATAGAGATTATGTTGCAAAATGTCAAGTAGAAAAGGTTCCTCACGCTGACTATCAAATATATTACAATATATTTACCAAAGAGTACAATATTTCATTTTGGTCTCCCAAGAAGGACCAATGTGAGGATTGTGCAGCGTACAACAACGCGGAAGATAAAGAGCCTTTAAAAGCCAACTATGACTCTCATCTTGAAGAAAAAGAACTAGTGAGAAGAGAAAAAGAGTTAGATAAAGAAAATTCTAATGAAAAATTTATTACAGCTGTCTATGATTTACAGTCCGTAATGCCATGCCCGAGAGGTGACGTTTCTAATTTTTATTATATTTCAAAACTTAATGTTCTGAACTTTACCATTTACGAACTTGGATCAAAAGACGTAAATTGCTATGTCTGGCATGAAGGAGAAGGTTCAAGAGGCGTAAATGAAATAGGGTCTTGCGTCTTTGGTTATCTAAAAAGCCTGCAGGATAAAATCAATGAAGATTTTGAAGTTGTATTTTACAGCGATAATTGTTGTGGACAGCAAAAAAATAAGTATATGATTGCCATGTATATTTATGCTGTGAACAATTTAGAAAATTTAAAGTCGATCACGCACAAATTCCTAATAAAAGGACACTCACAAAATGAGGGAGATTCGGTGCATGCTACAATTGAACGTAATATTTCAAGATCTTTAAAATCAGCACCCATTTATGTGCCGGAGCAATATATTACTTTGATCAGGACAGCTAAAAAAAAAGGAAACCCGTACAGTGTCCATGAACTAAACCACGAGGACTTCTTTGACATTAAGAAAATTGCTGACAGTATTGGACCAAATTATACAATGAACGAAGATAAAGAAAAGATAAAGATGGGAGATATTAAAGTTATAAGAGTAGAAAAGCAGTTTAATGACAGATTTTTTTACAAGTCTTCATATAAGGAAAATTGTTTTAAGACTGTCGTGATCAAAACTCGGTCAAGCAAGAAAAATACAAACTTGTCTCCACAATTACAACCACTATACTCAGAAAAACTGACTGTGTCTAATAATAAAAAAGCAGGTATACTTACATTAGTAAATAAAAATATCATTCCCAGGTTTTATAAAAGCTTTTATGAAAATCTGTAGAAATGACAAACGTTTTGAATGTTTTATTTTCTATTTTGATTTATTTTATCCCTATAAATTTTATTAAGAGAGTTTAAAATTGCATAGAATTTGTGTTTCTTGTGTTCGGATAAATTTTACTAAAGATTGAGAAGTTTACAAAATGCTTTGTTTGGTTTTTAATACTTTTGTTATGACTGATACTTTGAGTTAGCCATTGTAAGTGGTTTTTCTATAAAAAATACCTGTCATAAAAAATTATATTATTTAGATTTTTTATAAAGTACTTAAAAAAATTGAATTTATATCTTAAGTATATTATTACCTTTTCTATGTTATTATAAGTAGACTTAAGTTCGAACTGATTGATCTCAATATTATTACCATTCCTAATCTAAGAAGTACGTCTCTTGGAACAAAAGTTTTCTATTGATTGTTATTTTATAATATTTCTCAGTAAAAATTATTATTTTATAGTACCTCATTTAATGAAAACTAGATTTTCACTTAAATAAAACTTCTTTTACTGCTACAGTGGTGTTTAATTTTTATAAAGTACAACCTACATATTTTTTTTATTTATGTAGAAAAATGACACTTCTAATTGTAAATGGCATGTTTTTGGTATATTATTAAAATTAAGTAGACACTCTTAATGAGCATTTAAATACCTTTCGAATGATACATAAAACTTTTATGTTAAAATTCAACATAAGATCGGAGAATAAATTAAAGAAATAAATAAACTTAAAATGTTTGTAGTGTATAATTTGCTCTTTTCTAATAATGTCACTTTTCCGTTTAATCGACGATATGTTGTAATGAAATATAGATAACTTCATATTTTTTTTTGATTTACGTAAAAGATTATTCTAAATCGCGGGAGTACGCTTGCACAAAGTTATTGCCAAATGATTTATGTTAAACGTCAAAAGTTATTTCTTAGATTTAGTTGAGTATAAAAGATAACTAGATAATGTCTTGAAGACAGCGCTATCTAGGAAACAATGACTTAAGCTATGTCTTCAAATTAATATTATCTGTATTGTACACTACCAGTATTATTTAATTTGTAAAATTTTTGTAGAACTCAACTTACTGTAACTAAAATTTAACGTAATTAATTATTTATATAATCTACGTTGCTTAACGCCGAAATATATCTTTTTAATCGATTCGGCATTGTTGGACATAGTTGATATAATTTCCAATTAAGATAAAAAGAGCAATTGTATATGTGTTTTGTCTATTCGATAAAAAAATGTTTATTAAAGATCGTTTTCCGAAGATCGATAGAAGTAAAGTAGCCCTTCCCGCGGTCGCAGGCCGCGACTGGTCACAGTTTGACAACACATTGCTTATTCATGATGCGGTAATTATCGGAATTGTTTCGTGCCGCGTGGAATTACGATACATGACTTTTTTAATATTAAAACAACGGTTGGGAGGCTCGCCGACTTTCCCCGGTGCATCCAATTTTTACGTTTTATGAAGCAACTAAATTATTTGTGTGACGCTGTCTGAATGGACCTGTCTAACGGTATGTTTCATCACGCTTTAATTTTAACAATGTGCGTGTGTTGAATGAACTATAGTGTTTAATGCTTAGACGATCATAAGATTTTTATAAATGGATATAATTTTAATTAAGTCCAGTAGAACTACAGTCTGTGAAGCATGTCATCTCAGTCCTCAGACGTGATAACGCATCTGTACCCTTCTTAGAAATTGTTTGCAGGTTGACGGCAATAGCCACCAGGTACCATTCAGGTGTAAATATTTACAAAGGTGTAAGGATGATTTAACTTACCCACAGACGATCGACTATCTTTATGATGATCCATTCGAATATGCCGAAATCAAAACACACGGCTTAGAAATGGTAGAAGGGAGTAGTATTATACAAGTGAACTCTTTGCCCAACACGGTGAATATGTTAGAATATTTTAAGTTATAGACATAGTTTTAAAGAGAGGTAGTATCCAGCAAATAATTACAACAGGCAAATAAAAAGCAGTTTCTTTTCCTTGCATTTTGACAGACAATCTTTCCAGCAAATAATAAGTCATTGCCAAAAAACATTTTACATGCGTATCGATTAGAATAGAGACGTAACTGTGCAATAAGAATACGTAGAGCTTTCTCTATAATATTATAAGATACCTGTAGTTAGGTATATATGTATATTATAAGGTATCGTCGTTTAGTGGCGACGTAAAAGAATCAACAACATCCATACCATCCTGTGGCGACACCGATTAGGCGTGGTTTCGCCACGACATGGTAGCATCTTCCTGATAAACCCTAAGACCTGCCAAGCAGGCGGCAAGTATATCCACCATGCCAAAGAGTCTATGAGGGAGGCCTACGTTCAGTAGTGGATTTTGATAGGCTGTCATTAGGATTACGATGAATATTAGCTCCAATAAGTCGGAATCAATAAAATACAAATTACTTTGTGTATATAATATTAACTTTTTCAACAAATCATATCGTGCCTTGGGAGAGCTTCAACTTGAATAGAATAAAATTCGTGTTTACTATTTTTTTGTTACCTACTTGCTTGCACTTTGGATAGATTAGTCAGTTTTTTACGTGGTAGCGCCATGCTGCAGCTATATTAGTAGTATAGTTATAGCACGAATGGGTCGGCTCGACCGGAGAAGGACCGCGCTTTCACAGAATACCAGCGTAAAATAGCAGCTTAACACTGCTGTGTTTCGTATTATGAGTGTAGAGAACCTGAGATCCTTTTTACTGGAAAATAGGCATTCCATCTTGGCCCTCACGGGTGACAACGCATGTGCATTCTGATTTTTTATTGAGGATAGATGTGGATGTCTATGGGTCACAGCAATCACTTACCATCAGGTGGACTGTTTGCTCGTTTGTCACTCTATCCAATATAAAAATAGTAGTTTATCTGGACAGTGTAGCGAGTCGAGGCTCCTACACCTGCACAGCCCGCGGAGCAAGCCAGGCGTGACGTCGCAGGCGGGCGCTCACGCGGACATCGGAAGTCATCCGCTATTGATAGCATCTCATTGTGCTCGGAAATTGCGGCCGGATGTTGCCAGAGACGCGGCGTGTGCGCATATCCATTGCCCTAGTGTGTACATACCTTTCTACATTGTATGCACGTACTATTTTTAAGGTTTTTTTATAGGATAGGACAAACGAGCACACAGTCCACCTGATGGTAAGTGAAAAGATGGTAAAGAATCAAAATGCAGATATGCCGTCACCCGTGAGGACTAAGATGGAATGCCTCTTTTCCAGTAAATTGGGTCTCCGGTTCTCTACACTTACCATACGAAACACAGCAGAGTTAAGCTGCTATTTTAAGCTGGTTTTCTGCGAGAGCGTGGTCCTTCCCCGGTCGAGCCGACCCATTCGTGCTACAACTATACTACTAATATAGCTGCAGCATGGCTCTACCACGTGTAAATAAGGTGAACTTAGAAGAGTAGTGGAGTTAGAGTGGAGTTGAAGATATTTACGCAATTATAGAAATACATTTATCACTTTTTTCGTATGATAGACGAAGATTTCCATTTTTGTGTTACGAAGTAGAACCAAGTTACAGCTATATATAGCTGCAGCAAAAAGCTGGCTCGATTGATTGTTGTGTTTCCTTTGGTGATACCGGAGACTTTTTTACTAGAAACGAGACATTCCACCTTAGTCCTGAGGGGTGACAACGCATCTGCATTTTGATTCTTTATCGAGGAAATATTTAAGTATTTATAGGTCAAAATCTCACCCATATTCTATAAAAAAAAATCAATGTTTTAGATAGTCATAGTTTTAAAAGCTATTAAATTAATAAGTTGCCTTAAGTACGTAAATTATTCATCATAATCATCATCATTACAGCCCTTCAAATGTCCACTGCTGAACATAGTCCTTCCTTAATAATTGAGGCTATATTGCCATAGTTGCCACGCTTGACGTGTGGGTTGGCAACCACAGCTTTTTTATTGTTATTTTGCTGTCATCAGAAAGATGCTGCTGCCCATCTCCTGCTTTAATTTCCCTCTGTCGGCTCACGACACCCAGGGAAAGATATGGGGTAGTAGATATTCTTACACCGCCATGTGGAGGTTGTAAATTAGAAAAAGCAATTAAGTACAATAAACTGAAAATTATTTGTTTATTTTTCTCTGTTAAAGGAGATAAGAGGAACCCTCATACTACCTTATCCCGCCGATGTTATAAGATCACATATCACAAGAGAAGAGTGCCATCCAACCATCTTAAAAATCCTAACAAGCGATACGAAGTAGCAATAGGGAGTTGACATGCTAGACGTGGGATCAAATAATAGCTAATCCTATTTTAAATCAATGAAGGTCAGGAAATTAATTGCGTTACTCAGGTATTTTTCAGCCGGCTTTAAAAAAAGTAGAAGGTCCTTTATTCGTCCGAATATTTTTTGTATGTTGAACGATTACCGCATTATTCGATTGCAATAATTATTTTACAGGAAAGGGGTAACTTAGGGGTACCTATATGAATTTGATCAAAATATGATGGAATTTATTATTATTACCTATTGTATAAATATTATTACTTACTTCATGTTTTTTTTTTAAGTTTTTAAAGTCTGTAATTTTTTTATAGAATAAGGGTAACAAACGACCACACAGTCCACCTGATGGTAAGTGGTTGCTGTGATCCATAGACATCTACATTTATCCTCAATAAAGAATCAAAATGCAGATGCGTCGTTACCCATGAGGACTAAGATGAAATGCCTCTTTTCCAGTAAAAAGGGTCTCCGGTTCTCTACACTCACCATACGAAACACAGAAGTGTCATGCTGCCATTTTACGCTGGTATTCTGTGAGAGCGTGGTCCTTCCCCGGTCGAGCCGACCCATTCGTGCTACAATTATACTACTAATATAGCTGCAGCATGGCTCTACCACGTACGTAATTAAAACTAGTAAGAACTTTTTAAAAGTTTAAACCTACTTGTTTGCATTTTATACATAAAATATACACAAAAAAGGCCTAAGAAACTGAAAGAAATGACAAAAAATAAAAGTTCACTCATGTGGATCAGAGGTTCCCAAGTCACAGTACCATAGCCATCATTGGCCTCTGACAGATGATTGTCCACGATGTATTCTCTTACAATTTTGTCCTTTCCTTTTTATGAGCTTTTCGTGAAAAATCAACTTACCCAAGGTATCTTTAGCATCCTTTACTCTCTCCAGCTTAGTAATAATTTGACAAATTCCAATTCGAATTTAACTTTACCAATAAGCCTCTTAGCTAGACGGAATAGTACCTATCATAAAATAAACACAAAATTATTCGGGCAGATGTTCATACGGACGGTCAGTAGATACTAGCGTTAACTGCCTCGTTGATCTAGTAGTCGTAAACGCGATTGCTGATCATGAATTCCTGGGTTCGATACCCGGGTCGGACCAAAATCGAAGAAATTGTAAGTAGCAGTCCGGAGTTAGCCGTTAATCCTGCACCTGATCTCTCTCCGGTCGCATCGAATTAACGTCTCATCGGACTATCACAGTGAGGGAATATAGAGTACACCTGTGCTAGCGCATACACTAGGGCACTATAATCCTGTCCTGTGCCGTTGGCTAGTCTCCGTTGAGGTTGAGCGCCGTTACCGAAATTCGGTCTAGTGGACATTACTACCGTAAATTTGCAGCATAATACTCCTGTATTTCTGGAAAGTATAGAGAATAGAGAGACATTCCATGTTACTAATATTATTATATATATTAGATATTAGTCCACAGATGCATTTTCATTCTTAACCGATGACAGATGGAGGTGTCTATTGGCTACAGAATCCACTTAGGTACTACATATTAAGGTAGTCCACCTAATAGTAAGTGGATGTTGTAAGTAATATGCTACTGATATGTGGACTTTTCCGTTACCTTCTGTTCATATACGTGGTAGAGCCATGCTACAGCTATATTAGTAGTATAGTTGTGGCACGAATGGGTCGGCTCGACCGGGGAAGGACCACGCTCTCACAGAATACCAGCGTGAAATAGCAGCTTAACGCAGCTGTGATTCGTATGGTGAGTGTAGAGAACCGGAGACCCTATTTACTGGAAATGAGGCATTCCATCTTAGTCCTCACGGGTGACAACGCATCTGTATTTTGATTTGTAATAGAGGATAGATGTAGATGTCTATGGGCCGCAACAACCACTTATCATCAGGTGGACTGTGAGCTCGTTTGTCACCCTTATTCTATTAAAAAAAACCCTACACTTACTTATTTAAACAATTATTTAAAAAAAAACAATAATGTACCTATAGCAAGATAAGGTATTGAAATTGTGCTTATATTATTTAAGACTAAAAAAATTCAAAGTCCCAAAATTCATACCGTATCGCGGTGCAATGGAGCCGGTCTCTGGCACCGCGTGTCTCACAGAATTATTTCTGACATTTTTAGACTCATTGTCCTCTCTGAATACGGAGTCACGCTCCAAAAGAAATTAATGCAGTTGATACATACGAGGCCTTTGTTAGCTCCGATGTCACATAGTTTTACCTACTGCGCGTGTACCTACTACCTACTCGCGGCTTAATACGACCTCTCGTCGTACCTCAGCGACGGAACGGAAACGAACGTGGAGAGAGCCGTTGAATGATTAATTAATTTTTTTTAAAGTATTTATTTATGTGTCTTTAAATACATAGCATGAGTAACTTGGTATAGATAATGACATTAGAGGCTGATAAGGCGTTTTATTGACATTTTGACATAGGTAGGTACTATTTAAATAAGAAATATGTCTTGTAAGATTTTGTCCTTACTTTAAGTTTTTTTTTTTTAAATCTTTTAAGTGTTTTTGCGCTTTTATAATAACACCTGTGTTAATTTAAAGTATTTATTTTCAAAATTACTTATTTTGAAAATTTTACCTAGGCGTTTTATTTAAATAAAACAATACCTAATCTTGTGGTTCTATATATTTCATTGCACCTGTTGGTTTCCCTGCATATTTTAGTAAGCTTTAAATTAAAAAATATATATAGGTATTATAAATACACATAAAACAGCTAAACGTTTTGGAAAGTTGCTTGTTGACATAATATTATTGTAGAGTAAGAAATTGTTTTGGCATATGTAACGCCTTGCGCGCTACATCGGAGCAACGCTCCGGCGCAGCGCACGGGCAGGTGTGCAACAACCCCCCTTCTTGTTGCAGAGCGGGCGCTACGGCGCGGCATGCGCGGGGGCCTGCCCGTCGCCCGTCCGCCCAATCGCGGCCCGTCTCGCCTATGATGTCATCGGAGGAGGAGGCCGACTCGCACGCGCCCTACTCCGATAGACTGCTCAAGAAACAGAAACGCGTCAGACAGCGCGTGGACGCCGGCGAGCCGCGCAATTCCTATTCGACTCTCGCGACGAACGGACCCGCGCCCGCGCGCGCCTTACACATGAGTGGCGGACTTTACGGCGCCATCTTCGAGGGCCGCCAACACTTCGGCCTCTTCGGACCCGGCTACGCGCCGGCGGAAATGTTGAACGAGCTCCTCGGCCGCGCACCGCGGCAGGACGATGCCGGCGAAGAGGCCGCCGGTGGTGACATCGCACACCGGGTGCTGCGCGATATCCTGCAAAACCGGAAAAAGGAACTGCTTCGGCTATCACCGGATAACAACAACGTGCTCGCCAATAACAATAATGAGCCCAAGGAGAAACGTTCGCCGGAGCGGCCAGCTTCACACGACTCCCGCCCGGACTTGGACGACGCTCTCCTAGCACTGGAGAACGCAGGCGACTCGCGCACTTCACCGTCTCCCGCGCAACCGAACTCCGAACCTCTATTAGCTCCTAAATCGGAACCGGAGGACCGCGATAGTGACGTTCAGCGTTCCTCGCCGCGACCCGTCGATGTGAAACGTGCTCGTGTTGAGAACATAGTGTCGACCATGCGTTCTAGTCCTGCGCCACAGCAGCCGCAAGTGAACGGCTGTAAAAAGCGGAAGTTGTACCATCCGCAGCAGCACGACGGTGCCGCGGAGCGCTATGGCACCAACCATGGCAGCAGTGCACAGACGGTGTCTGACGATTCCGAGGATGAAGGTGAGCGACCTATTCAACAAAAATTAGTAGAAAAGAATGCTTTAAAATCACAATTAAGGACTATGCAAGAACAATTAGCTGAAATGCAAGAAAAATATATGCAATTGTGCAATCGTATGGGCCAGGAGTCTGAGACTATAGATAATGATGGTGCGTCTAGTGATGTAGAACAAACCGAAGACCCTGTGCCAAAATCGGAGCCTCCTTCGCCCGCGAAAGAAGTGCCTCCCCCTATACCAAACAGTGTTGCACCAAACATGCTCACACAAGTGATGAATAAGATGATGTCTGCAAAAATTCACGCGCATGGTGGACCACATCCTCACCTACCACCTAGCTTTAACGGTGCTCTACCTCTGATTCCTCATATGCCATCCAACGACCATATGCACCCGCCTCATCCGCATCAACATCTCAATAATGCAGCAGCGATGTACGCCATTAATGTCGGTCAAAAGTTATTCTTAGAGCAAGAAGCGAGGATGAAAGAAGCAGCTGAGCAACAGCAAAACAACCAACAACAGAGGCCACAGTCGAATCAGCACTCTCCACAACAGAGGCAACTCGGACAAACTCCTAAGCCACCTCTATCCTCAGAGCTCGCTGATCGCCTTGACGCGCTACGTAGCAATGCAGGCTCCGTCGGTCCCGTATCGGGTGCAGATTTAGAAGGCCTGGCTGAAGTACTTAAAAACGAGATCTCGGCGTCTTTAACGACACTTATCGACTCGATCGTGACGCGATTCGTCCACCAGCGCCGGATCATGGGCAAACAGTCGGAAGCGGCCGCGGCGGCAGCGGAACAACTGAACAAAGATTTGATGAGAGCGACGCGGCTTATCGAGAGGAAATCGCCGACGCTGAAGCAAGAGAGGTCTTCCGGACAGATGTCAGGTAATACACCTGTTCATCACCCGGGCGCGCCAAACGGTGTCCCATTCATGACACACAATCAGTTACTGATGAGTCAGATGAACGGCCCCCGAGCGCCTGGCGGTGCGGCCTTCCCGCTGCACGGCGAGGCGAGCGGGCCCGGCCACGGTGCTCACGTGCGGACCCCAACAGGCATGTTCCAGACGCCGCCGAAACTCGGCCCGCTGTATGGGCCGATGAACGGACACTTCGAACGCGAGCCCAACCCCGAGCAGAACGAGGCGCTCAGTCTCGTCGTCACTCCAAAGAAGAAGCGGCATAAGGTGACGGACACGCGGATTACCCCACGGACTGTCAGTCGGATCTTGGGAGAGGGCGTGGGACAGTCGCCGGAGTCGCCGTCGCCGCGGCCGTTTCCTGGTGGGATGGCGCTACCTACTTCCGTAGCGATACCAAATCCATCGCTGCACGAGAGCCAAGTGTTCTCACCGTACTCCCCGTTCTTCGGCGCGGGTGGCGGTCTCGCGCGATCGCCGCCTGCTCCCGAGCGGGATTCTCCTCCGCTGCCTCATCCGCCGGCGCTGCTACACCCCGCGCTGCTAGCACACCACGCCTCCCCAGACTACCTCCGCCACCACCACGCTCACGGCGCACACAACGCCGCCGGACCTCACCACCCACAACATATGGACGCGCAAGATCCGCACTCCGACTGCAACTCCACGGACCTGCCCTACGACGGAGTGCAGCCTACTATATCCTTTTACAATACACTATAATATTTTAAAATTACTAATCATTATTTACAGATACGGCCTTTTCGTATGATAAAGTTACAATCAAAGTAAATATAGACAACGCTAATGCTCTTACAGCATGAGTCAAATGGTGACATGCATACGCCCACACATATCTTATTTCTGTAGTATTTAACCTTACGACTGCCGCCACCTGCTTCCTACTTAGTAGATGACATTATACGACTCTGGAAACCCGACAAATGCTGCGGTTTCTACGATATACACCTCCCCATATACACATAGAACATAGAGTGCAATGAAAGATTAAAGCTTGAGTCTTGAGGAAAACAAAGGCACTATTTAAAAGCGGAACGATTAATTTAAACCTGTATCTCTTTTATTTTTAATTTTTTGTTATTGGTCGCCAGTACTCACAAGAACAGCAATAGATGGATAATTAAAACAATAAAGGCCTTTATAGACATCGGCTAAGGTACTTTATAAGATTAGATGCAAACGGATTAAGACTTGTGGTGCTTCGCGAGTGAGCCTACGTAATAGTGGGATATAATCAGATTTGTATCTACTGCCCTCCGTGTCTTTAAATTTCTTCGTTAATACTGTCCACTGCTATTCTGGAAACTGGAAACAATTCCTAAATAACAGATCTAAAATTGTTAGCTGAGCTCTGGTTTGAATCATTCAAATTCAATCATAATTTATCGCTATTAACGCTTAATAAATGTTAAAAGTGACTTTGATCAATTGTTTATGTAAATATCCTTACAACATTTCTTTTCGAATAGAATACGTACTAAAACTAATTATTAACAAACATAACTATTTTTTCTGAAATTTCACTCACAATTAATGCTATCTTTTCGATAGTTTATTGTTGATAGAAATTTACAAGTTACGAATAATAGAAATTAATTATGTCATTTAGTATATTTTAAAATTAATGCGAATGCAATCGAATCTAAACATGCTTAGACTTAATTTAATAATTTTAATTATTTATAAAACCTGTATAAAATATTAATATGTCATTGTGTCAATACAATCCATAACTCCATTGCACTCGTCCACGCTAACGCCGATGCACCTCCGCAAGGCGAAGCTCATGTTCTTCTGGGTGCGGTATCCGAGCTCCGCGGTCCTCAAGATGTACTTCCCAGACATCAAGTTCAACAAGAACAACACAGCGCAGCTCGTCAAGTGGTTCTCCAACTTCCGGTAAGTTTCTTTTTATTAACAATCATAGGTAGGTACTTGTGGTAATTCAAGGGTTAGACGTTCTTAATCGCTACGAAAACCTAATGGCGAATCTCGGTGCACAAATGAAATTATTAATTTTAATAAACGCGATGAAAGTTAAAATCTTTAAGACACACGCGAATTTAGGATTTTTTTTGGTGAATTATTTTATTATTTATATATTTTATAGAATAATAAGGGTGACAAACGTGCACACAGTCCACCTGATGGTAAGTGGATGCTGTGGCCCTATGTTGTTTATCCTCCATTAAGATATAAACTGCAGATGCGTTGTCATCCTTTAGGACTAAGATTCAATGTCTCGTTTCCAGTAAAAAGTGTTAATTGTAGTAGTTCTCAGTAACAGTCATGTAAATATAAAGTTAGTTAACAAATTTCACTATTTTTTTCTAAAGTGTTTTTTAATAATGGTCCCTTTTACATTTCAACCAGATTCGTTGATAATTTGAAGAGGCGTTAACGAAATCGTTAATTCTCTTACAGCGAAGTAAAACGATTAGTTAATGGCAATCAAGGTTTCTTCTCAGACCGTGGCATAATCCTGTTATCCGATCATAATTCATTAAGGGGTTGTAAATTCACTATTTCCTCATTTTAATCGTAGATAGGGACAACCCTTAAACTATTAGGGCACTTGGGGTGTATGACGTTTAAAATGTTATTATATTTTTACATAGGTAGATACTATGTATAGTGAACAGGCGACAGAGGGAAATGAGATAGCAGCGTCTTTTTCATAAGAACGCAATGATGATAAAAATCTGCGGCTGCCTAGTGGCTACTCGCTTGCCAAGTGTAGCAAATATCTTCCCTATGAAGCAGTAAAGTGAAGTCGTGTCTTTAGTCGACTTTTGACGGGCTGTAGGCAATGGACGTAATGAAAAATAATATAATGAGAAAATATATTTTTTAAATATTTTAATTTGACTTCATGTTTGTAAAAATATAGCCCAATTTAGATATTAGAAAAAAAAACGTGAAATTGTTTATGAAACTTCTTAAATACTAAATTTAATACATTTTGTTTTAGTACCATTTAAATCATATTGTTTGCGCTAAACCAATGCTAAGGCCAGACTACTGAGGACTAAGATATAGTGCTTTGTTATCAGTGACAAGCGATAAATTTAAAATTTTATACAAACGAATTCAACATGAATTTAATTTATTGTTGATATTTTTAAAACCCCTCCACTTATTTCGATAAAATTCAAATGGGAAGTAATTTGCCTTTGAATATACCCTTTGAAACAAAAAAAGAGTTTTCCAAATCGGTTCAGGCGTCTTTGAGTAATCGGTTAACATACTTAAAAAAAAGAGTCCGACGAATTAAGAACCTCCTCCTTTTGAGAAATCGTTTAAAAAAATGTAAATAGAAAGTTGCTATAACTTATAAATCTAATATCAAGCCATATGAAGCATCCACTGTGTAATCACTGCTTAATAAAAGGTATATGTAACACGTAGCTTATTAAGGTCTAGTCCTAACGGAATAAAAGATGAAGGTATTACAATGAATTATATAAGAAATGTCTGGTTCTAGCATCGTATAAACAGTCTTATTATACATTCAATGCTTGCCTGGCCTTTAATTTCGTTTAAGTTACACTTGAATACGGTAAATAGTCGTTTGTCCTAGGATAAATAATAGACAAGTCGTCTTGTTTCAATTTTACAATAGAAATTTCAATGGGGTTTAAGTAATGATATTGATGCGAAAGTACATTTACATATTGGCCATTGATTTGCTTTGTTGTGTATAGACATGTCTTTATTAGATATTTTACACCAATACTTTTTAGTCTTGGAACGAAGTTCCTTATCGCACGGAACGAATTTGGCGGATGGGAGCTAGGCGAGAAAAAGTGTAAGATTTTCCCGTCACGACCGCCTTTCTATAGTGCGAGCGAGATGGAATAATCCATCTCTCTCGCACTTTTTCTTATCTTGCCATGAAAGAAATATTATTTTAAATGACGCTTCATTTTAATAGACGCTAGTAATTTATTTATTTGTTAATCAATAATATATGAATGTAATACGTTTATCAATAACAATATACTACGAAAGGAACTTCATTCCAACCGAGTGTTCCACGATACTCACGCATGTTTTTTTTAAATAACTGTGATTGTTCTTTCAAGCCTTCCCATCGTTCTGAAGTTTTTGTTTCTGGATCAATAAGTTGTAATAAAAGTGTACAAGTAACGGAAAAATCCCTTTCAGTATTGATTTGTACTCGACAAATTTTCGCGTTATCTAAGCTTAATGATAAGAGGCACCTGCCACAAGCCGCGTGCTCCTATGATAAACACGTTTCCCCATCTTTTCTTATCTACACATTTGCCATGATGTAGTATTCTGAAACACTCGATACAACTCTACGATAACAATACCGGGGTAGATCGACCGTTCGAAAATGTGTCCAGTGATTGGAGAATTCGCGCCTGTCAATGTGTACCTAACACTTCAGTTCAATATATCGACGTACATATTTTTTTATATCTCAAGATAGTCGTATCTCTTAGATAAAAGGAAAGCTTTGTAAAAGCTTTGACAATATTATTTGGTTCGTTGTGTGCGTAAAAATCGAAATTTGTGCTTACGAGTGTTTCATTAGTACCTACCCGATTCTGAAAGGCATATAATTCGGTATTCAGCCTTTTCAGTGACTTTTATTCTATGCGGCCTAATATCGAATACTTAAGTAAGAGGTTTTATTGTAGTCAGATAATAATGGGTAAAATGAAAATATTTTTTTGTTGTCATCATTAAAGTAGTCATAGTAGTAGGCTGTACATAATATCAACTTCCACATTACAAAAATTAAAAAAATAACTATCAGATAAATGTCTACGTACTCGAATCGTCGTAACTGAAGTGGAAGATAATGGTGCAGAAAGACTAATTTTTCTTCATTTTTACTCCTTTTCTTCTCGTGAACAAACTCAGCTTCAGAGAATAGACGTTCTGAAGAATAAACACTACTTCTTTCGCGGCCGAATACTTTTGCCTAATATTCGGCTATTAGGCCAGGAAGTCCGCAGAATATTCGGCATTTGGCGTGTGGCCGAATATGCTATTCGTTGCAAATCTAATTATTAATATATTTTAAGCCATGGAATATCCTGATTATGTTCGAGCCAAGTAAAGAATTGTAAAATGTACCTTTAATTTTTCCTGCGACGCCACGGACACTGTAGTTCGTCTTACCTCAAGTTTGTCCATTAGTATTGTACCCTTAATGGTCGCATTGTGGGCAACGGAAAGCGGTCATTTCCTTCGCGATAAACATCTCTGAAAATATAGTGCTGAAAGGGCGAAGGGGTCATTCCGGAGGCGCACGGAAGGCAATTACAAGGCGAGGTGTCCGCGGGCTTCAATAACAAATGACATTTTAAATTTACCAAGAACATCGATTCTAAACAGCGACGGTTCTAAAATCAGTGCCGCAAAACAATTACACGTACAAAGCAATTTTGCATACAATTTTTTAATTTATTAAAAAAACAACATTAGATATATAAAATTATTGCGTTTAAGTTTCGATTAATTTAAGTTCGTACTTATATAAACATTGATTTTTATAATAGTCGTTAACGTTATCGATATACGTTAATTACAAGATTAGGTTAATGAATATTTCACTAACATAAAAAGTACTGAATAATAATTGAGAATACGATTAAAAAGTTCTAACGCGATAGCCTTTGCAACATCGATAACCGACGTCGATAATTACAGCCGTAAAAGTACTAACTTTTTTTTAATTAAGTGCAACACAGAAGCTGGATACACTGAGCCTCATTACGCTTTTGTATTTTTTCTTTTGTTATGAAGATAAGAAGCGTGTTTGCTAAATATAAAGGCTTAGCTATGGAAAGTTATTGATTTGAGTTTTAATTGCGTTCAAGAATTAACTAATCCAATCGCAAACGAATTCGCGCTATTCCGATTTATTTATTCTGCATTGAATAATATAGCTATTGTTCCCTAAAATTGTAATAAAGTGTCGCAAAACCACGTTTTATCTGTTGTCGGTCGCTAGGAGGAAAAGAACAAGCTCACTTACTAATGGCCACTTTCATGTAAGCTTCAAGAACACTAATGTTGAGAGCGCTCCTTGCGCCGTTTAAAAAATCTTTCTAGTTTTTCTTGTGCAACGCCTTTTATAAAGCCGTCACAAATAGTTCTATGAAAATATTTTTTTTATTTGTCACCGAAACGACAAACTAATAAATGAATTTTACTTTTAAGTTTTAAGTATGAAAAAATTGGCGCCAAAGAAAAAGTGTCGCTTTTACGCCATATTATGTTTTTGTATCTGGCAACAAATTCTATACAAGGCAAACATTGCTACATTTCTCGACACGAACGCAGAAAGTCTTTTAAGTCTCCGGGGGCAAAACAAACATCCTTCACTCAAAGTCGATGCAAAGACAAATTCTTTTGGCGCGCTAACTCAAAGAAGTACGCGGGCCCGCAAACAAAGAGTCACTCGTAGAATTAGACGTTGCGACGATAGCGCTAATTAGCAACGGTGACTCGCTTAAGTTATTTCGCTTAATTACGTTGCGCAGAAGTGGTCTGCGGCCGGCCCGTCACAGAAGGTGCTGTAAATTGTTAGAATACGGCAACACTCCAATTAATCTTTTTACACATCCAACTAGTCGCATGAGGGTGCGCACTTAGACAAGCCCAGCCTCAAACCTTTTTAAACGTTCGCACACGAGCGACTAGTTACTGCAGTCGCACAATATGAATGCGGACTGTGGCGTTTTTCTTTTTAAAACGATAGTCACAACAAAGTGTCAAACGCGAACATTTCATGTCAACATTTTGTTACCATAAACAATATAGTACTTATTGCGACTAGATAAATTATATGGTGGAGCGCGCGCCCGATGCATCAGCGATTTTATTTAATGTCTGCAACATTTTACTACATATTTATATTACGCACTTTATAACATTTATTAATTCAACTGAGAACAAAATCTCTCGTCTGTAAGGACTCTCACAGTCGGTAACGAAATGTTGCCAGCCTTACATCGCAATTTTCATATGCCTTTTAACCTTACCGTGCCTACCCGCTACGTAAATATTAAGTTCGATATTTAATTTTTGTAATTAAAAAAAACTTGAGCGAAGCAATTTTATTTTGTGGCACTCAAAACTTTACCAAAGTGTGAAGGAAAAAAATATATTAAAAGCCGTCTAAACAGTGTGTGGTTGGGCATTAATCATCCCCCGACGTGTGAAGTCACCTTGTGGTGTTATTGTATACGCTGACTCTAAAATTTAATTGGTTGGCTAATACACCGTTGCCGAGTCGGGAGTCTAATTTACGTGTTAACATTTTTAATAAGGCCCGGCGAGGCTAGGGCGCCAAGTGGCCGGCCATTTATTTCGCGCCACGCTCATACGAGCACCTCCAGTAATTAATACAACCCTTTCGAGGAAGCTTATGAGTAGTTTTCCTTCTAAAAAGCTTGCTAATTACACGTCTCGCTATTCAATTCTTATGAAATAAAATGAGACTGACATCACACGCCTTTGCTTAAAGACTCTAAAACGAAACATAACCTAAAAGTCACACCTCAGTACAGTACTAAATTTAAGTTAACGTGCTCGTACTTCCGAATGTTAAGGTGCACGCACGCGAAGCAACCTAATTGGTGAGGGCGAGGCTGAATATTTACATATCATTGCGGTACACGAGCCATTATAAAATATTAGCCTTCTGCCGGCGATCGTCGTTAATAATATAATTAAAACACGCAAAGGAGTGGTCCTACTTACAGCTGTAACTTACTTAATACACATCTATCTTAAACTTTTTTCGAATCCAAGCTAGAAATTTTGTCTAAAGTAAGTGTTTATTTTAAATTTATTAATAATATTTATTTTGACTTTTGAGACATTCACAAATCAAAATGTGTAGTGTCGACAGGCAATCAGCATAAAATGAAACGTTGCATAACTATAGAAGAAGTCCGTATTTTATATTTCATTCTAACAATGGACAGTAAACAAGTAGTGGAGAATAATAATAAACACAATAAGTATGTGCTACATTTTTGTTTTTGATATTATATATTATGCAAAAAAGTTAAAACATCACCAATAACGTAAAAACGCGGCTACATTAGCTGCTTCGTTTTAAGTAACTTACCTAATCACGTAAACGTTATTGTCATCTTCGCTACTAACGCGTGCTAGAGCGATCCATCAACTAATGAAAAGCGTAATTAGAAAAGTGGAGCTTTCTTCCGACCACCGACCTTATCTTGTCTTCAATGGGGCATTAAGTTTTTTAATTACCCCTTCCCAGTGGGGGCAATTTTAATCACATTTCCACCGTTTGTAAAGTCATTAATGGCGTTTAAACCTACGTATGAATTACATATCTTTGTTAGTTGTATATTTTATAAAGTGAAATAACTGATTTCTTTAATTAATGAATTATTTATTTCTGATTATTTTGTCGTAAAAATTATTAGTGATTAAAATGCTTTGCCTTTTATTACTCGTAATTTTCCTAAAAATCTTACAAGAATAATAAATAATAATAAAAATAAATTTGGAACGATGAGGATTTTTTTTGCCTTAGCTTTAATGTAGAGAAACAAACGTTATGTAAATAATATACATACGAGGTCATGCGGCACGCCTTGCGGTGGTCTCGAAGGAGCGGGCGCGTCGTTCTTTCATTACTGTCCACCTTTAAAAAACTTAATACAACTCTAATGACGCGAGTTTTGGGCGGGAGCGTCACGCGATTCTGTTATCTTTTTTTTCACCGCCGCGCGTAAAGAGCACAATTATTATACTTGCTGTCATTATGTTTGTAATAAAGGTGTTGACGTAAATAATAAATACGTTTTGAAATTCTCTTAAAAGTAGTTGGTAGTGATATAACAAAACTTTCCATCTAGTGTGAGAGTATCATGTCTTACAAAATATTTTTTAAATGTACAAATATTTTGAAGCATTTTAAAATAAATGTGTTACTATTTAAAATTGTAAAACCTATTTTTTACCTACTTACCTTTAATATTTAATTTAATATTACTATTTAATTGTGCGATCGAATAGTTTAGATAGGTATCAGTTTTAAGGATTTTTTATTGTATTTTTACATGTTGCTGGCGATACAACTTAAAAAAAAACCACAAAATTTAAAAAACAAAACCGCGCATTCGAAATAAGACGAAAAATAACGGTCGCTTGTTTATCTACAATAACGGTTTGTCCTTGTTTTATCCTCGTTCTGTCTTCACTGTAGCGGTGACCACTATCGCCCACAGCGGAAATTGTCCAGCGCTAGCGCAGCCTTATCTGTCTCTGACTGAAGTCCTTAACCGGCCAATCACTGGAGATCTCTAACACTTAATTATTCTTATATCTGACATTTGTTCGTTCAAATATCGCGGGGCCAATTTACGCTGGTCTTCCACAGCGAAGACAACAAATTATATGTCACTGTATCGCTTTATTATAACATTTTATTATTTTAATTGGATGCTTTATAAGGTCTTTATACATATATAAAGCGTAGGTAATTAATGTAAGTGAACTCCACAAGGATTTGCTTAAAGATTCCATTACAGTTTCCTTGTTTATGTTGTAGGGATTATTTTATTCAATTTGATACTATTAATTTTATATTAAGTAGTATTTTCTACGTGGTAGAGCCATGCTGCAGCTACATTAAATGTATATTTTTAATAATTTGCATGAATGGGTAGGCTGGACCGGGGTAGGACCACGCTCTCACAGAATACCAGCGTAAAATAGCAGCTTAATGCTGCGGTGTTTCGTATGGTGAGTGTAGAAAACCGGAGGCCCTTTTTACTGGAAAAGAGGCATTCTAACTTAGCCCTCACTGCTGACAACGCATCTGAATTTTGATTCGCAAACAAGGATAGATGTTGATATCTATGGGCCACAGCCACCACTTACCATCAGGTGGACTCTGTGGTCGCTTGTCAACCTTATCCTATTAAAAAATGTAATTATTTTTAGTCTTTTTACTGGCACTTAATTAATCAAAATTCTATTTATATTATTTTATTTATTTATTTATTTACACTTTGTTGTACATCTTAACAAAGGGATAACAAAGGGTGGACTTAATTAGCCATTCTCTTCCAGTCAAGCCGGTACGTGTGGAAAATAATGTGATAGGTGCCAAAAATAAAATAAACAATAGAGTAAATCAGAAAAAATGCATGCATGCATGCATGTATGCATCTCTTATATTATATAAATATCATGTGTAATCAATCCTCAAGGTTCAGCTCAAATTTGTATATTATATTATTTTTATTAATGTCAAACTTATTCTATAAGAAACTGCCAGCTATTGTAGTATTTTATGAAATTCTAGCTATCACCCGGCGCGTTGCTGTCGTTACGGAAATATCGTTTTAATGTTGTTTAATTTTGAATTCATTATACATTCGTTGAAGTTGAATGATATATTATAACGTTCAAATAAATTTATTGGCAAGACACGCGCGCCACCTACTGTAAGTTAATTGTACTATGCTTTCGCACAAGTGCAAGCAATAAGTAGATAAATATTTACCGCAATCTGATGAACAGTACGGCAACGCATAAAACACGAACAAACACAAAATATTTTTTATATATTAGATGGGGCCTTTGTACAAAATAATTTAATATTTTTTGTCATATTTTGTGTGCATATAAATAAACTAAAAAAAAGAACTATCAAAACCGAATAAGTCATCGTCAATCGTAAGTTAGAGCATGTAAGGAATCACATGAATGACAGATAGAGTGAAAAGGTGCGGCGTAGGCTCCACACACATGGGAAATTACCTAAGTGCCACAACTAAACGACGACTCTCTGACCCGCCCAAGACATAATTAATTAAGGTGCGAAACGGGGCACACGAAAACAAGAAATATACGCTGTTTTTTATTTCACTCCCACACTGGGTATATGGGTTCGAATTAGTTAAGTTTATAACACTTCTTAACTTAATTAACACTTATGACAATATACTTTTATTTTCTTTGGATGAATAATGATTTTCACTAAACACTGGTGAACAATATTTTATAGATAACTGTATTTCAGAATGAAGTTGCTCACGCATATGTAATGTATGGTTTAAATTGCAACTTTGTGCCTTTTATATATTAACTGAAAATAATGACGAATTTAGATCACGGCGGCCAGTCCAAACTAAATACTGCAGCAGGACAGTATTATTATACCCGAGTACCTATATGCGCAAGTACAGGTGCATTCTCTATTCCCACACTCCATTGACAAGGACATTAGTCCGATGGGACGTCAGACCAACATGCCCGGAGAGAAATCAGACTACTTCCTGACTCCGGACTGCTATTTTTGACAGAAAAATCTAATAACTTTAACAGTGGTAGAGGCACGCGGCAGCTTTTGCTGTCGCACGGATGGGCCGGCTCGAACCGGGGTGGTACCACGACCTCACAGAAAACCAGCGTGAAGTAGAGATTTACCTCTGCGTTTCGCTTGGTGAGTGTAGGTGGCCGGAGGCCCTTTTTACTGGAAATGAGGCATTCCATCTTAGTCCTTACGGGTGACAACGCATCTACATTTTGATTTGTAATAGAGGATAGATGTAGATGTCTACGGGCCGCAGTAACCACTTACCATCAGGTGGACTGTGTGCTCGTTTGTCACCCTTATCCTATAAAAAAAAAACTGATTTTGGCCCAACCCGAGATTCAAAACCCAAGACCACACACAAACCCCGCTTACAACCACTAAATCAACAAAGCAGTCAACCGCTAAACACGTTTTAAAGTTGATACATCAAAAATTAATTGATGAGTTTCATCAGCAACCAACAAAAACGTCAACACATTGAAGGAAGAAGCTGAATACCATATTATTTCCGTCTGCGCTAAAACACAACGAATCCATCCCGCATTAAAATATTGCGATGCCTCGGATTGTCTATAATTTCATAGGCGGGTAAATAGGAACGTTATTAATCGAAATATACTTACGGAACGTAAGTAGATACGCGACACGTGCGAAATCTTAGTAATAAATAGCAATGCGGGGAGCCCGAGGGAAATAAGTCGAGTGGACGTGAAAACGCAAGCAGTCGGCCTGCGACAATAACGCCCACCAGCATCACTAAAGTAATTATTGTTAGACACGGGATCAGTGGTATGCAACTACGCGTGTTGAAATATATTTCACTGTCGACCGGATTGACTTTTATGTACTCGTATAGTCGTAGTAGTAGTATAGGATGTATGATTAAATCTTTCAAATAATTGTTTGCGAGACAATTTGTTATGCGGTATAAAAAATATACACGATATTGTGGATGTTTCTTTTTAGTTCTTGTAGCTTATTTTTTTATAGAATAAGGGTGACAAATGAGCACACAGTCCGCCTGAAGGTAAGTGGATGCTGTGGCACATAGACATTACATTTATCCTCAATTAAGAATCAAAACGCAGATACGTTGTCACCCCTGAGGACTAGCATTCCATATCGAATGCTTCGTTTCCAGTAAAAAGGATCTCCGGGTCTCTACACTCACCATATGAAACACAGCAGCATTAAGCTGCTATTTTATGATGGTATTCGGTGAGAGCGTGGTCCTTCTCCGGTTGAGCCGACCCATTCGTACTACAACCATTATACAGGTGCAGCGTGGTCACGTAAAAATTAAAATTAATAGGGTAAAGATCTTAAATAAGAGTTATTGTTTTTTTAATCTTCGTAAAGAAAAACTTCAAGATTTATTAAATTTTATAGTAGGTATATTCAGACAGTGAATTTGTGCATCTAGTAAATTAGCTTCTACATTTTTAAACTTTATGTATATATTTACATTCTTTCATAAGTACAACAAATATGAAGTGCCAAAATTTGAAATTACCAAAGGTTTAATTCCATAAAACATTAACATTTTTGTATAAAATGTACACCTACGCATAAAATGGTACAAGTAATATCTGTTTTCACATAATTATGATATTCACGTATTAATCTCTTAATGTGGAAACAAGCACATCTCAGGTTGCATTTAATTAAAATGATATTAGCATATTCCTGAACATAAAAACCCTTTACAACGCGAAACAACTCGGGATTCTACTACTTTTTTTCTGTTAAGAATCTCTGTCGAAAATAACGAACCTTTTTGGGGGCCACTTTTAAGTAGACAGCTATTTACGCTTAGCTCAGAAGAGGCGGACAGAGCAGGAAAATACATAAAAATGAAAGAACTCTTTAAACGCTATTTTTGAAACTGTCTCGAAACAGTAATTAGCGAATTAATTCTAAAATCAAGTAACCGTAAACGGTCAACTCTATGTGGCTATATGCTGATGCCCTTAAACGTCCACGCGTCTCTTTAACCCTTTTTTTTTTGCAAAATTTTTAATACCGAGTATAGTTGGGGGGTAATAAAATCTCCGCGAGCACTCAAATGAGTTGAACTTTTGAAGCGTGGGGTACAAGACAGAGGCAGGTCAGTGAGGAGGGAGTCATTAAACAGGGCCGTACTCGACTCGCTCTTTTTTGCCATCGGTAATCGGATCTTTCGGACGGATTTTTTATGTACGTCATCGTTTTCTGTTATCGCACTGATGAGAAAAGCTGGCGTGCTATACACTGTTGACAATTACCGGGCGTATTTTTGCAGAAAAACGGTTCACAGATTAAATGTTACAAAACGATTATGTTGCAATGATTTTAATGTTTGTACATTATATATTTATATTTGGGCTCTAATGAAATTTAATTTGAAGATTTAGTTTTGGGAATTTAAGTATTGTAAAAATTCTGATGCTGTATAAATAGATCGATGACATTTTTTTAAAAAGATAAAGATGACAAACAAGCACACAGTCCACCTGATGGTAAAAGGTTGCTGTAGCCCATCGACATCTACATCATTCCTCGACTACGAATCAAAATGTAGCTGTCAACCCTGAGGGTTAAGTCGGAATGCCTCGTTTCCAGTAAAAAGGGTCTCCGGTTCTCTACACTCTCCATACGAAACACAACAGCTTTAAACTGCTATTTTAGGCTGGTATCTATAAGAGCGTGGTCCTTCCCCGGTTGAGCCGACCCATTAGTGCTACAGCTATACTACTAATATAGCTGCAGCATGGCTCTACTACGTAAAATACTACTAAAAGCTAGATTTAATAGCAAAGGATTGTATATAAAACGAACTCAAAATCACCCTACAAGATAAATTTAAAAATAACATATATTTAAGGTGAATGTCCTCATGAGCCCATGAGGTATAATTTTGTATTTTCCGTTACAAGATAAGAGGGAATTATTCGCGAGAAAGTCACTTGCCCGAGTATTGAGTATGGAGGCACAGATAAGCGTCTGCGACCCGCATTGCGTGCGCTCTGTGGAATGTACTTACGACATTGCGCTAGGCTAGCTATGAAGGTGTAAATGAATTAATGACTACAGGAGTATATAGAAGTATATAGTGTACAGCCTAGTAATTGAGTTGATAAAAATAAAACAAAACTAAATGCGTACACTATTTTTTCTTCAACATCAGCCCATACTGTTATGGTGGGACCCCTTTTATGCCTGGGAGTCCGTCTTAGTAGGTACCATATTCGTACCGCCAAATAGCATTAAATGCACTGCTGTGTTCTCTGCTGTTGTCTGTGTAAAGAGTATAGAAAGCCAGTATAGTTACAGGCTGTCAGCCATTCTATCCTGTTCCCAAAGGTGACAACGCATCTGTAATCTTCTTCGTTTGAAGTTGGTTGCGGGTTTCCATAGACTGCAGTAACCATTCACCGTCTAATGGGCTGTGAATTCGTTTGTCTCTTTAGTTTTATAAAAAACCCGAATTTTAAAAGAAAAGTGAATTTTTCTAAAGTTAGTTTTATAGCGAATTAACATAAATTTCAAGATGTAATATGAAAACAATTAATATTGATAAAGACTTGCAAGAAATCGTTTATCTCTCTTTCGTTATTGTCTCTTTACTGCATCTCAAAAGAAAAAGGAATTAATTATTCTTCAGTCAATTACATTGCCCGATAACAAAAATTTTGAGATGCAATAAGAAAACACAAATGATAATAAAAAAACTAAATAGGTAACAAGAAAACGCTGAAAGATAATATAAACATTTAAGTTCATTGCGTTATCTTAACATAGGATATAAGCACGGACGTAAGATATTATGAAATAATATTCTTTTCTCGTCGTAGTTCGCTCGAGTGCGGACCTGTGCCGGACGGCGCAGTCTGAAAAAAGTTTTTTCACTAACTGAAGCATTAATCCGGCCCGGTATTAGTTTACTCGCTTTTACATTTGCCTGTGTGCATCGCCGTGTGCATGTGTGCGCGGCGCCGTGCAACATTCGCACAGACTGAAAAAAATACAGAGGCTACATGTTCCACCGGACTTTACACTTACTTGACACCGAATGGAAAATAAGCACACGTTTTAAATGATTGTACAAATATAATATAAGCAATCGATTTTTTAATGATAAAAGCATAAAAATGTTTCGAACATTAAAGAGATGAACACTGGATGACTAACAATAAAATAACCTTATATTGAGTGCAAAATTAATTAACAGTTAATTTTTTATCGATTACGTTTTTTGTTCGGTGTACTCTGTAACCTTTTCGCGCTCTATCCGTTGCAGCCAGTATCGGCTCATTCTCCCGTACTTCTCGAAAGCCGGACGGCGTCCACCCACTCACACAGCGATCCATGTACGCTGCATATACATATATACGGTGTGCATACGAGTGCACGTTGTACATAACGCGTAATACCTCCCCCGTATCATTTGAACGACTCCGGCGTGCATCAGGTTTTAATAACCATTGTATTTGGCAACGATCGAAATGAGTATGCTTGGGGAAGTCAGTGGAAAATGTCTGGAAACTATTTTTTCGGACGTAACTACACGCACGGTTTATGAACTGTTTTTGGCGGATTCCGAAAGAATTAACGCTTTATTGTCCGCGATTAGTTTCACATTTTAAATCGAAATACGCTACAGCAAAACTGTTCTATCGTCCATTTTGCTACAGAAACTAAAAAATGTTCAGTGCTATTCTTAATCATTCAATGCAACAATAGAATTTGTTTGAATAATGTTTATTTTAAAACAAAACAAAAATACTCTTTAAATATATATAGTCTGTGAGACTTATTATATAATATGACATATACCCATCACTCTTTTCATTTCCGACATGTTGTAAATCCTATACGAACCGATTGTCCTAAAAGTTACACTCGCCCTCGCTTTTAACAATCACAAATGTTATTACTATATATATTTTACTAGACAAACATTCATTTCACAAAGAAAAATGTAAACAAGAAAGTAGGCTACTTAGCATCGTAATTAGATACAAGAGATGTCGCGATGCGTAACAACCGCGGAAAAAAATATGAACGACAAAAGAGGGCAATGAAAACCGTAGATAGAGCCGAGGTCAGTTCAAATTGAACTGACGGATATTTCATAATTCGTTTGGAAGTAAATTAATACTCTAAAAGAAAACATGTATGACAGTTAAAAATTAAATTACCTAAGCGGTTTCATAATATGGTAATAAATATAATATATACCTATATCAATTGAAATATTCTTTATGAGCATTGTAGTAGCAAGGGGGGAGGGGGGGAGGGCTATGGTCCCAAACGGCAGATTTTAGGAATAACGTAACTTTTTATTTAAAAAAAATAATTACGAACACAAGTACACATAAAATGTCTTTTCACTTAATGTGCCGGTAGTAAATTATTTTTGTAAGCTTTGTCCATACTAACCACGCTCTGGTAGTGCTTATTTTGATCAAATTATCCCACAGTGTTGAACGGTTTTTCTGCCATCAGTCGATCATCACAGTCGCGTCAATCTCAGCTGCTTGCAGCGGGGGAGTATACATTTAGAGATTTTTTTAAATACAAGTACATCTACCCTCGATGAACAATAAAAAATCAGGTACGTTGTTAAACCTGAGGACAAAAATTGAATGCCTCATTACCAATAAAAAGCGTCTTCGCTTCATGTCACTCACCACTAACCACTCCGTGGCATTCTGGGCGAGCGTGATCCTTCCCCGGTTGAGCTAACCCATTCGTGATGCAATCACAATACGCTGAGATAAGGTTCTTAAATTCTTCAGTATACACCATTTATAATATACCTAATACAATAATACATAAATATCCCTAAATACATAAATATTTATCATGACACCGTTAGGTCCTAATTAACCAACTACAAATACAATGAAATAAGTTTTTTAGGTGTCGTCTAAGCTTAAATAAATATTCAAGTAGTTCTTCCGTACTACTGCTCAACGGTATGCAACCCGCATGGGTTCAGTTACCGTAAAAAAATAAACTCCGTTATTGTGACAATTTTGGGAGTATGTGCTAAATTTAGTTTTATTTTCAAGTAAAAACGTTATTTTTGCTTAATATAGACAATCATATCAACATTACTTGCATTCCCATAAATAATTTCCAAGTAAACTTAAAATTCTTGTGTTAGGAAGGGTTCACGACAGTAGATAGTAGAATGGTGGATTTGAATTCGTGGTCTTCACTCTAGGCTACTGCCTGCTTGAGCTATTTTAAGTTGTAACATGAATGTGCCAGCTCGACCGGGGACGAAACCACACTCTCACAGAATACCAGCGTAAAATATCAGCTTAACGCAGCTGTGTTTCGTGTGGTAAGTGTAAAGAACCGGCGACCCTTTTAACTTAGATGGAACTAAGATGGAATGCCTCGTAACCAAGGCATTCCATCTTGGTTCTCATGGGTGACAACGCAATCTGTATTTTGATTCCTAATTGATGATAGATGGAGATAACTATGGGCCTCAGCATCCACTTACCATCAGGTGAACTGTGTGTTACCGTCTTAATCTATAAAAAATAGGTGTTGATACAGAGGATAAATAGTGGTAGAGCAATGCTGTAACGAACGGGTCGGCTCGAAGGAGAAGGGCCTTGCCCTAACAGGATACCGATAATAGTAACATAATATTTCCGAGTTCGTGGTGAGTGTGGGGAGCCGGCGATTTGTATTTTGATTCTTAATTGATGATAGGTGTCTTTGGGCCACAGCATCTATTTTCCATCATGTGTACTGTATCCTCGTTTATCACCCGTTCTTCTATAAAAAAAGTTGTGTTGTTCAACTCACAGCGACTTGGTTGAATCGCGGCAACATCATCATTATATATACATTGAATCATTACTGCTTTTGTATGATTAAAATAAAACGGAACGGCATGCCACCCGTATGAGTGAAGCGACGTTATTCATAAGTAAGAAAAATATTATTTTCTAATACAAATAATTGTTATACACTGTTTAATGCAATTTATCTTAAATATTATTAATCTTCACATTATATTTTTTAATTGTACATATAGTCCTATTATAGATAAGTTTGTTTTAGTGTGTGGACGTTAAGTGTACTAGAAAGCGATTCGACTTATTTGTAAAGTATTCTTATCAAATTGTTTACTGTATTTTACAATCAAATTCAGTGAGTATTTAAGCGATACGTTAGTAAGTAAGTCAGCGTTCGGGTTTTGAACAATAAGATTTCACTTTTGCACCACTCTTCGCGTCAACAATGAAGGGAAGAAGCAAGTAGTAAAAAAACAATAATCTGACCCCTCTATAACGTCTTATCCCGGCTGCTTGAATATAGACTTAAGAAATGTTTCAGAAATGGTAATTCATTATTGTTTGATACCTGTTATTAGTCATATTAAAAAGTACGCTATAGTTTTCTCTTTTTAAACGTGGCTATCTATTAAACCTTAGATGTTTAGGTTTTTTTTTTTAAATTTGAATGTTTGGATGGATTCTAATGACATTTGAATAAAAAGTAGATTATGTCGTGGAATAAAACTTAGGAATAAAGTATCTTGTACATAACAATGTTTATTACGAGTAGTATATGACAATTCAAACTTAAGTGTGAAACACGCGAAGTGGGTAAGTAATGGCTAATTATAAAAAAATAAATTTAAAAAATGGTTTCCTAAATATATTGATTTACAGATACCCTGAATATTATATTATATTTATTTAACTTCATAGCTGCACAATTTGTTACAAATTCATGTTATTTAATTTTACACTCCGGTCATCAGTATTTGTAAGTCTGTGGCATTTCGGTTTCACACGGGAATCGAACGCTTTCTTAAGGGGGACTGGCACAAAGTATTACGAACAAGATTTCGAGCTCTCTTTTGTACTAAATGCGACGTCTTAACATATTATGGTTTCAAAACGAAAAAAATATCGCATTTAGGCATGTAGCCTTACAATATTAAAGCTATAGACTTTTTGTATATTTTCAAGCTTTATATTTATACAGACATAAAATTATATTAAATTAATTATTAAAATGGAATGGTAGTAAATGCCCTTTGCATCCTTTCTTAGAGGGAATGCAAATTAAAATTTAAAAATGTAAATAAATAACATAGCATTTTCATGTGTGTAATTCTGTAGCTTGGTGTATCTACAAATCTATAAAATCTTCGTTGAAATGTTACAAAAAAATCTTCTTATTCTGGTTAAATTAGTTTAGAAATATATTAGTATTAGGTACTATCGCGGCTTGTTTGAAGCTAAATGTCAACTAACAATATGTATTAGATACATACGTACTATTTAAATTAATAATCGGTAAAGTTCAAGGTGTAATAAGTTTGTAAAAAGTTAAATTCTCTAAACTCTACATTTTGCGTTGTATGTCGTGTGCTGTAGCTATGCAGCAGCTTTATTATGACTGCAGTACAAATGGATCCGTTCTATTTCGAAAGAACAACGGTCAAACAGAATGACGACATATAATTTAAAATAGAAAATGTTGTACAACCGACTTCAATATAAATTATTAAGAATAACTCAAAAACTAATGGTCAGACCTTGATCAAATTTATATGTGACCACATGTGAAGCACCAGCTTTCAAATAAAAAAAGAATCATTGAAATCGGTTAACCCAGTAAAAATTTATTACACAGTTAACACACATTAAAATAAAAGCGACCAAGTGCGAGTCGGACTCGCCCATGAAGTGTCCCGTAGCAGCAAGTAACATAATTTACGATTTATGACGTATTAAAAAAAACTACTTACTAGATCTCGTCCAAACCAATTTTTGTGGAAGTGTACATGGTAATGTACATTATATATTTTTGATAGTTTTATCTTTCTCTTATTTTAGAAGTTACAGGGGAGGGGGACACATTTTACTACTTTGGAAGTGTCTCTCGCGCAAACTATTCAGTTTAGAAAAAAATGATATAAAAAACCTCAATATCATTTTTGAAGACCTATCCATAGATACCCCACACGTATGGGTTTGATAAAAAGGTTTTTGAGTTTCAGTTCTAAGTATGGGGAACCCCCAAAATTTATTGTTTTTTTTTCTATTTTTGTGTGAAAATCATAGTGCGGTTCACAGAATACGTCTATTTACCAAGTTTCAACAGCATAGTTCTTATAGTTTCGGAAAAAAGTGGTTGTGACATACGGACGGACAGACAGACAGACAGACATGACGAATCCATAACGGTTCCGTTTTTTGCCATTTGGCTACGTAACCCTAAAAACATACAGTCGAATTGAGTACCTTCTCCTTTTTGAAGTCGCTAGAAAATAGAGGCATATTCTCCGTTTGTACGAATAATGTCCAAAAGTAGAGACCTTTTTACTGATACAGATATGTCGATGTTTTCCACGGTATTATAAATCGTAATCGAAGATAGATAGATACCTGACTAGGTCTATAGACCTAAAACATCGACTTAGCATTAAGTGCACGCACTTGTATGGGAAAAACTTTTCGATGGTATTTTTTAAAACAAGAAATCACAAGCTGTTTCAGAAGGAAGCTCATCCACTAACCAGCTTATTGAACCATTGTATGTATGTTTGTGTGTACACTTACACTATGCCGTAATAAACTGTAAAAACTTCAACTGCGTCCGAACAATGACATCCAAGACGTTGGGCCCAGGTAGACGCAAGATGCAAAATCTTAAGAATGACAATAACATCTAACTTCACCGTATTTTGTACCTTACTGTATAACCCGTAGCCGCTAATATAAAATATATGAAAACACAATACCTTTTTTATTTTACTGGAAAAATTCAAGCAATTTAAACACTTATTGCAAAGGTTTAAAGCTTGATTTTAATTAATTAGACGATGGTTATTACCAAAATACGTTAAATTGTATGCGGGAATAAAGGTAACAGCTGATTCCCACTATAACGGTTTTGCTTGTGCCTATTTTTGCTCTAAGTTTAAAATTAGCAAAGTTGATAGTGAATTACGCATTTTAATGTTTGAAAACGTTGAAACAGTGAAATAACTCTCGATAAAAGTAGTGTTAAATACATTAATATGCATTATTGTCGTGGGTGTCGACAAAGGGAAACTAAACAGGAGTTGGGAAGCAGCATCTTTCTGATATTAAATCAAAATGATAATACAACCTCAGACTAGATGGAGTGACGATTTGATGAAACGCAAGTTCAGGCCGTCACTTCGTCTAGTGATTATCTGCACAGGTAGACGATGTACAGGGTTGTTTTTCAAAGAGTAGCCAAATTTTAAACTTAAGTTCAAATATATACTTATACTTACTTATACTTATCTTCACGCACAATCCCTGACGGGGTAGCCAGAAAGAACAGATCGCCAAGTGTCACGATCCTTACATACCTCTTTCGCTTCTTTCAGATTCATTATCTTCTTCATACATGCACGTCTAGGTATCCGAGTACTCTTGACCCTCCCCTCTTCGAGCAGTTTGCTCACATGGTCTTCGAAAGTTAGTCTCGGTCTACCTCGACACCTTTTAATATTAACTTTCGCGCTATATATTTTCTTCACCATTCGGTCTTCACTCATTCGCTCAACGTGCCCAAACCATCGAAGCACGCCCTTATCAATTTTTGTGATAAGGTCATCTTTCAAACCTGCCATATTGCGAATCTCTTCGTTTCGCTTTCGGTCGGCCATGGTAACGCCGCACATTTTACGAAGAGATCGCATCTCCACTGCATTCAACTTGCTTTTATGCTTCTTCTGGCACACCCAGGTTTCGCTGCCATATAACAAAGTCGGTACCAACACTGCGTTATGTATTGCAAGGCGTGCACTCTTCACTACGCCTTGCCTTTTGACTAACGCAGTCAGGGCACCATTGACTTTGTTCCCGGCAGCGACACGCCTGTCCACATTTAAATCACATCTTCCATCCCGGCTAAAAGCACTCCCCAAGTATACAATTTCATTTACCTGTTCTAGACATTCCTGATTTACCCATATTTCACACTTCGTTCTCTCTTCGTCCCTTTCAAATACCAGAACCTTAGTTTTATTAGCATTCAAACGGAGACCTTTAATTTCACATTCCTCTTTCATACACGTGACTAATGCCTGCAGTTCTGCCTCTGATGGTGCAATAAGCACTGCATCATCAGCATACAGCAGACAATTTACTTTTATGTCACCCAATTTCACACCCAAACAGCTATCTTTCAGCTTCTGTAAACAGCTGTCGAGATACAGTATGAACAGCCAGGAAGACATGACACAACCCTGTTTCACGCCCGTTTGGACGCTAAACATGGGTGACAGGTCATGCCCTACCCGCACACAGGCTTTACAGTTACAGTAAAGTGACTGCACAGCCCTTAGCAATCGACCATCCACACCGTACCCCGGCAACAGTTCCCACATTTTCTTCCTTACAACCTTATCAAATGCTTTCTCAAGATCCACAAAAGCACAGAAAATCTTCTGGTTAGCAGCCAGAAGCTTTTCCGTGATCATGCGTAGAGAAAACATTTGATCCGTGCATCCTCTTCCAGGTCTAAATCCGCATTGTGCCTCCCATAGAAATCTTTCCGATTTCTCTTGCATCCTACGTGTCAAAACCTTCGAGTAAACTTTACTTGCTAAACTGGTCAAGCTGATCGCCCGATAGCACCCGCAGTCAAAATGTGAACCTTTACCTTTATATAAAGGCACAATGACTGCGGATCGCCAATCATCCGGGACATCCCCCGTCCGCCAGCACAAATTGCACAGCAGATAAAAGCTGTCCCAGACGCGAGGCCCACCATACTTGACCATTTCAGCAGTAACTCTGTCTAGTCCCGCAGCCTTACCACATTTCAAACTTCGAATCGCACGTTCAATCTCTTTCATACTGATGACCTCAGTGTCATCGAGGTCCAGGTCTGGCGTACCAGTCACGGCGTCATCCCCGGATCCCTCACTAAGATCATCACACGCATACATTTCTCTATAAAATTCGCTCCATCGCTGCATGACGTCCGATTTTTCTGTGAGGACGTCATTAGTTCTCGAAAGCACTTTGTTCATTCTTAAGGCCGTCGCACCACTTCGGGTCCTTCCAACTTCTTTCCAGAAGAGTTTGGAGTTCTCCTTAAAGTTGTGCGACAACCTTTCGTCCGCTTCCATTCTACACCTTTCACGCATTTCCTCAATCAATGCTTTCGTGTGAACTTTCTGCAGCTTATATCTTTCTTTCATCTTCTCTCTCATATCCTTATCATTACTAGAGGCCAAGTAGTCTAACCATGCTTTCTTCTTCTTCTCTACAGATATATAAATAATGATATACCGTTATTGCAGTCTTTGAAAATACAAGTAAATAAGGCTTCTACTTTTATTTGAAATTATCCCAAATTGAATGTGATTTATGGGCAAAAACGTTTTTGTCTACCGATCGACCCATGTGTGCGTGCGCAGTAAAATCAGTTAAAATAATGCATCATTTGTTTTTAATTAATTTTTCTTCACCATTTAGCTATATTACTTATTCTGAACCTTCTCTGCCGCTGGTTATTGCAAAATAACCCTGTATATGCAGTTGGCTCAGGACCTTACATTATGGCAATCTATGGGGAAGGCCTATGTTAGGTTCCATTCTTAATTTTTTTGAATTTAATAACGTACCCTACGAATATTAAATTTTAATAAGTACGATATTTGTTGGTGAACCAGATAAATAAATAAAAATTAAGTTATAACGCCCATTAAAACACGCACACTCTTATATTAAGGACAGTTTATATCTCATAATAAATATCACTTAAAAAGATTATGCAGAGAAAGGTCCAGGGGCAAAGAAGGCTGAAAGCACAGATAACTGTATACTAGTCAGAGAAAGTGAGATAAACATCCTGAATAAAATCTATGCTAGTGGTATGGGTTTATAAAGTAACCTCACGCTTCGAACTCTCAGCTTTTCGCCAACCTCCGATACGAATCGGCACTAGAAAAAGTAGTTCTACGTTTTGTAGTAGACATAAGTGAATCGTAAATGATTTGTTCATTTGACCTATGTTGCGTCAAACTATTGATGATTGCAAATAAATTTTTTGAATGTTCCGGATCAAACGATTGACAGGACTTACGACCAAAGAGTATAGTAATGTCCGCCGAACGAAATTATCGAGCGGGTCTCACAGATCACAGAAAATTGAAACTCGAAACGATACATTGGAATGATCGACCCGAATGACCCGGTTTGTAAGACAAACCAATACTTGAATGATTGGGCTAACTAAACTAAACTAACATTTTAACAGTGGTAGAGCCACGCGGCAGCTTTTGCTGTCGCACGGATGGGCCGACTCAAACCGGGGTGGTACCACGACCTCACAGAATACCAGCGTGAAGTAGAAGTTTACCTCTGCGTTTCGCTTGGTGAGTGCAGGTGGCCGGAGGCCCTTTTTACTGGGTGAGGCATTCCACCTTTGTCCTCACGGGTGACAACGCATCTACATTTTAATTTGTAATAGAGGATAGATGTAGATGTCTATGGGCCGCAGCAACCACTTACCATCAGGTGGACTGTGTGCTCGTTTGTCACCCTTATCCTATAAAAAAAAATCAAGCCGCTCCCTACTCGATCGTAAGAAGTACTGGAACCGAAGTGAAAGTCTACGTAACTCAAATGTCAGACTCCACAGCTCTGCGATTTTTAATGCCTGTAGATCTACTAACGAAGTTTTCCTTAACTACCGATAGGATAACGTAATCAGCACTAAAACACATTTAAATTTAATGTTGCGTTGTGCGAAAATGAAAATATCTTATCTCTCATTTATCTGTGTATACGTATCTAATTGAGTATTTATACATATATACATGCAAAATGTATGACAATTACATAGCTTGAGCTAGTTTTTTCTTCGCGGTTTCCTTTTTGCCCGAATCCACCGCCCGCATGGCACATATGCCAGACGCTGATTGCTTACAAATAACGTTGCTTTTGTAGGGTGGGGAAATAAAAAAATAAGAAAAGTGGAGCACTCATGTACAGTTACGCTAAAGAATTTGTTGCAAAATCATGCGATTATTTATTTTGAACAATCAATATGTTATTTATTTTTTACATTTTATGAAATATATTTTTTAATAAATAACATATAGTAAATTATTAACAATAAAGAAACATCTTTCTAAATATAAAAATCAATTGCTGTCCGTTAGTCTCGCTAAAACTTAACAACGGCTGGACCGGTTATGATGAATCTCTTTGTGGGTCCCCTGACAGGGACCCACTCAAACACACAACAAAATCCAATTCAGAAAAAGAAAATTCAGAGACTCGCTGTATGATTTAGATTCACAATTAGATCCGGTAGGTGGCGTTGTTGTTGAGATCCAGATCCGTGTGAAGCCGGGGCGGTTCGCTAGTATTTGATAAAAAATATAACGTCCTTTACATGGTAAAGAGGCAAAATTATACTTCCAGATTTACTTGATTACTTAATATGATTTAAGTTGCACAGGAATCATTCTTCGTTCTTTAAAAAAAAACAATCAAAATATCACAATATCGTTACTTTAAATTTATTGTTTCTATTGTTACTGGCTAGTAATAATTAAAAAAAAATGATTTGACACATTATTCTTTTTTTTCTGGAGATTATGGCCTGGTATCTAGACCTTTAGGCCAAGTCTGGACTATTTTTATTCGGTTTATTATAATTTCCCCAAGCCTTGTCTATATGTATTATTATCCTTCATAGTTCACTGCTTCACAATATGTTGATGCGTCACATTGTGCAGCCCTTGGGAGATTTTGACGGCAACTTGAGCCAGCAGGCAGCTGACAGTTGGCGATGGTATCTAAAGGCGCCTATGCAAACGGCTTATCTTGAGAATCCATCACCATCAGAGCACTTGTTTCACCGTTTCCACTAATAGTTCACATGCGTAGACAGTTAATACATAAAATCGCATCACTTTTACATATCAAAATCCACTTCAAACTATTATTTAAACAATAATACAGGAGCAGCAAACCGCCGCCGATCAAGTTCCTGCCAAAACTCCCAAATTATTCTGGTTACAGTATTTTATAGACTGTGATTCTGGTTGACTATAGTTACATTTTAGCTTATCTATGTTTACATTTGAATCTACTAGTTAGTCTGTGTAACATTTACCGCAATTTTTTATACTTAATATATTATACATCTCACCACATCAAAATATTATGATTGGTAGACTGTATAAACCGTGACTAATATTAATCGTTATTAAGAAACACGCCGCAGTTTCACACATATCGATAATCTGAAATTAAATATCTTGAATACCACTTATGAGCGCGACACTCGTATGGACCCACTTAGAAGTAACGACTTAATTTTAATAGCAGCATCTGTTAGAAGTTATCAGCATTTAGTATTCCAACGCTAATGGTGTGAAATGTGAGTGCTAATGTACTAAGGAGATGTGTGTATAGAACGTGAGTAGAAGCGGCTCATAATTATTATTGGAAAAAAGAAATCCCTTACAAAAATAGTATGGTAAATATTTCCTTAAAGACAGTAAATGACATTCATCGTAGATGTCTATCCTACAAGGGGCTTATTACTATTTTTAATTTTAACTCAAATATATCCGTAATTCTGCAAGTGTTTGCTCTAAACCTTAAGTTAATTGTTTATAATAATCAACTTTTTTTTTTCGTTAAACAGAAGCATAATTTTCAATATGTTTTTCGATAATTTTAACTGTTGTAAAATTTCGTATTATAAATTCTTCTTTACAATTACTTGTGGTTAAGAAAACAATACTACATAGGTGCATTATGCAATAAATTGCCGACATAAATCGCTCCATCACACATTCCTTATGTATACGCAGTCGGACATGTTTTAATTGGATGAAAGGGGCTTGTGTTGGCATCGTATCGTATGTATCCATAGAGCGGCGTCGACTCTCGCACTAGCTAAAAAGACATCTAATTATTTAGACACTTCATTTACTTACTCAATTAGTAAGGCTGCGATCTCGCGCCGAGTGCCAATTAAAAAATAATAGAGAGCCCCGGCGTGCGAGCGAGAGGCTCGAGTGCTCTCGCTTGCGCGAGTGGCTTAGAGATGATCCCCGATTGATAGCTGACTGTTACATGATTGGCAGTTCCGCGGATTTTTGTGTACAGATAAAAAGTAGAGATATTTTCTGCCATTTAATCAAGCATTGTTTAAAAAAAAACACTATTTAGAGTTATATAAAAATGTTACGACCATTAGAACAATTTAAGTTATTGATGTTAGCTAAGTGATTAGCACGACTAATAGAGCCCATTTTATATTTTTTATACATATTCTATAAAGGTTATACTAAAATTTTAAATGAAGGGTAAAATCTATTAATAACTTTCATTTCTAAAGGCAAAGGCTTAATATGTCAAAACATTAATTTACTTTAAATTAAGTACTGGACTTAAAACTGAAGATCTATTCATCTTCAGTTTTATTTAATAACTAGCTGATACCCGCAACTTAGTCCGCGTTGCTTACACACATCACTGAACACGTAGTGCTTATGAAAATAGTTGTTTCTTAAAACTTTAATAATTTTATATTAAATGAAGATTTCGCAATATTTTTTTAGATAAGGGCCAAGTGTCTAAAAAATAAAACTTAGAAAACCTAAGCGAAATCTATCCAGTAGTTTTTCCGTGATGCGCGCACATCTGCAAACCTCTATCATTTTATTTATATAGATTCTGTAAAGTCAATAAAATATCTAGAACAAAATAGGCTTAGTATACATTGTTACATACATTATAACGTATACCTACTGTATTTTTAAATATTATTTATATTAATTCCTGAAGACCATCATCGCATTCAGACATCTCTACCATTCATACGACCTACTTAAAACCTGTTTTGCATTGAGATGTTGGCAAAATAAAAACGTTTCAATGATAACGAACCCTAAAATAACGGCAGCAATCCTCGCGATACCGATGCCAACGCGTCACCGGTGGAAACGCGAAAAACTGAATTAGCCCGTCTGAATGCGAACTCGTAAGTAATTAGCCCCGCGAGACTCTCGATCCGCCCGCACTTGTAAGCGAAGCGAAGCGAAGATGGCGCGGCGATGCGAAGCGCGCCAAGCGGAGTGAGCGAAAATGGCTAATCAAATCCTTTCCCGCCCTCGTCGGCACCAGAGTGCTTTTTATGTTTGCCATTGTGCCGTCAAGTGTCACAACGTGCATGTATTGGAAATGTCAATATGTTTATTGAGATTGTTATTTTTTATTACTGGCTTTACGGCTCTGGGTTCTAGCCCTTCTGAGCCTGAAGTTACAATGTATAATTAACCTTCATAGTACACTGCTTCACAATATGTTGATACATCACATTGTACAGCCCTTGGGAGATTTTGACGGCAACTTGTGCGAGCAGACAGCTAACACTTGGCGATGGTATCTGAAGGCGCCTAAGCAGACAGACACCTTATCTTGAGAATCACATAACCATCAGAGCACTTGTTTCACCGTTTCAACTAATAATTCATATGCGCAGATACTTAATACACAAAATCGCACCATTTTTACATATCAAAATCCACTTCAAACTATTATTTAAACAATAATACAAGAGCATTTTGTACGTGGTAGAGCCTATAGTATATACAGTATATATACAGCTCTATTAGTAGTATAGTTGTAGCATGAATGGGTCGGCTCAACCGGGGAAGGACCACGCTCTCACAGAATACCAGCGTAATATAGCAACTTAACACTGCTGTGTTGCGTATGGTGAGTGTAGAGTACATTCCATCTTAGTCCTCACGGGTGACAACGCATCTGTATATTGATTCGGAAACGAGAATAAATGTAGATGTCTATGGGCCACAGCAACCACTTACCATCAGGTGGACTGTGTGCTCGTTTGTCACCCTATCCTATATAAAAGCAGCAATCCTTCACCGTTCAAGTTCCCGCCAAGACTCCCTTGAGATTGTTATGCAAGCTAAGGCCACAGATTATATACGGGTTTACAATTAAGCTTATTTTACCTATTGGTTTGACACAACTTTCAAATTTCTTTTCTGATATAACCAGGGTTAAGAAGTATGAGGTGTAATATATGCAGCTTACTCTGTTAACTAATAAACAGTTGATTTATGGTGAAAATCCATATATATTTTTCAATCCTTATATAGATGTTTTTAATTTAGCGCAAAAAGCGCTAAAACGCCTGCTTGAGCTTCTTTATTTATATGTATGATGTAAGATATTAGTATCAACTATTTGTAACAAATTTTCTCCTTGGTTTCAGGGAGTTCTACTATATCCAGATGGAGAAGTACGCACGGCAAGCGATCAGCGAAGGCCTGAAGGCTGCGGATGACTTGCACGTGGCGGGTGACTCCGAGCTGTACAGAGTGCTCAATTTGCACTACAATAGAAACAATCACATTGAGGTAAGCGTAAGTATTTTTTATTTTGCGTGATATAACAGATATGTTTTTGTATTCATAAAGGTCCCCAATAATAAGGACATTACACCCTGACTAATAAATATTGTGTAGTTACCAGTGAACTATTATAAAAATTGCTCTACATAGATCTACCCTATTATCAGAAAATTTACTAAATTTATTTTTAAATTAAATTAAATTAATTTGACTTTATTACACACATCAAACGCAACGCAGAGTTGCTCTATTGTCACCAAATCAAAAAATCGCGATCTACTCAACTTAAATCACATCCACCAGTTTAATATTGCACTTATAAATTAAAACACCAATAACAAGTGGAAATTTCAATTAATACTTACGTAGTTATAAGATTATTTATTTCGATTAATATTAAAAAAATAAATTGAAAATAATTTCACTTGGACGTTAGTTGATTGGTGTGGTGCGCGCTCTTTGACGGTCATTCTTGGTTACTATGCTAATTTGTAACGTAATACGCAACGAGTTGCGTCATAATTTACACACCACATCACACATGATGCATTTGTTTGACATGCAGCCTTAGGAAGCCATTTGAATTTCACTATATAAACCGTCCCGTTCATTAATTTTTTGATATTTTTTTTCGGTATGAAAATACGAATCACCGGTATTAAACAGTCAAAAAAAAATTCATGTTTATTAAACAGAAACATTTATTTTATTTGTAAACATTTATGTTGTGCTTAAAACGAAATACGTGTTTTGGTAATTCATCATCATCATCATTACAGACCTTCACAAGTCCACTGATGAACATAGGCCTCCCCCAAGAAATGCCACGAAGTACGGTCCTGAGCCACTTGCATCCATCCACTTCCTGCATGTCTTACCAGGTCGTCACTCCATCTAGTGGAGGGTCGCCAATTAATAAATTTTCGGTAATTAATAAAAGTAAATTAATAATTATTATTCAAAACATTACATGAGCTTTCGAGGTGTGCACTTTTGAATCTTCCATTTTTTTTTATTTTAACGAGTCCGACTTTGAGTATACCGACCCTTATTTTTTACTTTAAAATAAGTACTATATACGATTCCTGTCAAACAGAAATTAAAATATTCTTGTCAAGGCAATGAAATATCCTATTGGAAAGAAACAAATCTGGAAGATACTATATTTATCATCATTATCACAAAATCACTTTTCCAATCACAGATAATAAATAAATGAATTTAAAAGGATCCATCCAGGAGTAAGATGAAATTTGATAAAAGGAAATAGAAGGAAATCCTCTATAATTAGAAAGATACATAGACCTGTGATATTTTGTCGTGGTTGGTACGGTTGGCAGGTGTGTTAGCAGCTTTTTATTATCTTGAATTTTTATCAACAAAATGGCGCTGCTCAACTTCTGTTTCAATTACCTCTGTCACCCCTTACGACACCCACAGGATGATATGGGGTATATTTGGGGTGTATTCTCTTACATCGTCACCATATGGCGGAGACAAGGTTATCAAAGAACAGTGCCAGTTACAGCCTATGCAAAACATAGGGATCCTATATAGTTTGAAGGCCCATGAAAATCAAGAAAATCTAAACCGATTGCTGATAAGTTTCTTCTTCTTTCCAGGTTCCACCAAACTTCAGATACGTGGTTGAGCAAACGCTCCGCGAGTTCTTCCGCGCCATCCAAGGCGGGAAGGACACGGAGCAGAGCTGGAAGAAGTCCATCTACAAAGTGATCTCGCGGCTCGACGACCCCGTCCCGGAGTACTTCAAGTCACCGAACTTTCTCGAACAGCTCGAGTGAGCACCACGTCGCCTCGACGCACACATTGTTTCGGCCAACGAAATTTTCGGAAAAATATTAAATTAGGAAGAAAACGAAACAAAATGATTGGACGATATCGTTTCGCACACCAAAATTTTACGACACTCGCATTTAGGCCTTCAGATTCAAAATTATTAATAAAAAAGTTTAATTAAATTATTAAAAAAAATTGAATTTGTACGTCAACGTCGAGCGGCGTGGCCCTGCCCGCGCTCCACTAGGAAATTCATTAGGTTATACGAGTAAGAGAAAATTTTAAGTCACCTAGAATTTTATTTCTGCACATATAATATATTTCGCTATATATAATTATTATTATATTATTAAGTATTATCTTAAAATGGTTTTTATAGTTGTATATCTTAAAATCATTTATTGATTTATTCTTTAAGGAAAAAAGTCGATTAATATATTAACTGCTTAAGTTTTGAATGTTTTGTTGTTTTTATTTGATTTTCACCTATATATCCTTGTCCTTTCGATCGTATTTTTATTTTAGATTTCCTTTTATATTTCCGTTTGTTGGCACGCCTCGAGTGGCCGAAAATTGTCAACCTTTACCTCGTCATAATTATTTTAGGAATAATTAACGTTAACCATAGTCATTAGTACAATAGAGCAGGGTTATTTTTCGATCCACGAACAAAGATTTTAAACATTATTTTTATACTGATAGCCAGTTATAAGTTCGTGCAGGATTTTCAATAGTATTAAATATTAAACTGACATCGAAATTCGAAAAAAATTAAACATCTTTATTTCGTATTAATGTAAACATCCTCGTTTGTATTTTCCACGTTTCGGCGAAGTTCGGCAGAATGATTTCAGTTGGTCCGGTACGTCTGCGAAACCGTTCGCCCCGGACATAGGGTTAAGTTTATTTGTTAGATAAAAGTACTATATTCCGAAGTTAATACGTGGGTGTTCTAATGTCAGATCTTAGCCGCCAATACGGAGCGATTGCTTATGTCATAATGTTAAAATATCACATTTCAAATATATAAAAAACTTATTTAATCATAGCAAGATAACAGTTTTAAAACAATATAATGTTACGATACGGGTCTTCAAATTTACAATGGGTTTTTCGACATTTTTCTTATTGACATCTGTGGCCACGAAATCGCTCCGTATGAGGACGTCTTGTGGCCCTCCACATAACCCACACTCACACAAGCGCAATTGTTGAAGGCAACATACCATAACCGAACCAATCACACACATACAAAACACACACAATAATACTTTGGCTGTATACGAAACACAAAAACGCACGGGGCCACCTCGTCCGATCAGAAGTGCCTTCAAAACAAATATGTTGATTTTTTACGAGAAAATTAAATAAGAATACAAAGGGCCCTCAATAGAAACTCCCGCCGAAAGCAAGCCGCTGACGTCCGCGAGCACAACACCCACGTGTTAGTTCGGCGTACCGAACAACAAGTATACATACACTTACTATTATACTATAGAAGAATAATTAGTTTCATTCGTAGATATATGTAGCGCGGTGGACCCGAACTCGCTCGTGGTCGGTAGGTACTGAGACTGGAGGAAGCCAAAACGCAGCTGGCTCGGTAAAGATGGCGCCCAACAGCGAGTTCGCTTCGACCGCATATCTCGATGTATTTGTTATAACATGTAGTAGCCGGCCACCTACCCAGCAACGCGGCAACAGACCTTCAGTTCACATCCTCAGTTCTACAGGACGTAACAAATATATTTTCGCTTCTCACTATAGACTATACAAATAAGATAGGGTAGTGTACAGAGATATATAGCGACGTGTAAATAATACCATAATTTTATTACAGAGGAGTTGATAACGGTGTAAACTATCTTAGCGCTAACGGAATTTAATTAAGGCACGAGAATGACAAACGGTTATCGCGAAATGATTTGCGGAATTGTAAAAGTTATACCATCCTTAGTTTCGAGTAGTACCCGCGCTGGGCGGGCGGCCGGCCCTAGCTAAGCAAGTGTAAGCACTTTTCATTTGGTATTACACTTTGTTATCGTTTCATTTGTAACCAATTGAACTATTATGGTAATATAAGAGTACCTCAGTTTAGGATGGACCAGGCGTCGACTGGTGTGCTTAGAGTAGTGTTCAGGTTAGTCGTGAGAGCCAGAGATATGGAACCCTTAAGACATTGACACATAGAAATAAACCGCAGCCTCTATCCATTCAATGAACCGGTTTTCAGTTCGAAATTTCTCTTCCGATCACCCCACAAGGTGCATCCACACATCCACCCCTCCACAGCAATAGCCCGGGTTAATTTTCCACGAATTGCGTCGTTTTGCCGGTATGTATGTATACGCAGTCGCCGCAGGGCTTATTCGTGAACGAACAACGTTCCATGTTACGTTAGCCATTATGTTTTGTTACGATTTGTTATCTGTTTCGTTCGTACCGTAACTCGTGGCGTTTCATAGCTGAGAATGTAGAAAACGTTCCCGTTCATAAGACAAACGTGTCATGAATTGATTGTTAATGGAATTGAGTATGCATTAGTAAATCAAGTGCTACAGCCACAGAGTAGATTGGATGTAGACGCTTCACTATCTTTTCAGCTGTGTAACGACGCAAGTATTAATTCCTTGTATAGTATGTAATGAATTCGTTATTCCGATCTCTCCATAGATTTCTTCATCAATTATCTAATATTAATGTTAAAGCAGGCTACAAAACACATATTACAATAGAAAAGTATTGATTTTCCATCAACAGAGTACAACCGACATGCCGTTATTTGCAGATACTCGGAGCCGTTCAATCTTTGTTTTACGATATTGCTGACAAGGTTAAATCAACATATTTTTCTTTCATACAATAAAAAATTGTGTTTTTGTCCGGATTTTATACTTTATTGAATCACTGGGCAACAGCCGCCACAAGACCACAATGGATATAATAAAGATCGAGCCGACTTTATGTTATTCGACTGTCCGATTAAAAGTTCTAAGTTATCGGTTGACAATTTTTCTAAATTAATGTAAAGACTCAAGTTTGAAACATCGAAATATTTAGTCCACAGTGATCATGGGGCTATCCCGCTGAAAAAGTACAAAATTCGGTGTTGACTTTAAAGCTCATGTTGTAACTATATGTATCTTATTGTAGATTATAAAAAATGTCCTTTTGGTGACGTCATTTCATATTGTTTCGACATTTTGTAAGTAGGTGGTGATAGTTTATTTATGTTTTATGAAATTGTATCTGACGTTTATTTCTTAGTATTTTCGAATCCGTCTATGAAATGTTTGAATTTTCGATGTAAAATGAAATATCTAATTATTTTTCAAAATTATAAACAAAAGAATCAATATATGTAGAATATATTTGGTTTCACGTTCGGGTATTATGGTTCCTAAATTTTCGAAATTGTAATAGACTCTATTGTATGTAGTATTTCGTTTTGGAAGTTAGAAAACATTTAGATGTACCAAATAGCTGTATCAAGTTTTCTATATGTGAAAAAATCAATAAGTGAAATGCTGAAAATTAGTTAGTTACAAGATAAGTACCGTTCGTTAATAATATTTGATAAAAAAAAATATCAAAACTGAGCACGGATATACTATTAGAGGGTCTCGAAACAATTACTGCCGACGCTTATCAGGTAATATAGGTAAGATAAACTCGAACGCCTATCATTTTGACAGTTCGTCAAAACACAAATCACTTAAATTCTAAATGATCGTTGACAGAGCGTTCGTAATTTTGTATTTCGAAATAATCAGTAGTGAATAAAGAATATTTTCAATATCCTTGTGGTCTTCACTCGTAACAGCGATACGCGTTCATTTTATATTCTTGTGTGTTTGTACGTTAAGATATGTTATTACGTTGTTTGAGTTTTTGGTAAGGCGCAGTCATCTGCGGTGCCAATTCGTATAATATATTTGTAAATTACAGCGAGCGGACGCGGTTGCCAGTGATAAAAAATTATTACAAAATTTAAAATTCAAAATTACATTTTATAAAGGCGTCACTTTCTTTTGTCCGAAGTGGTTGATGCCTGAACACTGTTGTGAGGACATCAACGCAAATCGGACAAAAGAAATTCGTCAATAAATGAAATTGAAAAAATTAGAATTTAGGCGTTCCTTTCGATATCCTCGCATTTCGGCTAAGTAATTAGGGCCCGCGTCCGCTTGTTTCGATATATTTAGTACAAATTTCATGATGTTAAGGTTACGAGGCTCAAAGCTTTTCTTTCGAGGTGCCCGCACCACCGCCCCCCTCCGCACCGACGATATAAATGATTCTTGTAAAAATTTTATTCAAAAGAGTATTTTTGTATTGAATATTTCTAAAAGTTGGTGTAAAGATCAAAATTTCATAAATTATAACGATGACAAAAAAGAGCATTAGGTAATTTTAGGATGTCATGCGTTTTTTGTATTTAATTTTAAGAATAGTATCGGATATTAAACGTTTAGGAAGCATTTAACCATTTGTAAATAAAAAGTTTACCGGTGCTGGCGTGGGGCGGCGCTGCGGTCCGCCCGTTATATAGATAAAAAAATATTATAAATGACTAAAAGATGTTTATATGGTTCTGGATGTAAAAAGATAAATTTAAAAGCAATTTTAAGGTGAAAAGTGGAAAAAATAATAATAATGTAAACGATTCCTCGGTATTTGTCTAAGAATGGCTGCTAGCGGGTCACTATTGTAATCTGTGGGCCTCAGACAAAACATACCTAAGGTCTAATGTCACGAAAACTAACCTAACCTAACTACGCATTAATTATAACGGTTGTTAATACTAGAACAACACTTATACATTTAATATAATATCACATTGTCATAATGCTTATAATTTTCGAGCGTGTGTCTTTGTCCGTGAATGTTTAGGATCTAACCACTGTTCAATGTATTAGACATGAAGTGGATTTATTGTGGGTGAAAAAAAAAATGTAACTAAATTAAAACTAACTGCCCGACGATCGACAGATTGTTGCGGATTGCTTTCAAACATTGGTATACAATTGGCGGTTTTAAAATCTGTTGATAAATCAAAATTATTCGATCGAATATTGAACTACGGTGAAACATAAGGTGTATCTGTAATGTAGCACGATCAGCACGGAGAATTGTTGACACCAAGGCAGTGAGGGATGTTTCTTCGTGGATATAACGAGTAATAAAGCTAAGCTTTTATTTGATTGTTGTCTTTTATTTTTATAAGCTACCCACACCTACACCGCTGCATGTTCTACGATATTACGAGTACTACAAGTTGTAAAATTTTAAATTTACAACCGACTTCAATATCGATGGTCTAGACTAGAAGACAAATGTATTAATTACCGAGATTGTAATTTTTCAGGAGAGCAGTTTATATAAATTTTAAAGTTTGACCCTCTATGTAAAACTGAGTAGTGTAACGTATCTTATAGTCTTCTGTTATTAGTTAGGTATTTATTTGTTATGCAATTAATTTTAAAGAATGGTTCCCAAATATAAAAAGTAATGTGTAATACTAGATAATAAATAAAATACAAGAAGTAATACTCAGTAACATGAAAAATTACATTCACTTAATACTTTTGATCATTATTTTGTTATTCAGTTGTTCACTTAGTGCATTTGTGTCTAGCATATGATTTTCAATTATTAACTAATTATTAGAAAGTTAAGGTAAATAGCAAAAATATTAATATATTTATTTTTATAACATTCCATCTAAATTGTCATTTAAATTGGGTACCAATTTTAGGTTTTTGGTGTCTATTCGCTGTCATTATAAAACACTTAAATTTTATGTGAATTTCAATACTCAGATATAGTAGTTTAAAGCTATTTATACATTTTGTAATTTCCATCATAGGTAGATAAGCGACTTTGATGTTTTTGTCTCGTGCCTCACGTTTCTTATTACAAATGTATCTACAGGTTCGGTTTGGACCGAAAGAGATGGAATCATGGCTTTCCGATAAGTGCAGAAGATGCGGCCTATTCATTTAGAATGTTTGGTATTAAAAACTATAAAAAAGTTAGTGTAAAAATGAAAACACAAAAATTTGCATTTAGCACGTTTGTCTTCTAGAGCATCGATATAAATAAAATAAAAACATCATCAATGCAGTCGAAATCAACTAAATACGCATTTTAAGGATAACTCAAAAGCTACTGGACCACATGAGGAGCACCAGCTTCCAAAAAAAAGGAATCATCAAAATCGGTTCAACTAGAAAAAAGTTCTGAGGTAACACACAAAAAATACAGTTGAATTGAGAACGTCCTCCTTTTTTGGAGTCGGTTAAAAATTAAATAAATAAATTTTTTCCACTACTTAGCACAGTCCTCACATTTCTGAGAGGGCAATAATTGTTTATTAATCATTTTTGATTTACGTATTTATGATAAGTAATTATTTTTATTATAAATATTAATTCTTGTTCGTCGTCATCATCATCATCATCACCACAGCCCTTCACAAGTCCACTGCTGAACATAGGACTCCCCTAAGTAATGTCACAAAGCGCGGTCCTGAGGCACCTGCATCCATCGACTTCCTGCATGCCTTACTAGGTCGTCACTCCATCTAGTGGGGGATCGCCCTACATTTCGCCTACCGGTACGAGGCCGCCACTCGAGAACCTTTCTTCCCCATCGGTTACCGATTCTTCGAGCTAAATGGCCGGCCCACTACCACTTCAGCTTACTAATCTGTTGGGTTATGTGGGTTACTCTGGTTCAACTGCGGATATCCACATTTCTAAGTTTATCACGCAGAGAAACCCCGAGCATAGCCCTCTCCATAGCTCGCTGAGTGACCTTGAGCTTCATCATACGGCCAGCAGTGAAGGACCACGTCTCAGATTCGTAAGTCATCACTGGCAATACGCACTGGTTGTACAATTTCGTTTTCAGGTTTTGAGGTATATCTAACGAGAAGATGTTTCGTAGTTTCCCGAACGCTGCCCAGCCGAGTTGAATTTGTCGATTGACCTCTCGGTCGAAGTTGGACTTACCTAGTCGGACTATTTGTCCCAGGTAAACATACTCGTCAACAACTTCGAGCTTAGTGCTCCCAACAACTACCGGCATAGGTGGGTATGACATGGACGTTAAACATGATTTTTGTTATGTCCATGTACATCTTAAGACCTATCCGTTGGGAGACACTATTGACGTCATTGAGCATAGTGCTTAGGTCCTCCAGCGATTCTGTCATAAGGACTATATCATCGCAAAATCGAAGATGAGTGATGTACTCGCCATTGATGTTGATACCGTATCATTTCCAGTCCAGAAGCTTGAAAACGTCTTCCAATGCAGCGGTGAAGAGTTTCGGGGATATAACGTTACCCTGTCTTACACCTCTCTGCAGTTGGATAGGTTTCGTACTCTGATTCTGTACTCGGATAGTCATCATAGCTCTACTGTACAAACACTTCAGCACTTCGATATACCGACAGTCAACTTGGCACCGCTGAAGGGACTGATGCACCACCCAAATTTCGACGGAATCAAAGGTTTTCTCGTAGTCCACATACGCTAGGAAAAGTGGCAGATTATACTCCTAAGTCTTCTGTACAATCTGCCGCAGGGTATGTATGTGGTCTATGGTACTAAAGCCTTTTCGGAAACCGGCTTGTTCGGGAGGCTGGAAGTCGTCAAGTCTGCATGCGAGACGATTCGTAATGACTCTCGAAAACAGCACGTAGACGCAGCTCATAAGAGAAATCGGTCTGTAGTTCTTCAAGAGAGCGTTGTCACATTTCTTAAGGAACAAGACCACCGCATTTCTGCTCCACACCTCCGATGTAATGCCACCATGGAGGACGTTTCAAGTACCTACCGGTTTTCCACCTGTTTTCAAAAGCTCCACTGTAATTCCATCCTCGCCCTGGGACCTGCCGTTTTTAAGGTGCTGGGGAGCCATTCTAATCTCGCTCAGACTGACGTCCGAGATATCTTCGGAATAGTGTTGGATAAGACTCGCTCTTGGATCGTTACTCACACTTCCGTGTGGTTCCAACGATGACGTGTACAGCTGCCCATAGAACCTCTCAATCTCACTCAAAATCTCAGGTGTCCCGGAAACGATGCTGCCACACTCGGTCTTGTTCGTCGTGCTGCCCCAATAATAGGCGGACTTCACCATATTCCAAATATTTTTTTTTAATTTATCGTACAGACAGGTTTATTTACGATGTTTTCGAACACGGCACTTGAAATTGCAATTAAGAAGCAGGAATCGAACCCGGGTTTATCGTGTACTGTGAAATTACATATAAATACATATAGAATACAGCGAGCGCTTGGCTCTTGAGTCAATACACACCGTCAGTGCCGGCCTGATGCAAGTTTTAGGATGGAGCGAGATCAAATTATGGCGCCCCCATTTTTTGCACCCATAGCAAGGCTACCCTTCGGAAGCGGGGGAGAGAGGTGCTGAATGCTCATAGAATACCACGCAGCCGGCTGCGTGCTGCTGGTTATGTTGGACTCACTATGAAGTGCCTGCCCACTAACACTAAACACCACCTGTGGGACTGGCTTTGGCCTATATGGCCTTTCTGCCGAATCGGAAGCGACCACCTTTAGGAAAAGAGGTGCAGGTGCCACCCCCCTTGCTTGCCCCATAATATATACCAGTTGTGCGTGCACGTGCAAGCATGGAACTGGGAAGATCTCAACAATATCTTAATTCTATGTCTATTTTGTCGATTGAAAACATCCATGCTCGTGGTATTTTAGGCACTGCACTGCTTATGGTATCTATAGGAACCGTTGATGTAGAATGAAAAATCAAAATTAAAGAGGAATTAAGGTACATTTATTTGATTAAGTCATAACAACAATAGACAAAAAACAAAATTAAGTCAACATATATTAATGAGATCAATAAGCATAATCAACTTTAGAACTGGTACTTACACGTTGTGTTATATGTGTATGTTACTAATTAATGTAGGTAACAGTGCTTATTAAAAACAAACTCTTCAGGTTTAGACTACTGGCTCCTAATAATAATATAATTAATCCATTGTATGTCGGAAAAACTAAAACAATAGCATAACAATAGCAATTAGGACAATTGTAGATATGTCCTGAAAACACTCAATGTTTTAATAATAAACTATTTAAATGGAGAACAAATTTTAATTACATTGCTGCGTACATACTTTTGCATTTGTAATTTTTATGACCTCATACGATAATGTCTGAGCTGTATCATTTTCAATTGACAGCAAGGCTAGATCAGAAAGCTTAACTTCTGCAAGAGTCGACCTCAGCTACGTTTCAATTAACTTAAGTTTGCTAAAACTGCGTTCACATTTGGCCACCGTAATTGGAATAGTTACAAAAATCCCGAGAGCTCTCTAAATAATAGGTCTTTACCTATTAAATTACCGTTCAGCAGTACTGGCCATTTCAAATCAAAATCATTTTTGTTTGGCTAGGAATTCTAATTTCAAATTACTTTTATTTTAAAAACATGGTATTCTTTTTTCAAAATTAGTCATTTGTTTATTAATAATCTTTATGTTTTCATCTTTTTCATCATGATGTCATCATGTATGCGTTAAAAATTAGAGTAATTATGGAAAATGAGTACCGTCGTGGCAGCAACGCGGCACAAACGGCACGCAACATCAACGACGTTTACGGAGCGAATACTACAAACTATAACGCACCGCCTGTTATTGCTTTGCCCGCTTTCTTTCTGGAAATTTCGACCTGAAAAATGAACTCCGTGATCGGCCGAAAACTTTGGCCGACAATAACTAAAGGCTGGAAGCTAACGATACTCAATCTACGGTTGAATTAGCAACAGTTTTCCACGTTAGCATCAAAACAATATTGGTCCATTTGCGTCAAATTGACAAGGTAAAAAAGCTTGATACATGGGCGCTCCGCGAACTTAATGATCGCCAGTGCGAAGTACATGTCGAGACGTGCCTTGCACTGCTTAACAGGCACACAAACGATGGAATTTTGAACCGCATTGTATTATGCAACGAAAAATGGATTCTGTTTGACAATCGTAAGTACTTAGCAAGTTGGTTGGATCTTGATTCAGCACCTAAATAATGCCCTAAGCGAAAACTTACCCCTAGAAAATGATGATTACTGGTTGGTGGTCTAGCGCTGGTGTGAATCATCACAGCTTCTTACCAAACGAGATGAGCATTACTGCAGATGTGTACTGTGAATAACTGAACACAATGATGGAGAGGCTCACACGTCTCCAACCAGCTTTGGCCAATCGGTCGTCCCAGCTGCTCGTGCACGGCAACGCGCGACTTCATAGTACACAACAGACGATCTCTAAGAAACAAGAGCTGGGTTGGAAGCTCCCGTCATCCGCCGTACTCACTAGCCCTTGCACAGACTTCTACTTTTTCCAGCATTTGAATAACTTTTTGGCGGGAATAAAATTCAATACCCAAGAGGCAGTACAAAATACCTTTGAAGAATTTGTTGCCTCCCCCGCCCAGCTGATTTTTTCAAGAAGGGCATCAATAAACTGCTACTGCGTTGGCAAAGATGCATCTATTGCATGGGTGATTACTTTGATTAATAGAAATAAAGAATGTAGAAAAACTAGCTGACCCGGCAAACGTTTTGCCATACATAATATTATTTCTAGGAAATATTTTTTTGATAATTGATCGATTGGTAGTTGATCAGTTATCGACCGGCGAGGGTTGAAGATTAATTTAAATTGAGAAAAATATACAATTAAAGTTAATAATTATAATTAAAGTAAATAAAAATATAAACAATTATTATATTCGATTGTCATCTTGCAACCCTATTGCGAATCTGTGGATGGAACAGAATAATATAAAACTCGCGATCAAAAACAGTAGAACAGTGATAGTAGAAGCGTGAAAATTTAAAGTTGTATGTATCTTTCAATACTAAATCATAATAAAATAAAAATAAAAAAATTGTCAAAAAAATTAAAAAAATTGTTTAGGGGTGAGTCACCCTTATCATTAATGGGTTTGAAAAATAGATGTTGGCCGATTCTCAGACCTACCCGATATGCTCACAAAATTTCATACAGATCGGTTCAGCCGTTTCGGAGGAGTTTGGTAACAAACACCGCGACACGAGAATGTAGATATATATAAAATTAGATACTTACGTTACCTTATTTCATAAAAAATGGCAATTTCATAGGTAAAGAACCAATATTATGAAACGTATCTTGCCAGTTGTTTAATGCTAAGAGCTGAAGGACTGCTTTCGGGTGACATTTATCTAAAAACTTTTTCTAACACATCATTTCTCTTGAAAGCTCCAATCCCGAAATATCGCGATTATGATCATGCGCTAATTTTTTCTCCAACTTTGAGCATACTTTCTTCACATTTTCATCGGTCTTATTGAAATCCTAGAGGAAAATCTATTCTATTCTATTCTGCTGTGCTATAAACGCCAAGTCTCTTAATTGTAATAAGTTGTGTAAAGCGTGTCTCTATTTAAGTTTGATATTGTTTAACATTGGATAGAAAACATTTATTTGTTCTGAATAACATTTCTGGATCAGGAATATATTTATATTTTATTCTTTTTGTTTATATATTTAAAGGCAAAAGTATCCAATTTTGTGATTTTTCAAACCTTTAAAAATTCATAACCCCGAAAATGCTAACTTTATCGTAAAAAGTCATTGGACCATTTTTATTTATATTTTATCTGCCGAATTCCAAAAAGGAGACTGTGAAACCTCAAGTGAAAAAGGAGAAGTGTTACCTCATAACTTTGTACCGGGGGAACCGATTTCGTTGATTCTTTTTTTATATGAAAGCTGATAGTTCTCGTGTGGTCCCATATGAATTTGATCAAGGTCAGACCAATGTCAGACAAACTATTAGTTTGACCTTGATCAAATTCATATGGGACCAAACGAGAAGTATCAGCTTTCATATAAAAAAATAATCATCGAAATCGGTTCACCCAGTACAAAGTTATGAGGTAACACATAAAAAAAACATACAGTCGAATTGAGTACCGTCTCCTTTTTGGAAGTCGGCAGAAAACAAATACGCGCTGGAGAATGCCGCGCTCGTCTCAACAAATAAGGCCATACGCACACATACCAACTAGATACACGTTCGAAACAAAAATATTGAAAAGCGAGGAAATTTCCACCAATAAACTCAGGCACATGTGCAAAGAAACGGAACAGAGACTAAACTTCTAAGAAGCGTGCAAAATTGTTAGCTAAATAAACTAAAAGGTTGTATTTTTCTATTATGTAGGTAGCTATGCTATAATAAAATTTGACTGAGGCACCTCCTTGGGACTTGGCGCCTAGAGCAACCACTCCGTTCGCCCTATGGTAGGGCCGGCCCTGCACACCGTCCGTATTAATAAAAGTTCCTCAACGACAAACTCAAGTGCGTAATCATTACGATATCAGCGATAGTCTTATAGTTCAAAATGCTGTGTAGAGTCATTCGGCGTAACTGAGCGCAGTGGGTAAGTGAGCGCAGTGGGTGTATCTCCCAAACGGGGAACGGGGGGGGAGGTTTTTGTTTAGGTCGAAAAGTGACGCCAGAGTGCCCTGCTAGTTGCGACTTGTCTCTATGGCGACGGTTGATGAATAACTTTTTTTTCATAAAAAACAGTATATGGTGTTTAAATTCGAATTTTTTTGTTTAATGGAAAACAATGTATCATCAGCGTTATCGATTTCACAACGGTAAGTTGTATTTTTTTTTTGAATAATAATATGTTTACGCTACATTTTATATAAAAAAATCATGTTATATTTGTTTTCAATTTATTTTATGAGCTTTCAATTGCAATTTGGTGTTCTGGGGAAAGTGTGCGCGGGTAAGTGTGCGCATGCGTACACTTGCCCCTTCGATGTTATTTTCAGTTTCTCATCACCATTCCGTAAAATTATATAAGAAAAAAAACCTGAAATTGCATCGGTCACTGACGAACAAATATCTAGAGCCAAAGCACTCATTGAGCATGAGCAAAAGAAAGAGCAAAAGAGCTGCTGCAAGTGCCATTGGTATTAGTGAGTATTGTATTCGAAAACGACATCATCGTCTTGAAGAGAAAGAACAAAGTTTTCTATGGCCTCGACCTCTACAGCAGTAGAATACGGTTATCCTCTATGTAAGTAAAAATATACACAGCCAAATACTGAAGAATGGAGTCAGTGCATGTATGCAAAGACTGGTGACATGAGGATGCCATCTGATGAGGATGCACTGCGTATGAAAGAGGTGTTTTTGTTTGTGATAATTGTATTGATGATCCCTAAATTAATATTGCTTTTAATACACTACACAATCCCAACTAAATTATGTTAATCTCCAAATATTAATAATTAAAATTTTCTATAATTTAATTTAAATAAATGTTAAGTTTATTTAATTTTATGGGATAATTGTTATTTTTATGCAAAGACTAACAACTAATAAAAATATTTTCTAAGTGGCATTACAATAAAGAAACTTTATTCTTGAATATTGTGTATATTTTGATTAATCCAAGGAATGCGCTACTTATCCCATATGCGTATACTTACCCCGTACGGGTGCGCACAGTTACCCGCATTGTGGGTCAAGTGAGCGCATTACGATTTTATGTAATTAAATGCTTACAGAAAAAAAAACCACTAAGTTTTCTATTCTTATTTTTATTTCAATTTAGAGGCTACTAAATGGTTTATCTCAGAGCCGTCTTTTATATTCCTAACTCTTTTATTTTATGCGTAGTGAACTAATATTTACCAAAGTGCGCACACTTGACCCGAATGACTCTATGTATTTCTAAAAACGATGTAAATGTTTACTACCCAACTCAATATGTGAGAATAATGTAACGCATTAAAGCAACAGCGTCAGTTTCAAAAAAGAGATGAAACAAAACAATATTTGATTGTTTGAAACGTCGTGATTTTAAACTTTTGCTTATTTACTTATAACATCACTGATCACGCGTTATAAAAATAAGTTACACAAAAAAAATTAGGAAAAGATTAAAAAACACTTCCTCGGTTTAAAAAAAATAGACTTAGCTTAAGCTTAGCCGTGGTAGCTCCGAAGAGCCGTGGTAGCTCAGATGGTTAGCGCTCGCTGTAAATTTCACAGTAGGTACGCGAGCTACCCGGGTTCGATCGCCGCCGGCACCAATGAAATTGTTAATTGCAATTTTAAGTGCTAATTCACCACGTGTTCGGCGGTGAAGGAAAACATCGTGAGGAAAGCTGCATGTCTGAGGAATAAGAAAAAAATGTATTTCGAAGATATGTGAAGTTCGCTAACACGCATTGGGGCAGCGCGGCGGACACTTCCTTGCCTTAAAACCCTTTCAAAAATGAGCAGTGGGACGTATATAGGCTGTAACTTTACTTTGCTTTAGGCTTGTGGTAGAAAATAAGGAGACAGATGGCGCGTCTCAAAAGGATGGTAACTCAAAAGGATTGGAGGCAACCCAAAAATACATTTTTAGAAAACGATTTCACGAAGTCAGTAAAATATTGTAATAGTAGGTACTCTATTTCATTGTAATAATTAACCTCACTAAAAGATTTTTAAACTCCATGATCCCCGCTACTACAATCACGATCTCAAATCACGGACTGACTGCACTCAGATATTAGCATCTCAATACACCTATTGTGTGCTTGAGAGTCAAGTTTCGTTTATTAAGCAGTGCGTCATCACTCAGCTGATAACGTAAACTAAGATATTTATTAATAAGATCATAACCTCTAAATTATTCCCAAGTGCATGCACTTGAGTTAAGGAACGTTTATTAAAGCTACCTAAAGCTACCACGGCTCCACAAAAATACAAAAATATTTAACTAATACAGTTATACTTGTACTAAACCTTTTGTCATCTCACCTCTAATCACGAACAAAAGTTTTATATTAACGGCATAGATAGATATTGTCTTGAAGCTCAGTGGTGCTATGTATGCTTCTTAGGATCTAACTAAGTAGTTTAATTTTATGAAATTAAAATGCATATTTACATGTGTTACAATGTTTAAAAGACTTTCTTTTTTTTTCTTTCCTTTATTGGTCTCAAATGAGTGATCTGAGGGAGTGGTTTTTTTAATTTATCAACCACTTGATTGATAAATTAAAAAAATAAATAATAGAAAACAAAAACAAGGAACTATCCTTTTAAGCAAAAATTAGATTCAATTAGCTTTTATAGCAATTTTTTTTTATAAAATATATGTTTTGCAGTGCACTTTGATAGTATTTTACCATAGAGGGCGTCCCACGGCTATAGGACACGGACACGGTTATATAATAATTTAAAAAATTTACATCTTGGAGATTTTATTTTATTTTTAAAGAATACAATTTTTTTAAAGTTGCTTGCCTCATCTGGGAATCGAACCAAGCAAACGTTAATAAAATCTTTGTACCTGTATTTGTATAATGTCGATCAAAAGGGTTTAATTACAAGTTTACAAGGATTAATATTAATTAATTATTTCTAAGTAACACAGTATCACAAATAAAAGGAACACCATACAATTTTACTATTTAATTAAAACTAATATGAAACTGAGAAAAAGTTAACTGGGTTATAATATTTGTGATCAATAATCACATGAATGCAGCAATTAAGACTTAAAATAATAAAAAGGATATAAATTGCCTCACCTGAAAGCACTTAAAGTCATTACTATAATGAAGAACAAACTGACAAACAAACGGACACCTCGTGATTATCATCAGTGCGTCGGTTGTGTCTGGAGTTGAGTTGAATGTTAGGTTGAGTTGAGGAATTGGGTTTATTGTTGGGTTGAATGTCCTCCCAACAGAATTTCTGCCTCAGCAGCCAGTCTCAAAGGAGACTAGCGCATCAGCACGGTACAGTAGATATTATAGTGTTCGTAAGGAAGTATGCGTAAGCACAGGCGCACTCTATTCCCTCACAATCATCAAATCGCAATCCGACACGATACGAAAGAGCTTAGGCGCAGGACTAATAATTTACACATAATTTAATAGCTTCTAATATCAAAACCTTAATTCTTCTACACTTTGTCTTTGCACTATTTGGATAGCTGAAACCAGGCTGTTTTCTGACTATGACATTAGATTAATAATAAAAGCGTACGATTTATTTACATTAATTATTGCATTATTTAAAAGCTATATAAAATACATAATAAAACAAAAAATATAAACGCAAAAGGAGTACAATAAAGCCTATGGTAAAATTTAGTAGGCATAATAACCGCCGACCAAGTATTTAAGAAAAACCAAATTTAAAAAAAATTACAAAAATACGTTACTCAAATTTTCATGATCAAGAAAGCATTTAAGAAAGATAAGTATTACGAATTTAGATAGCTAAGTGTAATATTACAAAACATACCTACGACTTATTTGAACTGATTTTTATTATTGGTGCGGTGCCGTGGTGTCTTAGAATGCTGAATGAAACTCTGGTGGTAGTGGTAGGACGCGGGGTAGCACGTCTCTGCAAACTTGTAGAGACATTATCGTGCAATAGGAGTCTGTTATTATCTCCTTAAGCGAGTGCGGTTAACAATTTTTGTTACTTGGGCTTTTAATATCCGACACATGAAGCAAATACAAAGAGGAGACGTTGTAATTAAATATTACTATGTAACAACGCGTGACAATTTGCGGGGTGAGGGGATGCAAAGCCCCGCCCCCTTTACATTATCTACATCTACCGATAAATAGTAAAACTACTCGAATCTTTCCATATCGATGTTGCTATGTAGCTTAGCTACCTTGACGGCAGATGGCGGTATGACCACAAGATGTTATAAAGTATAAAAATAATCTTTTGGCGATTAAAATTTCTTTATATCTGAATGCAAAACAAATTTCATCACCTTCGTATGATTATTTTATCATTACTGAGCTCTACGTACCTTTATATTTTTAGTTCACAGGACACAAAGTGTCGCCATCTAGTGTGAAATATATTTAATTATATTTGAAAGCCGACGCAAAGAGATTTTTCTAGAACTATTTTAATAAATTAGTTGTAAAATTACTTACAAATGAAATGTGATGCCATCCATAGCATCGGAGCGTCTATCTCATGAAGCAAGTACATTCAGACAAAGAAATTTTAATCGCCAAAGTAATATTTTTATAGTTTTCATAATAATTTTGGGAACAAGCCGCCATCTATCGTCAAGTAAACCTCTTAAAATAATAACAAGAAGAAGAAAGAAAGAAGAAAGGGCCGCAATTAGAATTCAATTATTTTACCCAGTAACCCAACATTCAATATTAAAATGAAGGAAATTTTACTTGGCTGATTTTTACGAAATGTTTAAGTTATATTTAAGTGACATTCTATATGCAAAGAATCACTTAAATACAATTTGAATATGTTTATCATTTCGGGAAAGTCAACCTTCATGAAATATTTATTTTATCCATAAAATAAAGTCTCTTTGAAACTAAATATACTATGTTCAATATTAAGTAGGATTTTTAATTTTGAACTAAATATCCTACTTATCTCAATAATATTATAAAGGCGAAATTTTGTGTGTTATTTTTGTCTCCTTGAGCTTATTCCACACTAAGTATGTACTGTGTATGTGTAATTTTTTTTCACGTAGTAACGGCTGGACTATTATTTATATGTGGGCTCTGAGGGAGAACAAATAATAGACAAATTATTATAATTAATATAATTTTATTTACAAATCAATTAAAATATAAATATTTTATTCCAAATTAGGCATCCGAATGCACTTTTTGAATGCCAATCTAAGAACATTAAATTGTATTTAAGTGATTCTTTGCATATAGAATGTCACTTAAATATAACTTAAACATTTCGTAAAAATCTGCCTAAGTACAATTTCCTAAATTTTAATATTAAAAGTTGGATTACTGGGAAAAATAATTGAATTCTAATTAGGGCCCTGTCTTTTTGTTATTTTTATGAGGTTTACTTGACGAGAATACGGCCTGTTCTCAAAATGAGTATAAACTATAAAAATAATATTTTGTGATTAAAATTTCTTTATGTCTGAATGCAAAACAAATATCAGCACCTTCGTATGATTATTTTACCAACACTGAGCTCTACGGACCTTTATATTTTTAGTTCACATGACACAAAGTGTCGCCATCTAGTGTCGAATATATTTAATTATATTTGAAAGCCGACGCAAAGGATTTTTATAGAACTATTTTAATAAAATAGGTGTAAAGTTATTTACAAATGAAATGTGATGACATCCATAACATCAGAGCGTCTATCTGAGTAGTTTTTACACAATAAAACAATACTTCATCCTTTTCTTCTTAATACTACGAAAATACACCGATTTGCGATTTTTTCAACACATAAGCGCACAGGACGAATGCTGACAGTATACTAACTAAAGCCACGCCCACTATGATGACGTCAGGACCTACTTAGAATCACAGTGCACAGTTGATTATGCCGTCTCCCCTTTGTATTAGCTTCATGATCCGACAGGCCTTCACAAGTCTCTCGTTAACAGTGTTGTAAAGATTGGAAGTGTGTCGACGAGGGCTCCGTACCTTATACTTCCTCTACTATTATCTATTCTGTACTTATTAAGTGGCGAAGCTTGCGAAGAAACTTATTGATTTCACGATGTCTGTCCGTCTGTCCGTCTGTCCCACGATTATCTCGAGAACGGTTTCGAATTTTCAAATTCTGTTTTCAGCAATCGATTACTGATCACCCAGGCATCTGAACCTCCTATTTTGAAACTGATTGCTCAACGGCAACCGTTAGAAACCGCTACAAAGCTGATTGCTTCGCCACTTTGCTATGCTGTTAGCTTGCTAGGTTTATTATAATCACCAAACGTTATTCGTTGAAAGTCACAGAGGTACATTACAGGCTTACGCGCCAACCTTGGTACACCCCACGGAGCAAATACAATATTATAACCCTATGAAGGAGATGTTTAAATACCTAATAATATTAACTGTTTGAGATTTTGAGGCACATTGAAACGCGTCACGAGTATTTAATTGCGCCATCTATCGATAATAACGTGTACTTTGACGTATGTAAGTAAATTAAAAGTTTGAAACAGTACGTACATACAATTAAAGGTGTCGCTGTATTAATATTTTATTTAAAATCATATTTTTTGTAGAGGACTTACCTGTTCAAATATACTATTATATTATAATCGTCGGTACAACTGTTAGAGTTTGTGTAACTTCTGAATGACTTGAAATCAGATTTCACAATATAATGTTTATTTTGTCATAACGATTATTTATTGCTACGCTAGGTGGTGCTGTAGTCAAGTTATTAACAAAATTGTAGGTATAATTTCTTGTATTAATATTTATTCTGTGGTATATGTATATAGTGTATAATGTATATGTAATATTTTTGGATCAAAATTACTCATATTATCAATAGTTTTATATATTTTGTGGCAATATATATTATCATATTGGTTTGATACAAAAACAAATTCATAATCTGGACTCGATAGATGGCACTGGGATGATTAAAAAGTCCGATGGGAGACTCATTGAGTCAACCATCAATATAAGCAGTTGTCAATAATGAAAGAATCGTAGGTACTCACCTACTAATCGCACCCTGCGCTAGAATAATATAGTATAAATCACAAAGTACCTTATATATAGGGGGGTGTAAATAGTATTCCGTAACCGCCGAGTTCTTTTGTTATAATGCTCAGAACACTATTTTTTATTTTATTTTTTTATAGGGGCAAACGAGCATGCGGCTCACCTGATGGTAAGTGCTCCATATAGTATCTATGGTGACTACCGCCGCCCATGAACAACCGCAACACCAGAGGAATTGCAGATGCGTTGCTGGCCTTTTAGAAAGGAGGTATGTTCTTTTCTTGAAAATCCCTTCAGGTCCGGAAAAATCGCTGGTGGTAAACAATTCCACAGAGAATGTGTACGAGGAAGAAAACTCCTAGCAAAACGCACAGTGGTGGACCGCCAAGCATCCAGATGGTAAAGATGGTATCGTGAATTTTGACGCGATGTGCGTTCCTGAAATTTGGCGGCTAGAATTAATCCGAACAATGCCTCAGGGAAGCTCAAGGTCGCTCAGCGAGCTATGGAGATAGCTATGCTAGGGGTTTCTCTGCGTGATAAACTTAGAAATGAGGATATCCGCAGTAGAACCAAAGTAACCGACATAGCCCGACGGATTAGTAAGCTGAAGTAGTAGTGGGCCGGCCATATAGCTCGAAGAACCGACAACCGACGGGGAAGAAAGGTTCTCGAGTGGCAGCCTCGTACCGGTAGGCGAAGCGTAGGGCGACCCCCGACTGGATGGAGTGACGACCTGGTAAGACATGCAGGAAGTCGATGGATGCAGATGGCTCAGGATCGTGCTTTGTGGAATTCCTTGGGGGGGCCTATGTTCAGCAGTGGACTTGTGAAAGGCTGTAATGATGATGATGATGAATTCCTCAGAGCACTCCCCGTGGTAGATGTGATAGAAAATGCAAAGGAATGCAACGTCCCTACATAGCGCCAGTGAATCGAGCCGATCAGAAAGAACCCTGTAGTCGCCGATTAGAACCGCTCTGCGCTGGATGCGGTCAAGTGGAAGGAGCTGGCACTGGGGTGCCCCTGCCCGGAGATGGGAACAATATTCCATGTGAGGCCGGACTTGCGCTTTGTAAAGTTGCGAGCGATGTGACGGTATGAAATACTCTCTCGCTCTGCTGAGCACGCCAAGCTTTCTAGAGGCCAATTTGGCCTTCCCTTCCAAGTGACCACGAAACTGCACACTATTCAATATGTCGACGTCAAGGATTCCGATGCTAGCTGAGACAGCAAAGGGAGTGCCTTGAAACTGAGGAGATACGACAAAGGGGTTTTTTTTAGCGGTAAACGCGCAAACTTGTGTCTTCTGGGGATTGAACTGGACTAGATTTAGTTGCCCCCAGTCCGAAACTTTGTTCAACAAAGTCTATGGGACCTATAGAGGCACCCGTAGACGCGGGGATGGTCGTCGCTGTCTACGCGCAGCCATAGGATGGACAGGTCCACACCTTCAAGACTGCCGAGGCGTCGAAAACAGGTGTCTTCTCTGACGTACACAAACTTCAGCCCGGTACACAGGTTGGTAAGAAGTTCCCTGATGTAGCAAAAAATCACGGATAGCGTGACAGGGGTCGCCTTGGTCTTATTGCTCCGTTTGCCTCGAGCAGTTTTGGTCGCGAGCGGAATTCCTACCCCCAGAATAAGCAGAGCAGCCTGAGCACCCACGTCCAGGACGAGTATGATAGCTTGGTCGTGGATGCTCAGCGAGGGGTACCTTCCTGGGGTAGTTTTTCATTTGATTTCACTACCATGTCAAGGGGAGGGGGGATTGGTCCTCCGACCACCTGCACTTACCAAGCGAAACGCAAAGGTAAGCCTCTACTTCACGCTGGGATTCTGTTAGATCGTGGTATCATTCTGGTCATATCATAAATAATCTATATCTATAATAATCATTATAAATAAAATCCTTCTTAAATGAAACTTGAAGTTTTCCTGCTACTTCTTTTCATGCGTAATCTTTTTTTTGGTTGTCACTGTACCTGCGATCACACATATTATCATACCAAAATGTATATTAGACACCCGCAGACACGCACCAGCACAGACAAAACATTCTTGTTGAGAATGCCCGCCAGTGCCAGCCCGTGTTGGCTCGGACACGCTCCGCCTGCGTGCACTAGATGTGAATATATCTATATAATATAGTGTATAAAAAATATTATTTTATCTGCCACGCCACGTGTCTGGCACGCTCAATGTCTGTAGATCTGAACGAAGCTTTAGGTGTACCTACTGTTAAATTTGTAAAAATACGGAAATACGTATCAAGTAATATCAGCGACAGTAAGTTAAGGTGCGGTTGGGGTAGCCCTTGGGTCACCCAAAACCGCAGATATTTATATAATTTATTAATTATATATGATACACCTAAGTCAAACCAACCGCAACAGGCTGCACCTAGTAGGTAGTAGCCGGCTAAACCTAGGCGTATCCGCACTTCGGCTTTTAGCCGTAACATATACACTTCGTACCATAGATTGTCTATCGATATAGTTTTTATTTAACAAATTTTTCTGATTTTCTTATCGATACTTTCTAGATAGACCTTCAACCTTTGCTGATTAAACTTTTTTAATAGAACTTATAACTAAAGTAAATATTTATATTAACAAGCCACGGGGCTTTTTTCTTAGTCTTTATTAGGATCCCCCATCAAGATCTTCAGTCTTCACTTAAGTAGAAAACGAGGAAATTGGTTAATAGCCTGACTAGCTGCCAAAGTGTACTTTAAAATGCATTTGAGACTTCGAGAACTGCAATCAGCTGAAAAGATGCTGTTCTAAGCGAATTATTAGGGTTAATTTGAATATTTTTCTCAAGATGCGAGGGTCCACAGTGTTACCCGCTTATTTGAAGAAAGACTTGTATAAAATTAGCATCGCAATCAATAATGCAGTGCACGCTATGCGCGCTAAAGTGTACGGGTTACCCTTATTGGCTAACTCTTCGATTCTATGAAATGTAGAATTCAATTAAAATCAGCGTAGTCATATTTCGCGCTTCCGTTCTAGTGCGAAGAAATGTAACCATTAAGATATACTTCTTTTTAGGGTTCCGTACCCAAAGGGTAACCAACGGGACCATACTACTAAGCCTCCGCTATATATATATACATATACACGTGACAACCACGAGTCGAACCAGGCGATGGATTCTCTTCAGCAGAGACATTTCCGCCGGAGTATTACACCGCCCAGAACATCGACCGACACGAACTAAGCATTCAGAGGCGGGGTTCCACACTCGCCCACTCAGCAGCGGTTAGTTAGCTTCAAAAAAACCCCACAGATCGGAAATGATTATTGGTAAATAGAATAGAATATAACAGAATAATTTTTATTCAATATAGATCACATGCGTAATTCTTATTGAAAGTCATTTTCTTTACTTTACCACTGGTTCGAAAAAAAGCCTCTGTCCTGGGAAGAGCCAGCAAGAAACCCAGTAGGACTTTTTTTAAAGTAAATTTTACATGTATAAACTATTTACAAAATTTATTTTACTTAGAAACAGTTTGGAAGCGACCACCTCATTCTCAGGGGTTAGGTATTATCAACTATGTATTCATTTCTATTATAATAACCCTTTTCATACAGTTTTTGTTTAATAAAATATCTAAGTAACAATACCAAATCATAAACCATTATCATCATTATCCTCATCATCGTTGCCTTTTCCTTTTTTAAATATATCGCGGCCTGAAAGCCCTGCGTCAAATGAAGCTATAAAAGCCATATAGGCTAACAGCACTTAAATCACAGAAAATAAATAGAGACAGGCAATATTAGGCTGTACTTACACTTTGGCTACAAGAGCTTGTCTTTAACCGCTTTTACCGAAGGTATTCTTCTTCTTCGTTTCGTAAAAGTCTACATCTAGATGTGAGCCTCAACCGTGGGAGATTTTCCATTATCATTAGGCTTGACAAGCGGATCTACAATAGCAGTGCCTACCAGACGTTTTGCAGCTTTGACGCTGCCCTACATCGCATTCGCATGGTTGTACCGCCAGACATTTTTGTTACTTCCCCTCTTATGTAAGGATAATCACTTTTATCTCGAAGAAAAACTGTTATACCTTGTTATATATTTTACAATGAGGTGAAATATTTGACAGATTTCATAGCGGGAAATATAAATATATCAAAAAGTAGAAAAAAAAGTGTTGAAAAGTGTAAAACATTAAAGATCAAACCACTGAGGCATTGTTTTGTGTATTAATCTTAATACTCTAGGAACTGATAAAGTAGTATTTAAAAGTAACTTCTGTGCATAGAGTAACTAGACGTTCTTCTTGTAATTGTAATGCTTCTGTGTAACAAAATACTTTACCTCAGTGTCAACTAGCGGCATCTGGTGAGCAGAAGATTAAGTTGTCCCTCGTTGAAGTGCTAATCCTGCTTTCGTCAATAAAACTGTCAAAACTTTAATCATCGAACAAAATGGTTGAAAACGTTGCCTTAATGTTTTTGATAGGGGAAAATGAGTGATTAGAGTTGAAAAGAAATATTGCAATGCTCGAGTCGATTTCCAATTACAAACTTAACTGCTCAACTGGATCGAGTGATGGAGAGATTTCAAAATTGAAGGATATTGACCATTATCTTACAAGGCAGGAGATGAGCAGCAGCGTATGTCTAATTATAACTAGAAAGTAAAAAAAATATTGCGGTTGCCAACCTGCCTGCCAAGCGCGGCAACTATGGCAAAAGTCACGTGACAATATATGGGAAGGCCTCTATTCAGCAGTGGATTGCTGGTATAATCAATTGATGAATGACTATTACGTTGAGAATAAGCAAAGGACAAGAAAGTATACTTTGACGCTCATACGCACTACGCGGATAACCGCAATGCGGCTAGCCTTCCGACTGACCGCAGGATGCGGTTACGAATGCGGCCAACCGGATTCACCTACCGCAATCACTACCATTGCGATTTGCGGTCATATCGATTCATTTCAAAGATGTATTTTAAAACTTTATCGGAATATTCTGGCAATTTGGTGTTCCAAATTGCTGATCGACTTTGGATTTCGATGATAAATGTTTCGGTATCTATCATAAACGTACAACGTGCACACAACTCACTCAACTGAGTCGCACCTGCCTGCATTAGTGTTATGTGGTCGCACCCGCACACCAGTGCGAATGGCAACCGTGCGGCTGCCCGTCATTCAGGCCGCAGCCCTTCGAGCAACCGCAGCGGTTTGCGGGCAACCGCATCGCAGTGTGCATAGAAATAGATGTTACGTATATATTTTTGCCGTACAGCTGACCGCATTACGTGTAACCACAACACTCATAAGTTTAGGTATAAAATGGTGTTGAAGTGAAAAATATTTTTTTCGACATAGTAGAGCCATGCTGCAGCTATATTCGTAGTATATTTGTAGCACGAATGGGTCGGCTCGACCGGGGTAGGACCACGCTCTCACAGAATACCAGCGTAAAATAGCAGCTTAACACTGCTGTGTTTCGTATGGTGAGTGTAGGGAACCGGAGACCCTTTTTACTGGAAAAGAAGCATTCCATCTTAGTCCTCACGGATGACCACACATCTGCATTTTGATTTGCAAACGAGGATAAATGTATATGTCTATGGGCCACAGCAACCACTTACCATCAGGTGGACTGTTTGCTCGTTTGTCACCCTATCCTATAAAAAAATAGATCTTGCATCAAAACGAGAGATATACGATAAAGTGTGAGGAACTATTTTTGTGTAAAATTGCAAACAAAAACAGATTTATATGAAAGTTATTTATATCTCTATGTATATGACGGGACCAGCACCTTTGCACGTGCGGCGCGGTAGCCGTCGGTGCAGTTAGACAGAATTCTTGTAAATAACACGTGTTCCGCACACCTGCACCATTGCACCTGCAGTGGCGCTCGTTTTGCTTGTATAAAACGGACGGCGTTAGGACAGTCTTGGCTCTGACGTGGAACGGTACGCTTGTCGTAATCCGTTACTAGTTTATCCTCGACTCGTTGGATAATTAATCCGTGTAAACGAATTAATTATTATTCCTAACTACAAAATTAGTCTCTGTACTATACTCAATTACCCTTTCTACATATACAAATCAATTGCTGTCCGTTAGTCTCGCATAAACTCGAAAATGGCTCGATCGAATTTGATGATTTTTGTGTGTGTATTTCAGTGGGTCCCTGGATGGTTTAAAAACTGAACTGGACCCTGTAGGTTGCACTGTTGTCGAAATATAGAAATCACCCCTGCAAAGCCGGAGTGGGTCGCAAGTATCACATAAAGTATAAGTGATAATCATCAAAAGTCATTTATTTTATCAGTTATTGAATTTCACAAAAAATGTTCAATGTTTTTCGGATGAAATATAGCTTAGATCACTCCTCCTTGTTCTCTATCTGTTAGTGAAGTTTTAATCACGATCGGTTTAGCCATCCCGAATAATATCGCGGACAGTCAAACAATTTTTTTTTTGGGTACCTCCCATACAGATAAAGGAAGGATGATTTTTTACGCGTCTATTCCATCGTGTGGGATGTCGTTGGATAGATCTTTCAAAAATATTGGAGGTATGAAACATTTTATCGATTCAGGGGTCCGCTTGCGAAATATTTAGCTTTAAAGTGGTATTTTTTATTAGTTACTAGGTGATATTCGCTCGCTACGCTGGATGCACGATAATATTTTATTGCAGAACCTGTTCCATTTTTTTGATGGCACTATCGTAAAATCCGTTCTTAGTGAGCGTCAGTGGCGTAGCTACCCAGGGAGATAGGCGGAACAGTGCCCCGGGCCTCTCCGCCTCCAAGAACGACATTCGAAAAATTATGTACTATCTTAGTTGTATAAAGAATTTTCGAGTTTTAGCTTTTTCACCCCTGACCGCGAACGGCTCGAACTGAAATCACAAAAATTACTCCCACTTCCAGAAAATAAATATAACATTGTTGAAGATAATAGTCTACTTCGTTTTATTGCCTTTTTATATACAAGAGAAAGAGTGGGACAAACGAGAACGCGACTTCTTGATGGCAAGTGTCAACCACCGCCTATTAACAAATACAACACTTTTTAAAAACGGTTTTTTAAAAAGGAGTAAGCTCGTTTCATGAAGCTCCCCGTCAGTAGTGGATCGCCAAACATCCCAATGATGTGGATTTGTGAAATGCGTAGATGAAATTTTGTGGCTGGAATTAATCCGAACAATTCCTCTGAACCCTCCCCGTAGTAAATGCGATAGAAAATGCAAAGGGACGCAACATCTCTTCGTCTCGTCTATTGTCATCGTCGGTCGTCGACGATTCGAGCCACTTTACGCTGGATGTGGTCAAGTGGAAGGAGCTGATACTAGGAAGCCCCGGTCCAGAGTTGAGAACAGTAATCCATGTTAGGCCGAACCTGCTCTTTGTAAATTTGCAAGCAGTGTAAAGTAAAAAAAAGTAAAGTTGCAGCCTATTTGCGTCCCACTGCTGGGCACAGGCCTCGCCTCATTTTTGAAAGGGTTTTAAGGCAAGGAAATGTCCGCCGCGCTGCCCCAATGCGTGTTGGCGAATTTCACATATCTACGAAATATTTTTTTATCTTATTTCTCAGACATGCAGGTTTCCTCACGATGTTTTCCTTCACAGCCGAGCACGTGGTAAATCAGCACTTTTGCAATTAACAATTTCATTGGTGCCGGCGGGGATCGAACCCGAGTTGCTTGAGTACTGTAAAGCTTACAGCGAGCGCTAACCATCTGAGCTACCACGGCACTCAAGCAGTGTGTCGGCATAAAATACTGTCCCGGTTTGCTGAGCACGCCAAGCTTTTTAGAGGCCAATTCTACTACGACTTTGTTGCTCCAATCTGCAAGAAAACCGCTGATCCAGTTTTACAAATTCTCGTGAAGCCCATAGGAAGGGAGCTTCGAAAGAAGCGCTTTGTGCCAAATCCGATCGAAGGCCTTCGCTATGTTCCAACTAACGGCCAGGGTCTCCCTCTCTGCCTCCGCCGATTTATGAGTCAGGCAGAGCATCACCAGCTGAGCAACCCCGATGAAAATCGTACTGGTGGTCACAATAGATTTCATTATTTTGAAGAACATGTTGGATAGGTATAAGCGGTCAATTTTCGGTTATTTTTTAGGGATCTGGTTCATTAAAGCTGTCTTTTTTGAGTTCGGGACTACGCCTAGGGAGAAAGTTTTAGAAAAGACACATTACGACCGGTGCCAACTAGAGAGCACACGTCTTCAGCGCTATGGAAGAAACTCCATCATGCCCACTCGACTTGACGTCTAGGGAGAGTAGTGCTATGCGCACCGAGCGCTGTGTAAACCGTATCGTAGATACTGACTTGAAGGCGAAATTATACTTCTTTTTAACAGCGCTGGTGAATCACTCCTATTATAGCGCGATACAATTTTACAGGTGCAACCAAACCCGGCACCACAGATGATAGAATAAAGAGTTCCATTCCCTGAAGTACATCAGCGACAGAATCACGTTGGGATCATTCGGCGAGAAGTATACCCTCCCCTGTTCTCAAGGGAAGCATGAAAGAAAAGACCGCATCCTGTCCCAATCGGCCGACATATAGTGCTAAACACGGCGGCGATCTGCAGAACGTAACCGCGATGGGAGTGTGGATGGCACCATAGTCCGGATCAGACAAGGGTCCAATAAGCCAAGAGGGGCATCGACGGAGACCTGATATCCATCCGGATAAGAGGTCCTACAAGGAAGGTGCACGATCCTCCACATCTAGAATCCGCGTAGGTGAAGTAACCAAAGTCATAAACAGATCTTCCCGCATGATCGGTTAAACGAGAACCAAGCCATTCAGCGTGGTAGCCGTTAAAATCACCAAGGATCACGATCTCTGCAGATGGGACCTGTTGTAGTACAGAGTCTGCAGCCATTTGGACGTGGTCGATGAGTCTGTGTGTCGGCATTACCTACTGCTAAGGGACGATGGTCGTCGCTGTCTACGCGCAGCCATAGGATAGGACACCTGCGTCTCGGTAAGAAAGAGCACGGGCGGCTTCGCCGTCTTCAAATGGTACCTAGTAGACTTCGTTAACATTTGAATGAAATCCCCTGATGTTACAGAAATTCACAGATAGCATGGCAGGTCAACTTTGCCTTATTGCTCTACTTGCCACGGGCAGTATTAATCTTGAGCGGAATTTCGCTCCCTCTCCCCTCCCCAGGATACGTGAGGCAGTCTGAGCCACCCTAAGTCTGAGCCCGCGCTAAGGAAGAGTAGGGTAGCTTGGGCGTGGATGCTCAACCAGATATTCTCCAATACCAGGGGTGCTGATACCCTCCTTGGATGGTTTCTTATTTAATTACACTAGCATGTTAAGTGGAGGAGGGGTTAGGCCTCTGACCACCTGCACTTAACAGGCAAAGTAAACTTCTACTTCACGCTGGTTATTTGTAAGGTAGTGAGTCTCCTCAGTTCAAGCCGGTCCACCAATTCATTAGATTCATTCATTACAGCTCTTCATTTCATGTCTTACCAGGTCGTCACTCCATCTAATCTGACTCACCCATGCGACAGCAATAGCTGCCGTGTGGCTCTTCCACTGTTATGTTGTCTGCCTATATTTTTAACTGCTACTATGCTACTAACTACTTCGTCATTGTTTATGCGTTACACATAATACTTAGTAGTAAGTAGCTTTGCTTTATTATGCCCTGCAGTGGGTGACAAGGAGCTGATAAAGAAGTTGTGTTGCAACTTTAAAGTATTAATTATTACTTGTAATTTTTTATCTAATTTGGTTTTTGAATTTATAATGTGATACTGTGACATATTAAGATAGACATAAAAGTTTAAAGTTATAATGGTTTGTTGTATGATAGCTGAACTCTACCTATCTTATTGCAAAAGTACATTTTACATTCAGCACAGGCACTTGTAGATTGTGACATGTGAGTTACTGTGTGTGCATTCACTTATGGCACTATAATATTCACTGTGCAGTTCTAAGTTATCTACTATCCAGAAGAGTCCATAACTTAACAGTGCAAGCAACAATTGCTTATTACATGAAAGGTGTAATCAACATTAATATTTATAATATAATATAACTTAATGTATTTCAAAACTGAGTAAGAACTATAACTGAGTATTACAAGAGAGCAACAAAACATAATTAAAGGTGGTTCTAGAAAAGTTTGAATTACTTATTCACAATATTAGAGATAGATTTAAGATATTAAAATATATGGTCATTTTAATAATTTCTTGTATATGTTTTTATCATTTCTTAAGTAAGACCTTGATTGAACCATTTTTTAAATTCAACTTACTCGGTTTTGACATGGGACGACCAAAGTAATAATGAAAGTAAATAAATATTAATTTTATTTATAATATGTTTATTACCTCCTGATTATGATTTAATCAAAAACAATTAAATAACACAAGTTCACATGCCTGCCTAAGTAATTAAAAATATTACTAAACAAAATTAATAACTTGGCAAGGCTCACTACAATCCTATACTTTAAGTGAGCAATTCTATGGTGAAGTCATCCCTAAGAAAGTTATAATTTTTTTTCAAAGCCCGGTCACTCAGGTATTATCTATTAATAGGCACAAATATATAAACATATTATAATTTTCTAGAAATTTAAATACATTTAAAGTTTACACAGATAAGGTAGCACTTAGTATTTATGAACATTTATTTGTTAAGTTTACACACATATAGTGTTTGCCATTATTAGCTTTTAGTGACTTTCTTTGAATTTTGTAGCTCGCCAATGCCAAATAACATTAGTTTTATATGAGCTTTAGTTTCTGCACTCTTATTTCTAAGTTCTTCAGATTTACTCTCAAATGCTTTTATTCTTACGTCTAAATATTTATTTGCTTCATCTATTGAAAATTCAACGAAGTGATTTAAACCAATGTTCATCAACAAGGACGAAGTATCAGGTACTGAAGCTTCCATAAAAAAGTTACAACCAAGATTTACTTGAGTCTTAAAACCATTTGCATGGACATTTTTGTCCGTGATAACTTTTAAAGCGTGCCTTTGCTGAATCAAATCAGATATCTCTGCGTTTATTTGTTGTAGTCGTAAATCTAATTGTCGAAGATCTTCTTTCAGTACATCGTTAATGAAATTTTCGTATTTCACGATTGTCTCATCTATATCAGTTTTCGACATTCTTCAAGAAACAAAATTGCAAAATCAGATCGTACCTATCCAGTAAAAAGTCTCCGGTTCTCTAGAACAGAAACCTCTTTACTTCTGGAACATTTTTTGTTGCTATATCTTATTCAGTTGCATTGTTTGACTTTGTATCAGTTAATATAACTTATTTTTCTTAGAATATTAATAAATAGTACAAAATAAATATGTACGAGTCAATTGTTAACCACGCTAGCAAACATTAACAATTATCAAAACAAATGCCAAACCAAAAAGCAAAAACAAAGAGTTATTGGTTATATTATTAAAATTTAAAACTCCTGTACTTTGTGCTCCTGTACATACTTCCTGTAACTTTATATTACGTCAACAATTCGTCATTCATGCGCAGAAAGTATCAGTGTTACCATACTAACTTCATAAATATTTACCCTTAAAGGATAGATTACAAACCTTTAAAATCACGTTTTTTACTTGGAAATCCCTTAAAAATAAGTAAAATGCTTTGTAATGTTCTTTATATATAAGTTATTTAATATTTCAAATATTCTTTCGTTTTATTCTGATAGTTCCAACATATTAAAATCATAGATTTGGATATTAAATAAACATACATTTTAGATAATGGTTCAAATTTTATAAATGATGCGCTATTTCGTAGTAATATGAATCAGATCATCATCATACTTGGTAGCATTTCAATAGATAACAGGAGATTGCAACCCTAACAATTAATGCGAAACATACAAACCCGAATTTTAAAACATTTTCTAAAGGTTTACAGTCAGCTGTACCACAATCATCGTAAGCTTCTAAACAAAAATCAGCTAAAATAGAAAAAATATAAAAGTTCCTAAAAACCCATCCCACTTATTTACCCCCTAAATTTACAACTTTTCCTTAAAAACCCCTAAGTTGGGAACCCTGCAACCACAGGCCAATATGATGCTTACGCATGGGGAAGCGTAAGCACCATATTAGTCTGTGCGCTGCCCGCAACCGCAACCCTTAAGTAGAGGATTGACTAGATAAAGCAACGCGTATGCTTTTGATATCACTGAGTACATTGTATATCTCTATATATACAAGTACGATGGACTAGTTAAGCCCGTAGAGAGAGTATGTACAATAGAGTAGTTATTGCCGTATACCTAAGCGGGATAGCAATATTTTTTTTTTTGAGTTTATGGCCTGGTATCTAGAACTTTAGGCCAAGTCTTGAGTATTTTTATTCGGTTTATTATAATTTCTTCATAGTTCACTGCTTCACAATATGTTGATGCGTCACATTGTGCAGCCCTTGGGAGATTTTGACGGCAACTTGAGCCAGCAGGCAGCTGACAGTTGGCGATGGTATCTAAAGGCGCCTATGCAAACAAACAGCTTATCTTGTGAATCCATCACCATCAGAGCACTTGTTTCACAGTTTCCACTAATAGTTCACATGCGCAGACACTTAATACACAAAATCGCACCACTTTTATATATCAAAGTCCACTTCAAACCATTATTTAAACAATAATACAGGAGCAACAAACCGCCCCAGGTCAAGTTTCCGCCAAAAACTCAGGGATAGCAATAGTTTAAGGTTAGTGTTGCCGATGATTATCTATTGTTATTTTCTTGATTTTTGGGAAAAGTAAATACTGTTTACTAATTATAGGTAGAATCAATACAGTGTTTCAAAAATATATAAGTAATTCATTAACCACCTAAGATATATCTTATTAGGTTAATAGTAGTTCATTAACTTCCTAAGATATATATTAAAAGGTTAATGTACTAAATTGAAAAATAAAACGAATTTTTTTATTATATTTGAAATCGCTTTATTTTGCGTTTTGTCTTTTCCTTGTTTTATAATCAGTTTTCTTTTATATAATGTTTTGCTATGTATAACAGATTACGCAAAAACACACATAAAACTATAATATACTTGAAATTAAATAGTTTAAAAAATTACCTTTGGAGATATTATTATCTACCGAATTTTTTTATCGGTAAATAATAAATAATATTTCTACAGGTATGTATTCAATTTCGAATGAAACAACAGAAATAATACAAAATATTTATATGAATATTATTTAAATAAAACAAATAATTGAAACAGCACTAGGAAAATTTTTGTACATCTTTACAGTTTTCGGTATGGTAACACATGCTTGAAAAATTAAAGGATTCTAAGTAAATATTTTTTCATCCCGTTCAGAGTCTGTAACCCTAAAAAAAACGGACAAGAAACTTTAGGGAACTGTTTACAATCAGCGTGATAATGTCCGTGGGTGGGAAAGGCAAGTGTTAAAATATTTACGTACGTAATCGTAGGCCCTAGGACTAATAAAGTGCAGAGTCAAAGCAAATTTTCTTAGCTCCGCAGAATATTTTCTTTCTACAGTCTCTTTACTAAATAATCTTTTAAAAAAATACTTATTCTCAGAACCAATAGAAGACAACATGTCAGCGGATTCTTCACTAATCATTAAACGAGTTTTCAATTCTTCTATAATAGTCGAAAGTACTGCAGTTTTTTTTTCAACCTCCAGGCTCTCGACCTTAACAGTGCAATCTTCTTTTTTCTTGTGTCAGCTAAGAGGTTTTCTCGCACAAAATTTTTCTTAGCTTTCGTTTACGAGGCGTTTCAACCAATTCACTAGAAAGAAGAACGCTAGGTATGTTGTTTTCACCCTGCAATTTTAAAAAATTCTCATAAAAGATTTGGTAATATATATTAATTATTTATGTTATTAATTCAAATGGCTATTTGTTTTTTAACTTATGGAAGGATTGTACTGATGAAAGGTTATGTTTGGTATTTTTCGTTCTGGTTGGTTTTTACAACCTAACACACAACAACGCACCATAATTTTACATAAACTCTGTCGAAAACAAAAACTTTAAACGTCACGTAACTCAAACGTCAATAACTTAGCAAATAATCACATAAAACCACTAAAACAGTTGAGGACAGCCGTTTGTTTGGAACATAGTACCTTTGTTCCAAACAAAGGAAATCGCATACGATGAAAGAAACAAAAGAAATTGGTAGACTCGCTCGCGCTTAACACAGGTAAGTGTGTTTCTCTCACGCACTTCCTGTCATTTTAGTGACGCCTCTATGGTTCATGCTCTCTCTACGGTTAAGCCATACAAAATGTTTACGCCGATTCGAAGCGCCCTCATTGTCCGTACCACAGAGTACATTATATATTAACAGTCCGTACCAGGAAGTAAAATTGACATAATGTGCCAAAATCTGTTGTATTATGTATTTAAATCGTATCTTTGTATTTTGAATTTTTAAACTAAAAAATTAAATTATTTTATGTGGTTTGATTTTAGTTACATAATAAGAGTTATTTTTAGTAATAATGAGAGTGTGCGTAATATGTAATACGCGTCGCCAAAAGGAAAGTGGGATAACATTCGACAAGTAAGTGAATTTGTAGCTAATATTAAGCAAATTAACCCTTTCGCTGTCCCGTGCACTATATATAGGTCACTGCTATTGTCTTACTATTGTGTCTTAAAACCGGACAGTGAAAGTATTAAAACTGTTTGAAAATATAGGTACTTAAAAATATGTTACTAATATTAATATCGTAATAACCAACATCTTTGTCTTTATATTACTGAGTTTTGATAAACAATGAAATTCAATAAGTCTGTCGAATTCCTTGTCTATAATACTTATCGATGTTCTCCGCCGTCGCCGCTAACCGATAATTATCAAATGTTTATTAATTAACAGGTTTCCAACTGAACCTAGACTAAAATTATTGCTAAAAAGCACAAAAATTGTGAATTGGCGTCCGAAACAAAATTATTATCTTTGTTATAAACACTTCACAGACGGCTATTTTATTGGACATGAAAAACTCACCACTTTGAAAAAGTGCAGTATACCCACAATATTTTCTGGTAGTACCAGTATCAGTAAGTATGCAATTAAAAGTATTAGATTTTTGAATGTTTTTTAATTCTTCTCTCCTTATTTTCCCCCAGACTCAAGGGCCATAGCCAAGTGTAGAAAGGTCGCCTGATGACGATTATGAATTTACAAGATGTAAGTTTGTTAAATCTGTATAATTATTATTTATTTATTTATTCAAAGTGGAACAGCTAATAGCTACTTTATTTATATATTACACACAGTTAGTATAGTAACATGCGTAATAATGTAGCCCACAGTGCTGTTCACAGATTACTTCTCGAGATAGACAATTAAGACGCTAGGAGACATGCAGCTGTACAAAACGTATTATATAAGTGTCAAACTATGGTCAGCTATGGTATTATAATATGACTGAGGTGGCAAATTATTATTTGAAAAGTGTCTTGTATTAAAGACCACGAAGACTTTCCGTTGAGCATGTGAAAATATTTATATGCTCGAAGGTCTCATTATATGTGGCAACCATACGTTGAATCGGTGAACGTATACCGGTACTGGATCGACAGGTACTTACGGCAAAGAGTTTACCCGCACGCACCTGTCGTCTATGTACAGTTCAGGGGACCGCATAACATAACAGATCATTTAACTCAGTACAGACAAACTTGCATCTTACTTTATGGAACAAAGTCATAGCCTCTAATTGCTTATGTCGAGAGTCAAGGGTTAGAAGTTTGTATCTATTGAGTAACTGGTCATATGGTAGATAAGATTTATGACATCTACAATGAGCAATTACGAGCAATTTATTGTATCAAGGGAATAAATTTATATTGGAACTGCAAAATTATTAAGGTCCTTAGTGAGTTTGCGTGACTTTAGGTGAGAATTAACTCTTCCCTGAACGGGTCCTAACCTATTCGTGGTGGAGTGAGGGGGGAGGTTACTAGTCGTGGTTTGGTAACCCATGATAAAAGTATGGCGACTCACATGGCTGGCCCGATGTGAAGGGCTGGCCCAAAGTGGCCACTCAGAGTGGGCTTGTCGAGCCCTTGGAAGTGTGTTAGTGAGCTGTGGCTAGAGGAGTGTTCTCTCTCTATATCGGTGCAGCCGCGGTGGAGTCGCAAGGGAAAAGGAATTTTGGTATGGTAATGCGCCACTCGACTATCGTCCGTGACTTTGGCGGGGTTCTACCACTTGGTGCTTCCGAGTGCTCATTTCTTCTTAGCTCCATGACCTCTACATATCGTACTCGGGAAGTCGGGGAGGGAAGTCCTAAGGAAAGACTAAGGAAAGTCCTCGCTGGTGGGGCAGCGGATGTGCTTGAAAGCGTTTCCGTGGCCCTGTGAATATGTGGTGAATGTGAAACATTATGGGGTTTTAGTAGGTGCAAGTCCGACATAATACGTTCTTGTTTCCCCAATGCAGATATGCGTATGCAATTTCTCATTTGAAATAGTTGCAAGTCCGACATAATTCGTTCTTGTTTCCGCAATGCAGATATGCGTAGGCAATTTCTCATTTGAAACCTGGAGCAAAATTAGTTCTGTAGTTGCGAATAAAAACGTAGTTAGATCAACGCAGCATCGATTCTTTTTTTTATGTGATATAATGCTTGCGTCTAAGGTCTAGGTATAAATCGAGTGGACGTTACGGTTAGTTTTTCACACTGCCTTATCTCTATTATTAGTTTCGTGGACGTTCACTTTTGTGGCGAAAATCAAATCGCCTCATTATGTCACGGAGTATAGCCAGATATAGACAGTAGATACTTTCGCTGGGTTATCAGAAACTGTTCCATTTCCCCCGTTATGGGTATACGTATATTCACAGCACTTAAATTAATACTACAAACTCTTTAAACAAATATTTGTTGCAATAAAAACAAATGTTCTTTAGCTTTTATAATTTAGATGATTGAAAATATATTTTGTAACTTAAAACTACGAGTGGCAGCGACACATCGACGATTTGACCAAACAGTCAATTAACTCTTTGGATTTCGCCGGGATTATGTGAAGAGTGAAGACGCTGCTAGCACAAAGTGTGATATCGCTTATAAGCAACAATACCTTAAGTACTTAAATATTATTATTATAATATTTTTATAGCAGCTTAACACTGCTGTGTTTCGTATGGTGTGTGTAGAGAACGGAAGACCCTTTTTACTGGAAAAGAGGCATTCCATCTTAGTCCTCACGGGTGACAACGCGTCGGCATTATGATTCGCAAACGAGGATAAATGTAGATGTCTATGGACCACAGCAACCACTTACCATCAGATGGACTGTGTGCTCGTTTGTCACCCTATCCTATAAAAAATATATTAATCAAGTATCAATTTTTATAGATGTAAATATTAATTAATGATCAAAAAAGTTCCCCATGTCAAGTTTTTACAAAGTTTTTAAATATCAATGTTTTAACATTATGTGGGACTGTATAATGGACTGTTGTCCATCATAAATTCAGTGCTGAACACAAGCCTCCGCAAGGAAGAACCCTCCAGTTAGATATTACAGTACAAAACATGGTTCTGAGCCACATCCCGCGATTTCCAGCATTTCTTACTAAGTTAGTGGCATGTTTGCGCCAAGTAGCTGCGCACAAGAGAATCTATACACGGAATGATACTACCCCGCGGCGTAAGAAATAATACAACAGATGGGCAGCAGCATTTTCATGATTACAACTTAAAATAATAAAAAACTGCGGTGTTCAACCAGCATAATACATATTCGCACGCAGGCGAGGCAACTATGGCTAAAATCATCCTATGAGGCAAACTAGGGGAAGGCCATTTTTTGGGTGACATAAACTGCTATATATATATATATATACATAATATGCTAGAATCATGTTACCTAATAGTTATATAGTGGTGGTAAATGTTATAGTTAATATACGTGGTGAAGAGAACAAATGGTTTGTTTTTATGTAAAATAAAAAACTGGCCAAGTGCGTGTCGGGCCACGCACATTGTGAGAAGAAAGAAATAGGGTTCCGTAGTTGCTCGTCACTATACGTGAGCTTTCTTGATAATGAGCATAATAAGTGAGTTCGCGGTTTGACCGCTATAACGACTAAAAATGGGCCCAAATAGCAAGATGGTAACTGAATGGCTTTATTTCTAATCAGATTTATTATTCAAAAAATATTAAAAATACTTTTAATTTTGAAAATAATACAATGCCATCAAAAACATGACTTGTAAAAAAACCAAGTCTCGCAACTCAGTTCTTCTACCTAAAAAGTTATGAGATCCATGTAATACCAAGTCGGTTAATTTTTTCAGTCCCTACTTAAGGGTCCTTCTGTCTTAGGTTATTACGTAATTAGCTAACTTAACAACATCTTATAGTAACCACATCAATACTAAAAATCTTTTACATTTGAAATAAATAGATTGACCTGGCCATCGCATGAAAACACAATGTATCTCTCAAGTAATACATATTATATTACATTAGATTGTTTAGTGCGATTGCCAAGTCAATTTATTTACTTAAAACATTAAAGATATTTAATATTGATATGGTCACTATAAGATATTGTTAGGTTAGCTAATTACGTAATAACTTAAGACAGAAGGACCCTTATATTATTTTAAAATGTGTAAGTCTCAATAGGTAAGTAGGTAATCAATAAAAATAGCTTAGCACTTCATTCATTATCAAAACGATATTAGAATGTTCTAATTCGTCCTAATTATTTATTAGCATTTTTTTTTCTTATACTTTGCCTTTCAACCTTCATACAAATATGAAATGTCACTGCTACTCCCCACAAGATTCCCGCCTCACCACATAAAGTTCTCGTTGTTTAATTTTTTAGAATATTCATCTTTTATAGTAAATTCTAATCTATTTGTTATAATCATAAATTTTTTAGACTTAGTAAGTCAAGTAAGTAAAAAAAAATACAAGAAATTGCCATAATAGCATGACACGACTTTTTTACAATTTCGTTATACAAGCTTAGTAACACTAATTGCTCGATCGTGTATTAACTTTCTGAATGCATTCTGATTTTAATACACTATAATAGTAATTATAGTAACACTCGGCCATCTCTGATTGGTCAATTTTTAGCTGTAGCTGGCATATTGAATTTAAAAGAAAACAAGTTTATATGTGTTTAAAACGTCAATCGTCAACTAGTGATGAGTCAACACGAGTTGTTAACTTGTTACTTCGAGTTGCGCTTAACTCGAGTTGGATCTCCCTAACTCGAGTTTGGGCTTATGTACATGAACGGATCAAGTGAGTCAGCAAAAGAGTAAGAGTGCGATTCGTTCGTTGTGTGCACGCTTTGTTTCAAAGAGTATTTAGCTCAAACCAAAATTATTTGTTATGATGAATTTTATAATATTTAAGTTATGTAATTTAATTTCTTTTATAATTTTGATTAATTATGATCAATTTAGTTATATACGTCACAAACCTATTATTATTTTAAACCTATTGTATTACCCGAAAATGGTAGTAAGTTGTAAGATAGAAAAAGAAATATTTAGAATTTGAATTTATTTAGGAATATTTTGACTGTGTTTGTTTGATAGTTAAATTATTAATAGCTTATGTACCTATATACATCTTAAAGCTAGACTAATATTGTTAAGTGAAGACTGCTATACATACTAAATATACCTTTATATTTCAATCCTACATAATAGGTTTGGTAATTATAGTTATCCCATCCCACCAAAGAGCTAGACAGAAAAACAAATTTATAAAAAAGTAATTTGTATGTAACGAATCATTTACTTTGTTTCGTACTGCTAACTCGAGTTCCGTAACTCGAGTTTAAACTCGAGTTGCGTGAATTTCAACTCGAGTTAACTCGATACGTGATTTTTCCGAGTTGGCACATCTCTATCGTCAACTTCCTAGTTTATAGTGTATTATCTATGGTCAACGTCAAAGCCTACAGAGTATTTTTTTATAACTGCCTTTACGGCTCTGGGTTCTAGCTCTTCTGAGCCTGAAGTTACAATGTATAATTAATAATTATCCTTCATAATACACTGCTTTACAATATGTTGATGCGTCACATTAAGCAGCCCTTGGGATATTTTGACGGCAACTTGAGCCAGCAGACAGCTGACAGTTGACGATGGTATCTCAAGGCGCGTAAACAGACAGACATCTTGAGAATCACATCACCATCAGAGCACTTGTTCAAAAAATTGCACCACTTTTACATATTAAAATCCACCTAAAACCATTATATAAATAATAGTCCAAGAGCAGCAATCCACCACAATTCAAGTTCCCGCCAAACCTCCTACAGACTACATTCTATATAGACCGTTGAAATATACACGAAATCAAAGGCACAGACCACAGAGTACTGTCTTTATTATACAAAAAGGTCAAAGTCATTTTCTTCCTGGTAAAAAATGATATAATAATGTAATAACGATTGCCTTAAACTAGAAAAAGAAGAAGTAAAAGATTTATCCTCTCCTTGGACATGTTTACCAACGTGTATAGTACCCTATGTAGTATATTATCTGCGGTTTATACTTTATAGCGCATATTCACTCACTACTCACTAGCTATGTTAAAATATAATGGATATACTATGCAGTTATAATTTATTTATATGTGGAGGTGGGCAAAGTGTATCATTTTTGGGATTGGAACATTTGCACCTCGATCACTGAAATGTTCCGAAACACTGATATATTTTATTTCGCTCATTTGGATCATCGACTCAAAATATATAAAATACAGAATGTTCCGAATACATTAAGTTGCGTCGCGGGCGTTTATTACCGACTGATCCGTGAAATGATATGGGGCAACAATGCTGAATAATATAAGAGCTTAGATTATTTATTGTAGTACCGTTATTACCTTAGATCTACTATCTTATTAGATTGTATATAAAATCGATTCTCCTTCATACTTTAACAAAAATGTCACTATGTCAATTCATTATTTACAAAAATATCTATTTACACAAAACAACAATGTCTATGTACACAGAATTTTCTCGTAGTCTCATAACTTAAACTTTATGATGAAAAGGAAGAAACTAACGTCACAATAATCACTACGCAAAAAAATCCTAAACAGAACTCAGTATGTTTTCGTAAATAGGCGCTAATGAATATAAATAATTTGACAAGTGCCGCATCAACGTAAAATGACAACTTGTTAATGCAAACATTACATACAAAAAACGACCGTACAGTATTTGACACGTAAGCGCCTTAGTGGTAATTTTTACGTGCATGAAAAACGTCAGCGAAAATCCGTACGAGTTGAGTGATATACTTCTTATTTGTTATCTCTATCTGACTTGTGTGGATTATAATTATTTCGCCCGCTCACTCGCCACTCATGAGTCAATAGTTAAGTTAATCATTGTCTCAGTCTGTCTTTCTCGCTCGTGGATCAGTCGCCTCGCAAGCGACGCGTCGCGCGAAATGAGCAAAGAGCAAAGTAATATTTCACTGTTCCTGATCCAAATGATACATTTGAAACGTTGTTACTGAACCAATCTTTTGTATCACTTCAGTGATTCGGATCAGTGAGTCGTTTCCGTAAAGAGATACACACGCCTATTTTTATGTAGGCTACGTAAAAATTTATTTAGCCACTTTACATCCAAAGATAACCGGTCACATAAGTCCATAGATAACAGATATAGGACATTTAAGTCACTTTATTATTACATATTTGTTACGGCCTGCAACTGCCTATCCCAGGAGTAGGATCCTCCGTGGCCCATGAACGGAAAAACCTACAAGCAGGTACAGGTCGGGCGTCCTAACGCCAAGGGTTAAAAGTTTCTAATTACATTAAACGATTCGGGGGGAGCGTTACACTATAATAAAAGGGAGCTTACTTACCTCTATCCAAGGCGACTGGTCCCTCAGGATTCGGTCAGGTCGCGTGTGCATGTATAGTGCTAGGAAAGTAAGGGTCAGTGATGTGTATCTGGGTGTGGCTGGTAGTGTTATTGACCTTATTAGACCGTTACCCTCTGCAGCAGTTCGGCCCTCAGCACCAGTTCGGCCCTCAGCACCTCTCCAAACTACGGTCTCCTTCCGCAGTCACTTTCTTCGTTTTCTACGATGACAGTTCTTTAACTCTGCTGTACGATTAACTACCTTACAGAAGCCACTAACTCTTGTTCGTTATAACGCCTGACTCGCGAAATGAACACAGAACGTACGGATCAAAAGTCACCGTTATTTCTAGAATGTCAAATACCGCACTAGTAACTAATACAGTCGAATCCACTTATACAGATTCTGCGTTAAACCTAAAAGTCCCGGGTAAAACTCTCAGCAAGGGATACGCGCTACCATTCCCAGTGGTATATTTACTATACGCGCCTATCATCAACGAGCTCCCGACAAAAAAGAACGCGTGCGATCTCTCGCCGCGACGAATCTGGACTACTCAATTTTTCTAGGACGCTCTCGACTCCCACCGTTCAGCAAGCTCGGACGTTCAACACGCACGAACTTCATCCCGTATCGGCCGAGCCGAGTGCCATCTAACGTCGATGCTTGACATTAGCGCTTTGCGCGAACAAAGCCCCGTCCCGGACATAAGGATTTAGGTCCGCGAGCAAACCGGTCAGCGGGACAGGGTCGCGACGGCAAGTTGCAAGACCGAATCTACAACCAAACTAGGCCACCTTACGCACCCCTTCAGATCTTGCAACCCTAACCAACGCCTCAAAATTACAGCCCCAACGTGGGCTAGCCGGAGAGTTGAACTGGATGCCCTTCCTGGACATCGCAGCACATAAATAAGTCCTATTCCTAGACAGAAGTCCGACGATCCCCTTCAAACGCGCTCCTATGATTAGTTCCACAATCCGACCGGATCAGGTCTGCAACAGCGACGCGACACGAAGCGGCCCAGAGGGACCTTCAAGCTTCAGTGCAGAGAGCACCCCCAAATTCCCCATGAACGTTGTCTGTGGAGAGCTGAACGAAACGCACAGATAGTCCCTAGTATGAATTTTCAAACAAGTAGGCATAACCAACCCATCCACCTATAATCATTTACCAAATGGTGCGACAGCTGATTTCCATCTGATAATCTACAAACCAGTTAGCCCTTTAGGCAGGTAATCCTATGCTCATATTTCAACAAATTTTTCAAAAGCATCAATGTTCAATTACAGAATTAATTAAAACAAGTAATCACCGATGCACATAGGTCAACTTGGCAAAGTAAACAAAAAAATAAACGTAAGAGACAGCCTATTTCTTATTTCAAATAAATATCTTAGACAGTGCCAACAAAATCTAAACCAAAAGAGAATTTACTCTTATTTCCTTCGGCAACAACAGGGTTATCTAATTTCAACCTTCCTTATCACAAAGCAAAATGATTAAACACTATCACAAACATATACATAATTTTCAAAATAGCGCGCTATTCAAATTTCAAATGAATTCAAACCCTCCTTTAAGCCCAGACGCGACAATCAAATACAATTACAAAGCATACGCACAAGCATTAAAAAAGGGCACACAATTTAATCTCAATTTTCCGTGCAACAATAAACGCAGTGATCAAATGTATTTACAAAACATATGCAGCAGCATTTAAAGGAGTATTTTAAATTCAATTATTTTAATCACAACCGCTACAATATGAATTTCGCGGAAAACTCAAAGCATTTTAATTTCAATTCAAAGAATTCTTAACTAAGTGCTCGACCAAACCAAATCCAATACCCCTCGAGAGCGTGATTCAACGCTCCAGGGGGCCCCAATTCTCCCACCATGAAGTGAAGGCCACACCGCGTGAACCCGAGACTAACAGAGCGCAACCGCTAACAGTCGCCACTCGGGTTGTACGCCCTCACTGAGGCCGTCGGCAACAGAACAGCTTGACAAGTAAGTGGACTGTTGACGGCTTAAGGCTCAGTAGAGGCAGCCATGGTGGGAGCTAAGGCGGCAGCTAGCTAGGGCCGCCTCCATCAAATGGGGTACAGTGGTACACCAGTCGCAGCCACTCAGCTAACGGGAGTGAGAAGGGTCCAGCGGACCGATGAGTGGCCGTGAAGTTCCTCTTCGCACGCTGAGGGGGGGCGATGACACCCCCGCCCCTGGGGGAATTACCCCCCGACTGGTCGGGGGAGGGACCCCTTTCAAACCTAGGGGTCTGTTGGCTAGCCGGCGGGCGCCGAGCGTCGCCCGTCAGAGGGCGTGGCGGAGCGCCCCCGCCCGTGGGGGTCGAGGGCCTGGCAGCGCCCCGAGAGGAGACGCCGTTCGCACCCAGGCACAGTACGGCATGGTGATTGCCCTGGCAATGCAAACAGGGACGCCGGTGCGGTGCCCTTCCACACATGAGTAGCACCAGCGGCGCTCCTTGGCGATAGTTCGCCTCGCCGGAACCGGCTTACTTAATAATTTCGGGCCAGACGTTACCCGGTGATCAGATGCACGACAATAGGAGCAGGGGGGGGGGGGGGTTGACGACGACTTGCCCGGCGGATTCTGCCTCTCACTGGGCACGGCTCGTAAGTCGTCAACGTTGACCGCCGCGTTCTCAATCTGCCGGCACTGCTCCTCCAAAAATCGCAGCAGGTCACAGAAGGGCGGAATATAGGAGGCCTCGTCCCCGCCGTACCTCTCCTCAAAAAGTATTCTAAGGTCGACAGGTAGGCGGGACAGCACGATGCGGAGCAACAAAAAGGCCCATTCGCCCACTGGTAAATCCAGCCGCCTCAACGTATTACAGGCCACCAAGACTGGATCCAACAGGTCCAGACGTAGTCTGGCCCGGTCACTAAGCAGCGGGAGGCTCAGAAGCTGCTTAACATATTCGTCCGCAATTCGCCGGACGTTGGCGTATCTTCTGGCTAGGAGGTCCCGAGCAGTCTGGTAGGCGTCGTCCGACAAGCTCAAATGGCTGACAACGCCCAGGGCCTCCCCCTCCAGTGAGGCCAGGAGGTACGCCATCTTCTGGCTCGGGGTCAAGTCACTCCGGCCGTCCACTAAGCCGTCGAAAAGACCAACGAAGGTCAGCCATTCGGAAAGGACCCCGGAGAACCTTGGCAAGTCCAGAGTTGGGAGCCGTCCCAACAGCTCCGGCTGAGACTGATTCCGAAAGGGCTCGGGCAGGCCACTCGTCCGAGCTTCACGCGCCTCCTCGGCATACCTGCCTTCAGCCTCGATCAACTCGTCCGTGAGCGAAAGGAACTGCTCATAGTCTGCGAAGCAGGAGTCCAGGACTCCCTTTTCCACATCCGAATCCTCGAGCTCAGCGTAAGCCTCCTCCACTGCAGCCCTTCGAGCATCGACCTGCTCGAACCGCTTCATCAAGTTATGGACCCTATCCGGTCGACCTATCAAAGCATGGGCGCTGGTGGCCCAGCGTAACTCAGTCCGCAGGCAACGGATTAGCATCTTGCGCGAGGACATCACTACTAAATACAAATTACGACGCGGCTCGAGCACAATTACAAAAATAATAAATAACAAATACAAAAAAAATTAACAGCTAACAAATGCAGTTCCTATCAAATCGATTGAATAGAAATTAAACGAATAAGAACCGCTATTTATCAAATCAAATACAAGTTAGTACAAAAGAAAAGACAAATCAAATTAACAATAACAAATACTAGTGCGATCAAATCAAGTTAAATTCAAAGTACGTAAATACAAATTACTACTCTTTAGTTCAAATACAAATTACAATACGAAAGATACATAACGAAGATACACATCAACAAAAAATGCCTATCTCGGAAATCGACCCTTCGATAAGTACTCCACTACAACTATCCGACAACGATAATTAACCGATTACGTAAAAATAACCATCTACCTACGTGACGCAAACTCCCGCTTGTGTGCTAGCCGGACGCGGCTTTTCAAATTTACCCGCTAACAACAAAAAAAAGCAAGCCACCAAAGAAAGGGATTTTATTATTACGTATATAATAAAAAAAATATTTTTACGTATTACGGACGGGCGTGATAGTAGACACAAAATTAAACCAATCAACCCAACGCTCCCTGCCATCAAAATTGTTTAATTTTTATCAAACACTCAGGAATCGATCCCGGAATCGCGCTCTGCTACCAAATATTACGGCCTGCAACTGCCTATTCCAGGAGTAGGATCCTCCGCGGCCCATGAACGGAAAAACCTACAAGCAGGTACAGGTCGGGCGTCCTAACGCCAAGGGCTAAAAGTTTCTAATAACATTAAACGATTCGGGTGGAGCGTTACACTATAATAAAAGGGAGCTTACTTACTTCTATCCAAGGCGACTGGTCCCTCAGGATTCGGTCAGGTCGCGTGTGGATGTATAGTGCTAGGAAAGTAAGGGCACAGTAAATATATAGTAAGAACAGTATGGAAATTCCTACAAACGCTCGAAACGGCACACTCACACAAACATGCGCAACGACGAGACTTCTAAGCGCTCGTCGCGGTGCTCTCAGTAGGTAGCGAATGTCGCCTCAAGACTTTAAAAATGCCACGAACGTATTGCGTAGTATACGGCTGTTTGAACTCGGCTTCATCAAAACCGGAGCTATCTTATTTTAAGCTTCCTGCTGATTTTGAAAGGTAAGAATGATTTTTATTGTCATTGTTATAATCGTTATCGAATTATAAGTCCGTGTGATTGATCATAATGAATTCGTGAACTTATTCGTACATCCAGAATGCGGCGGTTTTGAGGCTATTTAAAGCTGATAGTGCAATAGTGGTAACAAAAAGTAAATCCAAGATGGCGGCTGCAATAGGTATCAATTTTTTCGTCATGGGTGCATCGATCACTAATAAAAATCATGGGTGTCAGTTTCATGGTTTTCGAGGGTGTTGAAGCCGATAGTGCTGTCGAAATATAAATCCAAGATGGCGGCTGCAATAGGTATCAATTTTTTCATCATGGGTGTCATTTTCATAGTTTTTGAGTATGTTGAAGCCGATAGTGCTGTCGAAATATAAATCCAAGATGGCGGCTGCAATAGGTATCAATTTTTTCGCAATGGGTGTCATTTTCATAGTTTTTGAGTATGTTGAAGCCGATAGTGCTGTTGAAATGTAAATCCAAGATGGCGGCTATAATAGGTATCAATGTTTTCGTCATGGGTGTATCGATCACTAATAAAAAACATGGGTGTCATTTTCATGGTTTTCGAGGGTGTTGAAGCCGATAGTGCTGTCGAAATATAAATCCAAGATGGCGGCTGCAATAGGTATAAATTTTTTCGTCATGGGTGTCATTTTCATAGTTTTTGAGTATGTTGAAGCTAATAGTGCTGTTAAAATGTAAATCCAAGATGGCGGCTGCAATAGGTATCAATTTTTTGGTCATGGGTGTCATTTTCATAGTTTTTGAGTATGTTGAAGCCAATAGTGCTGTCGAAATATAAATCCAAGATGGCGGCTGCAATAGGTATAAATTTTTTCGTCATGGGTGTCATTTTCATAGTTTTTGAGTATGTTAAAGCCGATAGTGCTGTTGAAATGTAAATCCAAGATGGCGGCTGCAATAGGTATCAATTTTTTGGTCATGGGTGTCATTTTCATAGTTTTTGAGTATGTTGAAGCTAATAGTGCTGTTGAAATGTAAATCCAAGATGGCGGCTGCAATAGGTATCAATTTTTTCTGACTAACCTCCGAAACGGCTGGACCGATTTTGACGGTACTTTCACTGGCAGATAGCTGATGTTATAAGGAGTAACTTAGGTTACCTTTATTTTAGAAAAAGAATTAGGGTTCCGCGCTAAAAAATAAAAACCCTAACACGCGAGCGAAGTCGCAGGGAACAACTAGTGAAGAATAAAGGTACGTTTTCGTCCCGTACGTTTCCGCCGAAACTTTCAAAAAGTTACGCCGTAATGACAAAGTTAAAGATCTATAGTTCTACAAGTTGTTGTGTGTTAATATTAAATTGTTTTCCGTGTTTAAACTATCGTTTTTTGCTGAGGATACCTATTTAAATTGTAAGCTACTTATTTAAATTCGATTGATTGATAAAAAAAGCAATATCGAAACATTAAAAGTTACAACCCTATTGCTTCAATGGAGCGTAGGTAATTATATATACTGTGTCCGAGTGCCCGAGTTCGAGCCCAGCCGGCACCGATGAATTTGTTAATTGCACCGCGGCTAGGGTTACCATATATCAGGATTTGTCCTGAGATTTCAGGATTTTTAGATTCTTCTCAGGATTGCGGCTGGATTTTGCAAATCTCATGAAATCTCAGGATTTTTAGAACTTTCAATATAATACAGCTTACATTTTAAAGATCTCTTTAATAAAAAGTTAAACAAACTAAAAATAATTTTCCTTTGGTAATAATTCCACAATTAAAATCAAAAATTATTTATCCAAGTAGGTACTTAAACAGTTTTATCATACTTAATATGTGAAGATACCTTAATCTCAGGATTTTTAAATGGAAATCAGGCCTCTTCTCCGTATTTTTAATTTTTTCATCTGGTAACCCTAACCGCCGCGGACATTTTCTTTTCTTGCCCTAAAACTAATATAAAAAAAATAATCAACAAGTCAAATGATTTTTGTTTTACTAAAAGTTTTTGTAAATGTGTGTGCTTTGAAATTGGGAAATATTTTTTCACCTTCCTGGTAATTATCGCATACTGTTGGCGACGCGTCTATAAATAATATCTCAATTTATTAGTTTACCAATTACGAATAGCTTCTAAAGATAAATTATCATGCAATAATTATACTATACAAAAACGCTTAGTAAAATTTTAAAGAAATTTCGAATTCTTAGGTCCAGGGTTCGATTCCCCGGTAGAACTACTTTTTGTTGTTTTCTTAGCAATATTTTTCTTAGTAAATTCATAAAGGGAATTTTTAAGACAATATCTATGATTCCGGGTTCGAGCCACCGGTTGAATTACTTTTGTTATTTTCTTAACCGGTTCAGTGCGGGTGACATGCCAGGCGTGCCATCGATTACTTTTGCGTGTGGCGTATGACACGCGAGTCGTGTCTTTTTAAAAGTTATAACTCGCTCAAATTGCTTTTTTGGAAAATTTATCCAGAACAAAATATTCATTATTTTGCGAGTAGTTCATGCATGCAGTTTCGTTTCTGGATATTTTGAAAATTTGAAATTTTTAGGGGTTGACAACCTTTCTTTAACGTGTACATGGTACTATTTTTACTTTGTGGGTTTTAATCATGTTATTTTTTTTTTATTTTTTTTTTATTTAAAAACTTTATTGCGTCCCTTAAGAAAAAAAAAAGGATACAAAGGGCGGACATAATGCCTCAAGGCATTCTCTACCAGTCAACCCATGGAGTGGTGAAAGTTTGTCGTAGGCGTAGCAATAAAAAGAAAAAAAAAGTCAAACTAAAATAATACACATTATATGTAATAACAGATTATAATATAATATTATAAGTAAATGCATATATATATATATATATATATATATATATATATATATATATATATATATATATATATATATATAAATCTATTTGCATATTTACATATTATATTAACACATATTCATAATCTAAATATATTTATATACCAATAAACAAATATAAACATACATAAATACATATATATGGATATAAATATACATAAATACAAAGTTAATACATACATATAAAAATGATTAATTAACAATTTTGTAACTCTAATGATTATTCAGTAAATGCTCGCGGACCTTCTTTTTAAAGGAGTATTTGTTAGGTGCTTTTCTGATATCATCAGGCAAGGAATTCCAAAGACGTGCAGCCTGTACAGTGAAGGAGTTACCATAGAACCCGGTGAGATGAGTAGGAATATAAATCTTGTTATTAGAGGAAGATCGAAGAACCCTATCATGACAAGAAGAAAGATATTGAAATCGTTCTTTGAGGTAAGAAGGTGAATACGGATCATTAAGAATTGAGAAAAGAACAAGTAATATTCTGGAGTTGCGCCTTTGCTTTATGGTAAGCCACTTAAGGTGAGATCTATAATGAGAAATATGGTCATACTTACGCAGACCAAAAATAAATCTAATACAGTTGTAAAGCAGGCGCTCCAGTTTGTTAAGAAGTTCTTGGGACAGGTCTGGGTAGCACACATCTGCATAATCAAAGATAGGTAAAATAAGAGTTTGGACAAGCATGAGCTTAGACTTAATAGGGAGGAAGTATTTGAGACGATAAAGGGAACGTAAGGTGGCAATGACTTTCCGACTTAAATCGGTAACGTGCACTTTCCAGTTCAGAGAGCTATCAATATACAGGCCAAGGTTTTTAACAGACTCACTAAATGGAATAATGATATTATCATAACAAACAGGAGGTAAGTCTGCTTGATTAACCCTGGCCAGCAGCTTTTTACTTCCCACTAAAATCGCTTGGCATTTTACTGGATTCACACAGACTCCGTAGCACGAGGACCAATCTTTAATTGTATTTAAATTCTGGTTTAATTTGTGTATACCATTATGTAGTTCTTCAACGCCACAATGCACATATAGCTGCAGATCATCGACGTACAGATGATACGAGCAATCAAGATTATGAGTGATCAAGTTTATAAAAACTGAGAAGATGATAGGAGAGAGTATACCGCCTTGCGGTACGCCACATTCAACTTCAGCCCAAGCTGAGGTCATATGACCTACGTGAACTGACTGACTGATGTTATGGAAAAATTGTCTAATAAGTAACAAATAATAGCACTCATTGCGATCGGTCACAAACTCAAGTTGTAAATAAATTTCTGGAAAACAAGTCTCCTGTTAAAAAAACAATGCCTTTGTCTTATCGTTTAATTTTGCTTAAAATGGCTGAACTGCCGTCTTATTACTATCATATGGCCGAATAGACCTACGAAGTACCATGTGCTCTTGTGATATGGTATAAGGTTTATTTTTGCTTGAAACAGTTCGCATATTATGCATAAAAAAAGTTCGCTAATAAATAGTCTTTTGTCAATCCGCCGCCGTATAGCGCCGGCGTTTTTTTGCTTTTGAAAACACTTGTTTTGCTATTCTTACTAATTAGACGTTTTCAGATCGACTTTACTTTTACATTTGTATAACATTAAATAATATTTAACATTTGTAAATATCAATGAAGCATCAACCTTATTTTTTCCAAATTGAGGATCTTGATTGTTTGATATTTACAAATGTTGTTATTAGGTGAAAATTTAATTTAATAAGGACCAAGGTTTTCCAGAGTGATTTAGCTGTACCTATTTATATAAATGATTTTTTTTATAACAACAAAAAATAGTACAAAAGGTTTGTAATCTCTTCATAAAAAAAGTCACTTACTCTCAATTTCAAAGAAAACGTGTAAAAAACACGTAGTTACCCACTAAAAACAAGTATCCTTCCATTTGTAACATCTGTTTGATGTCAAATAAACTTAATTAGGTCTAAACAAGTAAAAAAAGCATAAAAAAGAACATTACTTTTACACATGGCGGATGGCTTTCTGATGATTGTCTGTGGCGCTTGACATGCGAGGCGTGTCATGAAATATTTGTTTGCCGTCACAGCTAAAAGTTGTCGAAAATTGGTGCCGCAACAAATCGGTTAACAAAGGAAAAATTTTAGGATAATGTTCAAGAAACCAGGGTTCAGTCCCCGGTCGCAACGATCACTTTTTGTCTTTTTGAGATTAATTTAAAGTTGTGTATTACATAAATAATTATTATGTTTTATATACCTTTGTATATATTATAATATATTACTGTGTAAAATAAATGCAAATTTTGTATAAAAATAAATGCTTCAAATACTTGTTTTGATCATTAATTTCAATAGTAGGTTATAAAATAAAACTGCGTTTTATTGTTCTTAGTGTTGACATAGTTTATTTTCCAAGATTATTATTGAATTAAATAGTTTAATAACGCCTACAAATATAAATTAAAAGTTTACAGCCTAAATACACGTCCCACTGCTGGGCACAGGCCTCCTCTCATTTCTGAGAGGGTTTTAGGGCACGGAAAGTTCCGTCGCGCTGCACCAATGCGTGTTGGCGAACTTCACATCTCTTCGAAATATATTTTTTTTTTATTTGTCAGACATGCAGGTTTCCTCACGATGTTTTCCTTCACCGCCGAGCACGTGGTAAATCAGCACTTAAAATTGCAATTAACAATTTCATTGCTGCCGGCGGGGATCGAACCCGGGTTCCTCGAGTACTGTGAAACTTACAGCGAGTGCTAACCATCTGAGTTACCACGGCTCATTTTACAAATATAACTTTTATTTTTATAACATAATCGTAAAATACTGGTATTCATTTGAATCCGGTTTGACTGGGAGCCGACCCCAATATAGTTGGGAAAAAGGCTAGGCAGATGATGAATCGTACATAATATACCTAGTCAGGTCATAAATTCTGTCACATGTATAATATAAAATAATTGAAACAAGTTTATTCATTATGTAACCATTTATATACCAAAATGAACTTAACAAAACATTGATTCTTATGACATTAAAGTTTATTCAAAATGACCTCCGTGATTTTGAATACAGGCCTTCAATCTGCGCGGCCAGTCGTCTATCGCAGCACGAACGAGGTCCATGTCAATATCGGTGGCTGCCTTAATCAAGGATGTCTTGAGTGACTCCAAATTGGGATGAGGCTTTGAGCACGCCTTTTCCTCCAAGTGTTGCCATATCATGTAATCTAACGGATTCAAATCTGGACTGGAGGAGGGCCAGTCTTCGTGCCGGATGAAGTCGATTTCACGCGCCGCCAGCCAGTCTTGTGTGCTCTTCGCTCTATGAGCTGGCGCCGAATCTTGTTGGAATACCCAGTGCCTGTTATTGAACATGGTATGAGAAACAGGTTCCACAACGTACGTCAGGACTGTATTTTGATACACAACTGCATTCGTTTTTACACCTTTCTCACAAAAATGTACCTCTGTTAAGCCCCAATAAGAAACTCCCAACCATACCATGAGCGAGGATGGAAAATGACCTCGTTGGACACGCGGAATACGGTTGCTCCCTTCTTCACTACTGTGTGCGTACACCTTATCATTTTGTTTGTTGTAGCTCTCTTCTACGGTAAAAACTTTTTCATCCTAAAAAAGAAATTCCCGATTTTTTTTCCCGCGTACCGCTTCAGCAAAGCGCGGCATCTCTTCAGTCTCAGGTCCATTAGACGAGTATTCAAACGATGTCCTGTTTTTCTTCGATATGCCCGAAGCCCTAAGTCTTCATTTAACACCCTTTTCACCGTGGTTCTGCTTAACCCCATCTGAAGGGCCAACAGTTCTGCTTACGTTTGGGATTTCTTTGAATTCGCGCGTTCACAGCTTTTATCACTGCTGGAGTCCTAACAGACCGAGGGCGACCACTTCTTGACCTGTCATCTACACTAGAGTCTTCATTGTATCGTTTGATGGTACGATAAACGAATCTTTTGGTTATATTCAAATTTTTCAGTATGTCAAAAATTTGAATTGGCGCGTAACCGCAACGATGCAACGCAATAACTGCAACACGGTCTCCTTTAAGCGTCCACTCCATATTTTAAAATGAGTAAAATTCTAAAAAGTAATCAGTTTTATTTTCATGAACAATTCGAAATTCGAATTCAATAAACTTTTTTGTGGCCAGCATTCTAAAAGAAAAGTTTTTACTGTGTGACAATACTTACGACCTGACTGTGTAATATATCCTAGCAGGTGGCATTCTGTAGTTCTGCCTACCCATACAGAAAAAAGGAAAACATTTTTTTTCATTCACGCCATCTAGTTTTCAATTTTCGTAAATGTTGGGACTAAGAATTCACTCACGTCAGTGTAAACGACACTATATTCAATGACAGATGTTATTTTTGAACATTGTGTTGAATTTTGTGGATTTTGAGGCAATGATATGACCTAGTAAAATAAAGTATAATGTCCGAGTATAGCGATTGCTACTTCTACGACTTAATAATGTTCCAATTACACAAAAACCCAAATAAACTAAAAATGATGACTTCAGCGCCATCTCGCGGGAATATGGCCGGGAGCAGACCGTATGTTTCACCTTAAATTACTGTGTATTCGAAGTCTATGGTACTCATCCACAAAGAGGGCTTATAATCTTCAGCTCACTAGATGTTATTAGTAGACACTGAGATAAGTTTTTAGTTACACAATAGTTTTAAATAAAAGTTTATCAGTTTCTAGAGTATTGTATTAATACACAAAACAATATCTAAGTTGTTTGCTCTTTAATTTATTGCACATTTTTAACTCTTTTTTAAATTTTTTTACGCTGTGGTTTAGTTTAATAAAATTTAATAATGTAAAAATAATATAACAAAGTAAAAACTAATAAAATATAACTATTAATACAGGAAGAAACATTAACTTTTATATTGTTCTAATAAATTAACTTGCTCGCTATGAAATCTGTCAAATATTACGGTGGTGCTCTGGTGACAAAAAAAGTCGTGTGCCCTCAATAGTTAAATATAATCACGCCATCTGCCGGGAAAATCGAGAACCTGCACAAGTGTACCTACGTATAACTAGGAATTTGATTTTACGAAGGTGGTGAACACAAAGTTACAATGTAAAAGAAATAGATGGCACACGTAAGGAATTTATGCGCATTTCTTTTATTGTTTACAATTATTTACATGAAAAAAAACTTGGTGGTCTGTCGACTAACTACTTGAGAATAAAATATTAAGGAATCATTCAAGAATTAGTTATTACACGTGTACTATGAAATATACTAGTAATTTACCTTCAATTTAATGATGTACTATGATGTATATATATACAATATGTAACAAAAACCCTGTGGTTCCCGTTAAGTACGTTATCAGGATCATTATTCAAACGTATAGAAATAACTTTTTTTTTAAACTCGAACAATATATTTTATTATTTTATTTAAAAAATATAATTGTATGCAAATTGTGGTATTATTACCTCTGCATTGTCTGGGGCGTAGTGATTATATTCTCTTTGGCGACTTCGTCCACGTGGACTAAGGTTTTTTAATTCCTGCGTGATTTATTTAATTTTCTGGGATAAAATGTAGGTTATGTGTTAATTCAGAGTACCCATTATATATATATATATATATATATATATATATATATATATATATATATATATATATATATATACAAGAATTGCTCGTTTAAAGGTAGTAATAAAAGTAGTAGTACAGCAATTCTTTAAACAAAAAATAACAATTATAAATTAATTAATTAATAGGAAGCAATTATATTAGGTGGCACGCAAAAAAGACGCTAGATGGCTTAAACACAAAAAAACTATTAACATGTTTGTCCAATTCATTCATAAGAATCCATAATTTCATAATTTAAAATTAAAAATTTTGTACAGCCGACTTCAATATAAGCCACTTCAATGTAGGTTATTTAAGAATAACTCAATAACCATTGGTCTGACCTTGATCAAATTCATATGGGACCACACGAGAACTATCAGCTTTCATATAAAAAAAGAATCATCGAAGTCGGTTCGCCCAGTACAAAGTTATGAGGTAACACACATTAAAAAAAAAAAACATACACCCGAATTGAGTACCGTCTCCTTTTTGGAAGTCGGCAGAAAACTCACCGGTTAATATTATTTTTTTGGGTTTATGCCATTTAGTATCTATTCTACGTACCACCTTGAGAGTCAATCAATTTTTTTTCGATAAAATGATTTTAACCATAGATTGTTACTACATTCTATTTATGATGGCGCTATTACTCAAATGGGATCACTATCTCAAAATTAATTATAAATTAACTAATAGCAATAGAGGTGGATCAATTTCGGATTCTGCTGGAGCATTTAAGGAGCAATTAATTGGCATACAGTTGAATTTTGAAAAGTAGATATTTTCTGTTTTACAGCAAAATTAAGTTTTCGATACTTAATTTTTTTAAAAAATTAATTATACATTAACTAATAACAATAGAGGTGGATCAATTTCAAATTCTGCTGGAGCATTTAAGGAGCAATTAATTAGCATACAACTTAATTAAAACAAATAATGTTCTACGCTAACTTCCTTCTGATTATTTTTTTAAAAATTAATTATGAATTAACTAATAACAATAGAGGTGGAGCAATTTCGGATTCTGCTGGAGCATTTAAGGAGCAATTAATTGGCATACAACTTAATTAAAAAAAAATAATGTTCTACGCTAACTTCCTTCTGGTTAATTTTTAAAAAATTAATTATAAATTAACTAATGGCAATAGAGGTATAGCAATTTTGGATTCAGCTGGAGCATTTAAAGAGCAAATAATTGGCATACAGTTTAATTTTAAAAACTATGTATTTTCTGTTTTATGGCAAAATTAAATTTTCGATGCTTAGATTTTTTAAAAATTATTTATAAATTAACTAATAGCAATAGAGCTGGAGCAATTTCGGATTCTGCTGGAGCATTTAAGGAGCAATTAATTGGCATACAGTTTAATTTAAAAAACTAGATATTTTATGTTTTTTAAAAAAATTGAATTGCCGATACTTTAATTTTTTTTAATTTATTATAAATTAACTAATAACAATAGAGCTGGAGCAATTTCGGATTCTGCTGGAGCATTTAAGGAGCAATTAATTGGCATACAGTTTAATTTAAAAAAGTAGATATTTTATACTTTATTGCAAAATTAAATTTTTGATACTTAATTTTTTTTAAATTAATTATAAATTAAATAATAACAATAGAGCTGGAGCAATTTCGGATTCTGCTGGAGCAATTTCGGATTCTGCTGGAGCATTTATGGAGCAATTAATTGGCATACAGTTTAGTTAAAAAAAAGAATGTTCTACGCTAACTTCCATCTGGTGAGGGAGATGGATATTATTCCATATCACTGACGCTATACATAGAAATAAAGAAATCAGGCAATTTTATTATTGCATACCTTAAGCGCTTAAGAAAGCGCAAGGTATGTTCTACTATCGCCTAAAAGTTAAGATTCCAACGTTTTATCGAATAAAATCGTATCTAGCAATCATATTATACATATAAATGATATAAAAAGCACATTGTTAGAAAGATAAATGATTGTTGAACTTATTAATATTTTTTTTAAATCGATTAATTGCTATTTTTAAATAAAAAAAGGGGTTTTAGTGGCTTATGGTGTGGATTTATCAAGTCCGGAAGGCTTGTAAACACTCTAACTTTTGAAAATATCAATTGTTTAACTCAATCTATTTTTTAATCTCTTCATCTATCATGTGGGAAGCCACTGAATGTAAATGGCAATGTAATTTTGTTTTGTTTAGCTATAATTAATTTTTTTCGGCTCCAAAATGGCGAAATTTTCGTTGATTAGGTAGCCTTGTATGTAAATTAATTCTGTAAAGGGAGCTAAAGCCACAGAGTAGTTTACTCACTCACTTAGTTCGACGCACAGAGTACTTTTTAACTTTTTATATACTGGTCAGTCGCCGTCGTGAGTGGACATCGTTTCGTATGTTTGCAGCGGCTCAAAAAGATCGCTGTACAAATACACAATATTCGAATATCCAAATTTCTTAAATACCTGATTATAATAATAATAAGAGATTTTTTTATTACAATATTTTAAAAGCACAGAATAAATAATAGTAGTACGTACTAAAAGTAAGTAGTATCATTTTTTTTGTCATGGGTGACATTTCATGGTTTTCGAGTGTTGAAACCAAGGAGGTTATATTATATAGGGAGTGAGCGCTTGAAACATTGAAAACGTTCCTCATTTTTCTTAGAAAGAGAGGCACCGAGTTTTGTATTTTATCCCCTTCTAACATTGATAAGTGTTTACACAAGATAAAAACATTACCTACGTTTAGACAGTTATTGACTTAAAGTAATATTTTAGACGTATGCTAGAACGATAATCTTACATTTTTTATCGCTAATCATAGTTGGTATATTCCATATTGTATTTTAATTATATATTAAAATACAATATGGAATATACCATACAATATGGAATTTACCATTTTAACAGTGGTAGAGCCACGCGGCAGCTTTTGCTGTCGCACGGATGGGCCGGCTCGAACCGGGGTAGTACTACGACCTTACAGAATACCAGCGTGAAGTAGAGGTTTACCTCTGCGTTTCGCTTGGTGAGTGCAGGTGGCCGGAGGCCCTTTTTACTGGAAATGAGGCATTCCATCTTAGTCCTCACGGGTGACAACGCATCTGCATTTTGATTCGCAAACGAGGATAGATGTAGATGTCTTTGGGCCGCAGCAACCACTTACCATCAGGTGGACTGTGTGCTCGTTTGTTACCCTTATCCTATAAAAAAAAAATTAAGCTTATTATTAAATAACACGAAGAAAACTACGAAAACACTTTAATGTATGAAATTTATGATTCCAAATGTCAAACAATTAAATTCTAATGTAATTTTAAATGGAGAGAAACTGAGTCTTGTAGATGCCACCATTTTTCTTGGAATCACATTAGATGCCAAGCTTCAATGCAGCCCCCATATATCAAAATTAGCAAGCATACTTAGCTCTGCAGCATATGCTGTGAAAAAGTTTAGAAGTCTTACCAGTGTTGAAACAGCTAGACTAGTTTATTTTAGCTATTTTCATAGTATAATATCGTATGGTATTTTGCTATTGGGACACGCAGCTGACACAAAAATTATATTTGTTTTACAGAAGAGAGCCATTAGAGCAATTTATGATTTAAAGACTAAAGAGTCGCTGCGATAAAAATTTACGGAAATTAATATATTTACTTTAGCCTCTCAATACATTTATGAAATAAAAGTAGTTTTACAAAAATAAGTGATATTCATTCTGTAAATACTAAGAACAAACACAAGCAAGTAGTACCAGTTACTCGACTCCGTCGAGTGAGTAATTCATTCTTGGCGAGATGTATATGCTTTTACCACAAAATTCCAGAAAATATACAAAATTTGACCTGCTCAAAGTTCAAAAACTTTAATAAACTAAGTTTGCATAAAAAGGGTTATTATAGTAGTAAAGAATTTATGGATGATAATAACCCCTGGGAATGAGGTGATCACTACCAAGCTATTTCTAATTTGTTGTGTTGTTAATTTATAGAACATACATGATTGTAAGCCGTTATTTAAAAAAAAGTTCCGCTGGGTTTCTTGCTGGTTCTTCGCAGCACAGAGGTATTTTTCGAACCAGTGGTAATTAAACAAAAGAGTGACTTTCAATAAGTATTACTATTACTATTCAATAAGTATCTGCCTCTATGCAAGCTTGATATATATATAAAAGAAATGTATTTATAAATGCTATTAGAGTTTACAATAAACTGCCTAACACTTTTAAAGGCCTCCCTTTCGTAATTTTTAAAAGGAAACTCACAGAATGGCTGGCAACAAAATGTTTCTATAGGTTAGACGAATATATGAATTATAAAGAAATGTAAAATAATGGTGAAATGTAGAAAAACTTATTAATTTTATTTAATTATATTTTTTTGACATTTTTTTAGACACTATACATTTATATATAATCAATTACCTAATTAATTCCATTTTTGACATATATTTATTGTAATTTAAATACTTGACGCTAAAATATTTTTAAGTAACTACATAATTATTTTCTTAAATACTTTACCTCGTTAAATGCTAATAATAATATTTTTGTATATTGTAGATATTGCACGCCATTATCTTGGTAGAATGTAAGGTCAAGTTAATAAATAACAACATCATAATATTATGTACTACATTCTGGCAATAAATAAATTTGAATTTGAATTTATAATCTATATTGAATAAAAAAGTTTCTGTTTCTGTTACACGAATGTTCTTTCCCTAAAAACTAGGAGATGCATTTTACGCTATAGATGACAACACTATTTTAAAATTTTCAAATGTCAAATGAATGAATATATTGTTTTTTTTTTTAAATATAGAATAGGGTGACAAACGAGCACACAGTCCACCGGATGGCAAGTGGTTGCTGTGGCTCATAGACATCTACATCTATCCCCGTTTGCGAATCAAAATGTAGATGCGTAGTCACCCGTGAGGACTAAGATGGAATGCCTCTTTTCCAGTAAAAAGGGTCTCCGGTTCTCTACACTCACCATACGAAATACATCAGTGTTGAGCTGCTATTTTACGCTGGTATTCTGTGAGTGCGTGGTCCTTCCCCGGTCGAGCCGACCCATTTGTGCTACAGTTGTACTACTCATATAGCTACAGCATGGCTTTACCACGTAGAAAACGCCTTGTGCTAATCATTCGCTAAATTTATGTGAAGTGCACTGCACATTTAGGGAGCGTTAATTAAAGTTTAACTTTTTTTCGGAACAGTAGAAAGAGTTTACAGGTTCTTTTCATCATTCACACGTCAATGGGAAACTTTAATAAAAAGTGTAGGAGTATCCGTCAAAAGACTCCCAGAGACAAAATGAATTGCTCATCATGACGTTGTTAAACCACTGCAGAAAAATAAAAAAAAACTAGTATAAACACTCGAAGATATATATGATCTATGGAGTGTAGACCAAAACGCGTCCAATAAGGGTGGCGCTGCAGTAGCATAGGATAAATTAATTAGAATAATATGATGAAATAAACAAGGACCGACCAATCCGCTTGGTTTTGTACTACGTAAATAGTTGAGGTTTTGTATACTGGCATTTTACTAACTACTCTAGTCATGAAATTTTTAAGTATTTGAATTCAGTTGACTTCACTCCGTCTACAACAGCTATATTCATATCGTAGTTTTTCAGACGCCAGCGCTATTGTGGTAGGTTTTGGAACCTCTATTTTCAGTATATAGTGGGACACTTTTTCAACTTTTGCACCTTATAAGATGGTTCTCCTTCTACTCTACACTCCATAATATGATCCCAGCACCAACAGAGAAAACGTCGATACAAAAGAAGCAGTATCTACACTCTTACCAGCTTTGTGTGAATTCAATTTTTTATTCTATCTTTCCTTTTGGTGTAAAATCCTAATAGAAGTTAGCCAGACACAAAAGCAAATACTAAATAATATAATAGTTATCTAGATTATCACTGGAAAAGTAGGAGATAAAAATCAAAGCCCGAAAAATTTTCTTCAAAGCCAACGTATTCAACTAGTGGAAAAAGTTATTCCCTACGTAACAAAAAATGTGAGAATGTGGAAATTTCGATTAAAGGAAGAAGAGAAATGAGGAGATTTCGAAAACGTTTACCAGGAGAAATGACCCGATATGCTGGACTAACATTGCCAGAGGAGCTGCAGAGAGCTATGTTAGAATGTCTTGACAGAGTTTACGAGAAACTAGACTATCGCTACTGAGCAATGGATGATATTCTCGTGACATTTAGTGTTGTTCAGCCTTATACTCTGCTAAAGTCACCAGATGATCTTCAAATAATTCAAAATCTGACAAAAATCTTCGATGATTTTTCTGCAGGATATATAATTTTGGAGACTTCACGACTTGACAGCTACCAGCATTTCTTCCCAAGAAGCGGTTCAATGTAACTCATTGGAGCTTTTCTCGTAAAATTGGCCTATTCTGAATCTGTTCCGAATCTAACGCTGTGTCTAATTTTTTTTTTACTATTAAGTTTCATGTGAAGAAAGCATATCAAAATTCAAGTTAATAAAACCTAACTTAAGGTCTACAATGAGCCAAGCGGGACTAACCAATCTTTTCATTTTATCTATCGAAAATGACAAGAAAGTAAACTTTGATAATATATTAGAATATTTTAGCAAAATAAAGTCCCGTTAGCATGTATAGCATTTTTTGTTTTATTTTGTGGGGTGCTTGATAGAAAACCGCCCTGGGTGTCAACCAATGCTACGCCGCCACTAGTTACCGTAAGGTTTGATACTGTAGCGAAGCAATAATTTAATCAAAATATTAAACGGAGTTTAATTATAACACTATTCAGCACTTTCTATATCGAAAAACAATACGCATTTCATTTTCCGTGATACTATATACACTAATAATATTCTCAAAATATTGTATCATGGACACTCTATTAGAAAGAAATGCAACACCTAACTCGGTGCCTTTCATTCATTTCAAGGTCACTGATTTAGGACCGTTTCTCTAGTATGAAGTGCGCACTCCCTATATTTTACAATCTCCTTGGTTGAAACCGATAGTGCTGTCGAAATGTAAATCCAAGATGGCGGCTGAATTAGATACCAATTTTTTCATCATGGGTGTCATTTTCATGGTTTTCGAGGGTGTTGAAGCCAATAGTGCTGTCGAAATGTAAATCCAAGATGGCGGCTGCAATAGATATCAATTTTTTCATCTTGGGTGTCATTTTCATGGTTATCGAGGCTGTTGAAGGGGATAGTGCTGTCGAAATGTAAATCCAAGATGGCGGCTGCAATAGGTATAATTTTTTTCATCATGGGTGTCATTTTCATGGTTTTCGAGAGAGTTGAAGCCGATAGGGTTGTCGAAATGTAAATCCAAGATGGCGGCTGCAATAGATATCTTTTTTTTCATCATGGGTGTCATTTTCATGGGTTTCGAGGGTGTTGAAGCCGATAGTGCTGTCGAAATGTAAATCCAAGGTGGCGGCTGAATTAGATACCAATTTTTTCATCATGGGTGTCATTTTCATGGTTTTCGAGGGTGTTGAAGCCAATAGTGCTGTCGAAATGTAAATCCAAGATGGCGGCTGCAATAGATATCAATTTTTTCATCTTGGGTGTCATTTTCATGGTTATCGAGGCTGTTGAAGGGGATAGTGCTGTCCAAATGTAAATCCAAGATGGCGGCTGCAATAGGTATAATTTTTTTCATCATGGGTGTCATTTTCATGGTTTTCGAGAGAGTTGAAGCCGATAGGGTTGTCGAAATGTAAATCCAAGATGGCGGCTGCAATAGATATCTTTTTTTTCATCATGGGTGTCATTTTCATGGGTTTCGAGGGTGTTGAAGCCGATAGTGCTGTCGAAATGTAAATCCAAGGTGGCGGCTGCAATGGGTATCAATTTTTTTATCATGGGTGTCATTTTCATGGGTTTCGAGGGTGGTGAAGCCGATAGTGCTGTCGAAATGTAATTCCAAGATGGCGGCTGAAGCAGGTACCAATTTTTTTTTTATCATGGGTGTCATTTTCATGGTTTTCGAGGGTGTTAAAGCCGATAGTGCTGTCGAAATGTAAATCCAAGGTGGCGGCTGCAATAGATATCAATTTTTTCATCATGGGTGTCATTTTCATGGGTTTCGAGGGTGTTGAAGCCGATAGTGCTGTCGAAATGTAAATCCAAGATGGCGGCTGCAATAGGTATAATTTTTTTCATCATGGGTGTCATTTTCATGGTTTTCGAGAGAGTTGAAGCCGATAGGGTTGTCGAAATGTAAATCCAAGATGGTGGCTGCAATAGATATCTTTTTTTTCATCATGGGTGTCATTTTCATGGGTTTCGAGGGTGTTGAAGCCGATAGTGCTCTCGAAATGTAAATCCAAGATGGCGGCTGCAATAGGTATAATTTTTTTCATCATGGGTGTCATTTTCATGGTTTTCGAGAGAGTTGAAGCCGATAGGGTTGTCGAAATGTAAATCCAAGATGGCGGCTGCAATAGATATCTTTTTTTTCATCATGGGTGTCATTTTCATGGGTTTCGAGGGTGTTGAAGCCGATAGTGCTGTCGAAATGTAAATCCAAGGTGGCGGCTGCAATGGGTATCAATTTTTTTATCATGGGTGTCATTTTCATGGGTTTCGAGGGTGTTGAAGCCGATAGTGCTGTCGAAATGTAAATCCAAGATGGCGGCTGCAATAGGTATAATTTTTTTCATCATGGGTGTCATTTTCATGGTTTTCGAGAGAGTTGAAGGCGATAGGGTTTGTCGAAATGTAAATCCAAGATGGCGGCTGCAATAGATATCTTTTTTTTCATCATGGGTGTCATTTTCATGGGTTTCGAGGGTGTTGAAGCCGATAGTGCTGTCGAAATGTAAATCCAAGGTGGCGGCTGCAATGGGTATCAATTTTTTTATCATGGGTGTCATTTTCATGGGTTTCGAGGGTGTTGAAGCCGATAGTGCTGTCGAAATGTAAATCCAAGATGGCGGCTGAAGCAGGTACCATTTTTTTTATCATGGGTGTCATTTTCATGGTTTTCGAGGGTGTTGAAGCCGATAGTGCTGTCGAAATGTAAATCCAAGATGGCGGCTGAAGCAGGTACCATTTTTTTTATCATGGGTGTCATTTTCATGGTTTTCGAGGGTGTTGAAGCCGATAGTGCTGTCGAAATGTAAATCCAAGATGGCGGCTGCAATAGATATCAATTTTTTCATCATGGGTGTCATTTTCATGGGTTTCGAGGGTGTTGAAGCCGATAGTGCTCTCGAAATGTAAATCCAAGATGGCGGCTGAAGCAGGTACCAATTTTTTATCATGTGTGTCATTTTCATGGTTTTCGAGGGTGTTGAGGCCGATAGTGCTGTCGAAATGTAAATCCAAGATGGCGGCTGAATTAGATACCAATTTTTTCATCATGGGTGTCATTTTCATGGTTTTCGAGGGTGTTGAAGCCAATAGTGCTGTCGAAATGTAAATCCAAGATGGCGGCTGCAATAGATATCAATTTTTTCATCTTGGGTGTCATTTTCATGGTTATCGAGGGTGTTGAAGGGGATAGTGCTGTCGAAATGTAAATCCAAGATGGCGGCTGCAATAGGTATAATTTTTTTCATCATGGGTGTCATTTTCATGGTTTTCGAGAGAGTTGAAGCCGATAGGGTTGTCGAAATGTAAATCCAAGATGGCGGCTGCAATAGATATCTTTTTTTTCATCATGGGTGTCATTTTCATGGGTTTCGAGGGTGTTGAAGCCGATAGTGCTGTCGAAATGTAAATCCAAGGTGGCGGCTGCAATGGGTATCAATTTTTTTATCATGGGTGTCATTTTCATGGGTTTCGAGGGTGGTGAAGCCGATAGTGCTGTCGAAATGTAATTCCAAGATGGCGGCTGAAGCAGGTACCAATTTTTTTTTTATCATGGGTGTCATTTTCATGGTTTTCGAGGGTGTTAAAGCCGATAGTGCTGTCGAAATGTAAATCCAAGTTGGCGGCTGCAATAGATATCAATTTTTTCATCATGGGTGTCATTTTCATGGGTTTCGAGGGTGTTGAAGCCGATAGTGCTCTCGAAATGTAAATCCAAGATGGCGGCTGCAATAGGTATAATTTTTTTCATCATGGGTGTCATTTTCATGGTTTTCGAGAGAGTTGAAGCCGATAGGGTTGTCGAAATGTAAATCCAAGATGGTGGCTGCAATGGGTATCAATTTTTTTCATCATGGGTGTCATTTTCATGGGTTTCGAGGGTGTTGAAGCCGATAGTGCTGTCGAAATGTAAATCCAAGATGGCGGCTGAATTAGGTACCAATTTCTTCATCATGGGTGTCATTTTCATGGTTTTCGAGAGAGTTGAAGCCGATAGGGTTGTCGAAATGTAAATCCAAGGTGGCGGCTGCAATGGGTATCAATTTTTTTTATCATGGGTGTCATTTTCATGGGTTTCGAAGGTGTTGAAGCCGATAGTGCTGTCGAAATGTAAATCCAAGATGGCAGCTGAAGCAGGTACCAATTTTTTTTATCATGGGTGTCATTTTCATGGTTTTCGAGGGTGTTGAGGCCGATAGTGCTGTCGAAATGTAAATCCAAGATGGCGGCTGCAATAGATATCTTTTTTTTCATCATGGGTGTCATTTTCATGGGTTTCGAGGGTGTTGAAGCCGATAGTGCTGTCGAAATGTAAATCCAAGGTGGCGGCTGCAATGGGTATCAATTTTTTTATCATGGGTGTCATTTTCATGGGTTTCGAGGGTGTTGAAGCCGATAGTGCTGTCGAAATGTAAATCCAAGATGGCGGCTGAAGCAGGTACCAATTTTTTTTTATCATGGGTGTCATTTTCATGGTTTTCGAGGGTGTTGAAGCCGATAGTGCTGTCGAAATGTAAATCCAAGGTGGCGGCTGCAATAGATATCAATTTTTTCATCATGGGTGGTCATTTTCATGGGTTTCGAGGGTGTTGAAGCCGATAGTGCTCTCGAAATGTAAATCCAAGTAGGCGGCTGCAATAGGTGTAATTTTTTTCATCATGGGTGTCATTTTCATGGTTTTCGAGAGAGTTGAAGCCGATAGGGTTGTCGAAATGTAAATCCAAGATGGCGGCTGCAATAGATATCTTTTTTTTCATCATGGGTGTCATTTTCATGGGTTTAGAGGGTGTTGAAGCCGATAGTGCTCTCGAAATGTAAATCCAAGGTGGCGGCTGCAATGGGTATCAATTTTTTTATCATGGGTGTCATTTTCATGGTTTTCGAGGGTGTTGAAGCCGATAGTGCTGTCGAAATGTAAATCCAAGATGGCGGCTGAAGCAGGTACCATTTTTTTATCATGGGTGTCATTTTCATGGTTTTCGAGGGTGTTGAAGCCGATAGTGCAGTCGAAATGTAAATCCAAGATGGCGGCTGCAATAGATATAAATTTTTTCATCATGGGTGTCATTTTCATGGGTTTCGAGGGTGTTGAAGCCGATAGTGCTCTCGAAATGTAAATCCAAGATGGCGGCTGAAGCAGGTACCAATTTTTTATCATGTGTGTCATTTTCATGGTTTTCGAGGGTGTTGAAGCCGATAGTGCTCTCGAAATGTAAATCCAAGTAGGCGGCTGCAATAGGTATAATTTTTTTCATCATGGGTGTCATTTTCATGGTTTTCGAGAGAGTTGAAGCCGATAGGGTTGTCGAAATGTAAATCCAAGATGGCGGCTGCAATAGATATCTTTTTTTTCATCATGGGTGTCATTTTCATGGGTTTCGAGGGTGTTGAAGCCGATAGTGCTCTCGAAATGTAAATCCAAGGTGGCGGCTGCAATGGGTATCAATTTTTTTATCATGGGTGTCATTTTCATGGTTTTCGAGGGTGTTGAAGCCGATAGTGCTGTCGAAATGTAAATCCAAGATGGCGGCTGAAGCAGGTACCATTTTTTTTATCATGGGTGTCATTTTCATGGTTTTCGAGGGTGTTGAAGCCGATAGTGCAGTCGAAATGTAAATCCAAGATGGCGGCTGCAATAGATATAAATTTTTTCATCATGGGTGTCATTTTCATGGGTTTCGAGGGTGTTGAAGCCGATAGTGCTCTCGAAATGTAAATCCAAGATGGCGGCTGAAGCAGGTACCAATTTTTTATCATGTGTGTCATTTTCATGGTTTTCGAGGGTGTTGAAGCCGAAAGTGCTGTCGAAATGTAAATCCAAGATGGCGGCTGCAATAGATATCAATTTTTTCATCTTGGGTGTCATTTTATGGTTTTCGAGGGTGTTGAAGCCGATAGTGCTGTCGAAATGTAAATCCAAGATGGCGGCTGTTTTAGGTACCAATTTCTTCATCAATGGTGTCATTTTCATGGTTTTCGAGGGTGTTGAAGCCGATAGTGCTGTCGAAATGTAAATCCAAGATGGCGGCTGCAATAGATATCTTTTTTTTCATCATGGGTGTCATTTTCATGGGTTTCGAGGGTGTTGAAGCCGATAGTGCTGTCGAAATGTAAATCCAAGGTGGCGGCTGCAATGGGTATCAATTTTTTTATCATGGGTGTCATTTTCATGGGTTTCGAGGGTGTTGAAGCCGATAGTGCTGTCAAAATGTAAATCCAAGATGGCGGCTGAAGCAGGTACCAACTTTTTTTATCATGGGTGTCATTTTCATGATTTTCGAGGGTGTTGAAGCCGATAGTGCTGTCGAAATGTAAATCCAAGTTGGCGGCTGCAATAGATATCAATTTATTCATCATGGGTGTCATTCTCATGGTTTTCGCGGGTGTTGAAGCCGATAGTGCTGTCGAAATGTAAATCCAAGATGGCGGCTGAAGCAGGTACCAATTTTTCTTTTATCATGGGTGTCATTTTCATGGTTTTCGAGGGTGTTGAAGCCGATAGTGCTGTCGAAATGTAAATCCAAGGTGGCGGCTGCAATAAATATCAATTTTTTTATCATGGGTGTCATTTTCATGGGTTTCGAGGGTGTTGAAGCCGATAGTGCTCTCGAAATGTAAATCCAAGATGGCGGCTGTAATAGGTATAATTTGTTTCATCATGGGTGTCATTTTCATGGTTTTCGAGAGAGTTGAAGCCGATAGGGTTGTCGAAATGTAAATCCAAGATGGCGGCTGCAATAGATATCTTTTTTTTCATCATGGGTGTCATTTTCATGGTTTTCGAGGGTGTTGAAGCCGATAGTGCTGTCGAAATGTAAATCCAAGGTGGCGGCTGCAATGGGTATCAATTTTTTTATCATGGGTGTCATTTTCATGGGTTTCGAGGGTGTTGAAGCCGATAGTGCTGTCGAAATGTAAATCCAAGATGGCGGCTGAAGCAGGTACCATTTTTTTTATCATGGGTGTCATTTTCATGGTTTTCGAGGGTGTTGAAGCCGATAGTGCTGTCGAAATGTAAATCCAAGATGGCGGCTGCAATAGATATAAATTTTTTCATCATGGGTGTCATTTTCATGGGTTTCGAGGGTGTTGAAGCCGATAGTGCTCTCGAAATGTAAATCCAAGATGGCGGCTGAAGCAGGTACCAATTTTTTATCAGGTGTGTCATTTTCATGGTTTTCGAGGGTGTTGAGGCCGATAGTGCTGTCGAAATGTAAATCCAAGATGGCGGCTGCAATAGATATCAATTTTTTCATCTTGGGTGTCATTTTCATGGTTTTCGATAGTGTTGAAGCCGATAGTGCTGTCGAAATGTAAATCCAAGATGGCGGCTGAATTAGGTACCAATTTCTTCATCATTGGTGTCATTTTCATGGTTTTCGAGGGTGTTGAAGCCGATAGTGCTGTCGAAATGTAAATCCAAGATGGCGGCTGCAATAGATATCTTTTTTTTCATCATGGGTGTCATTTTCATGGGTTTCGAGGGTGTTGAAGCCGATAGTGCTGTCGAAATGTAAATCCAAGGTGGCGGCTGCAATGGGTATCAATTTTTTTATCATGGGTGTCATTTTCACGGGTTTCGAGGGTGTTGAAGCCGATAGTGCTGTCGAAATGTAAATCCAAGGTGGCGGCTGAATTAGGTACCAATTTCTTCATCATTGGTGTCATTTTCATGGTTTTCGAGGGTGTTGAAGCCGATAGTGCTGTCGAAATGTAAATCCAAGATGGCGGCTGCAATAGATATCAATTTATTCATCATGGGTGTCATTCTCATGGTTTTCGCGGGTGTTGAAGCCGATAGTGCTGTCGAAATGTAAATCCAAGGTGGCAGCTGCAATGGATATCAATTTTTTCATGATGGGTATCATTTTCATGGGTTTCGAGGGTGTTGAAGCCGATAGTGCTGTCGAAATGTATTTAAACAACTTTATAAATTCCGTATAATCACTCATAATTTAAAAATTACGTATTTTTTTGATGCGCTTAAGGTATGCCCAATTGGTTTTACCAATTATATATTTTATTAAAGTTTTTATAATTTTATATACAACAAACTAAATTTACCACTGCCACTCACATAAGTAGGTAGAGTCGCGGTGCCAAAATTAACGCTAACTTTAGTGTTGGCGCTTCACATTGTAATTCAGCTGGCATATTACTAACCATGTCATGTCATGTACGTGTAGAAAGGAAGATGTAGATGAAGCTAATCTTTCGTTAAAACATATTCTTATACACGGATGCTGAAAAATATATATTATTTATTTCATCACTATTAGAAAGAATTTAGCTTAACCGTTACGCTTGGTCGACAAATTGGCATTTGCTCCGTTGCCGCTATGTTTTAATGATATATTTAATTCTAGTTTTGATAAATAGTGCAAAGAGATGTACCGATACTTGTCCAAAGTTATGAGATGTTTCAGGCATGTCCCTAAATCGCCACTTACATCACCCATTCGCCATTAGGCATTAAGCAGGCTATTTTATTTTAATTAAATAAGGGTGGCGAAGTGTAGGGCGTCCCCCCACGAGATGGAGTGACGACCTGGTAAGACATGCAGGAAGTCGATGGATGCAGGTGGCTCAGGACCGTGCTTTGTGGCATTCTTTGTGGGAGGCCTATGTTCAGCAGTGGACTTGTGAAGGGCTGTAATGATGATGGTGATGAAGGGTGACAATCGAGCACACAGCCCACCTGATGGTAAGTAGATGCTGTAGCCCATAGACATTTACATCTATCCTCAATTAAGAATCAAAAAGCAGAAGCGTTGTCACGGACGAATACATAAAGCGTTGCTGATTCTTTACATTCATTACACAAAACATAGCATATTTGGTTTAGTGAACCTATTGGTACTGAAGCCATACATCTACAGAGTGGATTTACTACCATGTAAAGGGCACACTAGCTGGCTATCTATTTAATCGATATTCGAGTAGGTCTCTATATACAACATGTAACAAAAACCCTGTGGTACCCGTTAAGTACGTTATCAGGATGAGTATTCAAACCTATAGAAATAACTTTTTTTTAAACTCGACCATTTTATTTTTTAATTTATTAATTTTTTTTTAATTTTATGTGGTTTTTATTACCTCTTACTGACACTAGCCTATGCTAAAGCTAAGTAAGCGGGGTCTTTGACAATCTTCTTACTCCCCAGACCAAGAAGTCGCGGGCATCATTTAGTTAACAGATAAAATATTTTATGAATTTATTTTATCTAAGGATAGAAATTGTTTATGTACATTTTTATTTTAATACAAGTAAAAGGCCAGTTACGTGGGCTTAGCCCACTCAGGACATGTTATCTTTAAAATCACTGGTCAAAGACTTTTAGATTGATATAAAATAATAAGCAAAAAGTCCAAAGTCCAAAACCCACATCTCAGCTACTCAGCTGTCATTGTCAATTATGTTTAGACTAGGTAACAGAATCTACTCAATAATGTTCTTCTTTAGTTGAGTGCTTAAATTTTGATACTTTTTCAATGAGTAATAAAAAAAATATCGATATCGATCCGCAATCACATTACAAATCAATTTTGGAAAAACCTAAAAGTTAACCCTACAGTGGTCGGGTGGATTATAATATTTAAATTTTCAGAAAAGTTACTTAAAAATGAATCTTTTGACATGTCAAGTATTAAAAGTTGAAAAGTAGGAGGACGTGCTCAGTGCAGCACGTGCATGTGCATTTATTTATGATTTAGTTTTAAATAATAACTTGCTGGTCGAAGAGTGTATCAACGAATAGAGGAAACACTAGCGATCACATTATTATACACAGCAAACAATAATTTGTGATCTCACTTTGAAATTAATGTGTCATTTTCATATATTAATATGTAAAAGTTCTTTCATTATTACTATTTGAATAAAAAGGAGGTATAAATGTTTTTGTTTATTTAATATAATTAACCGTTGACTAAATGTTACCTTGTTTTATTTAAAATAGAGTATGTATTAGTTAAAGTTGATATTTTACGGCTTTCTTCTTATTTTAGATTGGACTACATTTGAAATCCATGTGACCACTTCCTGTTTTTATAAGGCGCGACAACTACAGTGTTAAGAAATAGTCTTTTACACTTACTTAGCTGTCATGTTGCCTATTCGTTTATTCGAATTTCCACCTTAGCTTTATATATATATATATATATATATATATATATATATATATATATATATATATATATATATATATATTTATTAATTTTCTCAGTGTTAAATTTAAAAAAAGTATAAAGTATATTAATACTTATATATATTATGTAAGTTATTTATATGTATAACTTATATAAATATATGACAAAAGCGTTACAAAAAACAGTGTGTGTCATGAAGACACACGACAGAAGTGAAACTTTTGTATTACAGGGAAACATTTCAATTATTCATCAATGATTTTTGAATAACATGGATGGTGTATATCATTCATTTATTTACATAAAATAATATACATATGTGTCACAGTGCATCATCTTCTTTGATCTTAAGAAGAGACATATCTGTTTTGTTTGTTAATTAGGTAATTACTATCTATTATATACGTAATTTTTTTTTAATAGCACCATCTATTTCTTTCTTTCTATAAGTAGTCATTTTATCAAATCAAAATTGATTAACTCTCATGGTGGTACGTAGAAAAGACGCTAGATGGCACAAACACAAAAAAATTATTAAGATGGTTGTCTAATCCATTCATAAGAATCCATAATTTCAAAACTTACCCATCAGTATGATTTTTTTGGCTTTATACCATTTAGCATCTATTATACGCACCACTTTTGAGAGTCAATCAATTTTTATTCGATGATATGACTTTTACTATAGAATGTTACTACATTCTATTGACGATGGCACTATTACTCAAATGGAATCACTCTTTCTCAAAACTAATTATAAATTAACGAATAGCAATAGAGGTGGAGCAATTTTGGATTCTACTGGAGCATTTAAGGAGCAATTAATTCGCATTTAGTTTAATTTTAAAAAGCAGATATTTTATGTTTTATAGCAAAATTAAATTTTCGATCCTTTTTTTTCTTAAATTAATTATAAATCAACTAATAGCAATAGAGATGGAGCAATTTCGGATTCAGCTGGAGCATTTAAGGAGCAATTAATTGGCATTTAGTTTAATTTTAAAAAGCAGATATTTTATGTTTCATAGCAAAATTAAATTTTCGATACTTAATTTTTCTTAAAAATTAATTATAAAATAACTAATAACAATAGATGTGGAGCAATTTCGGATTCTGCTGGAGCATTTAAGGAGCAATTAATTGGCATACACTTTAATTTAAAAAAAATATGTTCTACGCTAACTTCCTTCTGGTTAATTATTTTAAAATTAATTATAAATTAACTAATAGCAATAGAGGTATAGCAATTTCGGATTCAGCTGGAGCATTTAATGAGCAAATAATTGGCATACAGTTTAATTTTAAAAACTATATATTTTCTGTTTTATAGCAAAATTAAATTTTTGATACTTAATTTTTTTTTAAATTAATTATAAATTAACTAATAGCAATAGAGGTGGAGCAAATTCGGATTCTGCTGGAGCATTTAAGGAGCAAATAATTGGCATACAGTTTAATTTTAAAAACTAGATATTTTATGTTTTTTAAAAACATTGAATTGCCGATACTTAATTTTTTTTTAAATTAATTATAAATTAACTAATAACAATAGAGCTGGAGCAATTTCGGATTCTGCTGGAGCATTTAAGGAGCAATTAATTGGCATACAGTTTAATTTAAAAAAGTAGATATTTTATACTTTATTGCAAAAATAAATTTTTGATACTTAATTTCTTTTTAAATTAATTATAAATTAACTAATAACAATAGAGCTGGAGCAATTTCGGATTCTGCTGGAGCATTTATGGAGCAACTAATTGGCATACAGTTTAGTTAAAAAAAAGAATGTTCTACGCTAACTTCCATCTGGTATCACCCTCGCACTTTTTCTTATCTTACCATGAAAGAAATATTATTTTATATGACTCTTCATTTTAATAGACGCTAGTAATTCATTTATTTGTATTTGTCAATAATATATTACGTTTTTTTTTACTGGCTTTACGGCTCTGGGTTCTAGCCCTTCTGAGCCTTATATTACGTTTATCAATATTAATATACTACGAGTACGAAAGGAACTTCGTTCCAACCGAGTGTTCCACATCACACGTGTAATTCTTATTTAAAGTATTTTTTTTTACTTTACCACTACTGACTGGTTTGAAAAATATGCTCTACCCTGGTAAGAACCAGCAATAAACCCAGCGGGACTTTTTTAATGTAAATTTTCCATGAATGGTTGTACAAAGTATTTACAAAATTTATTTTAGAAACAGCTTGGAAGCGACCACCTCATTCCCAGAGATTATTACCAACCATGTGTTCATTTATATTATAATAACCCATATATAATAATATAAAATAAAGTTTTTCTTTAATAAAATATTTAAACTTGGTAATAGAGCGACCTTGCATATTTTTTCCTTCACACATACAAACACTCTAGTCTAGTCAACTAGTACTAAATAAACCCTTTTACTGTGGCAACGTAATGGCAAGTTACAATGAGAATGTTCCTCTGGAAGGAACCAACAGAAATAATAGGATATTACGTTGGTGGTTCCGAATTGTGCAGAAATATTTGTTTTTATAATTTCTACAATGACCAAGTACAAACCCGCCTTCTAGATGTTGCGACTAAGGAATCTATTATTTGGTTACAAGTTTTACCACCAAGTAGGTATTATAGGCATATTACTCGATAGGTGCATAGTCTTAGGAATCCGAATAGCAGCGTTGATCTGTGAAAAGTCAGTCCCCTTTTGGTAGCGGCGTCGACAAGTGTAGAGTGATTCCGCAGACTTATATATGTGAGTGGATCTTTAAATGTTCTCTCGGTTTTATAAACGAAATATTTATAAACGATGAGAAATCCGACGGTATAACTTTGGACCTTTAGGAGAGAGGCCACGCCGTAGTGTGGCCAAATTAGGCAGCCTCTCATCTCAGAGGCACCTCGTTTAGGGTCGAAGCAGCTGAACTAACTAATTTGAACAAATGTGAGTCTGAAAGATGATTACATATTTGTGACATTTGCTATAGAGACTATCGGTCCGTGGCGTCCACGAGTGAAGTTACTTAAAAATCTGTATTTCTGACTAGTCGTCGCCACTTGTCCAAGAGGGCTGGTTCTTTTCTAAGGAAACTCAGTCAGCGTTCTCAACACTATACTGCAGGATATACTACCCTTTCAGAAATGAGATATGATCTGTTTTTTTACTTTACTTTTATAAATATTTATTGCTATATGCTATGTCAATAATTAAGAATAATTTAAAATTAAAAATTTTGTACAGCCGACTTCAATATAAGTTGTTTAAGAATAACTCAAAAACTATTCGTCTGACTTTGACCAAATTCATATGGGATCATACGAGAACTATCAGCTTTCATATAAAAAAAGAATCATCGAAATCGGTTCACACAGTACAAAGTTATGAGGAACACACATAAAAAAACATACAGTCGAATTGAGTACCATCTCCTTTTTGGAAGTCGGCAGAAAAAAAGTTTCATTGTGTTTTTTACGGATTTTATCGCGTATATTAACTTATTTTATATTCCCTACGTATCAAGCACTTTACAGCACCCACGTTCACGGAGGGGACTGAATTGTTCGATGTCCCAATGTCATAGTTAGCTACGGCTACCTTCAGATTAAAATTATTAGTTTTTGGTTCGATTTACGCAGTATGAACTTATAGTATCTTAAAGTCTTGCAGTTGTATTTAATGGGTTCAAAGGGTTGGGATCTAATTTTATTAATTGTAGGATCCCAAGCACAGACTGCAGACATCCCCCATTTGAACACGTACTGGATCGCCCCCGTCATTACATCAGATTTGATAGACCACAAATCGAAAAGATCACCGATTCCTTCCAAGGATGATTCGAAAGGCTATTGAAATCAAAAAACATCCTAATTTCAATAGAGAAGATGGCTCTGTAATGGTCTGACCATGGGTACTATAAAGTGCTCGAAACGTCGGGGATATAAAAAAGTTAATATACGCGATAAAATCTGTAATAAGTAGTCTTATTTAAATGTGTAGTGTTCGCGTAAACATAAGAAATCATTGCATTGTGTTGTGTAAAATATTTATCGATATATTATGTCGACGTAAACGCATACAAGCTTAGTTAATCGGATTCGCTGCAATCATACGCAAGCTCTGCGCCACGCTACTTTGGCGCGTACGTGACAGCCCCAACCTCGAACACAACACCATCCTGCGCGCGCTGGCCGATCGATGGTACTCGCCGATGTTGGCTTGCTGGATACAGATGCACGCAGACTTGTAGAGTGAATTCTTGTTACCATCGGTGCAGTTTCTTATTTGTGACATCAATTATTTTTTTCTATTATTTCCAAATGTTACTTACACCAGATCTTAGTTTTAATAATTTAAAATTAAAAATTTTGTACAGCCGACTTCAATATAAGCGACTTCAACATAGGTTATTTAAGAATAACTCAATAACCATTGGTCTGACCTTGATCAAATTCATATGGGACCACACGAGAACTATCAGCTTTCATATAAAAAAAGAATCATCGAAATCGGTTCGTCCAGTACAAAGTTATGAGGTAACATACATAAAAAAAAAAACATACGCGCATTACTAACCGCTATGGATAATTAGTTCGAAATAATAAATAATTAATTTTATTATTATTATAATACTTCATCACGGCTAGCATGGCCTAGGGACAAAAATTTTATCCCCCGATTATATCCACTGACAGGAAATAAAATTATCTTGTCCCTATGCCAAAGCACGGCAACGGGGATAAGTACCTATATCCCCATTTGACATAAAGAGTAGACATATATCCCCCGTCCGTAGCATGGAGCCAAATAAAAGATAAAAAATTATGCTTTTCTGCCGACTTCCAAAAAGGAGACGGTACTCAATTCGACTGTATGTTTTTTTTATGTGTGTTACCTCATAACTTTGTACTAAGCGAACCGATTTCGATGATTCTTTTTTTATATGAAAGCTGATAGTTCTTTTGTGGTCCCATATGAATTTGATCAAATTATTTGACATTTGAAAGGGACAATTCTATCCTAGTTCATTGGACGTGGGTTTAAGTTTCATAATTTCATACAAAAAATCTATGTAAGTCTAAGTTTATCTCCCATTTTATCTACTATGCATATTATATCCACCGGTGTGCCCATGCTCGAAGGGTGGATAAAACTAAGCGGGGGGATAAACATTTTCTCCTCTCCCCGGGGATAAAATTGTCTCCTGCCCATGCTTGCCCTGCAGGTGGGTTTGTAGTCAAGCAAAGGCTTATAATAAGTATAAAATAGTGACGGAATGAAGCATCAGAGGGAGGTGCCAAATGTACTGTGATCGACAACTCGCCTCCTCAGTGTGAAGATTTAGGTTAGGTCATATCGAACAACGGATGTAAGAACCTCCGTTGCAGGAAGGATTGCCATTAACCTTCACCTGACTTTTACAGGCTGCTGGAGAAGGGTAATCTAGTTCAGGCTGTGACCTGTGAGATATTAAATCACAGTCCTCGGGGTGAAAAAGTATCTGCAGCCTTCTTTGTTCGAGGTTGGTTTATCCACTAACTAACGTTTGAGTCTTTGCACTTTTGATACTTACAAAAAATTATGTTTTTTTTTATAGAATAAGAGTGGCAAACGAGCACCCTGTCCACCTGATGGAGTGGATGCTGAGACCCATAAATATTTACATTTATATTGCATTAAGAATCAAAATGCAGATGCGTTATCACCCCTGAGGACTAAGATGGAATGCCTCATTTCCAGTAAAAATGGTCTCCGGTTCTCTACACTCATCATACAAAACATAATAGCATAAGCTACTATTTTACGCTGGTATTCTGTGAGAGCGTGGTCCTACTCCGGGCGAGCCGACCCTTTCATGCTACAACCAGCTATATAGCTGCAGCGTGGCTCTTCCACGTTAAATGATGTTTTAGCTTCTATGTTTTTTTTTTTTTTTTATAGGATAAGGGTGACAAACGAGCACACAGTCCACCTGATGGTAAGTGGTTCCTGCGGCCCATAGACATCTACATCTATCCTCTATTACAATTCAAAATGTGTTCTTCTTCTTCTTTTCGTTAGAGTGGTTTAGATGTATTCGCCTATATACGTTACATGGCAAAGTAGAATAATATAATATCTTTTTTTCTACCGCCTTCAAAAAGAAGACGGTACTCAATTCGACTGTGTTTTTTTTTCATTTTTATATGTGTGTTACCTTATAACTTTTTTCTGGGTGAACCGATTTCGATTATTCTTTTTGTATTTCAAAGCTGGTGCTTCTCATGTATTCCCATATAATAATGATCAATGTCTTACCAATAGCTTTTGAGTTATTCTTAATAGTTTATATTGAAGTCGGTTGTACAAAATTTTTAATTTTTAATTATCTTTATATCTTACGTGGTAGTCATGCTGCAGCTATATTAGTAGTATAGTTGTAGCACGAATGGGTCGGCTCAACCGGGGAAGGACCACGCTCTCGCAGAATACCATCTGTTTCATATGGTGAGTGTAGAGAACCGGAGACCTTTTTTACTGGAAATGAGGCATTACATCTTAGTCCGCACGGGTGACAACGCATCTGTATTTTGATTTGTAATAGAGAGTATAGAAGTAAGATATCTATGGACCGCAGCGACTACTTACCATCAGGTGGACTGTGTGCTCGTTTGTCACGCTTATTCTATAAAAAAATCCTACGGATCAAATTTAAATAGCGGAGGCCCAGCATCAACGGAGTTAGGTCTATGCAGGGTAGGATTATAGTTCACGAGTGTGTGTGCAAGCACAGGTTCACGCTCTGATCTCTCACTCTCAGTCCGAAGAGACGGTAATCCAACACGACAAAAAGAGGTCACGCGCAAAACTAACGACTATGTGCTTTCGAAGCCTCAGAGATGAAACTTCGCCAACTTCATAACTCTGGGTTCCTACTAAGAAACCTTTGATAGAAAAACCTATTGGGATTCGATCCCAGGGCCAATTAATCAGCAGTCGCGTTTACGACCGATGGACAAACGAGGGAATCAAAATGAAATAATACAAAAAGACTGTCAATGAAATCGTTTATTTGACAATAATCCATAGTTTATATATGTCACATTCGCGTCTAGCGTCCAAAACCAGCGTAAGAGCAGTCTTATTACAAAATATGGTTTATTGATAGTCTTGAGGTTAAAGAAGAAAGTTTATTTGTATTGTAAGAAATCCATTAGACGTAACCTCATAGTCTTCGCAAAATTATAACATTTGCAGCCAAATTCCATTTTCTTTTCTCGGGATTTCTTTATTGAAATTGTCTCTCTTATAAACCTCGGTCTAATTATAAACTAGTTTTTGTAATAAGACAGTGACAGATTATTCAAAACAACATTAAATGAAAACCGTTTAAAAATAATCTAGATCATTAGTGAATTATTTATAATTTAGTGTGCGTTGCTTTGATGTCGTCACCTAAAAAATTTTAACGTGGAACTATTTTTAAATATTAATTGATTTATTTATAATTAGAGTTTAAACTTTTCATAACAAACTTTACTGAACATCTTTAGTAATAGAAAAAATAGGACTTATGTAAAATTAAAGTTTTTTTTTCTGTTATTTATTTTGTAAATGAAATGTCCTCGAATAGGCGATAAATTATCGACTTTGAAAAAGCCTTAGTAAGGACTTTTGGGGTATTTATATAGTATTCTCAACTGGTTAGGCTTAATAAATATATAAAAAATGATAAAACTACATTAAATATAGTGAAATAAATAATACATAAATAAAGGTAAACCCAACCTGAGATGAGATAGAAGCCTTCTAGATCAAACGGCCGAGTGTCAGGGGAAAAGTGAAAGAACTGGCGGGCGATGCGGGCGGTGTCGAGGAGCACCAGTCCAAAAAAAGTCCAGTAATAACAAAGATAACTCAAAATACACTGAATTCACCAAAGCAAGACACTTAACCATAACTTTCAAAAAACAAAAAAATGGTTTTACAAAAGGGAAACAAAAACTTCCATATACAAGAAACCTAAGTGTTACAGATAAACAAAAAGAACAAATATATTTTTTTATGACGCAACATTTTGTTTATTTTTTTTAATTGGTAAACTGTTATAGAATAATCTTTATTATTATTTTGTATATATAACTCTGTACTGAAACTGTACTCATTTCGTGGATGTACCTTTAGTGTTGATTGATTAAAATATTTATTAATAAATAAAACTAAAATATCCGTAACACGTAGGCAAATGTACCTAACCAAAACAACATTCCTCTGTAACAAAATAAAAAATGTTAAGCTTTCACTACAGTGATTTGTAATGTTCTTGTTCTGTGCAATATGCATGACTACTGTTCGTATTATCAACCCAATTTACCTTAATCCGTATATTACATTTACATCAGTTATCTTATAATCTATCTTAAAATATTGTTTAAATTTGTTAGCTAATGAACGTGATGGACTGTCGCTTACCTACTATGTAATAATGTGCTGTTACTGACTCTTATAAACTACTGTAGGAAATGGATAGATATTTTATTATTTGAAATGAAATAGAAAACCTGGATCATTATTAAAAAACAAGCATGCATGGTCATTTCTGTCCACAAATTTATTCTTTTTATAACACCATTTTTCTTATACTTGTATAATACCTCTTTGGAAGGAAATCGTGTTTTTTTATTAATTTTTAAATTTGTGACGTAAGCACCTGGTGGCGGACGAATAGTCATTACAACTAAGCGGCTATCCATTAATTACAGAACTTTGGCTTTTCTATTATAGCCGCGTTAATTTGACTTATGCGCTTTAATTTTCTTCAACTTTGAATTAAAAATGGACAGATTGTGTAGAACATTATTGAGTTTGTTTGTTAAGTTTTGATGAAATATCACAAAATAGTGTTGTGATGTCTCGATTTAATGGGCGGAAATATATTACACTAAAACATTACCTAATTAACGTAAAACAATAACCATAAATAGTGATATCACTATGTAAATAACCACTAATTACAAGATCTTAAAAATATTAGGATTCATTCACAATTTATAGCTATGCGTACAATAGATTATGATTAAATTTTCAGTTCTTAGAAACCACTAATCTTATCTAGATATTTGATTATAAGGATCTTTAAGAAGGAATAGAAAATTGTTTTACCACAAACAACGATCTTGGAAACATGTTAATATACTTTTATTAAAATGTAAAATAATTACGCACATGCATTTAATTTTTTTTAGACATAGTTTTAGAAAGTTTAAAATATTGATCCATTTAGAGACAATCGATTTTTGTTCTTAATTAATTATTCTTTTTCGTGGACTACAATCCAGATTAAATATGAAAAGTGATAGTTTAGTTTAAAACAATATGAACATTTAGTGTATTTAAATCGAACCTTGTCATTAACTGTAGTTTTATACAAAATATTTACACACCTATGATAAATATTAAAATATTAATCACGTAACTAGCATAAAACTTCAAAAATTATTGATTTTCATAATTATTATTGAATAGTACCTATATACAGTAAACAATATTCAAACAATGCGTTACACAGGACATACAAAAGGTAGAAGACGGCATTTTTTCAGATAAGGACGTATTTTAATAATTTAATATTCGTATTTAAATCACTGGGCATTCTCATTTACTTTTATGTACAAATATTATTAAAACATTTTTGATTAATTACTTTATACAACGGTTATTATTGAAGTTAAAGAAACATTACAACACAAGATTCCGATACTGTTGTCGTATTCTTTTGTTTTACAAACGTCTCTACATACATGCAATACGAGCAACTGTTACGAGAAGGAGTCTGTTGTCACGATGTTTGTGATTTGAGTAGTAAGTAGTCAATCAATACAACTTTGCTATGGAGGAAGACTATTTTCAGCAGTGGTCTTCGAATGGTCTGTAATAATGGTGAAGAATACAATGTATTTTTATTTATTTTTAAAGGAAAACAAAAAATTCTTATCAGACTTGGTTCTGGATTAATAGAAAAAGTTGATTTAAGCTGACAACTTTTTTTTATAGTATAGGTGACCAACTTTATGGACCATAAGATGTTTTAATTGTAACATAGACTAAAGTTGTATATAGATAAAAGTTTTACATCAGTAAATATCTCACAAAATAAATGAAGTAAGGATGAAAAGTTTTCATGTTTTAGAAGTTGCGTAGCGATGCACTGTTACCTGTCGGCTATACACGTAAGATGTTATGACAAAGGTTGTCACTTAGTTTTTAAAAAAAGAACGGCATTTCAGAAAAATATTAAGTACCTATTTAACATTTTACCCTTCCATTTAAAACACATACCTCTGTTTCTTTTAAATAAAATTTCAAGGTAAAATGCCGACCAAAGAAAGCTAGTCATAAGAAAACATTTATTTCGATAAACTATAACATTAGCACTTTTTAAGTTTATATTATATTCGTTTTGCAGAAGGTTTGCCCAATTATGAAAATAATAGATTCATCGCAGCACGACTCAATAATAGATAATGATAATAAAAAGTACGGTTGCAGCCCGCCTGCTAAGCGTGGGAACCATAGATAATATACTATATAGGGTAGTGGGAACTATGGCACATCTCCCCCCGGCTGAGGCCTACATTCAGCATTGGGTTTTTGATAGGCTGTATGAAGGAATGAAGTTTGGCATGTTATATTTGTATAACAAAAGTATATTCAAAAGAAATAAAGTAATATAATACTGAAACAGTAAATGTGGCAGCTGTAGTATTCTGTTAGAATCTACTAGTTAGTCTGTGGCTGTAGTTGTTACTCACTGGTGACGATCATGTGCCAATATTTTAGCATAAGAAAATATCTAAAAGGAGTTTTGGCGGGAACTTGACCGGCGGCGGCATGCTGCTCCTGTATTATTGTTTAAATAATGGTTTGAAGTGGACTTTGATATGTAAAAGTGGTGCGATATTGTATATTAAGTGTCTACGCATATGAACTATTAGTGGAAACGGTGAAACAAGTGCTCTAATGGTGATGTGATTCTCAATATAAGGTTGTCTGCTTAGGCGCCTTGAGATACCATTGTCAACTGTCTGCTAGCTCAAGTTGCCGTCAAAATCTCCCGAGAACTTCACAATGTGTCACTATTATTTACTAATTTAATATTATTACATATATTGTGAAGCAGTGTACTATGAAGACTAATTATACATTTGTACTACGAAGGATAATAATTATATACATTGAAAAATGGAAAACATGGCTGACGCACAAACCGTGCACGCCAAGAAATAGGGAAAAGTAAGAAATATCTAAAAAGGTGAATGAACGAGTAAATTTTTAAGTTTGTTTAATTCTAATTAAAATACAATTTTTCTTATCTCAAATGACTAACAATATATTGGTTTTGTTTGTGAGATCTAATTATAATTTTAAACAAATAAGACACATAATTATTAATCAATTTAGAATTTTTTTTTATTAACAAAATATAACATATTTGGATGGAATGGCTGTATTTTCTTAACAATATGTTTCATGTACAATTGCATTTAACTTGTATAAATTATTTTACGCATTAATTATTTCCCAAATACCGAGTAGAATATTTATTTTGGACGTTATTACATTACCGTAAGTTGTATTTATAGAAGTTAGAAAAGACTAACATATATGGGTAGGCGCGGAAGATATTTATTAAAGTTCTTTTTTGTTCTTTTAAGTAAGAAAGTAAGTCAATAATATCAAAAACGATGTTTTAAAACCTTATTATCCTTAGGTAATTATAAAGAGTGGTGTAGTTTGTGACTGATTGTTCTAGATGTGTCTTTAAGCACTTAACCCGAGCCTCAGACAAAATATTTTGTCTGAGACCCGAGCGAATCATTTTTCAGATGTGCAGTCTTACGATACTTTCCTTCACTATGGATATGGTAAGTTAGCACTTATAATTACAACGAAAACAATTTCGGTATTAGGTCAGAATTTGAATTTATCGCGAGAGATAATTTTTTAGTTCAAAGTTAATCAAAAATATTTCAAGGATAATTGAAAAGGTATTGCGTTTTTATAACAATTCTTAAAGCTTACTCTGTCAAAGATAAACCATAAAATACCGTTATATGTAAAATTACAAGAGGGCGGAACAGCGTTTGCCCCGCCTGACCGCGCCTGCGTAAAGAATCCCTAACAAAATGTTGTAATTTATATATTTCATAAGGCATTAAAGTATTATAATATAAACAAGCACTTTGTCTTATGTATTGAACTTTTGGTGGATTTTAATTACAACCTTTACTGGAGTCGATCTGGGTAGGTAATACTTCTTACCTTTGTTTTTGCCGCCAAATAGCAGTGTTTTTAACCACCGACGCAAAAAGAGGGGTGTTATAAGTTTTACCGCTATGTGTCTACGTCTGTGGCGCCGTACCTCTTAAATGGGTGAACCGATTTGGTAGCGGTTTTTAGGGTTCCGTAGCCAAATGGCAAAAAACGGAACTCTTATAGATTCGTCATGTCTGTTTGTCTGTCCGTCCGTATGTCACAGCCATTTTTATCCGAAACTATAAGAACTATGCTGTTGAAACTTGGTAAGTAGATGTATTCTGTGAACCGCATTAAGATTTTCACACAAAATAGAAAAAAAAGACAATAAATTTTGAGGGTTCCCCATACTTAGAACTGAAACTCAAAAATTTTTTTTTCATCAAACCCATACGAGTGGGGTATCTCTGGATAGGTCTTCAAAAATGATATTGAGGTTTCTTATATAATTTTTTTCTAAACTGAATAGTTTGAGCAAGAGATACTTCCAAAGTGGTAAAATTTGTGTCCCCCCATGTTACTTCTAATATAAGAGAATGATAAAAGTAAAAAAAATATATGATGTACATTGCCATGTAAACTTCCACCAAAAATTGGTATGAACGAGATCTAGTAAGTAGTTTTTTAATACGTCATAAATCGTAAATTATGTTACTTGCTACTACGTAACCCTTCATGGGCGAGTCAGACTCGCACTTGGCCACTTTTTTTTAATGTAAAAGCAGGTGTTAGCGGTGGTTCTTAGACATGCTCTACCAAAATCGGTTCAGACGTGTGAAGATCATCAGCTCCTTTTGTTTTGGGGCTTTTTAAATATTCAATTTAAGTAATCACTTGCTGTGATCCGGTCCGAATGGTATAGAAAGCCAGTATAATTACAAACTGTAAAGTGTAACTTAAGCCATACGAAGATACTACGGTGTTGTGAAAATATTTCAAAGTAACCTGACAACTGTAAACAAAGCATAACCAGTGTGTACCTAAGTAAATAGTCACATATCTGGAATAACTACTACAGATTATATTTTCGCACAGAATGTATTTAATTAGTTTTAGTTTGAACCTCACAACTTCTATATATATATATATATATATATATATATATATATATATATATATATATATATATATATATATATTTACGTTACGTATAACGTTTAAAAAAAGAAAACTAAAAAAATATATATCGCGTAGTACATATATATCGATGCAAATACCCAACTATGTGTAATCGGATTAAATCCTGGTTATTAAGTCCGCTACTATTATCAAAAAAACAAAATTAAGTAAGATAGGTGCAAAATTGCTTTAACAATTCCATTCGTTCGAATGATGGCCATTGGCTAGCAAACACCGCAAATATTTCGTAACGAACACAAAGCTGTTAATGAAATTTACCTAGAAGTGAGCCGCATCCATATCCGTTGTCTGATCCGTATCCTATGCCGGGTATTCGGTAGAACCGGGTACCCGGATAACGGATAATCGGCGCATGATTTTCCCATTAGCCGGGTACCTGGCAAAGCTACCCTGCGGCGTTTGGAATCTAAGAACCGTGCGTTCTGATCGTTAAGCTAGTTTTCCTCCACCACAATTTTTTTCTAATTAACTTTGAATATTAATAAAGTTAATCTTCATCCATAGTAATATTCAAAGTTTATTTCATATTTAAAGTTAATTAAAGGCTGATTGTTATAACTGTGAAACCAATACCTCTAATAGAAAATCTTAAAATATTTTGTTATTAGAGGTTAATATTGTTTTATTCTTCTTCGAGTTTAATAAATAAAAATAATTAATATCATAATTAATATGCTGTTTATAATTACCCAGCGCTGTCCGATACCCGGCGTCACTATCCGGTTCCAGGCCGGAAACTAGAAAACTGTCGGATTCGCCGGGTAACGGATCCAAACCGGGTCACTAAATTTAACTGATTTCATCAGTCAAATAATCAAATTACAAACAAATGACTCGATCATTATAATGTTACTAGAAATAAATTCTTGTATGTAACACCAATACATGATTCTTATTTGAAAAATTGTGGGACGAGCGTGCAGCGGGGCGGGGGTGGGGCGGTCGTCGTGTATTCCAAACTTACGCTCTTGTACGCACGCACCGCTGTACGTTCTCCACTAGGGCCTTAGGCTAATTCTATTAAATTTGTGTAATTCGACGATATTAATATTAAAAACATTAAAGTACTATATCCCGTAAAATCAATACACATTACATAATATATACAAAAGGTAAAATTATAGCTATACAGATCTAACACTATGGTATTGCAGTCCGGAATTCGCACATTAGGGTGGTGTCCCGTTCGAGCCGGTAGTCGAAGCCTCGCTTATGAGTCGCCGGCGCCTTCCGCCGCGCTCGAGGTCGACGGGGGATCGGTGGGATCGAGCGCCGCCTGAAAATTAAAACAAAACAAAAGTTAAAATACATTAGCCTCCATATACAATCGTATGTTATGTTAGCATTTTATTCGTGATTCAGGTGTAAAAATTATATACCTGTAGGCGTGTATATAAAATAAAGGTTGGATCGAGAGTGACGAAGAGGTTGCGTTACTCTAGCGGAGCGTCATATGATCATATCGATGGTAGAGAGGTGGAATTGAGGGTAGTTCGCGAAACCCCCACTCGTAATAGTGTCGTGGTTCTGTCCATTGTAGTAATTCCTCTGGTGCAAGCAAGGCGGATGGTGTTGCCGAGAAGCTGTTCTGTTTTACATTGAGATATGTAGTGTTGCTGTTGGTTTGCATATCGTTTTGGTGAAAAGTAGACGAAAAAATTTTAAAGAGTGTAGTTTTAGTTTTAAGCCCCACGCTTGGCAGACAGGTTGGCAATCGCAGTTTCTTATTACTTAAAGTTGTTATCAGAAAGGTGCTGATGCCCATCTCCTGTATACGTTTCCCGCTGTAACATCTTACGATACCCATGGGATGGTATTGGGCAGTGAGGATAGAATACGACTTTTGCCGCTACACAGACTTGCATAATTTCATCGTTAGCAATAAAATACCTGACGTAAAATACATTAACAATATTTATTCAATTAAAGTGTAATATTCAATTTTAATCGCATTTATATTGTACATACTATACAAAATAATTAATAACGCGGTTTAACCTTTAGCTCGAAACTAGTCCGTTACAGCGAACATTTGCATAGTTCACCATAGTTGAATTACTGGAAGTACCTACCATTCTAATTGTGTCTTTTAAAAACATATTTATTGTACCAGTATCCTTAGTTTGTATACATGTATTTTTAGTATGATACTGGCTGATACATTGCGCGTTGGTTTGGTCATGTAGAAAGAATGAATGAGGAAAGAGTGACAAAGCAAATTTATGTTGCAGAGGTGAACGGCAGAATCGGGAAGGGTCGCCCTAGGCGAAAGTTTATCGACCAAATTGGCGATATATTGAAAATGGGCCAAATCAAGAGTATCTTTAACCGACGAGCGTGTATGCGTAGGTATATGGATGTGGAGGAAGCGAGAGAGGTCTGTCAGGATCGTGCCAAATGGAAGTCCATAGTCTCTGCCTACCCCTCTGGGTGACAGGCGTGAGTGTTTATGTATGTATGTATGTACATTGCGCGTTGCTGCCACAGAAAAAATAATTGTCGAAATATCGTTTTAAATTTGAAAGAGTTATATTGTTTAATTAGGAATGTTAATACATTCATTGAAGTTGATTGATGTATAACTTTTAAATAAATTTGTCGATACGCGCGCTACCTATTGTAAGTTATTGTAAGTACTATGCCTATAACAAACAATAATCAATTTTTATATATTACATAATGACTATTAATTAAAACTACTTCCTCTGACATTAGTATTTAATAACAGACCTATTAAATCTTAAATTATATTCAGCCAATATCAGCCTACTATTTTAACGGATAATGATTTAAGTGGCATACCTAAAAAATAAAAAATGAATGTGGCTGCCATTTGCTCACATCTTTTTATTAAGTCCGATTCATAATTTCATAATAAGAACTTCCAAAAGTGAAGTTAACAAGTTCAACATCTACATCTATCTTCGTTTGCGAATTAAAATGCAAATGCGTTGTCAGCCGTGAGAACTAAGATAGAATGCCTCTTTTCCAGTAAAATAGGTCTCCGGTTTTCTACACTCACCATACGAAACATAGCAGCATTAAGCTGCTATTTTACGCTGGTATTCTGTGAGAGCGTGGGCCTGCCCCGGTCGACCCGACCCATTCGTGCTACAACTATACTATTAATATAGCTGCAGCATGGCTCTACCACGTAAAAAATGGCCATGGTATGGCTTCAATCCTATACATTAAGTGTGTAATGCTAGTACAATATGTACCTATATTTGTAACTGGATTCTTGGGAATTGCTCTAACTATTTATACGAAAATTTTATATCCGGATAATGTTTTATTTTCCATTTTTATATAGACAGGTTTCATCTATGAATAGTATATAATAACTTTCATTCAATATATTACAAGAGCACTTATTGAGAAAGTAATTTAAGCTTTTGGTTCCGAAAAAAGAACCTCTGTCCTGGGAACAATTAGCAAGAAACCCAGCGGAACTTTTTTTTAAACATTAATCTATACAAATAAATAAAATATACAGTATAATATTTTCTACAATAATTAAATCTATACAAAGAAATAAATTGAAGTGTCTGTTTGTAATGTCAAAATTACAGCTTTTTACTAAATGCATATGAAAATAAATAAGCTAAAACTAAAATACGATTTTTTTAATTTTTGTGTCTGTCTATCTAATTGTTCCAGCTAATCTCCGAAACGGCTGGACCGATTCTGACGGGATTTTCACTGGCAGATAGCTGATGCCATAAGGAGTAACTTAGACTAATTTTATTTTAGAAATATAATTAGGGTACCGCGCAAAAAAATAAAAACCCTAACTCGCGAGCGAAGTCGCGGGGTACAGCTATATCAAAATTTTTAGTAATAGCATGGCAGGGATCACCTCATTCCCGGGGGTTATTATCAATCATGTACTCTTTAGTAGTATAATATCCGCAACAGTTTTTGCTTAATAAAAATTTTAATCATTTTATAGACACTCGTACGTCCTGCATATTTTCTGCGACTTTGTCGTAAAAAAATAATTGCCCCATTTACTGACTCTTTGGAGTCGAGTCACTAGTATAACTAGATGACATTTTTTTAAAGGATAAGGCTGACAAGCGAGCACATAATCCACCTGATAGCAAGTGGTTGCTGTGGCCCATAGACATCTACACCTATCCTCGCCTGCGAATCAAAATGCAGATGCGTTGTCAGCTGTGAGGGTCGTGACGGAATGCCTCTTTTCCAGTAAAAATAGGTCTCCGGTTCTCTGCACTCACCATACGAAACACAGCAGCATTAAGCTGCTATTTGACGCTGGTATTCTGTGAGAGCGCGGTCCCTTCCCGGTCGTGCCGACCTATTCGTGCTACAACTATACAATTAATATAGCTGCAGCATGACTCTACCACGTTATAAAACACATGCCATGACATGAGAAAACTATTTTCTTTAAAATGTCGAGCAAAGTTCAATCACCCAGGAACTGTCGATTGAAAAAAAAAGGTGAATTTCCGCACAAATTACTGACTACGAATTTGAATTCCCTTATTACCTTTAGATAATATTTTCACATAAAATATTAGTATCATTGGTAAGAGATGCAGGAAGCCGATGGATGCAGATGGCTCAGGACAGTGCTTTGCGGCTGGCCTTGGGGGAGCTCTATATTCAACAATGAAGTTGAGATGGGCTGTAATGATGATCATGATGATGATATTATTGTCGAATTATCATCGCTTACTGTGTTTTGTCCAGTTCGACGAAAAAGTAACATTGCTCATGATACTAAGAAATTGATGTAGTTTCTCGTCACAATACATCCCTTGGCTATCGATGTAAATTATTTTATGAGGTGAAAGCGCAATCTGTGGGGGTAGCTATATATTCTACAATAATATGCTACTGAATTTTACTTTATAGGTATTATACTAGCGACACGCCCTGGCTTCGCCTGTGTAGGATCTATAATGTGGCGTTATTTTGGTTCAAGATAATCAAAGACAATTACCTTAATTTTTTTTGTTAATTACGTTTTATCAAACAAACATACTCCAAGGTAAAATATACCTTAGATCGCTCCTGACTGATGCTATCTGTGTAGTTTCATTACAAAGTGTTAAGCCATTGCGAAGATTAGGTCGCACAGACTGAAAGATAGACAGACACAAAAAATAATTAAAAATTGTTATTAATGTCTTAATGACATGCAAATAACTCCCTCACTAATATAAGGCAGTTACTTCGATATTACAGCCAATTTTAAACTTAATTTAAGTCTCTTCTAGTTAAATATTGGTTCACGTACAATAAAATGTCAACTAGTATGTCCCGATAGTTGCAACACGCACACAAATGTAGAATTTTTATGAGCGGTAAGCGGTTCCCTCCTTGTAACAAGTGCTTACATCAATGTAGTCGTCCCGTCGACAATTGGCGCCGTGGTGTTACTTATTAAATTTAATTATTACCTTAATAAAATAATCATATATAGAATATAAAGATACTTTTAATGTGATGTGACCTGAGTTTAATAATATTTCGATAGTAATATTTCACAATCTTATTTATATGACGTATTATATACAATTCGGGCAAAGTATATCATTAGTTCGAATATAAATTGAGGCAAACGTTTTACAGTATTAGTGCTTTTTTAAAAGGCAACCTGATCTAATTAAGATTTAAGCACTTACAATATGACATTTTAACTACCAAATAAATTCGTGTTCATTTTATTTAGATTAATTAATTTATTTATTTTGCCGTGTAGTGATGGAGTAAAAATCTACTACCCCAAGGTCATCCCGTAGGTGTCGCTAGAGGTGACACAAGGAAACTGTACCAGAAGATGGGCATCTGAAGCATATTGATTCTGATAACAACTTGAATTTAATAAAAAACTGCGGTTACTAAGTGTAACAACTGTTGCAAAATCCTCTTTGGGGAGGCCCTTATACACGTTTAAAAAATGAATGAATGAATTAATTAAAGTAAAAATGAGAGATTTAAATAATTTTATTTTTATCGATTCTTTTTTGTTTATTCGTTTAACGAAACAATATGTTAGTTCTAGAATTATAAATTAATAATAAAGGAAATTTTGGCTCATGGAAACAATGTGCATAGGCAGGTTGATATCGGTCACTGGGCCAATGTAACACAGCAGCATATCCGACCGGATCGTACAGTTGCAAGAGCAAAAGAAACTAATAAAACAATTACCCGACGGCTACAATGTTGCAAACCTGTCCTCACAGAGCCGCATTTGGCGCTAAACACTGGTGTTGTTTTTCACGTTACGGGAAGACTTTTTTTTTTAATATCGCAACAGTATAATATGTTACGACGTGTACGTAGAGGGGTAAAGATTACAGAATTATATAAAAAAAAATTTGTCGTTTCTTAAATGCATACTTTATAATTAAAAACATAACTTTATAATTAAAAATTTAAAATTTTGTGCAACTGACTTCAATATAAATTATTAAGAAAAACTCAAAAACTGTTGGTCAGACCTTAATCAAATTTATATGGGACCACATGACAAGCTTTGAAATAAAACAAGAATCATCGAAATCGGTTCACCCAGTAAAAAGTTATGAGGTTAACACACATAAATAAAAATCATACAGTCGAATTGAGTACCGTCATTCTCATTTCATTTTCATTCTCATTTCATTCATTCTCTCATTAACATTTAATTAAATAAATAAATCAATTTTATAAGTTGCAAAGTATTCTATAATTCTTATTACTTATTTAAACTTATGTTTTACTCTGGGCTATTTATATATAAAATAAAAAAAAAATACACAAAATTTTTGAGCTAGCTAGATTAGAGCTACTTAAGCCCAAATACTCAAACGCTACTCAATTTTAAGATGCCGTTAAGTCTCGTGCTGTCTCTGTCACTTTAAGTCAAAGTGACTGTGACACCATAAAACATAACAATATCTTAAAACTGAGTATCGTTTGAATATTTGGCCATTATTCATACATGACAAAATTAGCCACCGAGTGAGGCCCTGGCGGTATCTTTTTTCTTTCGCGTAAAAGTATTCTAAAGTTGCAACATGACTTGGCACGCCAACGTCTTGTGTCAGTTCGATTAGCGAGGGCCTTCGCATTACTACAGGGTATATAAAATAAAAAGGTCAAAAATGTTGTCACAAAAAAAGTCCAAAATTAAGACTCCGCTCATGTTATTTGGTAGCGCTCATGTTAGCTTCATTACGGTCTGTGGGTCGGATTTTATTTCACCTGGATTTTGTAAAAAAACGTTTCATGTAGCGTAAAAGACCCCGCCTAAGAAGCCTTTATAAAAAGAACACTTCATATAATATACATTACATTTTAAACTTATCGTAATTATCTCTAGATATAGAAATCTAAAAGATCCCGCTTATGAAGCCTTCAGACATACCTCAAAACCTTAAAACGAAATTGTACAACCAGTGCGTGTTGCCAGTGATGACTTACGGAACTGAGACGTGGTTCTTCACTGCTGGCCGTATGAGGAAGCTCAAGGTCGCTCAGCGAGCTATGGAGAGGGCTATGCTCGGAGTTTCTCTGCGTGATAAACTTAGGAATGAGGATATCCGCAGTAGAACCAGAGTAACCGACGTAGCCCAACGGATTAGTAAGCTGAAGTGGCAGTGGGCCGGCCATATAGTTCGAAGAACCGACAACCGATGGGGAAGAAAGGTTCTCGAGTGGCAGCCTCGTACCGGTAGGCGAAGTGTAGGGCGTCCCCCAACGAGATGGAGTGACGACCTGGTAAGACATGCAGGAAGTCGATGGATGCAGGTGGCTCAGGACCGTGCTTTGTGGCATTCTTTGGGGGAGGCCTATGTTCAGCAGTGGACTTGTGAAGGGCTGTAATGATGAAATGATGATGAAGCCTTTACAAAAAGAACACATCTATATGATGTATACATTACATTTTTAACTTATCGTAATTATCTCTAGATATAGAAATCAATTGCAGTCAGTTAAGCTTGCTAAAACTCAAAAACGACTCGACGGAATTTTGATGAAAGTTTTTGTGTATTTAAATGGATCCCTAGATGGTTCAGTTTCACGTTTGGACCCGGGTAAGTTGCGTTTAAATCACCCGTGCGAAGCCAGGGCGTATCGCTAGTGTGTAATATTTATATACTATTGAGTTAATTTATACGTGGTAGAACCACGCTGCAGTTTTATTATGATTGTAACACGAATTTTATTTACATAAATATTAAAAGATAAATCGATATACATTATCAAGAAAGTGTGAGAGTGAATGCAGGAAACATAGTGAATGGAGCTTTGCACTCCTTTATGAGCAGTCGGAAGGTGTCTAACAAGGCTCGTTTGGCTGTGCATGAGGGAGTGTTGGTTCCGACAATCATGTACGGAAGTGAAAGTTGGGTATGGCTGAAGAAACATGAAAGCAGAATAAATGCAGTTGAGATGAGAGCATTAAGAAGTATGATAGGAGTTAAACTGAGTGATAGGATAAGAAATAGTGAGATAAGGAAACGTTGTGGTCTGAAAGAAGATGTAGTGACAAAAATTGAGAAAGGTATGCTGAGATGGTTTGGCCATGTCGAGTGAATGAATGAAGAACGATTGACGAAAAAAGTGTATAAGGCGAGTGTGAGTGAAAGTGTCGGAAGGGGTAGACCTAGGCGGACATTTCTAGACCAAATCAGGGACGTCTTGAAAAAAGGCCAGGTCAAGAGTACCCTAAACCGTAGAGCATGTATGAAGGGAATAATGAAAGTGGACGAAGCGAAACAAGTATGTAAGGATCGTAGCAAGTGGAAAGAAGTGGTCTCTGCCTACCCCTACGGGAAAGAGGCGTGATTATATGTATGTATGTATGTATTATCAATGACCCTAAAGTCTGGCGAGCTAAAGAACTTTAAATAACTTTTTTAAGGTTGTATGACGAACACTATTACGCGATAGAGCCACGCTGCAGCTATATTATGCTATTTTACCAGCGTAAAATAGCAGCTTAACGCTGCTGTGTTTCGTATGGTGAGTGTAGAAATCCGGAGACCCTTTTTACTGGAAACGAGGCATTCCATCTTAGTCCTTACGGGTAACAACGCATCTGCATTTTGATTCGTAATCGAAGATAGATGTAGATGTCTATGGGCCACAGCAACCCGTTACCATCAGGTGGACTGTGTGCTCGTTTGTCACCCTTATCCTATAAAAAAAAAGAATAAATTTTGAAAACTAATTCTTAAATTGCATTCAAACGAGTTTAAATAAATGTATGTGAAACATCGAAGATACTGAGTTTCGAAGAATCGCCTTGGCATCTTTCGAGATGATATTTCTCAGATCGAAAACATCGATATAAGAAATCAAGACGTGTGATCCATTACAGCTTCATTTAAGACTGATCGAAGGTCTGTCAGACCTACATGTCTGAACTTAATGGGTGCTTAATTTTATAAAAATGTCAGTTTAAAAAATTGCAACAAGTATGCTGTGTAAAACAGTGTTTTTTTTTTTAATTGCGTAAAAATAAACAGGATGTAGTTTGTGTATGTGTTATATTCTTTTTAACTCTCAGCGTAAAAAGATTTGTCAGTGTGTCTGTCTATGGTACTGTAGAGCACTTAAACGGGTGAACCGATTTGAGTTCGTTTTCTTTTTAATTAAAAGCAGACTTTCTAGCGGTGTTTCTTAGACATGTTTTATCAAAATGGGTTCAGCCGTTTGAAGATCATCAGTTCTTCTTGTTTCGGGGTTTTTTTAAATATTCAATTTAAGTTATTATTGTTAATTTTTTTAAATTTATTTCTAGTGACGAATCACTAGCTAAATTCAGTGAAACGGAATTTTATTTATGGAATAACAACGATGTGTGTCTGACTGTCCGTCACAGAGGTTTTTCTTTGAGCGTTTCACGTATCTACTAGTAAGTTTTTTTTTATAGAATAAGGGTGACAAACGAGCACACACGTCAATTTCATAGAAATATGATTAACGACCAAAATTTGAATTTGTATTTGACAATTGACAAATAATGCACCTTGTTGTTACCATGTCAAAAAGATTAGATATCTTTAGTCTTATTACTAGTATGTATGATTTTGGTCACTTACTATTTCTCAATGTAAAGTTGCAATTGGGCAGGTTTCCGCCAAGGTAGAGAATTTTTATTTATACTTCTGTACAGAAGCATATATATCAGACTAGAGTGAGCTCCATATTTGTATACAAAATTAATGAATTACAGAATGTATATTAAGTTTGTATTATAATATAATAATAAATATAGATTTAATAAGTTGTAAACCAGAAATTATAAAATATAATCAGATGTTATCATATTATCATCAAATTTTTGTAACACATTATTTTTAGATAAATGTAAATAAGTGTCCGTTGTATTGAAATAACGGTGGGGTTATTTGCATCCCATTAAGACATAAATAACTCCTTTAAAAAAAATGTCTGTTTGTTTGTTTGTTTGCTTGTCTGTCTATCTGTCTGTATGCTTTTCTGTCTATCTGTCTGTCTGTTCAGGCTAATCGAAATTGCTGAACCGATTGATGAAATTTTACGAAAAGATGAGAGCAATGCCGGGAGGGGATCTAATCTGTATTTTTATCCGAAAAAAATGTCATTAAAAGATTCTATCTAGACGAAGTCGTGGCTGATAGCTAGTTCACAAATAAACTATTTCTACTGTATTTATTCGCGTCGTGGAAACGCAATTATCAATTCATTTCAAAGCCACAATCCATATCTTATGCAGTATGGCACGGCCAAGTAAAGATCTCGTTAATACAAATGCATTTCTACTCACAGGTTTATCACTTAGGTGGTTTGAACCTGGGGCGGCTACTCTTTTCAGCTCATTCTTCTTCACTTTGTTCGGTATTGAGAATAGTTTCAGCATCCTACTCGAACTGCCTATTCATTTTGTTGAAGAATAGTCTATTTATTTCCTGGTGACCTGTTCACCATTTAGGCTTTAAATACCTACTTCAGGTACCAGCGATCCACAGACAATTTTTTCTTTTTAATAGCTATAAATCAATCCTAGTATAGCCATAACGGTTTTGTGGTGACAAAAATAAATAAAAGATGTCTCGTATTTTCATTTATTTTGCATGACACATGCACTCAACGTTTTCCGGTGTTTAGGGTAGTATTTTATTTTATTTATTTATTTTATTAGTTTTGGAAAATTTACAACTAACATTACACAGTGGTAGAGCCACGCGGCAGCTTTTGTTGTCGCACGGATAGGCCGGCTCGAACGGGGGTGGTACCACGACCTCACAGAAAACCAGCGTGAAGTAGAGGTTTACCTCTGCGTTTCGCTTGGTGAGCGCAGGTGGCCAGAGGCCCTTTTTACTGGAAATGAGGCATTCCATCTTAGTCCTCACGGGTGACAACGCATCTGCATTTTGATTCGCAAACGAGGATAGATGTAGATGTCTATGGGCCGCAGCAACCACTTACCATCAGGTGGACTGTGTGCTCGTTTGTCATCCTTATCCTTTAAAAAAAAATTAAGAAAATATAACAGAAGAACACACAACAAAAGAATTTTTTCGCTAAAATAAATTATCAAGTATTGTTGAAGGTATCTTTGAGCCAAGAATTTTCTTTGTGATTTTTTATTTTACCTGGAATTAACAAAACTGCAAGTTGCTGGCTGATAATAAAACCAAAGTGTGAAATGAAATAAAAATATAAACTATGCTTTTCATAACAGTGTCATTGGTTCTGTAAAAAAGTTGAGTAGTACCTATTAATCTATCAGCACATCGATTATGTAAGCAGCGATTTGTAATTATTGTTAAGTCGCCTAGAAAAATCACTCAGACAATTATTGAATTTCATTGTTTCTTATTGTAAATATTAAAACATTGTTTCTATTTAAATTAAATTATAGATAACATTCCTTAGCATGATATTATAAGATTTTCTTTATTAATCATGTTATACTTCAATACGTATTATCTATACAAATAAATAAAACTGAAGTGTCTGTTTGTAATGTCAAAATTACAGCATTTTACTAAACGCATATGAAAGTATATACGGTACTAATAACAAAAACACGATTTTTAAAATTGTTGTCTGTCCGTCTGTCTGTCTGTTTGTTCCGGCTAATCTCCGAAACGGCAGGACCGATTTTGACGGGATTTTCACTGGCAGATAGCTGATGTCACAAGGAGGAACTTAGGCTACTTTTATTTTAGAAAAAGAATTAGAGTTTCGCGCAAAAAAATTAAAACCCCAAATAACACGCGGGCGAAGTCGCGAGGAACAGCTAGTCTTTATATATAAAAATCAATTGCTGTCCGTTTGTGTCGCTAAAACTCAAAACCGGCTCGACCGATTTTGACGATTGTGAGGGTCCCTGGATGGTATTTCAAAATTGTGCCCGGTAGATGGCGGTGTTGTTAAAATCCAGAAATCTTCCGTGCGAAACCGGGGAGATCGCTAGTTGATATATAAATTGAAGAAAAATTCCACCTCATTTACACCCCGAAATAGGGGATAAAGTTTTTAAAATAAATACATATTTAGATGATAGTGAGATTGTGATATATCTTAGTATACCTACTCAAAAGACTAAGAAAAGTATTTTTAATAAAAAATTGAAGGTGACTTCAAAGAACTTTGTTACGCGATAGAGCCACGCTGTAGCTATATTATGGTTGTAACACGAATGGGTCGGCCCGACCGGGGTAGGACCACGCTCTCACAGAATACCAGCGTAATGCTGCCGTGTTTCGTATGGTGAGTGTAGAGAACCGGAGATCATTTTTACTGGAAACAAGGCATTCCATCTCAGTCCTCTGGGGTGACAACGCATCTGCATTTTGATTCTTAATCGAGGATAAATGTAGATGTCTATGGGCCACTGCATTCACTTAACATCAGGTGTACTGTGTGCCCGTTAGTCACTCCTATTCTATAAAAAAATCACATTCTCAAGTTGGGACTCGAATTCTGCTATACACTGTGTATTTGCACCGAAATTTGAACAAAAAGCAGACCTTTTTGTTTTATGGAAAGTTAAAATAATTTAAAGAATGTTTGGTGTCGTAAGAAATACGTTTGTTTTTTAATAGAACAACAATGACAAACGAGCACATATTCCACCTGTTGGTAGGTGGATGTTGTGGCCCATAGACATTAACATCAATTCTCGATTAAGAATAAAAATGCAGACGCGTTGCCACCCCTGATGACTAAGATGGAATGCCTCGTTTCCAGTTAAAAACGTTTCCGGTTTTATAAACGCACCATACGAAACACAGGCATTATGCCGCTATTTTACGTAGATATAGAGTATTTCTAAAGTTTCTGTCCATTTGTTGCTTTCTATTCAGTACATTGAAGCTGGATCGTTTTATTTCCAAAAATGTCATGACCTACGATGTGAAATACTGTTGCCGGAAACGGGGAGCAGTACCTATTACTAAGGACACACGATGATGGCAAACTCTATCTACACTGAGAGAGGTTTATATAGAATCGTGGACATTAAGGGGCCGATGAAAATAAATAAGATTAAGTATAGTGGACATTTAAGATGCTCAAGGGACGAGGTGGGACGACGGTGGGATCGACGGGGGGTGAGGTGACGGTTTCTTGAAGCAACACAGGGCGTACTAAAGCCGCGTCTCCACCAAAGTTTTGTTACCAACTGTTGTGTTACAACACGTGTTGGTAACAAATGTTTCTGTAATTACCTAGTGTTGGCAACAAAACTTGAAACAATGCCGGGAAACGTGTTACCATATTCGGCGGCAACATCAAAGGAATACGTTTGTTGCAAATATTTGTTCCCTCGGTGGAGACGCTTGTTGGAAACATTTGTCGGCAACATCGGAAACAAATGTTGATAACTTTTGTTGAGTTGTAAACAGTTGGAAACATAAATGTTCTCAACATTTTTGGTTTCATCCTTACATACCAAATGGTTTTTTTTTAATTTAAACCATTATTTCAATCTCTTAGGTATAACTCGCAACATTTTGTTACAATGTATCCGTGTATAAATATATAGGTATAAATAAAAAAATAAAAAAATCATTGAATAAAGTACTATTAAATGCAGAGTCATTAATATTTTTTACTATTTTAAAAGTACAATAACAAAAACTTTAATTACACCACTTCGTTAACTAGCAAACATGCCGCGAGCAGGTGGTGTTGTCTTGAATCTCGTTGATTTTACTTCGTTGCAACTTTTTCTCGCAGAACCGTTTTAATTATAGAAATGGCTACCTGTATCTCGCTGGCTTTCTTGCTGGTTCATCGCAGGACAGAGGTTATTTTTCCGAATCAGTGGTAAATTAAACAAAAGAGACTTTCACTGTGTGATATTTATAATCTATATTGAATAAAAAAGTTTCTATACACTTACTACACTACTTCTACACACTACTCTACAGACTGGAGCACAGGAGTGCAAACACTGCTATTTAGTTTTGACTGACAAATTTCAAACAAACTACAATTATAACTATTTCACTAGATTAGTCTAGTAAGATAGTTCTGAACCGGTATATAGCTATAACCCTAGGGATATAACTACATCACAGCTTTAACTATCTTACTGCGACATATACAAATAAAAAAAAACATAAAACGGTGCATAAAAGCCTAATTCTGCTCAATATAGTGAGCAGAATTAAGCTTTTATGCACCGTTAAATTAATGTCATGGGTGAGATTACTAGTGAACGTGTTATATCCCTGACACAATTATAATTTAATATAAGTCAAAATAGTATTAAGACTACCGTAACCATATGTCATAATTAACGAATTCTTGTAAGCATGTTCACGACACTTTATCATAGAGGAGCAGCAGGCAATTTATCTGATAAATTAATTCTGCTCGCTATATTGTTAAATTACGAGTAATGTCATGGGTGAGATTACTAGCGAGCCTGTTATATCGCTGACACAATTGTAATTTAATATAAGTCAAAATAGTATTAAGACTACCGTAACCATATGTCATAATTAACGAATTCTTGTAAGCATGTTCACGACACTTTATCATAGAGGAGCAGCAGGCAATTTATCTGATAAATTAATTCTGCTCGCTATATTGTTAAATTACGAGTAATGTCATGGGTGAGATTACTAGCGAGCCTGTTATATCACTGACACAATTGTAATTTAATATAAGTCAAAACACTATTAAGACTACCGTACCCATGTGTCATAATTAACGAATTCTTGTAAGCATGTTCACGACACTTTATCATAGAGGAGCAGCAGGTAATTTATCTGATAAATTAATTCTGCTCGCTATATTGTTAAATTACGAGTAATGTCATGGGTGAGATTACTAGCGAGCCTGTTATATCACTGACACAATTGTAATTTAATATAAGTCAAAACACTATTAAGACTACCGTACCCATGTGTCATAATTAACGAATTCTTGTAAGCATGTTCACGACACTTTATCATAGAGGAGCAGCAGGTAATTTATCTGATAAATTAATTCTGCTCGCTATATTGTTAAATTACGAGTAATGTCATGGGTGAGATTACTAGCGAGCCTATTATATCGCTGACACAATTGTAATTTAATATAAGTCAAAATAGTATTAAGACTACCGTAACCATATGTCATAATTAACGAATTCTTGTAAGCATGTTCACGACACTTTATCATAGAGGAGCAGCAGGCAATTTATCTGATAAATTAATTCTGCTCGCTATATTGTTAAATTACGAGTAATGTCATGTGTGAGATTACAAGCAAGCCTGTTATATCGCTGACACAATTGTAATTTAATATAAGTCAAAACACTATTAAGACTACCGTACCCATGTGTCATAATTAACGAATTCTTGTAAGCATGTTCACGACACTTTATCATAGAGGAGCAGCAGGTAATTTATCTGATAAATTAATTCTGCTCGCTATATTGCTAAATTACGAGTAATGTCATGGATGAGATTACTAGCGAGACTTTTTTTTTTATAGAATAGGGGGCAAACGAGCATGCGGCTCACCTGATGGTAAGTGACTACCGCCGCCCATGAACAACCGCAACACCAGGGGAATTGCAGATGCGTTGCCGACCTTTTAGAAAGGTGTAAGCTCTTTTCTTGAAGGTTCCTAAGTCGTATCGGTCCGGAAAATTCGCTGGTGGTAATTGATTCCACAAGGAAGTCGTGCGAGGGTGAAAACTTCTTCTAAATCGCACAGTGGTGGACCGCCAATCATCCTGATGGTATGGATGGTAACGCGAGTTTTGTCGCGATGTGAGATGGTGAAATTGAGCGGCTGGAATTAGTCCGAACAATTCCTCAGAGCACTCCCCGTGATAGATGCGATAAAATACGCAAAGAGATGCAACATCTCTACGCAGTGCCAGTGTATCGAGCCGAGTAATCGAGACTGTTATATCCCTAACACAATTGTAATTTAATATAAGTCAATACAGTATTAAGACTACCGTACCCATGTGTCATAATTAACGAACTCTTATAAATATGTTCACGACACTTTATCATAGAGGAGCAGCAGGCAATTTATCTGATAAATTAAACATTGCATAAATTTTCCGCACGTGCATTCTGTCTGCGCATGATACAAGCATTTATCAGAAGGATTTTTACTGAATGCGACGTGGGATGGTCCAAGTTAATAGCTAAAGGCTGTCTCGTTAAAAGTTTAAATGCTGCGTGTTATGTGGTTAGAATAATATTTCTTGTAAATTTTTTTTTTTTTATATAGTAATGAAAAGCGAATTTACAGTCCACCTGTTGGTATGTGCCTACTGCATTCCATATACACCTCCAGCCGGTTTTAAACAAAGATGGCTACAGATGCGTTGTGTCACCTCATAGGAGATAATGGCATAATGAATATATTTCAAATGAAATAACAGGTATGTTTTCGTTATGTTATGGAATAGTTTGCTGGAAGTTAATACATGTAGTATATCTTCAAAACAGATTTCTAGTAGTAACTAAATGAAATATTAATATAAAGACAAGTTTTTTACCTAAGACATATGGGTTACAAATCCAGGACCTTGGCCAAAGCTCCGAAATGTTAAATATTTTTTTTTATACAATAATCGGTTAAATCATAAAAAAAATTGAGATACCAATGAGTGGTGACATTTTCCTGCATTAGCTTTTTTTACGGTGTTAATAAGTCCCATGTGATAATCCAGGTGTTGGGAGCTTTTCAAGCAAATCCATTAATGCTTGATTAAGAAAAAAGAAACGTGTGGACAGTTCACACGCGATAGAAGCGAAACCTTCAAATGAAATGAAATATAAAACAAAAACATTTCACAGCAAATGATTTATCTAATTTGATAATTTTCAACCACAAGTGCGGCATAAAATATAAGATAAGTTTATTTTATAGCAAAATATATCTTACAATCCTTATTTTTAAATAAGTAGAGCCTAAATTTTAGTGTATTAAATCTAAAGAATATTTTCTTTCGACTTAAATTGCTTTGTCATAGCGACGTCTACTTTATTTTCTGCCGACTTCCAAAAAGGAGACTGTACTCAATTCGACTGTATTTTTTTTTGTTTTTTTTATGTGTGTTATCTCATAACTTTTTACTGGGTGAACCGATTTCGATGATTCTTTTTTATATGAAAGCTGATACTTCTCGTTTGGTCCCATATGAATTTGATCAAGGTCAGACTAATAGTTTTTGAGTTATTCTTAATAACTTATATTGGAGTCGGCTGTACCAAATTTTTAATTTTAAATTATAATAAAGTCACTTCATCGAACAAAAATTGATTGACTCTCATAATCCGTAAAATAGACACTAGATGACCTAAACACGACTAATTTAATATAAATCGGTAAGATATGAAATCGTGGATTGTTAAGAATGGTTTGGATATTATGATAATTTTATCCAATATAATTAATTTTATTTATTTGATAAATTTGTGATTTTTAATTGTTTATTTTGACAATTAAAAGTTATATTAACCATATATCGTGCTAAGAGGAGACCGAGATAATAGAAAACGCTTTATACTGTACTAACTGTGCTCCGTGGTTTTTCCCGCGTGTATTGTTTTTTTTATGGAATAGGGAGCAAACGAGCATGCGGCTCACCTGATGGTAAGTGACTACCGCCGCCCATGAACAACCGCAACACCGGGGGAATTGCAGATGCGTTGCCGACCTTTTAGAAAGGTGTAAGCTCTTTTCTTGAAGATTCCTAAGTCGTATCGGTCCGGAAAATTCTCTGGTGGTAATTGATTCCACAAGGAAGTCGTGCGAGGGAGAAAACTTCTTCTAAATCGCACAGTGGTGGACCGCCAGTCATCCAGATGGTATGGATGGTAACGCGAGTTTTGTCGCGATGTGTGATGGTGAAATTGAGCGGCTGGAATTAGTCCGAACAATTCCTCAGAGCACTCCCCGTGATAGATGCGATAAAATACGCAAAGAGATGCAACATCTCTACGCAGTGCCAGTGTATCGAGCCGATCAGAAAGAACTCGGTCGTGGACGATTCGAACCGCTCTGCGCTGGATGCGGTCAAGTGGAAGGAGCTGGCACTGGGGTGCCCCGGCCCAGAGATGAGAACAGTATTCCATGTGGGGCCGAACTTGCGCTTTGTAAAGTTGCAAGCGATGTGCCGGCATGAAATACTGTCTCGCTCTGCTGAGCACGCCAAGCTTTTTAGAGGCCAATTTGGCCTTCCCTTCCAAGTGACCACGAAACTGCACACTATTCGATATGTCGACGCCAAGGATTCCGATACTGGCTGAGGCAGCAAGGGGAGTGCCTTGAAACTGAGGATATACGACAAAGGGGTTCTTTTTAGCGGTAAACGCGCAAACTTGTGTCTTCTGGGGATTGAACTGGACTAGATTTAGTCGGCCCCAATCCGAGACTTTGTTAAGCAAAGACTCGACTTCAGACACAACTCGGCGACGTTTTCCCGAGAAATATTGGCACGGCCGGTATATAAGGCATCACCAGTGCTGTCGTCTGCATAGCAATGAATGCTACCAGTTAGCAACATATCATTGATATGAAGGAGAAACAGCGTTGGTGATAGCACGCAGCCTTGTGGAACACCAGCGTTGATAGGCTTAAGATCAGAGCTTGCACCGTCTACTACGACCTTGGTGCTCCGATCAGCAAGGAAACTGGTGATCCATTTGCACTATTTCTCGGGAAGCCAATAGGCAGGAAGCTTCGAAAGAAGCCCTTTGTGCCAGACCCGATCAAAGGCCTTCGCTACGTCCAAACTAACGGCTAATGCCTCCCCCTTGGACTCTACTGCCTCCGCCCATCTATGAGTTAAGTAGACTAGAAGATCACCAGCTGATCGACCCCGACGAAAACCGTACTGGCGGTCACTAATCAGCTGGTGATCTTCAAGGTACCTCATGAGCTGGCAGTTTATAACGGCTTCCATTATTTTGGAGAACAAGGAGGTAATGGCGATAGGCCTGTAGTTGGACGGGTCTGAGCGGTCGCCTTTTTTAGGGATCGGGTGCACCAAAGCTGTCTTCCATGAGTTCGGGTCTACGCCTTGGGAGTAGGAGTACCGGAAAAGACGCGTTAAAACCGGTGCCAACTCCGGAGCACACGTCTTCAGCACAATGGGAGGGACTCCATCAGGCCCACTCGACTTGCTGACGTCCAGGGAGAAGAGTGCTTTGCGGACCGAGCGCTGTGTAAATCGAACATCCGGCATGGAGCACTCACATCGCGGGATGGTCGGCGGTGTGTTCCCCCCGTCATCTAGAGTCGAGTTGGACGCAAAAAGAGAGCTCAACAGATCGGCTTTCTCCTTTGCGGCATGGGCCAGTGAGTCGTCCTCTCTGTGCAGAGATGGAAGAGATGACTGAAAGAAGTTCCCTTGGACAGCCTTGGCGAGAGACCAGAATGCACGGGTTCCCGAAGGAAGGCGAACTAGCTTCTCGCCAATTCTGCCGATGTGCTCAGACCTTGCCTTGGCAATGACGCTTTTGAAGGACCTGGAGGCGGAATTATACTTCTTTTTAAGAGCTCTGGTGTTTACATCCCGAGACGTTGATGCGTCAGCCCAGGCCTGGTAGCACTCCTGCTTATAGCGTGATGCTATTTTACAGGAGCGACCAAACCATGGCTGGGATCTGCCTCCGATGGGCACTACAGAGGATGGAATAAAAAGTTCCATACCCTGAAGTACCACATCAGCAACAGAATCGGCAACAACGCTGGGATCTTCCGGCGAGAAGCAAACCCGCCCCCAAGGGTAGGCTGCAAAAAAAGACCGCATCCCGTCCCAATCAGCTGACCTATAGTGCCAAACACGGCGGCAAGCTGTAGATCGCAACTGCGATTGGAGCGTGAGTGGCACCGTACTCCGGATCAGACAATGGTCCGAAGAGCCCAGAGGGGCATCGACGGAGACCTGATATCCGTCCGGATGAGAGGTCAGCAGAAGGTCCAACAGGGAAGGTACATGGTCTTCCACATCTGGGATCCGCGTAGGCGAAGTAACCAATTGTGTTAGACCATATGCCAAAGCAAAGTCATAGACAGATCTACCCGCATGATCGGTTAAACGAGAACCAAGCCATTCAGCGTGGTGGGCGTTGAAATCACCAAGTATCACGATCTCTGCGGATGGGACCTGTTCTAGCACGGAGTCTGCAGCCATTTGGACGTGGTCTATGAGTCGGTCTTTGTCGGCATTACCGCTATGGGACCTATAGAGGCACCCGTAGACGCGGGGATGGTCGTCGCTGTCTACGCGCAGCCATAGGATGGACAGGTCCGTACCTTCAAGGCTGCCGAGGCGTCGAAAACAGATGTCCTCTCTGACATACACGCAAACTCCAGCCCGAGGCAGAAACGAGTGTTCTAATTTGTACCCCGGGTAGGAGAGATACGAAGTATCAGCCGGAGAGGACACCTGTGTCTCGGTTAGAAAGAGCAAGGCCGGCTTAGCTATCTCCAGATGGTAGTGGACGGCGTTAAGGTTTGAATGAAGTCCCCTGATATTGCAGAAATCCACGGTAAACGTGGCAGGGGTTGCCTTTGTTTTCTTGCTCCGCTTGCCCCGAGCAGGTTTCGTCTTGAGCGGAATTTTGCCCCCCCCCCAGAATACGCGGGGCAGCCTGAGCACCCACGCCCAGGAGTGGAGTAGTTTGGTCGTGGAGGCTCAGCGAGGGATTCTCCAGGGGTGCTGGTACCCTCCTGGGGTAGTCTTTTATTTAATTCCACTACCATGTTGATGGGGGGGGGGGGGGGGGAATTGGGCCTCCGGCCACCTGCACTCACCAAGCGCAACGCAGAGGTAAAAACCTCTACTTCACGCTGGTATTCTGTGAGGTCGTGGTACCACCCCGGTTCGAAATGGAGTTTTGTATCCAAAAGTCAGAAATAATAGAGCACATGCGATGTCGAGAAGGTCGAGATAAGCACTAACCATATTATACAATAACCAAACACGAATTCATACAATGGAGTATTTGTCGATCATTTTTACTCACATTAATCCTAAGCACCGTTTGTCTCGCTCACACAACTTAGAATAGGTCCAAACAAGGCGAGCAGGTAGTAAAGTAAAATTTTCACAACGACAAATGTACTTACCTAATAAAGACATGCAATGTTAAAAAAAACTATCTGCCAATAATTTTGTAATTTTGTAATGAAATGCCTACTTTTACACATTAACGGCTATAGCTCAGTAAGTAATGACATTAAGTACATAGTATGCTAATGTTGTAGAATCCTTATGATATAGGAAAACTTTTTAAATGGTTAGCCACACAGATACTGTACGTTTTTTTTCACCACAGGTGTTCAAACTTAGCAGTTAAATAAAGTAAAAAAATTAAACTTATGTTTAGTGCAGTCCTGTAAAATACTACCCATAATAATTGAAAACTTTTAAGGGTAATTTAGAAACACCATTATTAGGGAACACATTAAAAGAAAAAATCCGATCTAGCCATTAAACTGCGGACGTGATAACCACAAATGTGAGCAGAAGTACGAATTTTCTGAATTTTATGAAACATGGCGTAGACCGCGAACCGTTCGGGATAGAATTTTTTTTTAGGTAACTGAGGCCACTTCCCCCCTGCCCGAACATGTACGTACCAGATTATCCACCATTACTGGGCCATCCTGTATATATATATATATATATATATATATATATATATATATATATATATATATACACACATATATATATATATATATATATATATATATATATATATATATATATATATATATATATATCTAAGAAACCACTCTGAGAGCTTCTAACTTCCTATAGACGACGATATTATCGAATTTATGTTCAAGGTGGTAAAGTCACGCTGCAGCTTCTCACAGAATACTAGTATAAAATAACGGCTTAATGCTGCTGTTTTGTGTGGTGAGTGTAGAGAACCTGAGACTCTTTTTACTGGAAACGAGGCATTCCATCTTGGTCCTCAGGGGTGGCAACGCATCTGCATTTTGATTCTTAATCAGATAGATGTAGATGTCTATGGGCCACAGCATCCACTTATCATCAGGTCGACTATGTGCTCGTTTGTCATCCTTATTCTATATAAAAAAGAGTACGATATAACCATTGTGTAAACCTGGTGGTTTGCCGGTGGAAATCACTCCGCTACTGTGTAAAGTTTTTTCATTATGTTAATCTTTTGTAGTCTAAAATAAGGTAAAAGATAACGGCTTATAATCAACACATATAAATTTACACAATGGAACAAAACATAACAGACTAAACGTTTAACGTTTGCAAACGTCAAAGGAAAGTCAACCACGATTCCCGCGTCCTTCAATATCAGAGTTACACAAACGCACTGCCATAACAAGTAGATGTGATAGGAAAACTATGATTCTAATAACTCTGCTAATTACGAACACACACACCGACCTCACTATAAAATTGGTATTTTAAGTCGATTTAAAAGTTTTCGTAGCAGATCATATATGAATACCTATCTCTAATCCCACATGAATCAGAATATTGATAACGGTTTCCGAGATGTCGTTAAAATATGGCGTCAGACACATAATTTATGATTCTCTTTGTGCTCCGAGACGTTGAGGGCGAAACTTTTTAACGTTCTACGCTTTACGAGCGACCTCGCGAGTGATTGTGATTTAATGACGAGTATAGCTTAATTTTTTTTTTAAATGGCGAGTATTTAGATGCCTTTATCATGTATATATGACTTAATTTGTATCAAACTAGAGCCCAATGACTTCGTCAATCTTACTTAGCGGTACCATGTAGCGACATCTATGGAAATATATTAAATAAAAAACGATGTATTTAGCGCGTCAAATTTTCATATCGATATCATCGCAACCGCTTCCGTAGATAGATAATAGATGGCGCTAGAGTAGTCAAGTGAGCTCGGCCACGGTCCTTATTGCTTTGTAAGAGAGATTAAGTAAAATATAACATTAAGTAAGAGTTAAAGTTACAGCCTATACATGTACTACTATTGAGCACAGACCTCTCATTTCTGAGAGGGATTTAGAGCAAGAAAACGTCAACCACGCTGCGTTGCCCCAATGTGTTGGCGAACCTTATATGTCTTCGAAATATTTTGTTTTTTCTTATATCCGAAACATGTAGGTTTCTTCACGACGTTTTCTTTCACCGCCGAGCATGTGGTAAATCAGCACTTATAATTGCAATTAACAATATCATTGGTGCCGGCGGAGATCGAAACCGAGTTGCGCACGTGCATTGAAATTTACAGCGAGTGCTTAATTCCTGAGCTACCACGGTTCTATTAATATAATATGTATATATACTGTACCATTTGTAGCTTTCTATTAAATCTAATATTTTTAATTTTCTAAAGAAAAACATGCTACTAATCGAAAAAAAAAACGTGTTCTTGCTCTCCTGACGTTTTTTGAAAATTGAGGTTCGTCCCTTTGCGGCGGTGGCGACGAATTGTTGCGCGGATTAATGCTTAATGAGCAAACAAAAGGGTTCAGACATATCATTTTTAAGTTACCGAAGGGTAATAAATAATGAAAGGCGAATTTATTTCATTTTTTTGTTATTTAGATACTTATAGCGAAAAAAGAATTAAGTAATAATTTAACTACAGAAGTAATACCTAAGTATTTTATTACAAAACTTAGTTGAAATTTACTTCACTACCCTTACATGCCTATACTTGTATTTTGTTACTAAAATATTTTAAGTTATAATAACACAAAATACTGAAATTAAAACTTTGTTTAGAAGATTTTTAACTAAGTAGGTAGAATACGATCACATTTATGTTAGGAAACGTATTTAGGGATTTTTTTATACTTTATCTACTTATTTCTTACGAGCAAAGCATCGCGATTCCCCACGAACGGTTGTTAGCGTTGGGCATCACAGAACTCACCTACTAGTTAATATGGTCGATTATAGTCAGCATAGGTACTTTACCTAAGTAACTTACCATTTCGCAATGTATTTTTTTACTCTTTATTAACAGCCCTTAGTAACTACGGAAAGTCCGTTGTGACGTAGGAAGGAGAAAAGATGCAAAGTAATACGGACACTCGCGAGCAGCGATAAAGTTTTACTTAGCTTGGGTGCGTGATTTATCTTATTAATAATAATTATGTAGGCTATTAAAACGTCGGCAAACAGTCAACATCAAAGGAGTGCAAATTCTGTACGTAGTACTATTTATTCTGTAGTTCAAGTAACAATATGTGATGATGGATTCTCTTTCGCTACGACCACATGACGTGCTTATAACCCCGCTAAACTACTTGCTGAGTATTGAACTGAAATAACTACAATTGTTTTAAAACGTCACCTTACAATTTAATAAAACAGTATATGTTTCCACAATTCTCTCCGATTATCCTATTAGTAATATTAGACGATGTTTCTCAAATAACTGGCAATTATGTTTAATAATATCAGTGTAACGGTGCACATGATTTACATAAAACGGGCAAATGTTTGAGACTGACTGTAAACACGCTTGAGAAAGTCAGCGAACGTTTATCGGTAGATCTAACCTACTGTTTAACTTCCACCTGTGATCTTTTAAAAGGGTAAATGAGTTTTAAAATGTTAATATAAGTAAGTTTTGCTGCTTTTAGAGGAAGTTTTTTTTTTTTTTGATATTAAACTTAGATAAGGAATGGAAAAATGTAGTCTATGACTTACGGCACTTCTTTTTAAACTTACTTTTCTTTTTTTTCTTTTTTACAGTTGCAGTTTCACGCCTCTTTTTATATATTTATATATATTATAATCTAATTTTTATCTAATATATAAAAATTAACATTTGTTTGTTCGTAATTTATTCGCTGCCGTACCGTTCATCAGATTGCGCTAAAAGTTTGTCAACTTATTGCTTGCACTTGCGCGAAGGTTATAGGCATAGTACAATTAACTTATAGGTGGTGCGTCACCATTTTATTTGAAAGTCCTATTATATCATCATCTATATTATTCTTAAATAAAGAATATAACTTTTCCAAATTTGAAACGATATTTACACAATTATTTCTTCTACGGCTGCTAGGCGCCTTGTACTAGCTAGTATTACATAATCGTTGGGACGACTGTTAGTAATCGTGTAATTTCTGAACGACTTATTTATCGCTTGTGGCCACATTCATACAATATATTTGTTTTGATGAGACGATGGTTCATAGATTTGCCAGGATCAGGTAGATGGTGTTATAGTAAAGTTATTAATAAATTTAAATTCTTTAGTAATGTTAATTAAGTGACAAATAAAATATCCCAAAATCTGAAACCGAGGAATACGCTCGCACAACGCGAATAAGTAGAATTAAGTTGCTGTATTTCATATGGTGTGTATGTAACAGACCGGAAGATGGTTTTCACTGGAAAAAGACACCATAGTCCTCAGGAGTGACAATGCATTTCTTATCGAGAATAGGTGTCTATGTGCAAAACATCCACTTAACATCAGGTGGACTGTGTGCTCGTTTGTAACTATTCTATAAAAATGTAAGTGCAAAAACAGAGGCACTCATCCTACTTATCCGAAGTAACTAATGTTTAATACGATAGGATTAGAGGTAAGCTATAGGATGTCGTGATAGCTCGGGGGCTTAATGCTCGTGGTAAATATCATTGAAGGCGAGCAAGCCGGGTTCGATCCCCGCTAGCACCAATAAAATTGTTAATTGCAGTTAACACGTAAGCTGGTTTACCAAGTGTCGGTGAAAGATGAACCCACATGTCTGAGAAGTTAAAAAAATATTTCGAAGACATGTGAAGAACACTGAGAAGAAATGTGAGAAGGCCAGTGTCCAGCGGTGGGTAAGGTGTAACTTATTTTTTTTTAAACTTCTGAAAACTGTTTGTTATACGGAGCCGTAATTTTCTTACGAACAAAGTCACGTTCACCTTACAAATATGTAGCAGTTTAATGCATGTAATTGGAATCACGAACAGACTAAATACGTTCAAAACACAAAAACTAATAATTTTGAGATGTTAAAGTATCGTCTTTAGTGTTCCCGTGAACAACGACTGGCAATAATAGCAGGCTGCTCTAATCGCAGGACGACGTACCCATTCAACCTGTATCTTATGTTCATTATACAGTTTTTATCCCCCAGGAAGAGGGTAATGTTTTTGAGTGTATGTTCGTAAGTATGTAATATTTCTTTGGCACATTCTGTAGCCTTAACAATTTGATGGATTTTAACATATGGGGTATCTTTAGACTCGTCTTAGTTGTGGAAGTGACGTCGTGTATACAATTTTTCTCTTTTCAATGAACTTTTTTACGCAGTTATAGTTTTTTTCTGTTTAAACCCTTGGAAACACTAATTATTTCAATAAAAATGAACTAAAAACTAAAATTAACATACAATCGTACACCCGCGGTATTGTGTCGAGAATAAAGTGCAGAGAAAAATATTTGTTTTTAATATAAATTTAAGTGACAAATGAACTTTAAGTTCACCCCATTGTGAGTGGTTAAAATTAAGAAAGAAAATGATCGACATTATTATAGGTATTATTTAACTTAAACTGCTCCTCGGCGGTCCAAGGACGCACCCGGAACCTAGTGGGTCAAGATAACGTAGTGCCCATTATTTATTCTATTGGCGTTCTCCACTCAATGCGGTTTGAAATGTATGTGGGAGTATATGGCAAATTATTGAGTCTGTTGGGAAACGGAGTGTTTTTAAATATAGATACAGGTTACGTTGGAAAAACGATTGCTCTGCACATTGTATCGTGCAGGAATTTATATCTGGCATAGAAGGCCATTTGAGGAAAGTCCTAGAAGATTATCTGACTTGCGATTTTTGGAACGAAGTTCCTTATCGCACGGTACGAATTTGGCTAGGTGAGCAAAAGTATAAGATTTTTCCGTCACGACCCCCTTTCTATAGTGCGAGCGAGATGGAATAATATCCATCTCCCTCGCACTTTTTCTTAATTTGTCATGAACGAAATATTAAATGACGCTTTTAATAGCCGCTAGTAATTCATTTGCTTCTATTCGTTAATCAATAAACCTAGCAAGCTAACAGCATAGCAAAGTGGCGAAGCAATCAGCTTTGTAGCGGTTTCTAACGGTTGCCGTTGAGCAATCAGTTTCAAAATAGGAGGTTCAGATGCCTGGTTGATCAGTAATCGATTGCTGAAAACAGAATTTGAAAATTCGAAACCGTTCTCGAGATAATCGTGGGACAGACGGACAGACGGACAGACATCGTGAAATCAATAAGTGTCTTCGCAAGCTTCGCCACTTAATAATATAATACGTTTATCAATAATAATATACTACGAAAGGAACTTCGTTCTAGCCGAGTGTTCCACGACACTCACGCATGTTTTTTTTAAATAAAATTGAAGTGACAAGCGAATTTACAGTCAAGCTGATGGGTAAGTGGCTGGTACAAATCATTGACACCTGCAATCAATTTAAAACAAAGGCTATGGATTAACAAACTTCAAACAAAGAAGGCTAAAGATGCATTGAAATCTCCGAGGACCAATATGGAATGCCTCACAGCCTGTAATTTTTCAGGCTCTCTATAAAGCCGCGTCTCCACCAAAGTTTTGTTGTCAACACAACAAAACATGTTTCCATTTTCGGCGGCAACATCAAAGGAATACGCTCGTTGCCAACATTTGTTCCCTCGGTGGTGACGCTTGTTGACAGAAACATTTGTCGGCAACACGTGTTGACAAATGTTGTGTTGACAACAAAACTTTGGTGGAGACTTGCCATGGAAAACGCGTTGTTGTTTGCGGTCAGAAACAAGTAATATGTTGGTACCTACCCCCGATTCTCGGCACTCGCCATACGAAATACAGCTTTATTGCAGTGTAGGGTGGATCTACCGTATAAAAAGCTGACAGATCTACAGATATAAATTATGGCAGATCTATGGATATAATTAAAATCTGACAGCTAAAGTTACGGGCGAAATCAAAAAAAGGACAGGTATGTACAGACATTCAACATACATAAAGACAGACATACGTATACCCTCCTTTTGGATTCCGCCAAAAGTCAGGAAAATTTAGTGTTACTGTATAATTACAAGTAAATATCAATTACGACTAGGCAAAACGTTGAGCGAAACAATAATAAATAAATTAAAATGGGCATTTTTTTTTTATAATTACTTTTAACATACCGTAACTTACAAGAATGAGTACAGCACAGTCGGCCATTAAATCAAAGAGTTATAAATAAAGAGTATTATAAATAGTTGATTAAGGCTCGTATATATCATATCACAGAATAAATAAAACGCTATTAAGTAATAAAAAGATAAAATAAGTATTTCGTACAGTATTCGCCTTGACCTCAAAATTATCAAGTTCGGCGTGTGCGTACAAAATCGTTTTACCTCGTTCCTCTGCAGTATTAAGCTACGTAAATAATATCAATACGCAAAACCAATCAGTCGGACATGGGCGTATATAGTATGTCATTGAGGTCATTGGCATTCACTGAACCTATTATTTAGAAAAAAAGTGACAAAAAGTAATACATTTTTATACGTGGTAGAGCCATGCTGCATTAGTAGTGTGACCGTAGGAAGGAAAAGGGGAGATCTCCTGCCGGGCAAGGTGTTCTGCCCGGGGAGCGGCCAAGGCTCCTAGTGGAAGTTCGGAGCTATTCTATATATACTGCTTTAACTTCGGAACTTTGTTAGCGCGATTTAGGCTTCGATGAGTTTTGGCGTGTGGCGCGACGAAAGCGCCGCCATAGTGGTATAAAATAGGCCATAAAAGAATTTCCACCATGTTAATAACTGTGTGTGGAGTTTTAAGTCTTTTATCAAAAAATAAGCAACTAAAATATGTTGAAATTTAGATAGCACAAGAGATCTATTTTAGAATAACTTTGTACTGAAAAAGGGAAATACGTTAGATAACTTCAAACCTTCATCATGAATAAATGACGGCGACACGATAAATGTAAATGAGAATACATACTTTGAAATATGATAAATAATTTAAATAATTTTTAACTTGGTAGAGCCAAGCTGCAGCTATATTATGGTTGTAGCACGAATGGGTCGGCTCGCCCGGGGCAGGACCACGCTCTTACAGAATAACAGCGTAAAATAGCAGCTTAACGCTGCTGTGTTTCATATGGTGAGTGTAGAGAACCGGAGACTCTTTTTACTGGAAACGAGGCATTCCATCTTAGTCCTCACGGGTGACGACGCATCTGCATTTTGATTCTTTATTGAGGATAGATGGGTCTCAGGGTCTATGGGTCTCAGCAAGCACTTACCATCAGGTGGACTGTGTGCTCGTTTTTCACCCTATCATATAAAATATAATAATAATAAACAAGCTACTAAAACATCGCAATTTCTGGTGAGTGTTGCTGGACTGTCCCAGAAATAGAGTAAGTAATGTTGTTCGAGTTTATGTGGTACGTATGTACGAGTATATATGTATGTCTATTTCTTTTTCACGGCCTGTAGTCTAAACGTCTGGATCGATTTTGACACTGTGTTATTAGATTTGTCCTAGTTGTGGAAGTGACATAGGGTTTTAATTTGATGTGGAAGTGACATAGGGTTGGAAGTTTTTTAAGCAGTCTGGTTTTTAGTTAATGTTTTAATCATTGAACTTGTTCTTTGAATTTGCCTTCGGCCTAACCGATAAACTGTGTTTGCTATATTTAAAAAGTTCACTTGAGTTTTGTTATAAAGTGCCATATAGCTCAAAGGAGCGACTACCAATGGTGAAGAAAGGTTCTTGGGTGGCTTCGTACCGGTAGGGGAAATGTAGGGCGGCACCCCACTAGATGGTCGTCTGTCTGTCAGGGGGCTGTATTTCATGATCCGTAATAGGTAGACAGTTGAAATTTTGTCAAAAAAAAATTTGAAATGTATTTCTGTTGCAGCTATAATAACAAATAATAAAAATAAAAATAACTTAATATTTAACGGGAGCTCCCCTACTAGAACCGTGTGGGATGGTACGGAACACTTCATGCGCGCGAGTGACGAGAAATGGAGTATTTTTACTGGCACCGGGGCATAACGTCGGTGCTAACCCTCAGGGACGACATCTGTAATTTTTACTCTTAAGGAGGATAGACGTAGGTGTCTGTTTGTCATAGCATCCTCTTTCCGTCATAAAAAACAAGTTTATGTGAATGATATCATACGGAGAAATGTATTGATTGTAAGGGCTTAAATTACTTTTGCTTATACGGGCGCGTGTTACTGCAACGGAAGACGAGACCTCGGTAATATTTCGGAGAAGACTTGTTGACCCTGACAAAAATATTTATATATTTTAATTTACAAATTTCGAATCCAAGATGCGTATTCTGCAAACAGAAAACACAAAATTGCTGTCACTTTTATTATAGCATATTTTAAAATGTTTTACGTATCTGATAACGTCGGAACTTATCGAGTAATGTTACAGAGTCCAAAATCGTCAAAAACATATTTAAATGTTCGACATTGGTCCACGTTATTATTGGATATCGCTTGTGACGTAATGTCTATTACATATCGCATTTGGTCTGATCCTATTTAGGAGGTGAGTAAAATTTGTAGTCGTGGTGTGTAAGCACCACGGCTGGGCACAGGTCTCATCTCGATAGAACAGTTAGTCCTCCGCAATGCTCCAATGCGTGTTGGCTAATTTCTCATGTCCTCAAAATATTCTACTGCTCAGTCATGCAGTTTTTAACATAATGATATTCCTTTACCGCCGAACATGTGATTAAAAATAATACTTGAAATTGCATACATACGAGTATCATATATTTCGTTCAAGTCAAGTTCGACTCGGCTATGTTGTATATATGTGTATGAATGTATTGATTTATGAAAAAGTTACACACATTCACACAAAGATTTGTTTACTTTTTCTGTCTCTTTTATTATATAAAACGTGTCTTTTATATAATAAAAGACACGTTTTGATACGATTTAGGAACCTTCAAGAAAAAGCTTACTCCTTTTTAAAAGACCGACAACGTATCTGCAATTCCCCTGGTGTTGCAGTTGTTCATGGGTGGCGGTAGTCACTTACCATCAGGTGAGCCGTATGCTCGTTTGACCCCTCTCCTAAAAAAACACAATTTGCTTACTTAATGACAGTAACAAATATCTTTTTTTAAAAACTTTACCGCTAGGATTTTCTCCTGTATCGTGAGGGCAGTTTAGATACATAAATTTCATAGGGACAAACATCCAAATCCTGAACAATTATTTGTAGGCTATACAAATACTTGTCCCGTGCGGGATTCGAACGCGCGGCCATTAGCACTGCAATTTAATGCAAATCAACTACTCCACGGAACGGTCAAATCACACAGCTTAAGACAAAAAAGATAAAAATATCAAACAAAAAGGTCAATATTGAGTTGGAACGTGTAAAAAAAATATCACATAAGATATCAAAATAAGTATTGTGTTGAAAGTTATTCAATGTCCAGAGGATATAAGTATGGAAGTAAGCAGGGCTGCATAATTAACACACTCTTACAATGTCCTCCGTTTTATAGGTGCAGTTTTTATTTTTATTATATAGAACCATTTATAAATACACAGTTACAGGGTCCGACAAGTGAACGGCAGCTGTTCGATTCGTACAATCCATGCACCGCTGTACACCTAGCCGAAACAAAAAACTAAGGCCTTACATTATGCGAACAAGCGCGGAAGCACTTGTTGATATTTAAATAGGCTGATGTAACTTCTATGCAATAAGAATCGTGGCATGCCAGGATACGTCGACAGAGACATGAGAATAAGATTTTCAAGATGATCAAGTTAGATTTTGGCAGTCCTGTACCAGCGAACGCTGTGAGAATAACAACACCAGACCATAAAAATTATGCAATATATATGTGTAAATTTTTGTATATTCCAGGAGCTCATTTGTCCAATAGTGAACATTGAAGGATTTTTATAATTAAGTACTATACTCCTCCTAGATTTTTTGCCATCCTTTTTGTATAGAAACAAAGTTATTGGTTTTTTGTTTCCTGGTCTGGATTTTAATATATCCAATTATAATTGATTGCTGCAATGTCTCCATAGCTGCAGCCACATCTACCTCCGATACAAGTACATTTGTACGTAGGTCGTAGCAATATATTGTACGCAGATGGTAACTTTCGAATATACGGAAATTGTTAGTCAACCAAGGAGATGAAATGAATTGAACAATTTTTCATAAATTAAGTCATATTCAAATCGATCGATGTACATTCGCATTGGTAATATTTTGATTATAATATGATACCGTATGAAATTAAGGCCAGAGGCATGGCATCCATGGAACCTATTATTCAGAAGAAAACTAACAACATTTTTTAACAGTGGTAGAGCCAGGCGGCAGCTTTTGCTGTCGCATGGATGGGCCGGCTCGAACCGGGGTGGTACCACGACCTCACAGAATACCAGCGTGAAGTAGAGGTTTACCTCTGCGTTTCGCTTGGTGAGTGCAAGTGGCCGGAGGCCCTTTTTACTGGAAATGAGGCATTCCACCTTAGTCCTCACGGGTGAAAACGCATCTGAATTTTGATCTGTAACAGAGGATAGATGTAGATGTCTATGGGCCGCAGCAACCACTTACCATCAGGTGGACTGTGTGCTCGTTTTTCACCCTTATCCTATAAAAAAAAAAAAAGTAAAAATAAACAAAATACCAAGACGGTTCTGTTTTATTTGTTCGGAGTAAATGCGACTTGAATTTGCCTTTGCCTCGATCGATAAATTGTGTTTGTTACATTTTGAGAGTTTACGACTTTTTGGTATTTATTGTTTATGTTTTTTTAATGCGGGTCAGTAAACTAAAGTGACATTTAGCTCGAAGAACCGACAATCGATAGTTCTCGAACAATCGAAGTTTCTCGGGTAACAGCTTCGTACCAGTAATCGGAGAGTAGGGCGGCATTTCACTCATGTAGTGATGACCTGCTAAGACGTGTACGACGTCAACTGATATGGATGCGCGGTGGTTCAGGACCGCGCTTTGTGGCATTTCTTGGAGATCTATGTTTAGCAACGTTTCACTACTTATGATGGGTATTAATGATGATAATGATGATGATGGTAATATTATTGGTTATCTGTGTAATTCTTATCTCATACGGTTAGGAAATGGATAACTTTAATGATTTAAATTCCTTCTTTTAGAATAATTTTTGTTATTGTATCCCTAGCAATATAAATACAATTTAAAGGTCAGCAGTTAGTTAAAAAATTCCACATTCCATAAAAGTGACGCAAAAAAAACTATAGTTCACTATAAGGTAACTTAAATAATTTGATAGAAACGCTTTTATAATAAATATAAAAAATAAACGATCCAATTACGTTAGACACTAGAATGTTCTATTGTTTTCATCGTGAAGACGGATAATCCAATTTATGGTTTAAACAGGTCCATATTAATAAAATATAACAATGAACGTATTTTTATAGATTATAAAATACTAAACTATTATGAAGAATTATTCATAGTCAAGAAAAATTTCTTTTTTAAATTGCATATATTTGTAATTTGATTTTGATGACTTTTGTTCTGCTAAAAGTAGGGAACTTTGAAAGTTTAGAAAAATAATTTTTATGTCGACACTAGAGACACATTTATCGGTTAAGTAGGTGTTTGTCTAAAAAGACTATGTCGTTGTTTGTCTGTCAGCTCTTGTGTTTAAAATAATTAATGTCTTCGGTCAGTGCAATGTGTTCCTTCCATTCTGTAATCAATTTGTTCAAATGTAAAAAGGATAAAAAGGTTAAATGCCAGAACATCTTACATTTCGTTATTATAAAATGCCATACTTAAGAGAGCCGGAACATCAAAAGGATATGTCCAAGGATACCAGACGCTTATAAGAGATCACGTACTGCAATCGTCAAGCCGTCTGCACTGCTAACATGTCGCGACGCATAAATCTTAAAAGGTATTTATAGTTTATGATAAATCGTAAAAGGTGAGAGTGATCCCCCCAAAAACACGTAAACACGTTTTTTTAATCATATTCTTGCACTGTCATCCGAATTTGAGCTATAAGAATTCCCGCTGAGCTGGAAAAATTTCAAGTTTCCAGCTCAGCGGGATGTTAGATTAAAATCAATTACTAAATGTCGCCCGGCACAACAGATAGACAGACAGACAGGCAAACAAGAAAGTGACTTAATAAAAACGTGATAAAATGGACGAAGTTCGGTACCTCACGGCGTTTGGGGTTTACGTGTGTGCTGATAGTTGTCGAATATGCACGAATATGAAAAGGGACCATAATTAACTGTGCCCGTGATTTCATACGCGCAAACATGTTGTATCAAGACTATTCATTGTACTAAAATATGCAAATTAATCTCTTTTGTGTATTCGGTGTTATAACTAACTAGTTAAAATACGTACGCTCTGCAATAGCACGGCAGCCAAATTGTATCCTTGTACTGCGTGCTTTGTCACAGCATTCAAAGTCATTACGAATCAATGTACACAAAATATTAAAGAACATCTTCAAAAATATGAATAATCGGCAAAGTTCACGCTAATTCCTTAATAACCAACTAAACTCGGCATTAAAACATCCGCAGAAGTTTTACTACTGGCTTTAGGGCGAGCCGATCGTAAAACGGGACTTACTCGAGTAACTGCCAATCAGAACACGTAGACTCGTAAAAAGCGTGAAATAAACCACTTTAAATTAATGCAAGCCCGACTTTGCATAAGCTGCATCTCTAGTTTCCGATGAAACTTAATTTAGTTACGTTATATTAGTTCGCATGGCGCAGTTTAATCAGGCGAAACGTTTTGATAGTGCACAAGTTATGCGAAGTCGTATAAAACTTGGCCGTAAACGCTGAATCTACTTACTTTTATGATGGAGTCTACGGTGGGCGAGTGTTTCGTCGAAAATCGCTTACCTTATAACTCAATATTCTGTAGAGAGTTATATTATGTATTTCGCGAAATTGACGCCGGAAGAAAATTAATATAGCTTAGGCTTGGGTTCTATTAGCAGTTGCAATGAAACTCAGACTGCTTGTGATATTATTATTGCCGTCAGGCAAATTTCTGCGTTTGGTATAGTTTCCATAGTTCAAAATTAATCCCTTTTATTTTATTCTTAGTTATTTTCTTACTATTACGTGACAGTGAATTGGAAAATTTGTATTATTGAGAATCATTTATATTACCACGTTTTTATTAAGTCACCTTGTTTGTATGTATGCATGGATTCTTGCAATTCAAATTTCGAGCCCTTCCCGATGAGCTAGAGATTTGAAATTTTGAACATAGTTCGGAATCGGATGAGAATGTAGGAATATGAAAAACGTGGTATATTACATTTTTAGTACAAAATTAAAAAAAAATTGTTTTAAAAACCAAATAATAAGAAAAAAAGTGTCAGGTAATACAGGCCAAAATTAAATATTGAGCGTAACAGGTTGACTAACCCTAAAATACTTACTCATTTAGATTTGGAGACCAACTCAAAAGTACTAGGTGGAAGTCTTACTACCCAGTACTTTTTGAATAGGAGTCTGTCTGGGTAGGTTACACCGTATATCGCAGTGCTTACACTGCTGTGTGCCGATCTAAAGGGTATAGAGAGCCGGTATAGTTACAAGTTGTGAGGCGTTCCATCTTTGTCCTCAGTGACAGCAATGCACAAGTAGCCTTCTATGTTTGAAATTGGTTGCAGATTTCCATGTACTGGAGTAGCCACTTACCATCAGGTGGATGTATGTTTTCTTGTCACTTCCGTTTTATGTAAAAAAAAAACTATGTATAATATGTAAAATAATGTATGATAATAAAATGATTTAATTTTCTACAGACTTCAAAAAGGAGGTACTCAATTTGACTGTATGTTTTTTTTAATGTGTGTGAAATAACATATAGCTGACGTGAAGCACCGACGTTCTGGGAAGTCTGCAGTCTGGAAACATTATCAAGATCGTCCCCGCCATTACATCAAATTTGATAGACCACAAATCCTCGCAAAAGAACACCGATTTCTACCAAGGATGATACGCGAGGCTATTGAAATTAAAAAAAACATCCTACTTTCAATAGAGAAGATGGATGGGTGCTGCTATCTGCTTGGGATCCTATAATTAACAAAATTAAATCCAAACCCAAGCACACCACTGCAAGACTTCAAGATCTGTAAGTTCATTCTGCGTAAATCGAACCAAAATTAATATTAAAAAACTGAAGGTAGCCGGGCTAACTGTGACATCGGGACGTCAAACATCTCAGTTCCCCCCGTGAACATGGGTTGGTGTAAAGCACCCGAAACGTCGGGAATTAAAATAGTAAATTAAACGCGATAAAATCCGTAAAAAAATAGTTATATTCAATATAAATGACAGTTTATTTTTATGTTGTTTAGTTATAATTAATTTATTTCGGCTGTGAAATCTCGAAATTTTCGGTGTTTTAGTAGCCTTGAATTAATTTATTTTACTAAATACACTTTGCTCTGCCTTAAGCCGCGTATCCACCGAAAATGTTGACAACTTTTATGTTTCCAACTGTTTGCAACTCAACAAAAGTTACCAACTTTTGTTTCCGTTGTTTCCGCACCGAATTGAAACATGTCGCCAACAATGTGGCGAAACATTTTAGTTGACTACTTGCTGTCTGCACCAAAGGTTTGTTGGCAACAATATGTCTTCAAGAGACGATATTATGCAGGCAGCCGCAGTATTTATAATTTTATGCAAAAAAAAAAACAGAAGGATTAATATTGGGTACGACCAAGCCTTAAAGGAAGAAAAGTACATAGAGGGTTACTGTTAAATACTATGGGAAGATATGACTTGTTAGTAGGCCGCATTGAAGATGGACAAATCAAAAACTTTCTTCGTATGACTAACTATGATTTTGAAAGGCTGCTAAATCTTGTTGGACCATAAATAAAAAAATTGATACTAATTATAGAAAAGCAATCACACCTACGGAACGTTTATTAATTTTTATTATTATTTCATTACACACGTCCTATAATATATTATGTGAACGATATAAATTAATTAATGTTTCGATTAACTCGTTCGTCCACATGACTGACATGTTGCTAACAAATGTTTCCAACAATGTCTTCACAGAGGGAACAAACGTTGCAACAAGCGTATTCTTTTGATGTTGCAGCCGAAAATGGAAACACGGTTCCCGACATTGTTTACAAGTTTTGTTGCCAATACCACGTAATTACAGAAACATTTGTCATCAACACGTGTTGCCAACACGAAAGTTGGTTAACTTTTCTTTGGTGGAGATGCGGTATTACTAGTTTACTACCACAAACTAATTAGAAACACCTTACTACGCGCTCGGCTGTCGTCGTGAGTGGATTGTTGTATCGTTTGCTTACAGCAACGGTATCAGCCAGCAAAAATATCTGTAGAAATACAAAATATTATGTATTCTAAAGATCAAATTTGATTCATACATGACCCAGGTTATTATTTTTATGATCACAGATTTCTATTATATTATTTTGTCGCTAAAAGTACGTAGGATTTATATATAAATATACTTATACGTACCGGCAGGCAAAGTGTAGAGCCTCCCACTAGATGGAGTGACGACCTGGTAAGACATGCAGGCAGTTAATGGATGCAGGTGGCTCGTGACCGTGCTTTGTGGCATTCCTTGGGGGTGTCCTATGTTCAGCACTGAACTTGTTGGGCTGTAATGATGATGATGATGATGATGATACGTCCTAGATGTGCCGAGTTTAGCCTCGTTTTGTTAGTTATGATGAGACCTTACCTCCGGACTTGATAGAATGACCTAAAAGTGTACTTTGGTGAATGCTACTGGAACTCCTCGAAGAGTAGAACTAGATATGCCGAGTTTGGCTTCGTTTTGTTAGTTATGATGAAACATTACCTTTGGACTTGATAGAATGACCTGAAAGTGTACTTCTGTGAATGCTACTGGAACTCTTCGAAGAGTAGAACTAGATATGCCGAGTTTGGCCTCGTTTTGTTAGTTATGATGAAACATTACCTTTGGACTTGATAGAATGACCTGAAAGTGTACTCCGGTGAATGCTATTGGAGCTCCTCGAAGAGTAGAACTAGGTGTGCCGAGTTTGGACTCGTTTTGTTAGTTATGATGAGACCTTACCTCTGGAATTGATAGAATGATCTGTAGGTGTACTTCAGTAAATGCTACTCGAACTCCTCGAAGAGTAGAACTAGGTGTGCCGAGTTTGGCCTCGTTTTGTTAGTTATGAATAGACCGTACCTCCGGACTTATGCAGTAACTTGACGGCGTACTTCGGTGACTGCTACTGGAATTCTTTGACGAATAGAACTACAATTTAAATTTTTTTTCACGATCATAGTAAGCATTATGAGTCGTGCACTTTTGATTTTTCATTGGATTTTTCAAGCTGTTTTTTTAAATCGAAATTTGACATAAAATTATCGGAAAATTTGAAGTATAGGTTTAAGGAATTATAAGGTTTTTAGTGAAAACTTGTGTGTAATTAAACTACTTTAAAAATTTACGTATAACCATGTTATACGTAATTTTTTTTAATGCGCTTAAGGCATGCACAATTTGATTTACCAATTATATTTTCCTTTACCTACTTGTGTCGTTAGACATTGCTTTATTATATGATTTTCTGATTCTAGTTCAACAGGAAGTGTCGATAGATTTTGATGAGTGGGTATCAAAATATCTGACGAAAATGAAAAATGAAAAAAAAAAGACTTGAATTTTTTACACGACATTTGACATTGACATTTTCGTTCATCTTAGAATTTCATTTTAATTTCAACTTGACACAATTACCCGTTCCTGAGAATAATGTAACTGCGTTTTATGAAAGTTCATCTTATCAATATTAGATAATAAATTAATATTAAAAATGATGTTTTAATCTGCTAAATTTCGATGAAGTGCAAAATATTATATTTCAATTATTTTACAATGCAGCAATATAATTGATAAAATAGAAAATAATATAATATTATTAAGTGTGATTATAAATGGAAAAATATTTAATGTACTAAATTTTTTTATACAAACCATACGTCATAAAAAGATAATATTAGATAGGTACCTATATCAAATCAATTGATTAGTTCTTAATAGTCTAGTCTTTAATGATTTAAGGAAGCTAATAATAAAAAAAAATCTAAAAATGAACGGGTACCTATCAAGTTGTTATATGTATAGAGAAACACGATCATATTTCTAAAAGTTAAATATGTGCTACAGAAACACTGTTGATATGATTTAAAGTTAAATTTACAGCCTATATATGTCCTTCTGCTGGGCACTTTTGCTTGCCCTAAAAACCCTCTCATTTCTAAGTGGGTTTTAGGGCAAGCAAAATGTCCGCCGCGCTGCCCCAATGCGTGTTGGCGAACTTCTCGTGTCTTCGAAATATTTTTTCTTATTTCTCAGACATGCAGGTTTCCTCACGATGTTTTCCTTCACCGCCGAGCACGTGGTAAATCAGCACTTAAAATTGCAATTAACAAATTCATTGGTGCCGGCGGGGATCGAACCCGGGTTGCTCGCGTACCTACTGTGAGCGTACAGCGAGCGCTCCTTGCTATGATTTAGTGATGCGATAATTTACATCATGCTATAAAACCTTACTAAGGATCTCTTAGTATAATAGTAATTTAAACTTATTATATTAATTTTATTCAGTTGATTAACTTTCCAAGGTACTTTTTGTTTTAATAAAACTGAAGAGACAAATGAACTTACATTCCGTCTAATAGTACAAAGCAATTCTCGTGTATTATTTACAGATTATAACAAGAATAATGGAATGAAAATATATAAAAAAAGATCATAAATCCAATAATAAAGTATCCATAGCCCGCGTATTTCGCTGAAGCTATTGGCTGCCTCGTTGTTCTAGTGGTTGTAATAGTGCAACTGTTGATCGTGAGGTCTCTGGTATGAATCTCGGGTCAGGGTAAAAAAAATTAGTTATTGAATTTTTCCATCAAGATATCCTCAGTAGCTGCCCGGAGTCATGCAGTTGGCGGTGTCTCACCCCCGTGGCTCGGAAAGCACGAAAAGCCGTTGGTCCTGCCCCTGATCCTCTTTCCGGTCATGTTTGTTCACCGTTCCATCGGACTATGAGGGTGAGGGGATAGAGAGTGCAACTGTGCTTGCGCATACACTTGGGCACTATAATCCTGCAGGTGGTTCAGGACTGTGCTTTGTGGCGTTCCTTGGGGGAAGTCTATGTTCAGCAGTGGACTAGTGAAGGGCTGTACTGATGACTAGCGATTCGCCCCGGCTTCGCACGGGTCATTTTTTGATCTCGACTTCGACGTCAACTACCGGCTTCACTTGTGAAACAATACCCACAACTCACAAGAAATTTCATCAAAATCGTGCAAGCGATTTTTGTCTTTTAGCGAGACTAACGGACAGCAATTGATTATATTATATATAAGAAATATTGTATTATATTAGTATTTGTCTGTATTCTATATGTTACTGTAACGTATAACTTATGTTATATTGTGTATTTTTAACGATTAAATATATTATGCACTAATTTTGTCTTATTAACGTATTTTCCTGTATGGGATATGTCATATGTCTACTGGAAAATATTATGTCAATAATTTTTTTTTATAGAATAAGGATGACAAACGAGCACACAGTACACCTGATGGTAAGTGGTTGCTGTGGCCCATAGACATCTGCATCTATCTTCGTTTGCGAATTAAAATGCAAATGCGTTGTCAGCCGAACCGTTTCAGTAAAAAGGGTCTGTGGTTCTCTACACTTATCATACGAATACAGCAGTATTAAGCTGTTATTTCCGCTGGTATTCTGTGAGAGCGTGGTCCTTTCCCGCTCGAGCCGACCCATCCGTGCTACAACTATAGTATAGTTACTATACCATTAATATAGCTGCAGCATGGCTCTACCACGTACCAATTGAATATGAAGTATTTTTGCACGAACTCAGTGTATGATTGTTTTTGTGTCTTGTCGTGTGTACACAAATAAATATATAAAAATTCTGAGTTTTAGTGTAATGAAATGTCCGCTTTGAAGCCCCAATGCGTGTAGGCGAACTTCACATATCTTCAAAATATATTTTCATAATTTCTTAGGCGTGCAGGTTTCCTCACAGTGTTTTCTTTTACTGCGGAGCACGAAGTGAATCAGCACTTAAAATTTCAATTAACAATTATTTTGGTGCCGACGTAGATCGAACCCCCGTTGCTTGCATACTGTGAAATTTACACCAAGCGCTTACCGCTCGAGCTAGCCACGGCTTATGACTGACACGATATTGGTAGAATCTTATAACAGTTGTCAAAAAATAATAATAGGAAGAAATTAATATTTAAAGTCAACAATTATTAATATTTAAAGAATGAAGTTTCATAGTACGCACTTTTTTATAGGATAGGGTGACAAACAAGCACACAGTCCACCTGATGGTAAGTGTTTGCTGTGACCCATAGACATCTACATTTATCCTCACTAAAGAATCAAAATAAAGATGTGTCGTCACTCGTAAGGACTAAGATGGAATGCCACTTTTCCAGTAAAATGGGTCTCCGGTTTTCTACACCAAACATACGAAACACAGTAGTGTCAAGCTGGCATTTTATGCTGGTATTCTATGAGAGCGTGGTCCTTCCCGGTCGAGCCGACCCATTCATGCTACAACTATACTACTAATATAGCTGCAGCATGGCTCTACCACTTGTAGCTCCTTCAGTGATCTACTACATTACCCACTAAAAACTTTCCAACGTCTTATAAGATGTAAGGTGACGAGCTGCGTAGATTAATTGGATATTCAAGCGATTTAAGAGACGATAGCTGTGTTATGGCCGATTCAATGAAAGTACTCGTATCAATCGTTAATAGCCAATGTGAGTTGTGGATTACTGATTATATAAATAAATGGCCTAGTTAAAGATTTACAAGCCGAATGAAGATTTTAGGTGATTCTGCGTATCCTCTACGTCAGTCTATAGTACAGATAAAAGCAAATATTATTAAAAATTAATCGTTTAATAAAAAGTAAAAAGCGACTGCAAAAGCTAAGATGAATAAAATAATTTTCACAATATATCATCAGAATTAGGTGCTAACATAATGTATGTATCAATCGCTTTAAAGCCGAGTGAGGTTGTAAATCACTTTTAATGAAAAGTTCTTTTTTACCCTTTTGAGTGTCCTAAAAAATATCACAAGTTCAAGGTCAATGAAGTCTAATAAATGTATTTACATTTAAGTTTTCGTGTAAAAATTCGCCACCCTTAAGAACAGATTTCTCCTCTTTTAACCGATTATTTTTTAAATTTAATGAAATCATCATTAAAATCGATTCCGTTGTTTTCGGGAAATCGGTAAACATACATAAAAAAACGAACTACGCGTCGAATATAATTTCCTCGGTTTTTAGATTCGCTTAAAAATAATATAATAATAATATTTTATTTGTACAAAACATGGTGCAAAACATATTTTACATATCATTACAGATCAACATGTTTTACTATGGTTGTACACAGGCACAGCATGCAATTTTTTAACACTTTTTTACATTAACATTTAGTAACATTTATGGCTCAATTTATTATATATCAATATCCTTTATGTTATAGAAGTTAGCGTCATTTAACCATACATACAATTTTAATTTAAATAATCTGGCAATTAATATTTTTATGTTATTGAGTATATTATTATGTAACACAGCGTACACACACAGATCAAACTACTTTCAATATATTTTCTTATTCTGGGATTATCGTTTAGTACAGTCACTATATGGATTTCTGGTGATGGGAATTTATTTCATCAATCGTAGTAAACAACTGGTTTTGTGCATCTGTACAAACATGCATATTTCTAGATATAAAGTGGTGGTAGTGGTAACTAATTAAGTTTTTAAATACCGGTTGACACGATTCATTCGGTTGTAGGCCATATATTGCTCTAATGCTTTTTTTTTGTGCGACAAATGCTTTATTTAGATCAATGCTGTTGCCTCACATCATAAGACCATAGCGCAGTAAAGATAAAGATAAAGATATATTTATTTTCAAAAACATGTGTAGATAATAATACATTTGATGTTTATTATTAGTCTGAAAGTTATAATTTTGAATCAACATGTTTGACCATAGTTGGTGTACAAATATGAAAAAATAAAAAAGAAGAATAGCTGTAACAGATAATTAATAAGTTATAACAAAAGGTATAATATCTAAGTAATGATTAGTATGAATGGTTTTTATGTTTGTTATTTTGTTATATTGTTGTTTAAAAGCATACACGATTTTATTTATTTTGATAGAAACATCGATTAAATGTTGTTGGAAATTTATGTCATCATCTATAATTAAATCTTATCGAGCTGCTTGTATTTGAGGTATGTTATGTTAATTTTTGGTATGTCGTTGCCAGATCATAGAATCGATCCCTTCATGACGTGGCCGATGGTTTTACAAAATGATTGTACAGGATAAGGTTGACAAGCGAGCACATAGTCCACCTGACGGTAAGTGGTTACTGTAGCCAATAGACATCTACATCTATCCTCGATTGCGAATCAAAATGCAGTTGCGTTGTCAACCGTGAGGACTAATATGGAATGACTCTTTTCCAGTAAAAAGCGTCTCCGGTTCTCTACACTCACCATACGAAACACAGCAGCATTAAGCTGCTATTTTACGCCGGTATTCTGTGAGAGCGTGGTCGTTCCCTGGGCGAGCCGGCCCATTCGTGCTACAACTATACAATTAAGATAGCTGCAGCATGGCTCTATCACGTATGTATTTCATGTAATGGAAAATAGCCGCTGCCCACATCATGATATGGTCTGACTAGATCAATGCATGACCATGTACAGCTAAACGTAAAGCTACTTTATGATATGGCCAATTATTAGTGATCATATCGTAAAATAGTTTCACCATCCAGAGTCGCTGATATCGTTATGTTTTTGTGACGCATCATAGCAGCGAACAATTATTCTGAAAAAAAAAATAACACGCAAAAATACACACAATGAAAATCAATGTACTATTATTGGAGTTCAAAATATGACCTCATGGAAATTGCGGCTTCAGATATTTAAATTTTTTTAAATAATAGTGTAGACGATCCTACAATTCGTAGTTCCCATAGAAAAATATTATGAAATACTAAAAGAAATCCACCAAACCGTTGAACATGGTGGCCGACTGAAAAAGACTCAAATGTCGAGAGAGACATATTCCCTGTTGAGAGCGACAGGGAATACGAGTATAAATGTCTCATGAATTATCAAGACCACGCGACAAACTTTGGCCTCTAAAAATCAAACTTTACCTAACCTAACCTGATTAATAATAAGCAATTTATTGTGATTACTTTTTTATACAAGGGGAAATCCTCATGGATGGCCTGTCGCGGAGGCGACAGACAGGTTATGCTGAACTCTTACCGGCTAAAACCCCACGGTGTTCATTTCTTCGCCCTTGGTCGGGGCTACGGGAACGCTTTCGAACACTACCGAAACCCCGACGGCGGTAGCCCTTATAGGATCCATCTCGATGACGGAGTGGAGAACGGGAAACACACCGCGCGCAACACTTCGAGGCATTAAAAGATGACGGACAGTCCCTGTGTCCGTCACCTAAGCCTCAATTATGGTGGGTTTAGGAGAGCTTGATATGCTCTCCTCTGGCACCCAACTCTTCGGCTGCGGATTGGGGTATTTGCCGGCCTTTCTCTCTCGCTCTCCGCAGCCTCATTCTGCAGCATCACTTGTTCGCAGAAGGTTACGCCGCCACTCCACACACTTTCGCATCCAACCATGGCTTTAATTAAAGATGGGAGCGAGTGGTCGTCTCTCACTACATCCACAAGATCATAACGCAACTCAGCCCACGCTGGGTAGTCCTCAAGGGTATGTTGCGCCGTGTCCTCGGCGCTACCACAATGGTTACACTCAGTTGTCGGCTCTCTTCTGGCTATACAGCACAGATACTTACCAAAGCACCAATGCCCGGAAAGCACCTGTACCAGCCGGAAAGTCAGTGACCCATGCCGCCTGTTCAACCAGTCTGGCAAGACCGAACGAACAGCCTCAACAGTCTTGCTTCCTGCCTTCGGGTGAGCTAGACGCTCTTTCCACTTTTCAAGCATAAGCTGCCGAGCGTGAAGCTTCCGTGATTACCAGTCTCTGGTAGAAAGACGATACCCTCGATGTCGAAGTTTTGAGCGCCAATCGTACAGAGACGCAACGAACTCTGCCTCCATATCCCAGGGTGGGAACCCCACTAAGTCACACATCGCCTCATAGGAGATCGTCCGGTACCCTCGTACGATTCCGACGGTCATTGCCCTCTGGGGTTTTCTCAGGAAGATGATCGTCCTTTCCGTTAGAGTCCCTACCCATATGGGGACCCCATAGAATGCCATGGACCAAACCGAGGCGGCGGCAGTTAGCATCGGGTCCTCCGACATTGGGTAGCAGTCGCTTTAAGGCAGCTGCCGCTCCCATTAGCCGAGGGTCAAGCAATTGAAGTGCTCGCGGAAGCTCCAGCGGCTATCAAGAATAAGTCCAAGATACCTCATGTTGGACCCAATCTGAATTCGGACATCACTGACAATAATATGGGATCCCTGTGGCGGCGCTTTTCGAGGCCTGTGAAACCAAATGGCCTCGGACTTGTTTAATGCCACTTCCAGTCCCAACATTCTGATTCTGCCGACAACCTATGCCACCGACGCAGTGGCAAGACGGACGGCTGCCTCATATATCTCACCCCGGGCAGTGATTAGCGTATCGTCTGCATAGCAGATTATACCACCACCCGGGGGAAGACCTCCCTGGAACACTCAGTCGTAACCTATGTTCCACAGAAGTGGTCCTAAAACCGAACCCTGTGGAACACCGCATGACATTCCCTCTTTATTATCCAACCTTTCCGCCCAGGATAACAAACGCATCACTTTAAGAGATAGTTCCCGATTATTTGGCTCAGATAGGGAAGCAATTTGTGGTACTTCAGTGCCTCTCTGATGCACGCCCAGGGCAGGATGTTCAAAGCGTTGGCAATACCTAGGGACACTGCCAGTAACATACCACCCCGAGCCAGTATCTCGTCTGAGTGGGCTTTGACGTATTCAATTGCGTCTATCGTCGACCGACCCACTCGAAAGCCAAACTACTGGTCTAACGAATTGGGTTTCACCTCTTCGAGATGTCTGATTAGGCGACAGGCTATTCTTCGTTCAAAGAGCTTTTCTGCTTCATCGAGCAACACTATTGGGTGGTAGGCGGAGGGAGAGTCCGCAGGGCACCAATCCTTTTTCAAAAGGACTAGCCTGCTCATATTCCGTCCCGTCTCCAGATAGACATCAAGTAGCCTACGGAATCTTTCCCCTAGTTCCTCGAATGCCAAGACCCAGGCGCGGCCAGGATTGCCGTCGGGACCTGGAGCCTTGTTTATCGGTCGGAGTTTTAAGACTACCGTGCCAGTCGTAGCACCTCAGTCTGTATTTCTTCTATCTCTTGTGGAGGGGCAATTGCTGGTGGTAGCCATTCCGCCCGGTTTGGAAATAAAGTTACAACCACATGCTCTACAAATTGAGGTTGGAGACTCTCAGTGAGTGGAGGCGCCCAAAATCGAAGTTTGCCCCCGACCTCTTATACGGGCGCCCCCATGGATCTCGGTTGAGGGTCTCCAAGAGCTCTTATTGTAACTACTTAACCCAACCTAGCCTGACCTGATTAATAATATGCAATTTCTGTACTTACATGAAAAATATATAAGTTTCATCCTTAGTTGGAATTTTTATTAAACCTTTGATATCATGTAAACTCTACATTAATGATATGGTCAAACATGGACATACCGTCAAATGATAATGTGTAATTTAAACGATATGGTCAGTTTTAGATAACCATGTCATGAAATACAATCATTTTATAAAATGGTTCCGCTTCATGATCAATATTAAGAGATCTGGGCACGACAAAATAAGGATTTGTCTTATGTAATTTATAAATTATGTATGCATCTCAAATAATTAAATCATCTACTGTATTATTTATGTCATTCTGATGGTTACTAATATTTTTTTTTTATTGAAAGTCTCAATAATTGAAATGCCATCAGCAAATAGTATTTTACACGTATGTTTCGTCATATTAAAAATGTAAAATATATACCCAGAAATAGGATTAGACCGAGAACATTTGGTAACGTGGTAGAGCCATGCTGCAGCTATATTATGGTTGTAGCACGAATGGGTCGGCTCGACCGGGGAAGGACCACGCTCTCACAGAATACCAGCGTAAAATAGCAGCTTAATGCTGCTGTGTTTAGTATGGTGAGTGTAGAAACCCGGAGACCCTTTTTACTGTACAAGAGGCATTCCATCTTAGTCCTCACGGGTGACAACGCATCTGCATTTTGATTCGTAATCGAAGATAGGTGTAGATGTCTATAGGCCACAGCAACCACTTACCATCAGGTGGACTGTGTGCTCGTTTGTCACCCTTATACTATAAAAAAAATTCTCTGTGAAAACGCCATATTTAATGTATCGGTATACTGATGAATATCTAATTTCCCCAATATTTGTTAAAACTTTAAGAAAAATAAAAGTTTTAAGATTTTTTGCGCGGAACCCTAACTCTTTCTTTTTTCTTTTCTTTTCTCACATTTCAGTGGATATCAAGTCCAGTGGTAGGTCAAGTGGGTTAAAAATAATTTACATTATTTATAATATCATTATCATCAGCTCGGCCGGATATGGGCCACTTCCGTTGTTCGGAAGAATTTGCCTTAATCGTCAGGATTAGCAGGCGAATTGACCACCGCAGTAAGAAAGAAAGAAAGACAAAAATACAAAAAGATGGAAAGAAAGAGTTAAAGAAAGAAATAAAGAAAGAAATGCGTTTATTCCAGTTTAAGCATGCAGCAAAACGTAAAAAAGTAATTATATGCAAAAAGATAAATATAACTAATTATTTACACACACAACTAAAAACAATTAAAAAAACTAGGGGTTTGTTTCACACAACAAAAAACTATGCTGCAGCATGGTACTGCAAAAAGGACTGGGCTCAGTGATAGCACTGGTTTTCAGTGTGACCCATACTCCGAGGCGGCTCGAGTGAGTGCGCTCTTGATCTTCTATATCGCTATCTGTCTTGAGTCCAAAAATTTAAAAGAAAAAAAATATAAATGGACTAATTGTAGTTACTTTTTTAAATTGGATAACGTGTGCATGCAATAACTATAGTGTAGTTTTGTATTTAAAAAAAATCGAAAAGTGTCAGTACTAGTACTAGACGTCTCGCCTGTGACGCTGTTGCCTGTCGGCGCTGGTTTGGGTTTTTTATGTCTAGCGTCTAGTTTTATTTCTAAAACGAGATGGAATATCGCCATCTATCTGACGTCAGATTTTTCTGCAATTTCCCCTAGTCACCTCTTACGTCACGAGATGAAAATGGATAATAGATAATATTTATTACTTATTATTAACGGAATCAGCTGGATTTTGAAGGTCAAGGCTGTTTTCAATAAATTGGCATACGTTTTGAATGGAGTCCAAAAGTTTAGCCGTTGGCGATTATTGTCAATAAATTTGCACGAAACAAAGACATTACATTTTATTTCTATTGCAGTTGTATTCCATGAAGGAATTATAGTTTCTCTTTATAGCTGAAGTAGAGGAAATGTGTTTATTATATGTACAAATTCTAAATTGTGAGATGGTTTCTATAAGCAAATTAATACGGTTTGTTATCACTAGTGTCGAATTGTTAAATGCATTATAATGTTATAAATAAACCTAGCAAGCTAACAGCATAGCAAAGTGGCGAAGCAATCAGCTTTGTAGCGGTTTCTAACGGAAAAAAAAATCAAAATAGGAAATTCAGATGCCTGGGTGGTCAGTAATCGATTGCTGAAAACAGAATTTGAAAATTCGAAACCGTTCTCGAGATAATCGTGGGACAGACGGACAGACGGACGGACAGACGGACAGACGGACAGCCGGACAGACATCGTGAAATCAATAAGTGACTTCGCAAGCTTCGCCACTTAATAATTGAACTAATCTTGTCACCTTAGAACACATTGCCACAGAATAGATAGTAATATTGCTCAAAACGGCTTAAAGATGAAAACGACGTATGAAACTTATACAATAATTATTTGTTTTATGATTTGAGTATCAATTATCATAATCGAACGGACACTTTAGAATCTTGTAAAACTATTAGATAGTTGTATCACAAATTTATTCTTTACGCGTAGTGTTAAAGGTGATGAAATTTGGAATAAAACCGTAAACATTGTCTTTGTTCTAAATTTTATCTGTACTTTTTTTCTCTTTAACTTCCATTTGGATCGATCCTGACACATGTGCTGGTTTCTGATGATGTCAGTGCTGTTAGTCTTTTGGCTTTTACAGCTTCATCGGACTCAGGCTATTGAAGCATTCCTTTCTTAATCCTGGTCACAACCATCTTGCAAACCGAAATATATAGGTATGGAATATCGATATACCTTTATATATAAAAATTACATGTCACGTTGTTTGTCCGCGATGAACTCCTAAACTACTGAACTGATTTCAATGAAATTAGCACACTCTGTGCAGTTTGGTCCAACTTTAAAGCTAGGATAGTTTTTATCCTGATAAGTGACACTCAATATTTTTATTACGAATTTAAGATAATTTATTACATGAAGGGTCGTCGAAAATGGCAGAACAACGTTTGCCTGGTCAGCTAGTATAAATAAATATACATACATATATATATATATATATATATATATATATATATAAATATATATATATATATATATATATATATATATATATATATATATATATATATATATTGTTGTTATATACATTTGACATATTAATTTACCCATTATAACTTACATACTTTGACTTTCAAAATTTGCAAACAACTGTCCATAAATAGAAAAACCTGTGTTTATTGTTTTGTGGATGGAACAGCCGCGAGATGTCGCCCAACCCTGTCTAACACATTTACGGATGCAAAAATTGTGTTTCCCATAAATCCTAAAACAAGCACTAAAATCCCAATAAAGAAATTTTATTGCTTGTATCAACCCCATGCTCGCTTTCTAAATCAAAAATTTCTAAAATAACATAATATTTAAAATAATAAATAAATGTATTAAATATATTCCAAAATAAATCAAGGCAGGCATGCAACCATTCCCTTTACAGTTCTCAGTATTTCTAATGATGTTTTATCATATCCAACTTGCTTACGTGCTTCTAAGGTTTTTTATTGTGTTCATGAATTCATCCATACTTATCTCCCTATCTCCTTATTTTTCTTTTAGAGTTTTCTGGTTCATTAACTTCAGAGGCCCCTTACGATTAAGCACGCTTTCAAAGTATTGCCTTACATCTCTCAAAACGTGAAATTTCTTCATTCAAATATAACCATTACGGTTTCGCAGCATTAATTCTAAGGTGTTCTGAATCTCCCCTGGCATTTTTGATGAGATTCTAGAACATTTTGATATTAGCTTGAAAATTATCAGATAAACTTTCATTCTTTTCTGTTTTTTCTTGCTCTTTACCTGTTCTTATGCGAACAAAGTCAACGTGAAATCTTCTCAACTTTCGGATCTTATACTGGATAGTGTGTCCCGCGACAATTACTCAAATCCCGCATTTCGCAGTAGAAAATCAACGTAATAATTTTTGTAGAGTTAGCACACCTGTCTTATGTAAATAATGTATGACAGCAGAGTAATGTCATTTGTTAATGATATAAAATATAAAACTAAAAAAGTAAAGTAACGGCCTATATAATCCCCACCGCAGGCACAGAGCTCTCATTTCTGAGAAGGTACTAGGCCAAGAAAAAATCCACCGCGCTGCCACAATGTGTGTCTTCATGTCTTCGAAATATTTTTTTCTTATTTCTCAGACATGCCGGTTTCCTCGCGATGTTTTCGTTCACCACCGAGCACGTGGTCAAATAATATAAAATGTACCTATAGCACACTACTTCCACTACTAGGTGTCCTCTATTTTCTAAATGAGTTCTAAATGTAATTTATTTTATTATTTTAATTTATTTTACAAGTAATATAGACATTAAAGTAAATATATACATACCTACATTGCAGGTCAAGGTTCTCGAGTGGCAGCCTCGTACCGGCAAGCACATCTGCATCCCTTATTTGTTGGGCGACCCACCAAATAAGGGATGCAGATGGTAAGTCAACCGTATTTTGTGGCAGTCTATGGGTAGGCCTATGTTCAGTAGGAGACTTATGACTGGGGACTTGTGATGGCCTGTTTTCACGATGAAGAAAAAAGCGTTGCTATTTCTATAATTAGCAAAGCGTGAATATTTATGTTTTGTACCTCGTTTGTAGCACTTAATCATTATTATTATCATCACTATCCAGTCCCTGTCTAATTCTCCGGGTGACTGATGTGAATATCTCCAAAACGGCCGGACCGGTTTTGACGGGACTTTCCCTAGCAGATAGATGATATTTATTATATGGAGTAACTAAGGCTACTTTTATTTTAGAAAAAGAATTGGGGCTCCGCGCAAAAAAATAATCCTATGAAATTGTGAACATAATTCGATTCAAATAGGAAAGTATTATAATAAATTACTAAAAATTATTCTATGCGAATAAAGTCGCGAGCACAGCTAAGTATGTATATAGGTATAATCATCATTGTAAAATACTAAGCAATTAAGAAACCCAAGTCATTAAATAACCAATTTTTTTATGTCTTTGATCATTTTCAAGTGGAGAAACTTACATAATCGCAAGTTCCAACCAACACAGCAATATGTTTGCGGTGTACGAGGAACATGCATACGACAAATCGTTTCTTTTACGAGCGAGCTTCACAAGACGTTGATCGCGCGGGCGGGTGTATGTTTACGCTAAAATCACGCACGCGTGACCGCACCAGTGCGATTATTTCCAAAACAATCATGTTCGCCGGAGGCTGACCGGGGATACAGCTCCTTACAAGACCTTACGTAGGCACAGGTCACAGTAATCCCTTTTCGGTGCGGAATTTTCGGAAGTAAGGCTCACAAAAATAGTATATAAGAACATTAGGTAGTTACTGCAAAAGCCTTTGTCTGGCGCTTTTATTGAAAGTATGGTTCAAATTAATATGTACATTTTTTTAAATTGTAAATCTAGGCAAGGTGCCAGGTCAGATGACTCACTGGACTGTACCCCTACCGTCAAGTCAACTACTTCACAGTTACTAGTCAAATATTTTATAGCTCGCCAGGTGGAGTGCGCCGACAAGTTTTCGTGGTAAAGAGGATTTTCGAGATTTTTCGAGGATGTTTCGAGACAACTATTGGGCATAATGTATTTAGATTTTATTTGCAAAATAATTACTTGTAAACTATATAACTATAACAAAGACTTAATTGTTATAGTTATATATATTTTATTATTAATTTTTTATATCAATTTGTTGGTCATAAGTAAAACATTAAATATGTTGACAATTGCGTATGGTCTTCCATTTACTGGCATACAAATATATAAATAGAATAAATTGTCCAAATAGTTGCAATTAAATAGCAAACTATTATAATTAGTATTAGGGTATTTTGTATTTACTTATGTTTTATTGCATTTATTTTAAATAGATAATAAAACAATTTTATAAATAAACGTTAAAAAATTACAAATGTTGGTAGTGGTAGTTGGTGTGGAGTCCACCTGATGGTAAGTGGATGCTGTGGCCCATATACAGCTACATCAATCCTCGATTAAGAATTAAAATGCAGATTCGTTGTCATCCCTGAGGACTAAGATGGATCTCTCTAACACAGCAGCATAAAGCTGCTATTTGCTGGTATTTTGTGAAAGCGTGGTCCTTCACGGTCGAGCCAACCAATCATGCTAAAATTACAAAATAGCAGCAGCATGGCTCTACCACGTGGATTGTCATTCTCCATAAATTGTCATAATATGGCATTTTAATTTAATCCTTTGCGAATATTTCCATCCATGTGTACATGGCTTTAGGCTGCTGCATCGTTTTCCGTTGATTTAAATTCATGTTTACTCGCTAACATCCTGAGCGTATCGACGCGATCGAAATTGTATTTACGACGCTTTCAATGTAGCGACGGCTTTGTAAATCGTGATGGAGGTGCAATTGACCTGGACTGGCGATGGACGGCTACTTCGTTTAATAAGGCTATTAGAGACGTGGTGGCTAAGTGAGGCTATTACAGAAGCATTTACATATTACAAGCAGACCAGGATGACGTTGTTCTGCCCTTTCCGACGACCCTTTGTCCTTTGAAAAACCCTTAAATTCGCAATAAACAAATTTGAAGGTCGCTTATCGGGTTTTAACTATCCTATCTCTCAAGTTGGACAAAACACACAGTGTGCGAAATTTCATTTAAATCAATTCAGTAGTTTAGGAGTTCATCGTGGACAATGTGACACGTAATTTTTATATATAAAGGTAAATACTCTGCCCTACCTCGCTTACCGGTACGAAGCTGCTATACGATAACCTTTCTTCCCAATCGGTTGTCGGTTCTTTGAGCTATACAACCTGCCCATTGCCACTTTACCTTACTGATCTAGGAAGACAATAGATGCAGGTGCCTTAGCAGTAGACCTGTGCAGGGCTGTGATAATGATAATGAAATAGTCTGCTAGATTTAAAGGATACAAGGAAGGTGGAGTGAACGATATGATTTAAAGGAAAACTTTCAGCGTTTGTTAAAAAAGATAACAAGAGGTAGATTTAAATTATTAATTTATTGTTATTTTTTTTTAAATCACTCGATATCGAGATTTAGATAAAATTTTAAGGGACCACCTGGGAAGTATACCCTTTGAAACAAAAAGAATTTTCTAAATCGGTTCATGCGTCTGTGAGTAATCAGTAAACATTTTTTTTATAGGATAGGGTGACAAACGAGCACCCAGTCCACCTGATGGTAAGTGGTTGCTATGGCCCATAGACATCTACATTTATCTTCGTATGCGAATCAAAATGCAGATGCGTTGTCACCCTTGAGGACTAAGATGGAATGCCTCTTTTCCAGTAAAAAGTGTCTCCGGTTCTCAACACTCACCATACGTAACACAGCAGTGTTAAGCTGCTATTTTACGGTAGTATTATGTGAGAGCGTGGTCCTTCCCCGGTCGAGCCGACCCATTCGTGCTACAATTATACTACTAATATAGCTGCAGCATGGCTCTACCACGTATAAACATACATAAAAATAAAAGGATTCCGACGAATTGAGAACCTCCTCCTTTTTTGAAGTCGGTTGAAAAATATTGATACTTTAGTCACAATGCAAGCTTGATTTGATAAACGGCTTTCAGGTATTAAAGGCGGTGTAGGAATATCCACTACCCCATATCGTCCCGTGGGTGTCATAAGAGGCGACAGAGGGAAATTGAAACAGGAGATGGATAGCAGAAAAACGCAAAATAATAAAAAACTGCGGTTAACAACCCCTCAGCCAAGTATGGCAACTATGGCAAACCCCCCCCCCCCCCATGAGGCAATCTATGGGAGAGGTCTATGTTCAGCAGTGGAATTTATAAGTCGTAATTCGATTACATAATCATTTCAAGAAAACAGTGGTAGAGTCACGCTTCAGTTTTTGCTGTAACATGGACGGGCCAGCTCGAACCGGGGCAGTACCACGAACTCACAGAATACCAACGTAAAGTAAAAGCTTTGCTTCTGCGTTTCGCATGGTTAGTGCAGGTGGCCAAAGCACATAACATGGTAGCGGAATTCAAAAACAAAGGACTACCCCAGGAGGGTACCACCCCTGGTAATGGAGAATCCCTCACTGAGCATCCATAGTCAAGCTACCCTGTTTTTCCTGAGCGTGGGTGCTCAGGCTGCACCGCGTATTCTTCAAAATCCCGCTTTATACTAACACTGAACGGGACAGAGCCATAAAATCATAGCGACCCTTGCCATGCTATCCGTGGACTTCTGCAACACCAGGGGACTTCACTCGAACCCTAACGCCGAAGCCGAGAAGATAGACGGCGAAGCCGGCCTTGCTCTTTTAAATGAGACGCAGGTGTCCTCTCCGGCTGATACTTCGTACCTGTCCTACCCGGGGTGCAAATTAGAACACTTGATTGTGCCCCGGTCTGGAATTTGCGTATACGTGAGAGAGGATATTCCTTTGGTTATGCGTAGACAGCGACTACCATCGCCGCGTCTACGGGTGCTTGTATAGGTCCCATAGCGGTAATGCCCACACAGATGAACTTATCGACCACGTCCAAATATGGCTACAGATTTCTTGCTACAATAGATTCCATCTGGAGAGATCGTGACACTTGGTGATGTTAACGCCCACCACGCCGAATGGCTTGGTTAACGTTTAACCGATCATGCGGGGAGATCTGTGTATGACTTTGTAAATAGATTTAACACATAGATGGGCGCAGGCGATTGAGTCCAAGGATGAGGTATTGGCCGTTAGTTTGGACATAGCGAAGGTCTTCGATCGGGTCTGGCACAATGGGCTTCTTTCGAAGCTTCCTCCCTATGGGCTTCTCGAGAAATTGTGCAATTGGGTCACCAGTTTTCTGGCTGATCGGAGCATCAAGGTCGTAGTGGACAGTGCATGCTCCGATTACAAGCCTATTAACGCTGGTGTTCCACAAGGCTACGTGCTATCACCAATGCTGTTTCTTCTGCATATCAATGATATGTTGCAAAGCGGTAACATCCATTGCTATGCGGATGACAGCACTGGTGATGCTCTATACACCGGCCGTGCCAATATTTCTCGGGAAAATGTCGCCGAGTACCGGAACAAACTTGTGCCTGAAGTCGAGTCTTTGCTGAACAAAGTCTCGGATTGGGGGCGACTAAATCTAGTCCAGTTTAATCCTCAGAAGACACAAGTTTGCGCGTTTACCATAAAAAAGAACCTCTTTGTCGTATCTCCTCAGTTTCAAGACACTCCCCTTATTACCTCAGACAGTATCGAAATCCTCAGCGTCGACATATCGAGTGATATGCAGTTTCGTGGTTACTTGGAAGAGAAGGCTAAATTGGCCTCTAAAAAGCTTGGCGTGCTCAGCAGAGCGGGACAGTATTTCATGCCGGCACACCGCCCGCAATTTTACAAGACGCAGGTTCGGCCTCACGTGAAATACTGTTCCTATCGTTGGGCTGGGGCTCCCCAGTGCCAGTTCCTTCCACTTGATCGCATCCAGCGCAGAGCGGCTCGAATCGTCGACAACCGAGTTCTTTCCAATCTGCTCGATTCACTGGCGCTGCGAAGAGATGCATCTTTTTGCGTATTTTATCGCATCTGCCACGGGGTGTGCTCTGAGGAATTGTTCGGACTAATTCCAGCCGCTCAATTTCACCATCGTAGATCGCAACAAAATTCTCGATGTCATCCATACCATCTGGATGATTGGCGGTCCACTACTGTGCGATTTAGAAGATGTTTTCTTCCTCACACAACTTTCTGGTGGAATCGATTATCACTAGCAATTTTTCCGGACCGATACGACTTGAAGACCTTCAAGAAACGAGCGTACTCCTTTTTAATAGGCCGGCCACTCATCTGCAATTCTCCTGGTGTTGCAGTTGTTCATGGGCGGCGGTAGTCACTTACCATCAGGTGAGCCGCATGCTCGTTTGTCCCCTCTTCTATATAAAAAAAGAAAACATCTATAATTTCTTGAACATTTTCCATTCTACATTTAACAAAATCTCTAATTGGGAGAAGTGATTATATATATATTTACTACATATGTTGCAGTATATATATATATATGACTGCAACACCAAATCTGGAAACATGCAGGACAATCTTGTGTTGCATGTGTAAAGTGCTTATAAAAGAAGCATAGGGTTAACTACCCTACGCTATTGTGACCTTGAGTGGCAAATATACTCCAGAAAAAATAGACCATAAAAGAATTTCTAGCATGTTAATAACTGTGAGTGAGTGGAGTTTTAAGTACCTACCTTATCAAAAAATAAGCAACCAAAATATGTTGAAATTTAGATACTCGTAGCACAAGAGATCTATTTTAGAATGACTTTGTACTGAAGCTTCGTATTGAACAAAGGAAATACGTTACATAACTTCAAACCTCCGTCATGAATAAATGACGGCGACACGATAAATGTAAAGGAGAATACATATTTTGAAAAGTAATAAATAATTTAAATATTTTTTAACTTGGTAGAGCCATGCTGCAGCTATATTGTGGTTGCAGCACGAATGGGTCGGCTCGACCGGGGAGGACCACGCTCTCACAGAATACCAGCGTCAAATACCAGCGTAATGCTTCCGTGTTTCGTATGGCGAGTGTATAGAGTCGGAGACCCTTTTTACTGGAAACGAGACATTCCATCTTAGTCCTCAGGCGTGAGAACACATCTGCATTTTCATTCTTAATTGAGGATGAATGTAGATGTTTATGGGCCACAGCATACACTTTCCATCAGGTAGACCACAGTCTAACTTATTTCTTCTTAGACTGTGGGTGGACTGTGTGCTCGTTTGTCACCCTTAATCTATATAAAAATATAGTTTACATATAAATTATTTATTTATAAGTTACAGCAAATGTCAAAAAACTTGTTGATACTCGTAGTAAAATAATATTTCTTAAGAGGACAATTTAATGTACTTGGAAAACAAGATATTGTACATTAACAAGAAGCAAATCACCATCTAAATAACTTTAAATGATATTTATTCAATTATACAAGCTGGACTAACTAGAAACTCAAACAGGCTTATATAAAAACACAAAGCCACTAACGATTTAAATGATCCGACAGACATGATCTTAAGGACATTCGCAACGTATGTGGCCCCGACTTAGATGACATGCTCATAAAAAGTATGGATCGTTAATTTTTATTGTCGCGCTGCCAAAAAGCCGACACCCTTAAAGCCAACAAATTTTTAATAATTCATACGTTCCACGGACAAAGATAGGCAAAAGTAAAATAAGAAATCGCGCTTCGTGTTCTCAACTCACTTTACATACGGGCATTTGAAAATATTGGAGTTTATGTTTTTGATGTGTTAGTATTATTCTATGCTGTTAAAGGATTAATAATATGTGGAATAGATTTGTAATGGATTTGTTATGAACTATTTTGTTACAAACTTAACCGTGTAGTTTCGCTATAAGATCCACTAAAAATAACCATACTGTTAAACTGTTGAACTTAATCCTATGGAATCAATAGTTTATCAAGGTTTTCTGCTTATAAAAATTAAAATAAACAGTTTTTACTAACAGGTAATTTTACTAATAAAAGTAATAATCCGTTACTTTTTTCTGCCGACTTCCAAAAAGGAGACGGTACTCAATTCGAGTGTATGTTTTTTTATTTTTTTTATGTGTGTTACCTCATAACTTTGTACTGGGCGAACCGATTTCGATGATTCTTTTTTTATATGAAAGCTGATAGTTCTCGTGTGGTCCCATATGAATTTGATCAAGGTCAGACCAATAGTTATTGAGTTATTCTTAAATAACCTATATTGAAGTCGCTTATATAATTATATTGAAGTCGGCTGTTCAAAATTTTTAATTTTAAATTATTATAGGATAGGGAGACAAACGAGCACACAGTCCACCTGATGGTAAGTGGTTGCTGTGGCCCATAGACAGCTACATCTATCCTCATTAAAGAATTATAATGCAGATGCGTTGTCAACCGTGAGGATTAAGATGGAATTACTCTTTTCCAGTAAAAAAGGTCTCCGGTTCTCTACACTCACCATACGATACACAGCAGTGTTAAGCTGCTATTTTACGCTGGTATTCTGTGCGAGCGTTATCCTTCCCGGTCGAGCCAATCCGTTCTTGCTACAACTATACTACTAATATAGTTGCACCATGGCTCTACCACGTATGATATATATTAACTAGCTACAAGAATTTATGCATGTTTAACTAACAGCCGTACATTTTTGTATATCAAGTCGATGTTAAATTAAGAAATGCTGACAGGTATATCTATTATGAATATTTAAATTAAGTAAGCGATATTCAACGATTATAAGTAAGGACGTAATTGTTTACTACAAAATAATGTAAAAAGCTCTTTACGTGGTAGAGCCACGCTGCGGCTATATTATATATAATTGCACCACGAATAGGTCGGCTCGACCGGAGAAGGATCTCACAGAAAACCAGCGTAAAAGATCAGCTTAATGCTGGTGTTTCGTATGATGGGTGTAGAGAACCGGAGATCGATTTTACTGTTGACTAGACATTCTATTTTAGTTTTCTGGGGTTATAAATTACAACACATTTACTTTTTGAAACTTAATCAAAGATTAAACTGATGAAATTGATAAGACTCAGCTCGTTTGTCGCCCCTATTCAATAAAAATTGTAAAGTTGAACTTACAAGTCATTAATCCAATAGAAAAAACCAATATTTTTAAGAATTTTATCGCATTTAGTTTAGCTTATCACTTGTTCCTCTCGCCAATGTGAGGTATTTCCGTAAAGAAACGTTAGTCAGTAGTTCCGTGTTTCCTTGACGATAAGTTAATCGGTATAACATTTAATTAATATCAGAAATCAGTGAGAGTTAGTTCTATTAAACGTGACAGATTAATAAAAAAACGATAACTCGAGCTTTGAATTTGTTGCGTCATTTCATACAACCACCCAAGCGTTAGCTTGTTTCTTTGTGTTTATTAAATGTAGAACATTAAAACGGGACAAACATTTACGACCGGACACGTGTAACAAATAGTTCGAGACATTTAAAAATTTGTTCCCTCGTCGTAAATCAAATTGGATATGTAATGTTGCCGTGTGAGTTGTAACTTAATAAGTTTCGGTAGTCATTGTTTGAAGTGGATAGAAACCGGTCCTATATTTCGGTATACATTTAGCGAGGTAGAATTATTGCAAACTCTCGTACAACTTCTATTCTAATCGGAGAATCTAAAAGATCAATAATAAATATGATATACAGTGAAATAGGGATTTTTTCTATTTATTTATATATAAAATATAGTTATGTTTTATTGCATTTATTTTAGTAAGTATATACTTTATTCTATTGTTTTTATGTCTCTATATTCTATAAGTAATTAAGTATCACAACCAAACGAGAAAACAGTAGAAATATAAACATAATACCGACTTCAATATAAATTATTAAGAATTTAAAAAATATTGGTCAGACCTTTATAAAATTTATATGGGACCACATGAGAAGCACCAGATTTCAAATATAAAAAGAATAATCCAAATCGGTCCACCCAGAAAAAAGTTATGAGGTAACACACATAAAAAAACATACAGTTGAATTGATTACCTCCTCCTTTTTGAAGTCGGTAAAAAAAGTAATAGATCTACGGCAAAATTCAGCAAATTTCAATTTTTACAAATAAACCCCTTCAATATTTTCTACATATAATATAAATAATAATCTTTACAAACAGACTCCTTCTCGTTTTTCAAAAGCATTTTTTTTAAATAGAAGTAAGATTGACAAACGAAACAGTCCTCTCATGAGAAGTGAATGACGTAGCCCATAGATACATCTGAGTCAATATGAAGATGCGTTATCACCTCTGACTTCATAAATGGAATGCCTCGTCGTCATTAAGGTTATCCGGTTCTCTACACTCACCATACAAAACACAACAGAATAATGCTGCTATTTTACGTACTCTGTGAGATTTATACCCAGTTAAGCCGACCCATTCGTGCTGCAATCATAAATACAGCTGCAGCGTGACTAAATACGCAGGAAGTAATTTTGGCAAATGCCTAAAATAAGGAATAGATTATAAAAGTAAAGTAAAAATAAAGTTACAGCCTATTTACGTCCCACTGCTGGGCACAGGCCTCCTCTCATTTCTGAGAGGGTTTTAGGGCAAAGAAGTGTCCGTCGCGCTGCCCCAATGCGTGTTGGCGAACTTCACGTCTTCGAAATTTTTTTTCTTATTTCTCAGACATGCAGGTTTCCTTACGATGTTTTCCTTCATCGCGGAGCACGTGGTAAACCAGCACTTAAAATTGCAACTAACAATTTCATTGGTGCCGGCGGGGATCGTACCCGGGTTGCTCGCGTACTGTGAAATTCACAGCGAGCGTTTAACTCTTCAGCTATACCTATTGGCAAAAATAAGAACATAGAAAATATTCTCAAGTAATGGGAAATTAATATTTGTCGCACGTTTTTCTTGAAAGAAAAAATTGCCACGAAGTTATCGTCATCTTCATTGACCTCTACCTGTTCTTTTTATACATGGTACCCACACTGCAGCTGTATTATGGTTATAGCCCGAATGGGTCGGCTCGTTTGGGGTCTACGCTCTCACAGAATACCAGCATAAAATAGCAGCTTCATGCTGCTGTGTTTCTTAGTTGAGTGTATAGAACTGGAGACCCTTTTTACTGGAAAGGAGGCTTTCCATCTTACTCCTTAGGGGTGAAAACGCATTTGTATTTTAATTTTTAATTGAGGCTAAATGTAGATGTGTATGGGTCACAGCATCCACTTACCACTAGGTGGGCTGTGTGCTCGTTTGTCATTCTTATTCAAAAAAGACCCTTTATAAGTTCTGGGTCTTTTCCTTTCTTCGAAGTAAGGCCTATCATACCTTTGTTGCTGCTCGTCGTCGCTCTTTCTATTTTACAAGTGCTGTGAACTATGTGGTAATCCCCATCTATAGAAAAACATAAGATTATGACACCCATGGAGTGAAATTGAGTGATGATGAATTAATTAACGTTGCCGTACATGGTCGTCGCTAAGGTATAAGTTTTAGTAATTAAATTTATAACTTAAGTGTTAAGAGGCGAGAGAGGGAAGCTGAAACAGAACTAAAAGGAACGAAAAACCTGGAGATGGGCAGCAGCATCTTCCTGATAACAAATCTATACAATACAAATAAATAAAATTGAAGTGTCTGTTTGTAATGTCAAAATAACAGCTTTTTACTGAATGTATATGAAAGTATGTACGTTACTTATAACAAAAACACAATTTTTAAAATTTTTGTCTCTCTGTCTGTTTGTTCCGGCTAATCTCCGAAATGGCTGGACCGATTTTGACGGGACTTTCACTGGCAGATAGCTGATGTTATAAGGGGTAACTTAGGCTACTTTTATTTTAGAAAGAGAATTGAATTCCGCACAAAAAAATTAAAACCCTAAATTACACGCGGGCGAAGTCGCGGGGAACAGCTAGTCAAATAATGAAACTCTGTGGTCGCTTACTTGCCTGCTAAGCGTGGCTACTATGATGAAATCAATATATCCACTATGATACAAGACACTTAAGGTCATTCTTAATTTCTGTAAAGTCAGTTACAAGATCAGAAAGCCCCGCTGTCAACGTGAGTCAACTGCCTAATCTGTATTGAAAGGGAACATTGTACGTTCATTTTATCGTGTGTTTTAATAGAGATTTGACAGGCGTGTCCTCTCTCAGCCGCCAGCGCCGACTCGCGTTAAAAATGAATAAAATTTCGAATATAATGTCGAGAACTTTTGAAATTTAACAACGTTCGAATTAGGCGAGACGCTATAAAACTTACACTGTTCCTTTGATAGTCTTCCGTTAAAAAAAAGAAGATTGACAGCTGTGTTCTAAATTCAAATAGATAAATAGAGTATTGTAATGTAACGTTATGTAATGAAGAGAAGGGTAATATAACATTTATTTAAAAATATTATTATTTTATAATTAATTTGCCTAAATTACGAGATAGATTATATAGATTATACAGTTTGTATATGCCCTACTCCTGGGCTCAGGGCTTCTCTCCTTGCTGAAAAATGGGTGATGACAGAACCTGAACTTAATTATACACTGTGTGTTGTTCAGTTAAAACGTTTCTCTAAAATCTAAATGGTATCAATTACAAACTATTCGTCGCAAGATGTTCGAAATTCGACCGTATTTAATAAAAAAATATAATTGCATATTTAGCACTGTATTTTAGTTTTAACTGTACCATCAAAAATATTTAATATACAAATATAAAATTACTTCTGACTATTGAAAAAAGAAAGAACATTTTAAATCATACATAATTACAACAACCCATTAAGTCAATCTGTCAGTAATTATTTGTCGGTAATATTTTAAAATTAATTTGACATTGTAGCCAAATAATTTTACTTTGTGATTCTTTGACCACAGAATATTAAGTGTTTGACATTAAAAGGATTAACGTAAACAATGAATGTTTTAATTAATTTAATGTATTTGTTACATATATTATGAATAAATTATAGCTTTCTGCACTTCTTCTTCATATATTCTTTAACTATGTCAAATATCACACCCTTCCTTTATGCAAACGTAACATGCTTACAAACGAGAACAAAGTTTTCCATTTATTTATTAATATATAGATCACAAAATTATAACAATTATTGTCGGCATTTTATCAAGCCCCCATATAATATGAGATATGCGGCGTAAGATAAGTAGTGAGTGATGATCTTTGGTGCAAGTGCATTGAAAATGCTGTCACAGATTAGATAATAGTTGTTACTACGTAAATTCTGTTCAGACTTCAGACATAAACACATCTTACAGATCGATTTCTGCAGAGATTGCTGTAAGAATTTTATTATTTTCTTTCTTGTTCAAATTAAAACAGTCGGTTAAAGTTTTGTAGATTCCGTCAAATAATAACACAGTCGAGACCTGTGTCTGCAATTCTATAGCTTTCCTAGCTTAAGTAATAAACTCACAAGACTCGATGCAGGGGATTTTAATGTCAATTGAAATATTTTCTTAGTACTAAAAATTGTGTAGTTGCGCGTACCGGCGGTTTAAAAGAATCCACTACCCGATATCATCTCATGGATGTCATAAAAAGAGACAGAAGTAAAGATGGCTTGCTACATCGTTCATCATGCGTACAGAGAGTGGAATAAGTTTCATCCGATTACAATGTGGGCGGATTCAAGGCAAGAGTGAATATGCTTTTGTTAAATTAGCCTCACCATCTTCGGCTGCATCACTACTTACCGTCAGGTGAGATAGAAGTTAAGTGCTGGCTTAGAATGGTATAAAACCAGAGTGAAATAATGCAGGAGATTGCCGGCAGCAGGTTTTAGATCCTGTCTTATAATAAACAAACTGCGATGCCATGCGTAACAACTATGGAAAATCTTTCCGAAGCGTTTTATTGGGCAATTGAAAGGTTATAAATTAAAATTTAAATTAGCACATGGTAGTGATACTCTGAACCTGAATTACAGCTATATAAGATAAGATAAGATAAGATAAGATAAGATAATCATTTATTGTCATAACTGTGTACATGAGGTCTTACAAATACAGAGTATGGTTACAACAGTTTGTCCATTTCGGACGTACAATATAATAAAAAATAAAATAAAGCACTACAATAAATCAATAATTACTTCCAAAAAATTCGTCTAAATTATAAAAACATTTTGATAATAACCATTCTTTTAACTTTTTTTTAAATCTTGGGCTCTCTAATGATTTAATGTTTATAGGTAAATGGTTGAAGATTCTGATTCCGCATATTAAAGTACTTTTACTATAAATGTAACTAGATGATTTAACAATGCACACATCAAAAGCATATTGAGTTCGTAAGTTCTTTTTTGATTCTTTTTTAATATTAAAGTGTTGTTGGTTATCTTTGACAAACACAGAAATTTCAAGTATGTATATACAAGTCAACGTCAGAAATTTACAATCTATAAATACATTTCTTAAAGAGTCATATTGATTAATATTATACATAATCCTTAAGCACTTTTTTTGCAAAACAAATGTGGACTGAATGTCAACAGAATTGCCCCAGAATATAATTCCATATGTCAAAAGTGGATAGACATGACCATAGTAATAATTTTTTGCTACATCTCTAGATGCTACATTTTTCAATATTGATATGGCGTAACAACTGCTTGAAATCCTACTGTTTACTTTCTCAACATGCGATTTCCAGTTCAAATTACTATCAATGGTGACACCCAGAAATCTCATGTCATGCACTTTCTCAATTTTTTCACCGTCGATCATAATATTTAATGCAATTGGAGCTTTTTTATAATTCCTAAATTCTATTAGTTTTGTTTTTCCCAAATTTACTTTTAAATTAATTGAAGTTAGCCAGTTCACTACTGTGTTTAGTGTGTTATAAATTTCATTCACAAAATTTGCATCATCCAATTTATCTCTTGATAAGAATATTGTAGCATCATCAGCATACATTACGCATAGGTGATTGATTATTAATGGAAGCTCGTTTATGTAAATTAAAAAAATCAATGGGCCTAGTATGCTACCTTGCGGTACACCTAGGCTTAATTTTTTGAAATCGGAATGCACTTGAGTTATTGATTTTGTTTTTTTGTCAAATGTATCTAATATTGTCGCCTGTATTCTGTCAGTTAGATAAGATTCCATTAATTTTAGGGTTATTTTATATATATATATATTAATGGTGAAAGGACTTAGGAAGGGCCTTTGCACTTAATTTGAATTTTTAAACGCATGCCTGTGTAAGGTGACTGTGGACGGTAACTGCATAACAACATTCGTTATTGTTGGTGTTTAGTTATTGATTTTTCTGAAAGAAACGAATGGTTTCAATCATAGAGCCATAGCCTTGCTGCTCTAGATCCGTCAAAGAACTTAATTTACCGCAAAAAAGAAAAACATCAAAAGGTAAGTTTTGTGTAAGATATTTGTAGAGATGCCGTGAATAGTAGATATGTTATAAAAGTAGAAGATAAATTTTATAGCAAAGTTAATAAAATATCGTTGATAGTTTTGCGATAAAGGAAACAGATTCAGAACCTCCAGAAGAATCTTATATAACTTATTATTTTAGTACCGAGGTCGACGAATAATTTATTTGTAGATATTTTCAATAAAAATGTTATAAACTTCCAAAGTTTTTTAACATTCTTTATTTCGTTTTATTGGCGTTACTTTACGTAACATAGACACTGAAAAAACTCCTTTGACAGACCGACAAACATAGACAGACAGACTAAAACCCCGTGGTGTACCACCTTCGCCGCATATTGGCAGAGCCACGGGAATGCTTTCGAATACATCCACGACCGCACCGGCGCCGGCCACCCTATGGCAGCCCCTCCTCAGGAGAGGACAAATCATCCCCTTTCTCCTTCTCAGGTAAGGCGCACCGTCTGACAGACAGGCAAATGTTACGGGACTGTTAGCTATTATATATTTTAGTATCAAAATTAGCTACATTGTTGCAAGTTAGGTAGTCTAAAATACACAATGAGGCGTATCAAATTCTAATTTACTTATTACAGAATATGATTACAAGACGCGTGGCTTAGCGGTCTCAATTCGCGGTTACCAAGAAACGTGTTCGCTAGATTCGGGTTCCAGCCAGCACCAATAGTTGTGAAACACGAACTTTGGGTGTGCATGTCCCCACCTATCTAGCTAACCTTACATCGATTTCACTTATTATATCAAATTATTATTATTGGCTCATTCATCGTTTATTGTTTACATTGACTGTTGCTAAATATTTGTCATGAAGCGACAATTAAAAGAGAAGGAAAACCTAACCTACGATCAGCAAAACAACCAAATAGACCAAGACAATAATATATTTAAGTTTTTAAAAGAGTATTTACAATTTTATAAAAAAAATGAAATATGAAGATGATGGATGATGTGATTTACAAATTATATTTAAAAAAAAAGGTAATAAAAAAAAGATTTATGTCGTAGCTGAGTCCGAAGATCCCAAGCGTGCTCTCAGCGCCTGGAACGAGCACGCACGGCGTAGGTGGGTAGGCGTGGGCGTCTCTAGGCGACGACCTCAGGTGAATGCGGCGATTGCAGGATCGGCGACTTCAGCCCAGACAGGAGCTTGCAGGATCCTCAGCGACTTCAGACAGCGCAGTGGCCTGCAGGATCCGGTGACTGCAGGCGGGACAGAGGTTTGTAGGTTCCGGTGATTTCGGGCGGAACAGAGGTCTGTAGGTTCCGGCGACTCCAGGTAGAGTAGAGACTTGTGGGATCTCGGCGACTTCAGGCAGAGCAACGTTTTGTAGGATCCGGCGACTTCAGGCAGAGCAACGGATCGTAGAGTCCAGTGGCTTCAGGCAGGATAGAGGCTTGCAGGATCCCGGGGCTGAGCGGCCCCGGGATAAGGCCTTTAGAAGATGCTTCCGATACGAGAACTGAAGCAAGACTCAATTTCTTCACCGATTGTTCGGCTTTTATATCTTTCTAGAGAGAACGGAAAAATTATTTAAATTAAAAGGAAATTTATTGTAAATGACCTACAGCCAAAAAGTATTTATGAAGAAAGAACATCAAACCAGAGACGAATTTGAATAAAAGTTACCATGACAACTACAAAAACAATGGTTATCAAATATAAAATTTTAGGTTTTTAGGAATATAATTGGAAAATCTTTACCTTTAAGTAAGAAATGAGATATTATTCAAATAGGAAAAACTGATGCGCGACAGCGCACCGAAGCCTGAAATTGTAGAGTTACAGAGAATTCAATAAAAGACCAAAAAAAGGTAAGGCTTCGTTGACAGCTAGTTTAAAAGTACTAAATAGTGTGAAAATACGCAGTAAAATGATATGTTATTGTGTAAAAACGTTACAGGATCCTATATAAATAAAGGTGATGCAAAATATAAATGCAGAGAATCAAAAACAGAATGGAAAAATAGTATAAAGTGATGCAAAACATGAATGCAGAAAATCAAGAACAGAATGGAGAAATAGTATAAAGTGATGCAAAACATGAATGCAGAATATCAAAACAGAATGGAGAATTAGTGTACAATGAAATGTAAGTAGTATAACACTACATTTTCCCCCCGACCCTGGAAAATTTTTGACTCAGCAAAAATTTTGATATATACATTCTAAAATAATCCATAAAAACACAGCTTTGCAGAAACAGACATCACCAGTCAAAATCAGATATACTATCTCTTACATTCATCATCTGCATTCAGGTAAGGGTGGAGTTCACATTCAATGACTACCACTCTAAAGGTGTGTTTTCAAAATGACATTAAGGCTTATTTAAGGAGTAGTCAACCGCTCCTGTGTGGGAAAAAAAAATTAGTCGAAGAAACACCACTCTTAGAAGTGTGTTTTCAAAAGGACATTCGGGCTTATTTAAGGAGTTGTCAACCGCTCCTAAGTGAAGATAAAAATTAAGGGAGTAGTCAGCTGCTCCCAAGTGAAGATAAAGGTAAAGAAATACCTCAAGTAAGCTTTAGTCGCTATGACTTAAGTAAAGATTAAGAACGGCCAGAGCGGTAGGGCTCAAAGCCAGAGATCAGCAACATCACCAACGAGATGTGTCTGAAATAAAAATAAAAAGTGACGATTAACCAACGAAAGTTCGAGGTCCTAAAGTAAGATGTGTTGAAGAACACTGGATCATCAAACAAACAAACAAATTAAAAGAAAATAATAAGGTGAAAATGGTGATATTTATACATATATACAAATTAACAGTTATATTTACACATATATACAAATTAACAGTTAATAAATGTTTAGAAAAGTATTTAACATTTAATAAATGTTTAGAAAAGTTATGGTTTGTTTCGCTTCAGCTTTCAAAAACAATTTAATGCAAAGTGTAAAGTTAAGTTTAAGAAATAAAAATATTATTAAAAATCGTACCTCTAAGTTATCTAGAATAAAAAATATTAGAGTGATGAATGTAACTTAGAGTGATGAATGTAAATGAAGTGTTATATGTAGGCCTAAATATAATCCAAATAAGTTGAAAAACTAGAAGAAGTTTTGTTTTAGAATTTTGAAGGTATGAAAAGGATGTGTAAATGAATGATGAATAGTAAGTTAAGAACAAAAGGGAAAGCAATTAAATCAAAAGGAACTAGACAAGGCGCAGTAAAGGTGAAGAATTAAGAGAGAAAGAGGACTTTTACGTTGGGCGCCAAACTGTCGTGAAGCGACAATTAAAAGAGAAGGAAAACCTAACCTACGATCAGCAAAACAACCAAATAGACCAAGACAATAATATATTTAAGTTTTTAAAAGAGTATTTACAATTTTATAAAAAAAATGAAATATGAAGATGATGGATGATGTGATTTACAAATTATATTTTAAAAAAAAGGTAATAAAAAAAAGATTTATGTCGTAGCTGAGTCCGAAGATCCCAAGCGTGCTCTCAGCGCCTGGAACGAGCACGCACGGCGTAGGTGGGTAGGCGTGGGCGTCTCTAGGCGACGACCTCAGGTGAATGCGGCGATTGCAGGATCGGCGACTTCAGCCCAGACAGGAGCTTGCAGGATCCTCAGCGACTTCAGACAGCGCAGTGGCCTGCAGGATCCGGTGACTGCAGGCGGGACAGAGGTTTGTAGGTTCTGGTGATTTCGGGCGGAACAGAGGTCTGTAGGTTCCGGCGACTCCAGGTAGAGTAGAGACTTGTGGGATCTCGGCGACTTCAGGCAGAGCAACGTTTTGTAGGATCCGGCGACTTCAGGCAGAGCAACGGATCGTAGAGTCCAGTGGCTTCAGGCAGGATAGAGGCTTGCAGGATCCCGGGGCTGAGCGGCCCCGGGATAAGGCCCTTAGAAGATGCTTCCGATACGAGAACTGAAGCAAGACTCAATTTCTTCACCGATTGTTCGGCTTTTATATCTTTCTAGAGAGAACGGAAAAATTATTTAAATTAAAAGGAAATTTATTGTAAATGACCTACAGCCAAAAAGTATTTATGAAGAAAGAACATCAAACCAGAGACGAATTTGAATAAAAGTTACCATGACAACTACAAAAACAATGGTTATCAAATATAAAATTTTTGGTTTTTAGGAATATAATTGGAAAATCTTTACCTTTAAGTAAGAAATGAGATATTATTCAAATAGGAAAAACTGATGCGCGACAGCGCACCGAAGCCTGAAATTGTAGAGTTACAGAGAATTCAATAAAAGACCAAAAAAAGGTAAGGCTTCGTTGACAGCTAGTTTAAAAGTACTAAATAGTGTGAAAATACGCAGTAAAATGATATGTTATTGTGTAAAAACGTTACAGGATCCTATATAAATAAAGGTGATGCAAAATATAAATGCAGAGAATCAAAAACAGAATGGAAAAATAGTATAAAGTCATGCAAAACATGAATGCAGAAAATCAAGAACAGAATGGAGAAATAGTATAAAGTGATGCAAAACATGAATGCAGAATATCAAAACAGAATGGAGAATTAGTGTACAATGAAATGTAAGTAGTATAACACTACATATTTCTGTACAGTTTCAAATAGAAATGCGAGTATATTATGACCGCGTGGTTTAATGGTTAAAGTATACCTACATACGAAGTTATAGTCTTTTGTTTCTAATCAATCAATATTAGTGCAACTACAAAAATAGGATGCTAGTTTACTGCTTTGTTAGAATTGTATTGTACTCGTAATTATGACACGAACTTAACCCTTGATCTCATCGCAGGTGTGTTGCTTCGGTTATACTAGCATCTTCACAAGCACTGATACACGCTTTCTAAAATGTATAAAAATCCTAAAACCAAATTTAGAATTTGCAAAATACATGATCTATCTATAGGAATGTCCCTAAATACTTACTTCTTATAACAGTTAAGTTGCCAACATTCTTTCCATCCGATAAAATTATGGGTATCTTCAAGGCAAGAGTGCATAGGCTTTATAACCGACTGCAAAAAGGAGGAGGTACTCAATTCAACTGTATTTTTTTTGTGTATGTTGCCTCACAACTTTTTTCTAGGTGAACCGATTGTGATGATTCTTTTTTTATTTGAAAGATGGTATTTTTCATATGGTCCCATATAAATTAATAATACATAGATATAGTATATTATATAGATAACTCAAAAACTAATGATCATTAATTTTTGAGTTATCCTTAATAACCTATATTAAAGTCGGTTGTATAAATATTTTAACTTTACCACTTGTGTTATGCTAAGTCTAAGTCAGTGCGCTTTACTATCTTAGGCTGTAAAAACAATTACCATCACGTGGAATGCTATGCTCGGAGTTTCTCTGCGTGATAAACTTAGAAATGAGGATATCCGCAGTAGAACTAGAGTAACCGACATAGCCCAACGGATTAGTAAGCTGAAGTGGCAGTGGGCCGGCCATTTAGCTCGAAGAACCGACAACCGATGGGGAAGAAAGGTTCTCGAGTGGCAGCCTCGTACCGGTAGGCGAAGTGTAGGGCGACCCCCCACGAGATGGAGTGAAGACCTGGTAAGGCATGCAGGAAGTCGACGGATGCAGGTGGCTCAGGACCGTGCTTTGTGGCATTCCTTGGGGGAGGCCTATGTTCAGCAGTGGACATGTGAAAGGTTGTAATGATGATGAATGATGATGGCGGTAAGAAAAAATATCTTGAGGAAACCTGAATGTAGTGCGGTGGATATTTCCTTGCGCTTAAATCCTTGCAGAAAGGAGACATGTGTCAAGGAGTGAGACGTATAAATGCTGTAATAACAACAAACCTAATGTTATTTAGTAAAAATATTGCTGAAACTCTCCATAAAAATGCGTTGCGATGCGACGAAATATTTAAATATAATCTCTCATTACTTATATTATGGATCAAGCCACTGCTTTTGAGAAAATTTGGTGAAATATTTGTGGATTAAAAAATATTGTTTTTTATTTTTGTCCCTCAATTTATTGGTTTACATCACTTCACTTCACTTTTTAGGTACTTATGTCATAAACTTTTATTTATACTCGTATATTAGAGGTGACTTCAAGAACTGACTGATATAGGTAAATATTTCACTGGAAGTTTTCAAAGTTTATTTTATAGGATGGGGTGACAAACGAGCATAAAGTCCACCTGATGGTAAGTGGTTGCTGTGGCTCATAGACATTCACATCTATCCTAAATAAAGAATCAAAATTCAGATGCGTTGTCACCCGTGAGGACTAAGTTGGAATACCTCTTTTTCAGTAAAAAGGGTCTCCAGTCCTCTACATTCACCATACGAAACACAGCAGCATTAAGCTGCTATTATCGTGACGTAATGATGTGTGTTTTTTTATCAAGAGTTTACCAATAAAAGTGGATGATCTCGTAGATGTTGTAAGAGGCGACAGAGGGAAACTGGAACATTATATAGGCAGCAACAACTTCCTGATACCAAAAATCCTGCAAAGCAACTATGTTACGGCCGGCAGCTGCCTATCCCAGGAGTAGAATCCTTCGCGGCCCATAGACGAAGAAGCTACAGGCAGATGCTGGTCGGGCGTCCTCACGCCAAGGGTTAAAAGTCTAATTACACTAAACAATCCGGGGGGAGCGTTACAATTATTGAACAGAGCTTACTTACCTCTATTCAAGGCGACTGGTCCCTCAGGATTCGGTCAGGTCTCGTGTGGATGTATTGTGCTAGAAAGTAAAGGTCAGTGATGTGTATTTGGGTGTGGCTGGTAGTGTTATTGACCTTATTTGACCGTTCCCCCTGCAGCAGTTCGGCCCTCAGCTCCTCTCCAAGCTAAGGTCGCCTTCCGCAGTCACTTTCTTCCTTTGTTACGATTGACTCGCGAAAATGAACACAGAACGTACGGGTCAAAGGTCACCGTTATTTCTAGAATATTAACTACCGCACTAGTAACTAATACAGTCGTATCCACTTATACAGATTCTGCGTTAAACCTAAAGTCCCGGGTAAACTCTCAACACGCGCTACCATTCCCAGTGGTATATTTACTATACGCGCCTAACATAAAATTAGATCTAAGAGCTCCCAAACAAAACGGACTGCCTTCTCTTTCGACGCGAAGAAGACTTCTAATTTTTTCGCTCTCGACTCCCACCGTTCAGTAAGCTCGGACGTTCAACACGCACGAACGTCATCCCGTATCAGCCGAGCCGAGCGCCATCTAACGTCGATGCCTGACACCAACGCTTTTGCGTAAACAAACCCCCGTCCCGGACATAAGGATTTAGGTCCGCGAGCAAACCGGTCAGCGGGACAGGGTCGCGACGGCAAGTTGCAAGATCGAATCTACAACCAAACTAGGCCACCCTACGCACCCAATCAGATCTTGCAACCCTGACCAACGCCTCAAAATTACAGCCCCAACGTGGGCTAGCCGGAGAGTTGAACTGGATGCCCTTCCTGGTCATCGCAGCACATAAATAAGTCCTATTCCTAGACAGAAGTCAGACGACCTCCTTCAAACACCTATCTGCGCTCCTATGATTAGTTCCGCAACTCGACCGGATCAGGTCTGCAAACAGCGACGCGACACGAAGCGGCCCAGAGGGACCTTCAAGCTTCAGTGCAGAGAGCACCCCCAAATTCCCCATGAACGTCGTCTGTGGAGAGCTGAACGAAACGCACAGATGGTCCCTAGCAGGTGATCCTATGCTCATATTTCAACTAATTTTTCAAAAGCATCAATGTTCAATTACAGAATTAATTAAAACAAGTAATCACCGATGCACATAGGTCAACTTGGCAAAGTAAACAAAACAATAAACGTAAGGGACAGCCCTATTTCTTATTTCAAATAAATATCTTAGACAGTGCCAACAAATCTAAACCAAAAGAGAATTGACTCGTATTTCCTTCGGCAACCACAGGGTTATCTAATTTCAACCTTCCTTATCACAAAGTAAAATGATTAAACACTATCACAAGCATTAAAAAAGGGCACACAATTTAATCTCAATTTTCCGTGCAACAATAAACGCAGTGATCAAATGTATTTACAAAACATATGCAGCAGCATTTAAAGGAGTATTTTAAATTCAATTATTTTAATCACAACCGCTACAATATTAATTTCGCGGAAAACCCAAAAGCATTTTAATTTAAATTTAAAGAATTTTTAACTAAGTGCTCGACCAAACCAAATCCAATACCCCTTGAGAGCGTGATTCAACTCTCCAGGGGGCCCTAATCTTCCTACCACCAAGTGGAGGCCACACCGCGTGAACCCGATACTAACAGAGCGCAACCGCTAACAGTCGCCACTCGGGTTGTACGCCCTCACTGAGGCCGTCGGCAACAGAACAGCTTGACAAGTGGACTGTTGACGGCTTAAGGCTCAGTAGAGGCAGCCATGGTGGGAGCTAAGGCGGCAGCTAGCTAGGGCCGCCTCCATCAAATGGGGTACAGTGGTCCACCAGTCGCGGCCACTCAGCTAACGGGAGTGAGAAGGGTCCAGCGGACTGATGAGTGGCCGTGAAGTTCGTCTCCGCACGCTGAGGGGGTGTGATGACACCCCCGCCCCTGGGGGAATTAACCCCCGACTGGTCGGGGGAGGGACCCCTTTCAAACCTAGAGGCCTGGTGGCTAGCCGGCGGGAGCCGAGCGTCGCCCGTCAACGGGCATGGCGGAGCGCCCCCGCCCGTGGGGGTCGAGGGCCTGGCAGCGCCCCGAGAGGAGACGCCGTTCGCACCCAGGCACAGTACGACATGGTGATTGCCCTGGCAATGCAGACAGGGCCGCTGGTGCGGACAGTCTCGCTGGAGGTGCCCTTCCAAACAGGAGTAACACCAGCGGCGCTCCTTGGCGATAGTTCGCCTCGCCGGAACTGGCTTACTTAATAATTTTGGGCAAGACGTTACCCGGTGATCAGATGCTCGACAATAGGAGCAGGGGGGGGGGGGTTGAAGACGATTTGCCCGGCGGATTTCGCCTCTCACTGGGCACGGCTCGTAAGTCGTCGACGGTGCCCGCCGCGTGCTCGATCTGTCGGCACTGCTCCTCCAAAAACCGCAGCAGGTCATAGAAGGGCGGAATATAGGAGGCCTCGTCCCCGCCGTACCTCTCCTCAAAATGCATTTGAAGGTCGAGAGGTAGACGGGACAGCACGATGCGGAGCAACAAGAAGGCCCATTCGCCTACTGGTAAATCCAGCCGCCTCAACGTATTACAGGCCACCAAGACTGGATCCAACAGGTCCGGACGTAGTCTGGCCCGGTCACTAAGCAGCGGAAGGCTTAGAAGCTGCTTAACATGTTCGTCGGCAATTCGCCGGACGTTGGCGTATCTTCTGGCTAGGAGGTCCCGAGCAGTCTGGTAGGCGTCGTCCGACAATCTCAAATGGCTGACAACGCCCAGGGCCTCCCCCTCAAGTGAGGCCAGGAGGTACGCCATCTTCTGGCTCGGGGTCAAGTCACTCCGGGCGTCCACTAGGCCGTCGAAAAGACCAATGAAGGTCAGCCATTCGGAAAGGACCCCGGAGAACCTTGGCAAGTCCAGAGTTGGGAGTCGTCCCAACAGCTCCGGCTGAGGCTGCTTCTGAAAGGACTCGGGCAGGCCACTCGTCCGAGCTTCACGCGCCTCCTCGGCATACCTGCCTTCAGCCTCGATCAACTCGTCCGTGAGCGAAAAGAACTGCTCGTAGTCTGCGAAGCAGGAGTCCAGGACTCCCTTTTCCACATCCGAATCCTCGAGCTCAGCGTAAGCCTCCTCCACTGCAGCCCTTCGAGCATCAACCTGCTCAAACCGCTTCATCAAATTATGGACCCTATCCGGTCGACCTATCAAAGCATGGGCGCTGGTGGCCCAGCGTAACTCAGTCCGCAGGCAACGGATTAGCATCTTGGGCGAGGACATCACTACTAAATACAAATTACGACGCCGCTCGAGCACAATTACAAAAATAACAAATAAAAAATACAAAAAAAATTAACAGCTAACTAATGCAGTTCCTATCAAATCGAGTTGAATAGAAATTACACAAATAAGAACCGCTATTTATTAAATCAAACACAAGTTAGTACAAAAGAAAAGGCAAATCAAATTAACAATAACAAATACTAGTGCGATCAAATCAAGTTAAATTCAAATTACGTAAATACAAATTACCACTCTTTAGTTCAAATACAAATTACAATACGAAAGATACATAACGAAGATACACATCAACAAAAAATGCCTTGCTCGGAAATCGACCCTTCGATAAGTAATACACCACAACTATCCGCAACGATAATTAACCGATTACGCAAAAATAACCATCTACCTACATGACGCAAACTCCCGCTTGCGCCCGAACCGGGCGTGGCTTTTCAAATTTACCCACTAACAACAAAGCAAGCTAACAAAGAAAGGAATTTTATTATTACGTATATAATAAAAAAAATATTTTTACGTATTACGAACGGGCGTGATTGTAGACACAAAATTAAACCAATCAACCCAACGCTCCCTGCCACCAAAATTATTTAATTTTTATCAAATACTATGGTCGGTGGATCGACCGGGAATCGATCCCAGCACCGCGTTCTGCTACCAAATGTTACGGCCGGCAGCTGCCTATCCCAGGAGTAGAATCCTTCGCGGCCCATAGACGAAGAAGCTACAGGCAGATGCTGGTCGGGCGTCCTCACGCCAAGGGTTAAAAGTCTAATTACACTAAACAATCCGGGGGGAGCGTTACAATTATTGAACAGAGCTTACTTACCTCTATTCAAGGCGACTGGTCCCTCAGGATTCGGTGAGGTCTCGTGTGGATGTATTGTGCTAGAAAGTAAAGGTCAGTGATGTGTATTTGGGTGTGGCTGGTAGTGTTATTGACCTTATTTGACCGTTCCCCCTGCAGCAGTTCGGCCCTCAGCTCCTCTCCAAGCTAAGGTCGCCTTCCGCAGTCACTTTCTTCCTTTGTTACGATTGACTCGCGAAAATGAACACAGAACGTACGGGTCAAAGGTCACCGTTATTTCTAGAATATTAACTACCGCACTAGTAACTAATACAGTCGAATCCACTTATACAGATTCTGCGTTAAACCTAAAGTCCCGGGTAAACTCTCAACACGCGCTACCATTCCCAGTGGTATATTTACTATACGCGCCTAACATAAAATTAGATCTAAGAGCTCCCAAACAAAACGGACTGCCTTCTCTTTCGACGCGAAGAAGACTTCTAATTTTTTCGCTCTCGACTCCCACCGTTCAGTAAGCTCGGACGTTCAACACGCACGAACGTCATCCCGTATCAGCCGAGCCGAGTGCCATCTAACGTCGATGCCTGACACCAACGCTTTTGCGTAAACAAACTATGTATGACATTAATCTCCCTTTGAGGTAGGTTATGGGGGATGCCGAATCATAATATAGTATATTATTTGTATATATCTTATTACTAAGTTACTGACAATCACATCATATTAACTTGGGACCTCGCGAGTTGGAACATAAACTATTAATTAAATGAATATTTTAAAACTTCCGTCCCTTAAAATAAAAATAGAATAATTATCTGATGCTATAGATTAAAAAAATGCTAAATAATAGGTCGAGGAAAAAGTTTCTTCGTATTTTGTTCGTATAAAATTGAAGAAATATCTCTTTTGTTGTAGTGGAGACCGGGGATGGTTGACTATAGGGGCAGGTTGACTTACTGTCAAAAACTTGACCTACTCAAAAGCCTTTCCTCATCCATCTAGGCGCGAAAATCCGTTTTCTACCCGCGCTCAGGTACCTACCGAAAGAGCGGCATCATCTACGCACGTCGTTTGGGAGAGCGAGCTTGATATCTACAAACAAACCATAAAGTAATTGTTTACCTCCTATATATTTTGGAGTAACGCCTATATACTCGTTTTTATTTACTTTTAAGTAATTTAAAGTAAAAGTTTGATTGATAATCTTTTTATTACGTATCATTATTTTTTACTTCGTCACAGTTTTGAGGCTATACCATGTGGTTAAAAATTAATAAAAACGATCCGGGGCTGGTAGACTTATTTATTTTGGGGCTGGTTGACCACCTAGTCAACCTACCCCATAGTAGTCTGGGTATACTTTACACGGAATAAAGCCAGTTTTCTTTTTAATTTATCAAATACTTGTTGTTGCAGAACCATGCGAACATATAAAAAAGACTGGTCGAGGAAGTACACCCAAAAATGTCTTCGATAGAGCATGTCAACAAGTTATTTTTGATAAAAGTAAGTATTAATTCTACACCAAAAGAATTTGCTATACTATTTAAAAGACCCAACGCCACGTGGTAAAAATGAACCGTAAAAGTAAACCGGCATTGACGAGATGTAAATTGATTTTGAAGAGCACTGGCTGCATTAAAAATTGACAAATATTTAGTGATGAGGAAGTACTCGCATTAGAAGGCAAGAGGGCAGCTGATATTTATTACGGATTTACTCCTTATGAAACTCGATAGTTTGTACTATTTATACAGACAGATTAACAAGCAGTGCCGTCTTTACCAGGTATGAGGGCTAGGGCCTCATACCTTGTAAATACCTTGCCCAAGTATCGACGGGGCCCCCAATAAATGTAGAAAAAATTAAACCTTTCGAATATCAAAACCTGAAGTCTTTAGCGTAACACTATAGTTGTAATTCGCTTTTATAGAAGCTTAGATCATAATCACTTAATATGCACATAAGCAACTATTTCAAATGACACCAGACATACTTTATTTAAAAATAGCCCTAAATTATTTGTGAAATGATTTTACATAAAGTAAGATATTTGCTATAGTGTAGATAAAAAAATTCTGCGTAATAAATCTGTAGATTTTATTTGTGTAAAAAATATCTGTTTAGAATTATTTCGAGTTCGGTTTAGAATTATCTTCGTGTAAAGATTGTCCAGGGTCTTTCAATACTTTCAAATTTACCGCGCGCTCTGCGGTGGCAGCGCGCGCATGCGCGACTGGACCAGTGTTGCAAAAGTGAAAAATTAATAATTAAAAATTTTGTACAGCCGACTTCAATATAAGCGACTTCAATATAGGTTATTTAAGAATAACTCAATAACCATTAGTCTGACCTTGATCAAATTCATATGGGACCACACGAAAACTATCAGCTTTCATATAAAAAAAGAATCATCGAAATCGGTTCGCCCAGTACAAAGTTATGAGGTAACACACATAAAAAAAACATACACTCGAATTGAGTACCGTCTCCTTTTTGGAAGTCGGCAGAAAATCGGGAGAAATCGGGAGATTTTTATTTACATTCATGGGTTTAGAAATGTATCAAAAAACAGGTTCTTTTAGATGTCGTTTTTTCCCGTTTCAAAAATTTTTTTGCGATAAAAATAATGTCTTTATAATTTAAACTAAATTTTTTATAATTATATATTTTTTACTACTCACGCAGGTTCAAAATTCTTCTGTTTTATCATACATACATAAACACTCACGCCTGTCACCCAGAGGGGTAGGCAGAGACTATGGACTTCCATTTGGCACGATCCTGACAGACCTCCCTCGCTTCCTCCACATCCATATACCTACGCATACACGCTCGTCAGTTAAAGGTACTCTTGATTTGGCCCATTTTCTTTTTATATCGCCAATTTGGTCGATAAACTTTCGCCTAGGGCGACCCTTCCCGACTCTGCCGTTCACATCTGCAACATAAATTTTCTTTGTCACTCTTTCCTCTTTCATTCTTTCTACATGACCAAACCACCGAAGCATTCCTTTCTTAATCGTGGTCACAACATCATCTTGCAAACCACACTCTTTTCTTATTAAACAATTTCTCACTCTGTCATTCAGATTCATCCCTAACATACTCCTTAATGACCGCATTTCTACAGCATTTATTCTACTCTCGTGCTTCTTCAGCCACACCCAACTTTCACTACCATACATTAAAGTAGGCACTAACACAGCATTATGAATTGCCATACGAAAGATGACCTTATCACAAAAATTGATAAGGGCGTGCTTCGATGGTTTGGGCACGTTGAGAGAATGAGTGAAGACCGAATGGTGAAGAAAATATATAGCGCGAAAGTTAATATTAAAAGGTGTCGAGGTAGACCGAGACTAACTTTCGAAGACCATGTGAGCAAATTGCTCGAAGAGGGGAGGGTCAAGAGTACTCGGATACCTAGACGTGCATGTATGAAGAAGATAATGAATCTGAAAGAAGCGAAAGAGGTATGTAAGGATCGTGACACTTGGCGATCTGTTCTCTCTGGCTACCCCGTCAGGGATTGTGCGTGACAATAAATAAATAAATAAATAATACGTGCCTTTTTGGCCACATTCTGACTTATCTTCTGTTTTATCACTAAGCGATTTAATTTCTTTCGTATTTAGAAGCAAACGTCATTCTAAATTAATCTTTTGATAACTATTGCTCTCTAACAAATTTGGACATAAAGCACAACAGTTCACAACACAACAAAAGACGGCAAATAATTAGTGAATGTAATTCTATGCACGAACAACACTATATATACATACATGGCTTAAGCTACCTAATTCGTAAAACAACCTGAACAAAGTAATCTTTAGGAATCCCCCCTACACTTACTAGACAATAATGAACTCTATTTTAAGATGTTTCAGTGCAATATGCTTTAAGCATATCGCGAAGTTAAAAACTCAGTCTCCGTAAACAGATTTTGTGTTAAAGGTTCATTTTAGTGTTTTCATATTTAGAATATTACTTTTCAATTTTATTTATGAATATTATTTTACATTAGTTGAAAAGGCAAAAAAATCGGGAGACACAGTCGCTAAATCAGGATATCGGGAAATACTAATTAAAATCAGTAGATCTCCCGATAAATCGGGAACTTTTGCAACACTGGACTGGACTGCTATATGCGGCGCGAAAGCTCCATACGTGTTTTAACAAGCTCAAAGTATAGCGTTTATAAAACAAGCTTTCGCCTGTCATTACTTTTGCTTGCGACTGAATGCAAGTCCGTGTGATTTGTGACGTACCGTTTATCTTTGTTTTAAGCGATAGTTTATAGTGTGAAAACTCAAAATGAAACGTGTAGATCTAAGTGGAGCGCAAAAGCGTAAAAAAGAAGAAGTAAAGGAAAAAGAAATATCCAAGCTACAAAAGATATTAGACTTTTGTACGGTTGTGAATAAAGAGACTCAAGCTGTTCCTAGTACTTCTAATTTAAATATTTTTGACGTACAAATCATTTAAGAAGGTAAGTCAAGTTTTAGTGGTTGCTGAAGAAATTTTTTTATGTGATATAGCATTAGGTATATCAATGTTTATACGAAAATATTCTTAAACTTTTTACTACTACACGGTTTTATTTTATTATATTCTGTTTAGCTTCCTCGTATGTTATTGTTTAGAGTATGTTTACTGCATTAAGACTTCGGAACAGTTATTGTTATATGTATATTACATCATTTTTGAATTTAATAGCAGTGAATAACGAGTCCATCGATCCTTCAACCTCACTAATAGCCAGAGCGTCAGGTGCAGAAAATTTAAATGAAGAGTCTCAAGCTGTTCATAGTACTCCGTCTACTTCGAGTTCATATGTTTGTATCGTACAAAACATTGAACAAAGTAATAGTAAGTCGATTTTTTATTAGTAACTATTAATGAGAATTTTTCATAAAATATAGCTTGTAGGTATATCATATTAGTAAACCTTTTATCAACAGTATTGTCTTATTTTATTATATATGTATCACTTGCTCGTATGTGATTGTTTAAAGTATGTTTACTGCACTTTACCGTTAAGGATTCGGGATATATATATATATATATATATATATATATATATATATATATATATATATATATATTTTTTTTTTGTATTTTTTATCAACAGCGAATACGGAGCCCATCGATCCTTCAGGATCACTGATACCAAAACTGTCAATTTTAGAAAATAATGAGATTGTACAATCTAAATCAGGTAATATTATTTTAATAAATGTCATTTAATTGTTTGGTTTCAAATAAAATCTGCAATGAACGTACCTTAATTTCTATTATTGTTTATTTACTAATTATAGGTATGTTAAGTATTGCATGCATTAACTGGCTAACTGTTAACAAACATAGTATTATTTATTTAAAATTTTCTTTTTATGATAAACTGTAATTTTATATTTTTTTATTATGTTTTAGATTCAGATGACGGTACGGAAAATAGTGTCACCGTTTATGTTTCATCAGATCCAAGTCTGTGGAAGGTTGACGAGGACGTTATATCATACTGCATAAGAAAAGGTTCAAGTTTTTGTCGAAATAAAGATTTAGATTTTAAGAAATCAGTTCGAACTTACAAAGAGTCTAATGGCCAACAAAAAGTCGACGTTTACAAAAATCCCTGTTTTACACAGAACTTAAAAATGGTGAAACTGTAGATAGAGAATGGTTACTTTATTCACCTTCAAGCGGATCAGTTTATTGTTTTGTACATAGGTTATTATCAACAAAAATGGCCAATTTACTCGTACCGGATTCGATGACTGGAAAAATGGCGTTAGACGAGTTAAGGAACACGAGGATAGCCATGAACACAGAGAGTGCTTAATTATATATAGCAAACGTAAAAACACAGTAGGCCGAATTGATGATCAAATATTAAATCAATTTAACAAAGAAACGCAGTATTGGCATGATTTGCTAAACCGACTTGTCATCGCTATCAAGTTCTTAGCTAGTAGAGGTCTTGCATTCCGAAGATCAAACCAGGAATTAGGATCTACAAAAAATGGTAACTACTTAGGACTTTTAGAAGTTATAAGTCAGTTTGATCCGTTTTTAAAAAATCCTTTCGATTTATACGGCAACAAAGGTCGGGGACAAGTGTCCTTCTTATCCGCTAATATTTGCGAAGAGCTTATCGAATTAATGGGAAAAAGAGTTTTAGAGTACATAATTCGTGAATTAAAAAAATCAAAGTACTACTCAATATGTGTAGATTCTACACCGCATATTACTCATATCGATCAATTGACATTTACTGTTCGGTACGTTGTCGATGATAGTCCAATTGAAAGATTTATGAACTTTATACCTATCGAAGCACATGGTGCAGAATAGTTAGCGAATGTTGTTATTAGCTTTTTAAAAGACAATGACATAGATTTAAAGGATTGTAGAGGTCAGCCATACGACAACGCTGTAAACATATCCGGACATTATTCAAGACTGCAATATGCAGAGTACATCCCATGTTCTGGACATTGTTTAAATCTAGTAGATGTCAGAGCAGCAGAATGCAATTTACAAATTACATCATTTTTTAGTCTTTTGCAAAAACTCTACGCATTTTTCTCAGTATCGACGTATCGTTGGCAAAACCTAGTAAAATCTTTAAAAGAAAAAAAAGATTTTAAAGTCATTATCTGATACATAAGAGGTGGTCAGCACGTGCTGATGCTGTAGGCACTGTACATGACAGCCATTCTGAAGTTTTGGATACTCTTGACGATATATCGACCGATAAAACACAAAAAAATGATACGCAACTCGAAGCACTAAGTCTTAAGAAAAAGCTTGAAAAATTTAGTAATATATTTCTAATTGTAGTTTGGAACGGTATTTTATTAAAAATTCACGCAACCAATTTAACTTTACAAACTGAAAAAATTCATTTGGGTATAGTTGTTGATTTACTCGATTCTTTAGTACACTATTTAAGCAATTTAAGAGATCAATTTGATTTATATTTGGGTAAAGCAAAGAAATTTGCGAACATTGATGAAATTCCCAATGAAGACAAGCGCCCTAAAACATGAAGTGTCAAATTAACGAGAAATGAAGGATCTAGTCAAAATACTACGTTCAATGTATGCGATAGTTTGAGAATAGAGATATTTTATCCGATAATTGACTTTCTGCTTTTAAGTCTTAAGCAACGAAGAACCGTCTATGATATACTTAATAATGATTTTAGTTTTTTCACACACTTACATAATCTCTCTGAAGATGCGATAACGGAAAATTGTAGTAAACTAGCAAAAAAAATATGATAAGGATTTATCCGAAGATCAGTATCAGTATCAGTATTCAGTTTAAATATTATTTGCTAGAAACTAGAAAAGAGATACAGTTAGATTTCTCAGATTTGTACACCCAAATTAAAAAAGAATGTTTAAAATCTACTTTTCCTAATATAGAAATTAGTTTACAAATTTTTTTCAGCATGATGGTCACGAATTGTAGCGGCGAGAGATCATTTTCAGCATTAAAGTTTATAAAAAATGATCATCGAAATGCCATGTTAAATCCTCGATTGAATTATCCTTCGATTATGTTTATAGAATCGGACATTTTAAATAATATAAATTTTGAAAATATAATTTCTGATTTCGCTCACAAAAAATCAAGAAAAAAATTGTAATGTTACATTTCCATATTACATAATAAATATTATATTATAAATTAAATGATTAACGTAATTAATTACTTTATTTTATTACTATTATGGGGGTTTTAAAGCTTACGATTTGTTATTCAACGTTCTTTCTAAAGGATGGTTGTAAATGAATTTTTGCGATTGGGGGGCCCCCAACATGCCTGGGGTCCTAGGCCCGGGCCTATTAGGGCTTTGCGTAAAGACGGCACTGCTAACAAGAGTAAGAGAAAAGGAAGAGGAAAGGCCCTTTTTACTGGAAATGAGGCATTCCATCTTAGTCCTCACGGGTGACAACGCATCTACATTATGATTTGTAATAGAGGATAGATGTAGATGTCTATGAGCCGCAGCAACCACTTACCATCAGGTGGACTGTGTGCTCGTTTGTCACCCTTATTCTAATAAAAAAATGGGATAAATAAGCGGAAAAGTGACGAAAAAGATAAAAGTGATGAGGATGACACATTTTGTTTAGAGTGCACTGAATTGCACTTTGAGTATTCCTGGAGAAACATGGATTCAGTGCACTCTGTGCAAGTTATGGGCCCATGCACAACACTGTGCAAGTGGTAAGACTTTTCGTTAAAGATATAATATATTTATATATTGGTTGAATTAGTCAAGAATGTTTTTTTTACTTTTGTATATTATTAAGTTAATAAAAGTTTTCTAGTTTTAGATACTAAAAGTATTATGTTTTCAGTGTTTATTTGACAAATTTTTAAAGGTATGATTATTTATTCTAATTTATAATAACTTATGATGTATATTTAAATTGTCAGGATTAAAAATTTAATTGTAATAAAATCACAAATACTTCTTAGATTATCATATTTATTCTTATAATGTGTGCTAATTATTTCATAGTTCAACTTACCCCTAGTGAGAAGTCAATCAACCCCGGGCATGGGGTAGGTTGACTCATATTTCGTGTTCTACAAAATTAAGCATGTGCACTATATCATAATTGATTACGAGCTTTTTGTTATTTTTTTCAGAAGCTTAATAGTTTACCTATCAGATGTATTGAATTTTACAATAATATACATCAAAACAATGAAAATGCAAGCGTCTTCACTGAAATTTGGTCAACCGTTTTTTTTATAGAAGAGGGGGCAAACGAGCATCCGGCTCACCTGATGGTAAGTGACTACCGCCGCTTATGAACAACCGCAACACCAGGGGAATTGCAGATGCGTTGCCGAACCTCGGTCTCTCCTACTGTTTATATCTGGCTGGTTTTAATATCAATACATATTATGATACTACGTAGCTGTTCCCCGCGCCTTGGTCCGCGTGTAATTTAGGGTTTGAATTATATTGCTCTGAACCCTAATTATTTTTATAAAATATAAGTAGCCTAAGTTACTTCTTAGAACATCAGCTATTTGCCAGTGAAAGTCCCGTCGAAATCGGTCCAGCCGTTTCGGAGATTAGCCGGAACAAACAGACAGACAGACAAAAATTTTAAAAATTGTGTTTTTGTTATAAGTACGGTATATATTTATTCATATTCATATGCATTTAGTAAAAAGCTGTTATTTTAACATTACAAATAGACACTTCAATTTTATTTATTTCTATAGATTAAGAAAAAGAAAAAAGTTCAATTGTTTTTCTGTCCGCCAAAATGAGTGATTTTAACAAAGAGACTCAATACATTTTGAAGTTTTATCATAAAAAAGGGCGACCCCTCACTAGATGGAGTGACGACCTGGTAGACATGCAGAAAGTCGATGGATCCAGGTGCCTGAGGACCGTGTTTTGTGGTATTCCTTGGGGGAGGCCTATGTTCAGCAGTGGACTTGTGAAAGTCTGTAATGATGAAAAATGAGACTCAAGCCGCGAAAAAAATCTGTGACGTTGATAGACCTAATGCAGTGTCAGTCAATGCAAAGGCTAGTCAAACTCCGCAGACTGTAGCGTAACCCGGATTAACCCGCAATAACGCTTTTTACGGTTGACTTGTTTCGAAAATAACAAATAACTAAATAATTTGATCAAACGTTAGCTCTCGATTCTCGATGCATCGATAAAAAATCGAGTATGTATAGCATTCCAATGTACTTATTTAGCGAGGCCGGTGTAATTCGCAACATTGTTGCAAGCAAGCTGGTCCAAATTAAAACATGTAGCGATCGAGTTAGCGTTTTAAGTATTATTGTCCTTTATTTATTTGATTATTATCGCTTTCGGAAGAAAATTATTGAGGCATAACGAGAACGATGTTATTAACGAAATGTTAACTACTATTAGTATGAAGTTTTCGTTTTAATATTTTACTTCATATTCGCTTTTTTACAAAGGGGTTTTTAAGTCATTTTTGTATAATACCAGCTAGGGTCAGGCAGACGTTGTTCTACCCTTTCCAAAGAGCCTTTGTCTTATAAAAATCCATCAATTTTCAATAAAAAAGATTGAGGGTCACTTATCGGGATAAAAACTATCCTGTCTCCCAAGTTGGAGCAAAACATTTACAAAATTTCATTAAAATCGGTTGAGTGGTTTTATAGTTCATCGCGGACAACTAATGTAATATAACACATAGTTTTTATATATAAAGACTATCGATCTTCTTCTTCTTCCCAGCTTCTTTTTTATATATGAGGGGCAAACGAGCAAGCGTCTCAGTTGATGGTAAGTGACTACTGCCGCCCATAAATAACTGCAACACCAGGGAAATTGAAGATGCGTTGCCGGGTTTTAAATAAAGAGTAGGTTCTTTTCTTGTTTCGCACGGGTGATCTCTGGATCTCGACAACATCACCACCTATGGGGTTCAATTGTTAATCTAAAACCATTCTCGAATCAACTTAATCATACACACACAAAATTTCATCAAAATCAGTCCAGCCATTTAGGAGTTCAGTCACACACGGACAGAAGTATTAAAACAAAGGTAGAAATTAACAGATTATAATACCTGTATAAATTCAACGAAAAACGCAACAACTATAGCAGGTGGCCGAGACCTGAACGTTTAGTGCGCAATGATCACCGGAGACAAGCGGCCGACTCAGTATCCTATGTCTGCACAATTATTTACGGTTAATTTGCACTTCGGTTAAACGCCAAAATGTCCGACTAGAGTTTTATGCCTTAATATAAAAGAAAAAATCGTAAACATAATTTTTGTCCGCTTGCTTAAATGCACACTAATCTGCACAATGACTTAATCAATTTGAATGTGGACTTTTTCTTTATAGATTTAAACATGTTGTTTTATTTGAATCGGTTCAAAAACAAAAATAATGTCAATTTTAAAGTGCACCTCGCGCAAGCGTAACGAGTGCACAAGTCGGATAAAGGTCAACTCGGCTGCTTTTTGCTTCATTAACTTGAATTAATTATGTATTTAGGACGATGTAATTAAATATGTGCATATTTTTTAAGGTAATAAATAGAACAGAATAATTAGCTGACTGTTCAGTGATGTTTCCGTGATCGCGTAGGTGAAAACTGGTAGCAATCACCGAATGGTAGGAAAGGTAGGTAGAGGCACACTGAACCTAAACGTTAAGTTGTAGAGGTCTCGTCTAATGATGTCAACGCTCCGTCCCCCTCGTGCTCGTGGAAATGTATGAGGACATATCTAGAGCCATGCATTTCTCCAAAACCGACTATACGGTGTTAATGGGAGACTTCATGGCAAACCTAGGCACAAGAGAGAACGGTGAGCTGAAAGTAGGGAACTTTGGAATAGGGCATCGGAACCCAAGGGGTCAGCAGCTGGCCGACTTCATGGAGAAAGAGAGACTCTTTATGATGAACTCTTTCTTCCAGAAGCGGCCCACCAGAAAGTGGACCTGGTCGAGCCCCAACGGTTCGACAAAAAATGAGATTGACTTCATTATGACGACCAGACGACAACTGTTTAGTGATGTCTCCGTGATCGCGAGGGTGAAAACTGGTAGCGATCACCGAATGGTTAGAGGCACACTGAACCTAAATGTTAAGTTGGAGACGTCTCGTCTAATGAAGTCAACGCTCCGCCCCCTCGTGCTCTGTTCCAAAGTCTCGAAACCTTTCAGCTCGAGTTACAAAACCGTTTTCAGTGCCTAGAAAACTGCAATGAAGTGGACGATATGAATGACAAGCTCGTGGAAACTGTCCATGCGGTCGGAGCTAAGTTCTGCAAGATCCGCCGCAGAAGAACACAAAAACTCTCCGATCACACTCTTAATCTCATGGCTGTTAGACGGGAGACGAAGCTACATTTTTCAACAGATTTGACAGCATACAGCCACTGAACAGACAGATCTCTAAATGCATGCGGCAGGACGTACGCTACTTCAATACAGCTTGTATTGAAGAAGCGATCCAGCGGAACTAAGGCTCCAAAGTCTTTGCCAGGGATCTGTCTGCCAGAAAGAGCTAACTGTCAAAGCTGAACACCGAATGTGGCAGCATCGTTTCCGGGACACCTGAGATTTTGAGTGAGATTGAGAGGTTCTATGGGCAGCTGTACACGTCATCGTTGAAGCCACACGCAAGTGTGAGTAACGATCCAAGAGCGAGTCTTATCCGACACTATTCCGAAGATATCCCGGACGTCAGTCTGGGCGAGATTAGAATGGCTCTCCAGCATCTTAAAAACGGCAAGTCCCCGAGCGAGGATGGAAATACAGCGGAGCTTCTGAAAGCGGGTGGAAAACCGGTACTTGAAGTCCTTCAGAAGCTCTTTAATTCCGTCGTCCATGGTGGCCCTACTCCAGAAGCGTGGAACAGAAGTGCGGTGGTCTTGTTCTTCAAGAAAGGCGACAACGCGCTCTTTAAGAACTACAGACCGATTTCCCTTCTGAGCCGCGTCTACGTGCTGTTTTCGAGAGTCATTACGAATCGTCTCGCACGCAGACTTGACGACTTCCAGCTTCCCGAACAAGCCGGTTTCCGAAAAGGCTTTAGTACCATGGACCACATACACACCCTTTGGCAAATTGTACAGAAGACAGAGGAGTACAATCTGCCACTTTGACTTGGGTATGTGGACTATGAGAAACCCTTTGATTCCGTCGAAATTTGGGCAGTGTTGCAGTCCCTTTAGCGGTGCCGAGTTGACTGTTGGTATAGCGAAGTGCTGAAGTGTTTGTACAGTAGAGCTACGATGGCTACGCGAGTACAGAATCAGAGTACGAAACCTATCCAACTGCAGAGAGGTGTAAGACAGGGTGACGTTATATCCCCGAAACTTTTCACCGCTGCATTGGAAGACGTTTTCAAGCTACTGGACTGGAAAGGATGCGGTATTAACATCAATGGCGAGTACATCACTCACCTTCGATTTGCCGACGATATAGTCCTTATGACAGAATCGCTGGAGGACCTAAGCACTATGCTCAATAACCTCAATAGTGTCTCCCAACGGATAGGTCTTAAGATGAACATGGACAAAACAAAAATCATGTTTAACGTCCATGTCACACCTATGCCGGTAGTTGTTGGGAGCACTAAGCTCGAAGTTGTTGACGAGTATGTTTACCTGGGACAAATAGTCCGACTAGGTAAGTCCAACTTCGACCGAGAGATCAATCGCCGGATTCAACTCGGCTGGGCAGCGTTCGGGAAACTACGACACATCTTCTCGTTAGACATACCTCATAATCTGAAAACGAAATTGTACAACCAGTGCGTGTTGCCAGTGATGACCTACGGATCTGAGACGTGGTCCTTCACTGCTGGCCGTATGAGAAAGCTCAAGGTCACTCAGCGAGCTATGGAGAGGTCTATGCTCGGGGTTTCTCTGCGTGATAAACTTAGAAATGAGGATATCTGCAGTAGAACCAGAGTAACCGACATAACCCAACGGATTAGTAAGCTGAAGTGGCAGTGGGGCGGCCATATAGCTTGAAGAATCGACAACCGATGGGGAAGAAAGGTTCTCGAGTGGCAGCCATGTACCGGTAGGCGAAGTGTAGGGCGACCCCCCACTAGATGGAGTGACGACCTGGTAAGACATGCAGGAAATCGATGGATGCAGGTGGTTCAGGATCGTGCTTTGTGGCATTCCTTGGGAGAGCCCTATGTTCAGCAGTGGACTTGTGAAAGGCTGTAATGATGATGATGATGAATTAGCTAACCAATATATATTAGATATATAATAGAACAATAATTGTATTCAATATAGATAATTTACTATTGGTTCCAAAAATGCCTCTGTCCTGGAAAGAACCGGCGAGAAACCCAGAGGCAATAATTTTGTAGACATAAAATTTTACAATAATTTTGTGAAATTATTTATATTAATTATTATAGAACCAACATCGTAGGGATCACCTTATTCCCAGGGGTTATTTTTCCAAACATATATGCAATACTAATTGTGGGTATTCAGTAGCTGGAATTACAAAATTGGGTTTGTTCCTAGTATTTCAATTATGAAGTAAAGTAGTAAAAAGAAGTTATTATCCCTAACACACAATACACAAGAGAATAAGAAGAGTTACATTTATATGTATTAGTAGAGTGCGTAGTTAATACCAACATTTTTGCACAGACAGTAGCTAAGCGTTTAGTTGAGCAGCGGTACAACATTCAGGTGATGAGTTTGATTTTAGAATTTAGATTGTAATAAAAAATATTTCCACCGCAAAATGTACACTTTTACACGTTTATATTTTTCACTTTCACACAAAAAACAATTAAATTATAGTTAGCTATAATTTAATACGACACCCGTGTGATGAGGCGGAATGATAGGTTCACTTGATTCACCTTCACTCGTAGGATGTTTAAAACAAGTTGTCAAGGATTATCTCGTAATGGGGAATTTCGCCATAGTGGTCACGCTTGGGGGGCGGGTAGGCAACTGCATTTTATTATTTTCGGTTGTTATCAGGAAGATGCTGCTGGCCGTTTCCTGTTTCATTTCCCTTTGCCGCGCTTACGTCACCCACGGGATGGTATGGGACAGTGGATCCCCTTACGCCGTAACTACACAGCAATGCATATTCCATGGCATATTACCCACACACTAGGATTTTCTCCTGTATCGCGGAGGCAGTGCACACACATAAATTTCACAATGGCAAACATCCAGACCCGGAACAATTACTTATAGGCTGTACAAATACTTTTGCCTTGCGGGATGATTGGTCATGTAGAAAGAATGAACGAGGAAAGAGTGACAAAGCAAATTTATGTTGAAGAACTGAACGGCAGAGTCGGGAAGGGACGCCCTAGACGAAGGTTTATCGACCAAATCGGCGATACATTGAAAATAGGCCAGATTAGGAGTACCCTTAACCGACGAGCGTGTATGCGTAGATATATGGATGTACAGGAGGCGAGAGAGGTGTGTCAGGATCGCGCCAAATGGAAGTCTGTAGTCTCTGCCTACCCCTCTGGGTGACAGGCGTGTGTGTGTGTGTGTGTGTGTGTGTGTGTGTGTGTGGATTCGAACCCGCGGCACTCAGCGCCGTAACTCAAAACGTACCTACATCATAATATGCGAATGCACTCAAATGAGCAGCTACAATTGAAACACTTATTCCGCATCTCATAAGAGGTTATATTTTCGGAACGCTGAATAAGTACCTAGTCCGATGTACAATATGTGATTCAATAGAGTATTTACCATTCTATATTAATTAAATTTAACTTAACTTGGAAGTATTTTACAACTAACCTTAGTTGTTATTGTTATCTAATAATGGGCGAACATTATGGTTTAACTTCAGGCAAAATAAGAAAATCCCAAGTGCTGCTGTGATAAGAACGAAAAGGGTTAAAAGTAATAGAATTTTGTTTTATTATTCTTCTTTAGGTTTTAATTGTCGCTGACGCCACAAAGGGACGAACATCAATTTTTTTTAAATTACAGGAGAGCAAGAAAAAATTTATTATTCCCCGATTACTAGCTTTTTTTTATCAGGAAATTATTCGTATTTGTAAGTTTCCATTAAATCTAATATTTTTAACGGCGTCAGCGACGACATGTTGTCTTTTTCTAACTACAGGAGTTAAAATGTGCAGTTAAAGAATGTAAGCCAAAAGATAGTAGAATGATTGATTTATAAAGAAAACGAGATGGCCTTCATTAAAATTATAAACTTCTTTGCAAAATGTGTGTTGATAATTTAAAGCTCGGAAAAGTGCCCTAAGGCGATAATAAAATGGGCGTAAATCAGTAAGTTATAGCAGGAATTATATTTACTCGTGCTGGATATATCCAGCTTTATATTTTTCTTGCCTATGGAGACATTCATACATTTGCCAATGGTAGGAACAAACGGCGGAGCATCGTATGGTTGAGGCTATGAAAGAAGAGGTGGAGCGTGTAAAACTCATTGGAAATATTTATTTATTTATTTACTAACTCACAATTGTTATTAATATGTCGTCTCAAGGAATACCAATGATAGCCGCAATTGCAAACGCATGTTGAGTAAACGTTCATACGGCACAAGTTACGATGCTTGCTCTTACCCCGCGACAATTGACAATTTACGGGTGTACAGTAAAGTAGTCCTGTAGTGTGTGTTGAAAAATTAATATTCGGTCACATATTATTTCCGATCAGAAAGCAAAGGAATTGAGCCACCTGATCATATGTCATTCAAAAAATTTTGTGGGTTCAACAGCTATTACTATTACTAGCTAGTAGCAGATTAATTTTATGAGGAAAAAGCTAGTAATCGGGGAATAATAAATATTTACTTGCTCTCCTGTAATTTTTTGAAAAATTGAGGTTTTCGCCCTTTTGCAGTGTTAGCGATAAAATGTGACTTTTCACAGTCAATACATTTTTATTCATAAAAAGAGACAACCAGTTCTAGAAGGAAAACGTGGAGGGAATTTTAGTACATTTCTACAATAACTGCTTACCTAAAGAGCTAGTTGATACGCGAGATATATGAATCTAAGATATCAAAGCTCATATACGAATAAAAACATACCGATGAAATAACGTGTAAAAGCAAACATTTTCATATTTTATTTCTGATTTTTTTTTAAATAGGTTCCTCACTCACACACAAGTCCACTGCTGCACATAGGCTTCCCCCAAAGAATGCCACAAAGCACGGTCCTGAGCCACCTGCATCCACCGACTTCCTGCATGTCTTACCAGGTTGTCACACCATCTAGTGGGAGGACGCCCTACACTTCGTCCGCCGGTACGAGGCCGCCACTCGTGAACCTTTATTCCCCAACGGTTATCGGTTCTTCGAGCTATATGGCCGGCCCATTGCCACTTCAGCTTACTAATCCGTTGGGCTATGTTGGTCACTCTGGTTCTACTGCGGGTATCCTCATTTCTAAGTTTATCACGCAGGGAAACTCCGAGCATATCCCTTTCCATAGCTCGCTGAGCGACCTTGAGCTTCCTCATTCGGCCAGCAGTGAAGGACCACGTCTCAGTACCATAGGTCATCACTGGCAACACGCACTGGGTCTTTGATTTCAAGTTTTGAGGTATACCTGACGAGAAGATGTGCCGTAATTTCCCGAACGTTGCCCAACCGAGTTGAATCCGCCGATTGACCTCTCGGTCGAAGTTGGACTTACCTAGTCGGACTATTTGTCCCAGGTAAACATACTCGTCAAGTCGTCAACAACTTCGAGCTTAGTGTCCCCAACATCTACCGGCATAGGTGTGACATGGACGTTAAACATGAGCTTTGTTTTGTCCATGTTCATCTTAAGACCTATCCGTTGGGAAACACTATTGAGGTCATTGAGCATAGTGCTTAAGTCCTCCAGCGATTCTGCCATAAGGACTATATCGTCGGCAAATCGAAGGTGAGTGATGTACTCGCCATTGATGTTAATACCATATCCTTTCCAGTTCAGAAGCTTGAAAAAGTCTTCCAATGCAGCGGTGAAGTGTTTCGGGTATATTACGTCACCCTGTCTTACACCTCTCTGCAATTGGATAGGTTTTGTACTCTGGTTCTGTACTCGGATAGCTATCGTAGCTCTACAGTACAAGCACTTCAGCACTTCGATATACCGACAGTCAACTTGGCATCGCAGAAGGGACTGCAGCACCGCTTAAATTTCGACGGAATCAAAGGCTTTCTGATAGTCCACATATGCCAGACATAGTGACAAATTGTACTCCTCGGACTTCTGTACAACTTGCCGAAGGGTATGTATGTGGTCTATGGTGCTAAAGCCTTTTCGGAAACCGGCTTGTTCGGGAGGTTGGAAGTCGTCAAGTCTGCGCGTGAGACGATTCGTAATGACTCTCGAAAACAGCACGTAGACGCAGCTTGGAAGGGAAATCGGTCTGTAGTTCTTCAAGAGAGCGTTGTCGCCTTTCTTGAGGAACAAGACCACTGCACTTCTGCTCCACGCTTCCGGAGTAATGCCACCATGGAGGACGGAATTAAAGAGCTTCTAAAGGACTTCAAGTACCGGTTTTCCACCCGCTTTCAGCTTTCTTTTGCTTTTATTAAAGTTGCGTAAGTCCTGCCGCATGCATTTAAAGATCTGTCTTTTCAGCTGCCTGTATGCTGTCAAATGTACTGAAGACTGCAGCTTCATATCCCGTCTAACAGCCATGAGATTAAGAGGGTGATCGGAGAGTTTTTGTGTTCTTCTGCGGCGGGTCTTGCAAAACTTAGCTCCGACCGCATGGACAGCTTCCAATAGCTTGTCATTCATATCGTCCACTGCATTGCAATCTTCTAGGCACTGAAAACGGTTTTGTAGCTCCTCACTCACACGTGCACATACAATCGGTACATGTACGGTAAAACAGCCGCAAACCCAATCGTGTTCGTCGAGTCGTATACAAATTTATTTTGTAATGATACTCTCAAATTTACAAATAATATAAACATTATTAATTATTATCATGCCAGATACCAAATGCGATTGCAAAGTTTCGGCAACTAACTTTACTTTATACTTGTAAAATTAATAATACTTCAAGTATCCTCATACCAACAAGGTAAGAAAAACGGAGCGCCGCATATACGAGTATTTCAAAGGATGCAAAAACCAAGCAAAAATCAATGCTCACTTTATTGCAAGAACACGCACTCACGTATATGTCTGCATTTAAAATGATTTGCAACAATTAACATTGTTTTAGGTGCATCCATGTGTTCACCCATCAGTAAAATTTTACGGTCTGATAAAGAAAAAAAGAAAAACGATGTTTGCGAGAGTGTGTCAAAATGTACGGCAGCGCTCCGTCTTTCTTCCCTTGTTGATCTGAGCAAATATCAAATTTAGTTAGGTATAATCTTTATATATAAAAATTGTGTGTCACATTGTTTATCCGCGATGAACTCCTAAACCACTGAAGTTTCAATGAAATTTGCACACTCTGTGCAGTTTGGTCCAACTTGAGAGATAGGATAGTTTTTATTCTGATAAGTGACACTCAATATTTTTATTACGAATGTAAGGATTTTTTATATGAAGGGTCGTCGAAAAGGGCAGAACAGCGTCTGTCTGGCCAACTATATATCGCACCTTTAGGATGAAACCGACCGAACTCAAAAAAAGTAATTTTGTGGGAAATCTAAAAAAACGAATTTAAATTGTAACACCTCCTTATTAATTTTTACATTATTTCGTAACTATTTGAGTTAATAGCAAAGTTATTGCGGATAATCAGAGAGGATACATACATCTATGAATTCCTATATATATATATATATATATATATATATATATATATATATATATATATATATATATATATATATATATATAAATACCCAGTAAGGTCATAAAATTTGTCACATGTTTAATATAAAATAATTGAAACAAGTTTAATCATTATGTAACCATTTATATACCAAAATGAACTTTACAAAACATAGATTTTTATGACACTAAAGTTTATTCATAATGACCTCCGTGATTTTGAATACAGGCCTTCAATCTGCGCGGCCAGTCGTCTATCGCAGCACGAACGAGGTCCATGTCAATATCGGCGGCTGCCTTAATCAAGGATGTCTTGAGTGACTCCAAATTGGGATGAGGCTTTGAGCACGCCTACTCCTCCAAGTGTTGCCATATCTTGTAATCTAACGGATTCAAATCTGGACTGGAGGAGGGCCAGTCTTCGTGCCGGATGAAGTCGATTTCACGCGCCGCCAGCCAGTCTTGTGTGCTCTTCGCTCTATGAGCTGGCGCCGAATCTTGTTGGAATACCCAGTGCCTGTTATTGAACATGGTATGACAAACAGGTTCCACAAGGTTCATCAGGACTGTATTTTGATACACAACTGCATTCTTTTTTACACTTTTCTCACAAAAATGTACCTCTGTTAAGCCCCAATAAGAAACTCCCAACCATACCATGATCGAGGATGGAAAATTACCTCGTTGGACACGCGGAATACGGTTGCTCGCTTCTTCACTACTGTGTGCGTACACCTTATCATTTTCTTTGTTGTAGCTCTCTTCTACGGTAAAAACTTTTTCATCCGAAAAAAGAATTTCCCGATATTTTTTTCCCGCATACCGCTTCAACAAAGCGCGGCATCTCTTCAGTCTCAGGTCCATTAGACGAGCATTCAAACGATGTCCTGTTTTTCTTCGATATGCCCGAAGTCCTAAGTCTTCATTTAACACCCTTTTCATCGTGGTTCTGCTTAGCCCCATCTGAAGGACCAACAGTTTCTGCTTACGTTTGGGATTTCTTTGAATTCGCGCCTTCACAGCTTTTATCACTGCTGGAGTCCTAACAGACCGAGGGCGACCACTTCTTGACCTGTCATCTACACTAGAGTCTTAATTGTATCGGTTGATGGTACGATAAACGAATCTTTTGGTTATATTCAAATTTTTCAGTATGTCAAAAATTTGAATTGGCGCGTAACCGCAACGATGCAACGCAATATCTGCAACACGGTCTTCTTTAAGCGTCCACTCCATATTTAAAAATGAGTAAAATTCTAAAAAGTATACAGTTTTATTTTCATGAACAATTCTAAATTCGAATTCAATAAACTTTTTTGTGGCCAGCATTCGAAAAGAAAAGTTTTTACTGTGTGACAATACTTATGACCTGACTGTGTATATATATATATGCTAGCTTATCAGGCAGACGTTCTGCCCTTTCCAACGATCCTTCCTATAAAAATCCTTAAATACGCAATAAAAAAATTTGATAGTCATTTAGCGGGATAAAAACACACAGTGTGCAAAATTTCATTGCAATCAGTTCAGTAGTTTAGGAGTCCATCGCGGACAATCAACATGACACATATTTTTATATATATAGATCATTTAAGAGCCTAACTGTTCGTATGGAGGGTAAAACCTCAGTTAACCTGTCAAGTTATCATAGATCAAAAATTTAAATTGAACGGATATTTTTCATTAGGAACTATTACTACTAAACTGGATGCTAACTAAATATCACATAGTATCCGGATTCATTTGACACTAATTGTCATGTCTGAGTCACATAAAAACAACTATCAACCTTAAAAGTAAAGCTAAATAATATATTTTTCGTCTAAAATGTGTCTTTGGGTAATTTATTACTACAAAATAACGTAATAGGAACTCAAACAATAATTAACACTTAAAATTAATCCAAAAAATCAGTTAAAGTAATCAGTCTTCTCAGTCTTCTAGCAACGATTTATAATAATCTATATTGAAGCCAGGTATTAAATTCTTCCTGAGTAATTCACTTAAACCTTTCTTTTTATTTTCATTTAATTTAATTTTATTCATAAACGCTTTAGAAATTGAGATCTCTTCCAAGCTTGGCATTTTTTTTCTTTTGTTTCTCATGTTTACACGAATGAAATCTTCTTGGGCATATGAAGTTTTCTAGAAAAACTCGAAGGGTTTGTTTTTTAAGAAACTTAACACTTTTATATCATTCCAGGATACTGTGTCACGTTCATCATCTTCGTTGAAATTATAGCCCCACTGATCGTGTAAGAATTTGAAATCAATAAATTTTTTTGGTTGGTTCCCAAAAATGGCTGATATTGCGGACATTGTAGCAAGTCATACGCGCCAATCATTTACAGACACCCTCGCACAAAGTTTGATTGTACCGAAGTTCTATTTTTACTATATCCGCGATGTTGACTCGTACACCGGTTTGATTTTTACATGACCATTATATTATCTCTTTCCATTGGTCTTACTCTATGTTCTTCTGGACATTATTACGTTGAGATATTACATGTCGTTTGTTATGGGTGATATATACGAATAAATACAACGTTGAATGATTTCTTACTTTTTTCGATAAGAATCATTTGAAGATAATCACACAAATGTTTATATGTCACGATAAAATTTGAATATCCCATTACCTATATAAAACATAAACTGAAACTTTCTTTAAAGTTAATTTCATTAGAATTACTCCTGAATGGAGATGTATTTTACATACTTAAATTACAAATGGAAAAACATTTAGAATAGTTAGTTATTTGGAGACCTATATCTGTGTTTGATTATCTTTTATTTAATGTTAGAAAAAAATATATTTTTCAAAAATTGGTGGAAGATGACAGGCGAAGAAAATTATTTATTATAGTATTTAAGTATGCGATTTATTACAGAATTCTGTACATAATTTGAGTGACTCGAAGGAACATGAAATTACGAAGTATATTACAGTTTGTATGTTACAGGAATATTTCTCTTATAGTATGATTGTGACAAACGAGCATATAGTCCACCTGATGGTAAGTGGATGCTACGGAGTATGCACTTGAAGCTTAACGATGCCCAATTCGGCTAAAGGTAGAAACGCTCAATCTTAAGCGCTATATTTTGTTTTTATTTTAAAAAGCTTAACTGTAACACCCTAAACTAAAGAGTATATAGGGCAGACTCAATACCATGTGGCATTCTCTGCCAATCAACCCTAGGTGCCAAAGACGGTTGTTGCCATTTATAAAACATATTGCTTATATAAAGTGTACATAATATATTAAAAATAATACATTCATACACAACATGTATTTAAATAATATACATACAGAAAACATACATAATGTATATACAAACACATATGTACAATGTGTATACATGCATAATATATTAAGTTTATAGCTGTTTATATAATCAGAGCGCTTCAAATATACTGTACAGCATTAAACAGCAAGTAAAACACTTGTTTAAGCCTGTTATTTGGACCTATCAAAAGCATTTGATAGGATATCGCATAATGTAGTCTGGAGAAAGCTACAACACGACACTGCATGCATGCACTGCATGCAGTTAGCCCCAAAATATAATATTCGTATTGAAATATTGGTACGGTCATCAGAAAAATTATTTGACAAGGGCAAAAGCACTCTCAAAAGAGGCTACTTGTTGTAGTGTGGAGTATAACAGGATGGGTTGACTTCTCCTTGTCTCAAACTATATAAGAATTTACTAAACCATGAGATTGATGTCATATTGACGGTGTATGAATCGATAATATGAGCTGTGCAGACGACATGAAGTTGCTCTGCATGGTCTGCGTGGAGCATCGATTGGTGCATTGAAAAGAATAATCAGGATATGTGATGTGCGAGTCGAGTAGTCTGAATAGAGTTGAGAAATTAAGTACTTGCGCCACTGGGTCACCAAAGGCCAGACTGATAATACTTATGTAGAGCGAGAGCGCAACTCGCTGGTTGTCCGATGTTATATGTTCGCTTGCAAGTTTGCAAGCTGTAATAAAAAAGGTTAAGGTTGCGCTTTTCAAAGCCTATACACGGCGGGCAAACAACGATCTGCGCGGCCAATACAATAATGCTTTCAGGATTCTAATGGGGTTGTCGCAGTATTGTATTTTTTTTTATAGGAGAGGGGGCAAACGAGCATGCGGCTCACCTGATGGTTGTAGCACCTTGGGTGTGTTTGCAGAGTCTCATGTTGATGTGTTCGAAACCATAATGCGCAAAAGATATGCCTCTATGCTGAGTCGCATGTGGGCTAGAATTCACTAGTTGGGGCGTTGGATAAAACTGCATACTATAAAAATTAGATACAACATGACCTTGGCTTGTTTATTAATTTTATTTAACGTATTTTTTTATTTGACATAACTATTGACACTAGGATATACGTCTTTGCCTTTACCTTCGCATATCACTCGAAACTTCGGGAATTTGAAATAGGTTAAAATAATAATTTATTTTAACCTATTTCAAATTCCCGAAGTTTCGAGTTCGAGGTAAAATCCGAATTAAATTAAATTAAATTGTTTTATTCAATATTTCGCACAAGATTAACGTGCTCAGAGTACAATGAAAATAGCTAAGATAACAAAGGTATTCTAAAAATGCGCCTGTACTATTAACACAGAAGTTTATTTATGCAAATTCAATTGCTCCTTTTCCTACATAATGTAATTTTCAATGAAAGAACCAGTTAAATTGATTTCCTTCCATTAGAAATAATTGGCATAATCGGATCGAGAATTACCCGCTGTAAATAAAAAGTAAAAATTGTGTGTTTGGTTGGTATTTAATCATCAGATATATTAATGTTGTGTTTTACAATGTTGGGTAATGTTTGATTATCAAACCGGATTTTTTTAAATCGTTTCTTTATGATACACCGGCTACGTTTTGGTACAGTTAAATATTAAATATAGAGTAAGTTCGAATAAAAAATGATGGTGAGTTGATAAGTTTTTTTTAAAATTATACATGAATGCTATTAAAAAGTCCATCCATTACAGGCTATCAAAAATCCACTGAACATTGCCACATTAAGGTTAATTCCGAGAGAGATGGCCGTAAGGGAGAGATGTCAATCAAAAAAATTACAGTCACACTTCCTAAATTGCAATACTTTCTCGTTAGTACACTTCGTGCAGTATGTGGAATCGACATTTCGCTCTAATTTTGGCGAGAAAATAAGAAAAAGTAACTAAAATGTATTATATTGATTTGTATCTAGCTTAAAGTTTTCAAAGGGTTTACGTTACACAGTTTTTGTAATAATGCATCATACAAAATAAGTATTTTTTTTGTTTAGTTTAAGAACCAAACTTTAATGTAACCGCAAAATGGCGCATGGATTGTTTATATTTTTTACAAATAATGTGTGGCCATCTATCTCGGGTGATTAGGAGAGATGGCCATACATGGTCCGTATGAGATTTCCATATATATTTAATATGTAATATTGCAAGTCATGTTATAATAACTTGTAGTATTTTGCTTTATCTATCGTGAATTATACTTATGAGGGCATCCACGACTTTTTCTGCCACCAGGGCGGCGCCATTAGAAAGTGAGGTATAATATTTGACAGATTTCATAGCGGGGAAGTTAATTTGTTCGAAAAATGTAAAAGTTATTGTTTCTTTCTCTACTATTAGCTATATTTTATATTAATAATGTTAAAAATAAATAAAACAAACCACAGATATTCATAAAACTAGAAAAATTAAAGAAAAGTTAAAAATGTGCAAAAAAAATTGAAGAACAAACCATTGACGCATTGTTTTGTGTATTCATATAATACTCTAGCTGATAAACTTTCATTAAAACTTCTCAATTAAATTACATTGTGTTACAAAAAACTTGACCTCAGTGTCAACTAGCGACATCTGGTGAGTAGAAAATTATTAGCCCTCATTATGTTTTAGAAATAAATTACAGTATTTTATTTTAGATGCGAAATGAAAACCAAAGAAAGGTAGTCAGCTCACAAAGGAACTCGATTGAAAAATCATTTAAGGCAGCCTTGGACGCTGTTTGAAGATAAAATGACTACTCATCTTTTATAACGAGTATAGAAAGTCAATACAAGTAAAATAATCACAAAGAGGATCCATGGGATCAAGATCTTCACCCGTCCGCTAGTACATTCAGCAAGGAAAATGAGAAGAAACTCGCTAATTACATGGAAACTATGCAAAAATATCATCAACAGTATTATTTGAACGTAGTAATGAGGATGAACAACCAATATTATGTATGTATATGATTCAGCTGATGAATAAGGTGGAAACAGAGAAGTGGACAACTGTATAGGCAGTGGAGAAAATTGTTATGAAACGTATCTCATCAAAGACTGGCTTGAAACATGAAAATTACACCGAGTTTGATGACAAATGCTCATTATGTGGACAGAAAAGAAGAATGTGCTAAGACTCAAAAACCTAAAGGAAAAGAGTGGTTCAAATGCAGATTAATAAACTGGCAATCTCTCCCTTGCTACTATGGCCGTCTCTACTGGGCACTACGGGAGACATGGCCAATCGTGATTTGTAGAGATAATTTAAAATTAAAATTTTGTACAGCCGACTTCAATATAAGTTATTAAGAAAAACTTGAAACTTGAAGAATTGAGTACCGTCTCCTTTTTGGAAGTCGGCAGAAAATAAAGTTGATAGTAATTTTGAAAATACCGAAAAAAATTATAACATTGATTGATCTTTTATTTTGAACTAGAACAAATGACGTATACAAAGATATTTAATTTCAAGTCATCAATTCATAAATACCCTAATTGAGCAATCAGACATTCGTTTGCCTCAACCTAATCGATCTGCAACAGATCAAGAAAATAAAGTTTATATTGCAGTGGGTTAAGACTACCTACACATTATCATGCCGTATTATTAAAGTGCGAACAAAAAGCAGCTATTTTATACTGCATACGTAACTACACATTAATGTGATGTATTACCAAGTGAAGCCGCCGGCGAAGCTAGTTATGCCATAATTTACGAGCAGTTTCGAAAGTGAATCAATCCCACAAATTGCAACAATAATGCCGGGGAAACGAAGATGAAACTTTCAATGTACATTCTTCCACGTTTAACTGCAGTTCTCTAAATACACGTTCACACGTTACAAATATAAAGCCGTGTAATTTAAACTGGTACACAGATCGCATGCAATCAAAATATCAGGCATTTAAAAAAATACAGGTCCCAGCTTTGTCATTGATTTAAGTGTTTTCTGTCCTTATTTTGTTCGATTGATACCTTAAACGCCATAAAAGAGACAACAAAATTAAAAAAAAAATGTATTACAAAGTAAACTAGCAATCCTCATAGGCTGCGTAATACCATTAAGTTATTATGTTATAAGTAATACTATTATAAGCAAAGGTACGCCTGAGGCATTGCGGATGACACATTTTTGTTTTTCATTCATTGTTTCTACATAAAATTTTAAAGAAATGGGTGCTTAGTCCAGTTATACTTCAAATTCTATATTTAAACTACTGAACGAATTTCAATGAAATTTTTGGTCAATGTGCAGTTTGGTCCAACTTAAAAGATAGGATAGCTTACATCTCAATTTATAGTCGCAATACAATATTATTTTATTGAAAATTACTTGTCTATTATTTGATAGTCACAATTATCTGTTAGCTCCAAACAATTCTGTCAGATATATCGTCATCTGACTCATGTTGTCATGTTGACTGGATTGAGTAAATATTTAATAGTAAGCTACAATTTAGTAGTATAACCAACACGTGTTGCTGTAAGTATTCAACAGATAGAACCGATTTCAAAAAAAATTTGCAAACTGTGTGCAGTTTGGTCCAACTTGAGAGACAGGATAGTTTTTATCCCGATAAGTGACCGTCAATTTTTTTATTGCTAATTTCAGGAGTTTTTTTGGGAAAGCAAAAGGTCGTTCGGAAAGGGCAAAACAACGTCTGCCTGGTCAGCTAGTATATATATACTCAGAAAGTTAAAGTTAGAGGTGCCAAAAACAGATATAAATATTAAAAAATCTATATCCATGGAATTATTGAACGTAAGTGACATTAAAGAAATACTGAATTTGGTATCCTTGATCCGTTGAATAGAATAGAATAGAATAGAATAATTTTTTTATTCAATATTGATTATTACATAATTCTTATTGAAAGTCATTTTTTATTTACCACTGGTTCGGAAAATACCTCTGTCCTGGGAAGAACCAGCAAGAAACCCAGCGGGACTTTTTTTTTCAAACATATTTCACTTAACAATAATTTCATTTATACAATTACAAATTGAGGAATAATCAATTGTTTTTTTTTTTTAAGAATATTCATAAATATTGAGACTTGCTGACGTGCAGTATGAATCATGAACAGATATGCCATTTTTTTCTAAAAAAAAAAACTTAAGCCTTAGCGACTTTGAGGAAAATTCTGTATTAAGATAAGGATTTCTCTTGTAAGTTTATCTAGGTAGGTGTTATCCGTGAGATTATTTTTCAAACGCCCAGTAACAATGACATACTAAAACCGCGTGTGGATTGTTTCTATCTCTAAGTGTGGTCAACACTACAGTAAATGAAAGTGTATTTTATAATGATTTCTTATATTTACGCGAACACTACAAGTACAAAAGTAGTTTAATTCAATAAAACTACTTTTACGGATTTTATCGCGTTTAATTAACTTATTTTTCTTATTTTTATTAATTCCCGACGTTTCCCCGTGACCATGGGTGCTGGAAAGCACCCGAAACGTCGGGAATTAATAAAAATAAGAAAAATAAGTTAATTAAACGCGATAAAATCCGTAAAAGTAATTTTATTCAAGTGTATTTTATCTTTACAAAGGTTAACTCGATTGGATAGCAACTTGCTATATATTCTCGAACATGTCCGTGCTTCTGGAGATATTTTAATCAGATAACCTGGAGCCAAGGTAGTTAACGTCTAGTAGTCATTAGGTGTTAAGTCTGGCCGGAAGCTCTATTTAAAGCCTATAAATTCCACTGCTAAACATAGACCTCCCCCCATTGGTTTCCCTGTAGGGGGATATTTGCAATAGTCACCACGCTTGTCAAGCGGGTTTGCGACTGCAGTTTTTAATTTTTTTTTAATTCACCTGTCATCAGGAAGATGACGTATTTTAAAATATTTTGAGGTTATTTTGGTTTTCAAATTTCTTTTAAGAAATAAAACCAAATCAAATCAAAAATATGTTTAAAGTCTTCTACGTGAATCATAAAGCAACACAGTAGCTATACGCAGGCGTTCCTATGTGCTAAAGTATAAGTCCACATATTATGACATAGCGGTCCTAGTTTACAATAAAACTAGTTGGAACCGCACTGCTCACTAGACTAAATTTAGTTACGCCCTCCAAAAATGCCAAGTTGTTGAGTTTTTTTTTTCTGCAAATGCCACGTCAAATTTACAAAAATGTGGCTCAGGATTGTACTTTTTGGTATTACTTGGGGGAGGCCTATGTTCAGCGAAAGACTTGTGAGAGGCTGTAGTTATGCTATTAGGGTAGTTTCAGCTACTGTTTTCGATAAAGAATACGTTTTTAATTAATTACGTTTTTGCTACATCGAACGACAATTCGTCTGCTTTGAGTGGTATATACGGCCAGTCATTTAAAATTAAACATGTTCTGTACATATTAAAATATACCCACAAGTTTAATATGTACAGATTGATAGGATAAAAGATACTGGTAGAGGATTAACTAAAGATACTTATACATATGAACGTTTCCTAATGGGACAAACCAAAATTAAAACTTCTTAACATTGCGAACGAGCGAACGAACGTAAACAAATCAACAGTGTTCAACGCGCAAAGTACAAAAATTAATGTATGGAAAGTAGAAAAAAAATTGATGTTAATAATTTGATTAATGATAATTTAATTCGTGAATTAACGAGTTAAAAAAATTAAGGGACGCATGTAAGGTATAATAAATTAATTTGCGTGCAGCCGAGTTTAAACATTAAAAAAATATATTGTTTTTGTATCTACTATTTCAAGCCTTATTTTGTATTCTCTTGGGTTATTCGAGTATGACGTGTATTTATGTTGCTTAGTGCCAGCGGAGATCGCTTAACATCAGGTGAGACGTATGCTCGTTTGCCTCCACTTCTATTTATTTTATTGTTATTTTATTTTTCTGTAGGGTTATTATAATATTAAGGTATTTATGGATGATAATAACCCCTGGGAATGAGGTGATCGCTACCAAGTTATTTCTAATTAATTTTGTGTGGTTAATTGTGTAACATACATGATTTTACGCTATAATGATTTCTTATATTTACGCGAACACTACACATTGAATAAAAAAAAATTTACGGATTCTATCGCGTTTAATTAAATTGTTTTTATTGATTCCCGACGTTTCGTGTACTTTACAGCACCCATGATCACGGGGGACTGAGGTGATTGACATCCCGATGTCAGAGTTAACCCGGAGTACCTTCAGCTTTTTTAAATTATTAATTTTGGTCCGATCTACTCAGAATGAACTTACTGCGTCTTGAAGTCTTGCAGTAGTGTGCTTGGGTTTAGTTTTAATTTTATTAATTACAGGATCCCAAGCAGGAGACTTCATCATTTCTATAAACGTTACTTAAATAGCTTACAAAGTAATCACATCAGCCTTGTTTTGTTTAAGGGCCTTATAAGAAATAGCAACGAAGTAATAACTGTAGTTCAGTATGAAGTGCAGTCAAAATGTATGCTTCTCTAACTCTACAAAATGAATTTTTTTAAGAACGTTTTGCAGTCATTTCGTAATCATTAATAAACCTAGCAAGCTAACAGCATAGCAAAGTGGCGAAGCAATCAGCTTTGTAGCGGTTTCTAACGGTTGTCGTTGAGCAATCAGTTTAATAGGAGGTTCGGATGCCTGGGTGATCAGTAATCGATTGCTGAAAACAGAATTTGAAAATTCGAAACCGTTCTCGAGATAATCGTGAGACAGACGGACAGACGGACATACATTGTGAAATCAATAAGTGTCTTCGCAAGCTGCGCCACTTAACAAGATGCAATATTTTTTGAGATATGCGTACCATTTTTCAAATCACACCAAATTTTAATTAAAAAAAAAACGAAGAGGTTGAATTAAAATTTTTTTCACCCTGATTATCAGAGCGTGATCGAGCAAGCATTGTTGAGACTAACCATAACATAATATAAAGTTTCAACACATTTAAATTACTTCTGGAAGACAAACATAATTTATGCATAATATACTATGTTACAAAAAAAAAAACAATTATTGAATGAACACAAATGTCAGAACCCTTTCGAAGTTTTTTTGCATATCTACATTACAATTTTTTTAACACCTATAATATTGTACGGAACCCTCGTAGTTGAAGTTATTCATGCATCTAATATCGCGCATAAACAATTACGACTTAAGTTAGAACGGTGGTATAGTTTATAAAACTAAAATTAATCTTAATTAGCAAAGCTTCAAATCGAGTAAATTATTAATTTAATACATTAATTTGATTTCTTTATAAAATACAATATCGAAGAATAGGGATTCTGTTTGAAATAATTCGCGGGCACAGCTAGTATAATGTATAACATAAACAATAAGAGCCTTGGTAGCTCTTGGGCTAAATGCTCGCCGTAAATTACACAGCGCGAAAGCAATCCAAGTTCCAACCGCGCCGGCACCTATGAAATTGTTAATTGCAATTTTAAGTGCTGATTTACCACGTGCTCGACGGTTAAGAACAACATCGTTAGGAAACCTGCATACGTGACCAGAAGAATAAAATATTTCGAAGACATGACGTAACGTGTGTCAGAACACACTGGACCAGCGCGGCAGAATAATTGTTCCTTAACAGTGGTACGTATAGAGGCTGTAACTTTTTAATATCTTTTATCGCAACAATTTAAAAAAAGTGACATTAGCTATGGTACAAAATGCAGCTGCAGACGATAACACTTTGTTTTCGTTATATCATTCGATTTTTGATCAAGGAGGCAAAGTTTTTATGCGTAATTATACGTAATAGAGCCACGTTGCAGCTATATTATGGTTGTAGCGCGAATGGGTCCGCCCGATCGGGTTAGGATCCCACTCTTACAGAATACCAGTGTAAAATAGCAGCTTAATTCTGTTGTGTCTCGTATGGTGAGTGTAGAGAACCGGAGACCCTTTTTACTGGAAACGACGCATTCCATCTTAGTCCTCAGGGGCGACATTTTGATCCATAAACAGGGATAAATTTAGATGTCTATGGGCCAAAGCATCCATTTATCATCAGATGGACTATGTGTCCGTTAGTCATCCTTATCTTATAAAAAAACATCGTTGATTAATAATATTGTCCTCCAGAACGAATTTTGGTCACTGCGCCCGGTTGTCGAAGGTCTCAAAGGAGACTAGCCATCTACATAGAACGGGGTTATAGTGCACGAGTGTGTGCACAACACAGGGCCACTCTCTATTCCAGACCAGTCGCAGGACCAACGATATTACGTGCTTTACTAGGCAAGGAATTAAAACACAGTCAACTTTCTGACTCCGGGCTGCTACTGGGAACTTCTTCACAGATAAACCCAATAACTAATTTTGGCCAGACCCGGGATGCGAACCCGGGACCACTTGAACAACGGAGCAGTAATTGATTAACTTATGATTAACTACCTTAGCTAATTACAGCCTTATTAACGTTGGTAAGTAAAGAAAAATTAGCAATAACTTATTGTTGCAAATAGTAGTTAGATACAATGAGGGCTAATAATCTGCCACTCACCAGATGTCGCTAGTTGCGACTGAGGTAAAGTTTTTTGTTACACAATGTCAGTTAGTTGAGAAAACAGTTTTAAATAATAGTTTATCATTATCTAGAATATTATATTAATACATAACACAATGCTTCCGTGGTTTGATTTTTAATTTTTTTCACTTTACAACTCTTTTTTTTAACGGCTTTTAGTTACATTTTATGGTTTGGTTTATTCATTTCTAATGTAATTAATATAAAATATAGCTACTAATACAGAAATAAACCTTAAAGATTACATTTTCCTAAGAAATTATCATCCCCGCTATGAAATCTGTCAAATATTTTAGCTCACTGTAAAGTACGCCGCCCTGGTGGCAGAAAAAGTCGTGGATGCCCTCATTGAGTTTAGGTTAGTTTATTTAAAAAGGCTATGAGATTTGAATGGCCTATTGTACTTCTTATGACGTTTTGTTTATATTTCGAAAAAGGTATGGAAAATAAGGCAAAAAAGTCATAGAAATAGCATTCGCTGATTCATTTCTTCTACATCAGTCATCTGTCATAAAAATGGTTAATTTTGCATCATCAAGTATTGCTACAAATATTTATTGTAGTCTTCTAGTCTAATGTGTGATTGATTCGTAAAAAGACTTAACGTCGACTTAACTCCTACCTTCATGGCAGCGCTTACGTCTGAACTCCTTGCCCGGCAGGAAACTTCCCCGTTTTCTTTCACGTTCAGAGTTGCATGTTAATGAAACTTTTACACATAATAAAAAAAATATAATCGCCATATTGAATTTTTTTCTAAACCGATTGCTTTTAAAATCAATATCTGAGACCGAGAGTTCAAATACATACTTTATGAATATGAATTTGTATTAAAGAAACTGTTTACAATGCATGTCTGAAAAAAATGAGATGTACGGTGTACGGCGGATACTTATTTACCCTGAATCCCTTCCAAGGCAATGAAATTAAATATATTTATTTCTTTAAATTAAGAAAATGTTATTTTACTAGTCAAATGTAATTTCTCCCCAAATCTATTAACTTCCATTTTGAAATGATATTCATCTTACTGAAGAGGTAAAAAAAACACCGCAGGTATCCCCCGCAGTAATAAGAGGTCTGCAAGTGACATACACACTATGTTGGTTGTCACTCCAAGTTTCACTACATGGCAACACGTAAAATTTTACACTTTAATTATAGTGTTTTATTTTAAAAAAATCTGTGCAATATAAAATATTTTGACCATTGTATATGGCCAATTTAGCCTCTACTAACCTAACAAATTATTTTCATCACGTCAATTCACTTAAGGAGGAACACACTTGTCAAATCGCCTTACTGGTGTCATCAGCAAATTACGAGCAAAATATTTCATATAAATCACGCGCCACTTCAAAGGATGTTGCCGTGATATACCGGAGCATTTTAGTGGATAATTAAATATGCCAGTCATATTACACCCGGTGGTAGGCCAAAGAAGCTAGTTAATATTCACTTTACGTCGTAAACTATATAGGTGTATAAAATGTAGAAAATCTTGCTGGATTAATGCATGAAACTGTTGGTTAATAATTGATATGACTAAGTACGGCACAGCCTAAAAATAATCTTATTATTGTAAAACTGTACTGTATATTATTTAATAATAAGTAATAAAAAAAGTAAAAAACTTTCAGAAATAACTCTTGACAAGCATGTAAATGTAAATTTATTTATAATCAATAAAATATTATTTTAGGCTGTGCTAACGAAGAAGTCTTAAATGACATCACGTAAAAGTTGTTTATCTATATCTGTATACATAAATAAAATGCGTGCGCACATCAAAGAAAAACTACTGGATAAATTTCAATTAGGTTTTCTAAGTTTTATTTCTTAGACATTTGGCCCTTGTATAAAAAAATATTGCCATATCTTCATTTAATATAAAGTTATTTAAAGTTTTAAGAAACAACTATTTTTATACGGAATTTTTCACACTGTCAACTGTACGTCGCTTGCTCTCGCATTACTAACCCAGATAATTTATATATTTTGGCTACAAACGGAGCAACGAATAACATTGTTTACAAAGACATTTTGTTTTTTGATGTTTTTACCTTCACACATACGAAAACTTTGTTAATCATTAATTTACAGGGTACAAAAGTCCGCAGCTAAACATAGGCTTCCCCTAAATATTGCGTAATGGGGTACATTCCCATAGCTGCCACGTTTGGCAGACGGATCGGCAATCGCATTTTATTATTTTGAGTTGCTACCAACAAAATGCTCCTGTCCATCATCTATTTCATTTTCTCTTTGCTCCCTTGAACAGACCTCTGTCACTCTTGCTACCTGCGTGAAATGATTACCTACAATCGCGAGGCGCCCCAGAGTACTACTCAGCTCAGTCGGGGCTAGCGCCGTTTTATGCGATAGAATGTTAAAGTTTTTTAACTCTGTTTACATAAAAAGTTTGTTGAAATACTAGTCAGAATAGTTTTTGTTTAGTGTTTAGTATATTTAATTGTAGGATAAAATAGTTGAAAAAGTTTTAATGTAATTTAAGAATAATATATATGTACATTTCCTATCTGTAAATTGCCGTGTAGTGGCGGTTAAGAATATCCACTACCCCATATTATCTTCCCGTGGGTTGTCGTAAAAGGTGACAAAGGGAAACAGGCAGGAGATGGGCAGCAGCATCTTCCTGATAACAGCAATATCACAATAAAAAACTGCGGTTGCCAACCCGCTCGCCAAGCGTGGTAACTATGGCAAATACCCCCCAATGATGAGAGCAAGAAAGAGACGGCGCCGAGTCCCCGGCGGCCCCGCTATTCTTGGCTACGGTGGCAACCATGGTAACGGCGGGGCAGGGGGTGCTAAGAATCTCCGGTGGAGGTTCGGTTGCCACCTTAGACGACTCGACCTGGCAACATACAACGCACGCAATCTGAGGACTGACGAGAAGATCGTGGAGCTGGAAGAAGAGATAGAAAAGTTACGCTGGCATATTATAGGATTATCGGAGGTCCGAAGAGAGGGGGAGGACACGGTAATCCTCGAATCCGGCAACTTGCTCTATCACCGGGAGGGCGGCCATCTGTCCCAAGGAGGTGTCGGATTTATCGTCCACAAGTCTCTCGTTAACAACGTTGTAAAGATTGAGAGTGTGTCGACGAGGGTTGCGTACCTTATACTCAGAATCACCAAACGGTATTCGTTAAAGGTCATACAGGTTTACGCACCAACCTCGGCACATTCCGATGAGGAGGTGGAGGAAATGTATGAGGACATATCTAGAGCCATGCATTCCTCCAAAACCCACTATACGGTGTTAATGGGAGACTTCAATGCAAAACTAGGCACAAGAGAGAATGGTGAGCTGAAAGTAGGGAACTTTGGAAAAAGGCATCGGAACCCAAGGGGTCAGCAGCTGGCCGAATTCATGGAGAAAGAGAGACTCTGTATGATGAACTCTTTCTTCCAGAAGCGGCCCCACAGAAAGTGGACCTGGTCGAACCGCGAAGGTTCGACAAAAAATGAGATTGACTTCATTATGACGACCAGACGACAACTGTTCAGTGATGTTTCCGTAATCGCGAGGGTGAAAACTGGTAGCGATCACCGAATGGTTAGAGGTACACTGAACCTAAACGTTAAGTTGGAGAGGTCTCGTCTAATGAAGTCAACGCTCTGTCCCCCTCGTGCTCTGTTCCAAAGGCCTGAAACCTTTCAGCTCGAGTTACAAAACCGTTTTCAGTGCCTAGAAAACTGCAATGAAGTGGACGATATGAATGACAAGCTCGTGGAAACTGTCCATGCGGTCGGAGCTAAGTTCTGCAAGATCCGCCCCAGAAGAACACAAAAACTCTCCGATCACATTCTTAATCTCATGGCTGTTAGACAGGAGATGAAGCTACATTCTTCAACATATTTGACAGCATACAGGCAACTGAACGGACAGATCTCCAAATGCATGCGGCGGAACTTGCGCAACTTCAATACAGCTTGTATTGAAGAAGCGATCGAGCGGAACCAGGGCTCCAAAGTCTTTGCCAGAGATCTGTCTGCCAGAAAGAGCCAACTGTCAAAGCTGAAGACCGAGTGTGGCAGCATCGTTTCCGGGACACCTGAGATTTTGAGTGAGATTGAGAGGTTCTATTAGAGGTTCTAGCTGTACACGTCATCGTTGGAGCCACACGCAAGTGTGAGTAACGATCCAAGAGCGAGTCTTCTCTGACACTATTACGAAGATACCCCGGACGTCAGTCTGAGCAAGATTAGAATGGCTCTCCAGCACCTTGAAAACGGCAAGTCCCCGGGTGAGGATGGAATTACAGCGGAGCTTCTGAAAGCGGGTGGAAAACCGGTACTTGAAGTCCTTCAGAAGCTCTTTAATTCCGTCTTCCATGGTGGCATTAATCCGGAAGCGTGGAGCAGAAGTGCGGTGGTCTTGTTCTTCAAGAAAGGCGACAACGCTCTCTTGAAGAATTACAGATCGATTTCCCTTCTGAGCCACGTCTACGTGCTGTTTTCGAGAGTCATTACGAATCGTCTCGCACGCAGACTTGACGACTTCCAGCCTCCCGATCCAGCCGGTTTCCGAAAAGGCTTTAGTATCATGGACCACATACACACCCTTCGACAAATTGTACAGAAGACCGAGGAGTACAATCTGCCACTTTGCCTTGCGTAGGTGGACTATGAGAAAGCGTGTGATTCCGTCGAAATTTGGGCGGTGCTGCAGTCCCTTCAGCGGTGCCAAGTTGACTGTCGGTATATCGAAGTGCTGAAATGTTTGTAAAGTAGAGCTACGATGGCTATCCGAGTACAGAATCAGAGTATGAAACCTATCCAATTGCAGAGAGGTGTAAGACAGGGTGACGTTATATCCCCGAAACTCTTCACCGCTGCATTGGAAGACGTTTTCAAGCTACTGGACTGGAAAGGATACCGTATTAACATCAATGGCGAGTACATCACTGACCTTCAATTTGCTGACCATATAGCCCTTATGGCAGAATCGCTGGAGGACCTAAGCACTATGCTCAATGACCTCAATAGATTCTCCCAACGGATAGGTCTTAAGATGAACATGGACAAAACAAAAATCATGTTTAACGTCCATGTCACACCTATGCCGGTACTTGTTGGAACACTAAGCTTGAAGTTGTTGACGAGTGTGTTTACCTGGGACAAATAGTCCGACTAGGTAAGTCCAACTTCGACCGAGAGGTCAATCGACGGATTCAACTCGACTGGGCAGCGTTCGGGAAACTACGACACATCTTCTCGTTAGACATACCTCAAAACTTAAAAACGAAATTGTACAACCAGTGCGTGCTGCCAGTGATGGCTTACGGATCTGAGACGTGGTCCTTCACTACTGGCCGTATGAGGAAGCTCAAGGTCGCTCAGTGAGCTATGGAGAGGGCTATGCTCGGGGTTTCTCTGCGTGATAAACTTAGAAATGAGGATATCCGCAGTAGAACCAGAGTACCCGACAAAGCCCAACGGATTAGTAAGCTGAAGTGGCAGTGGGCCGGCCATATAGCTCGAAGAACCGACAACCGATGGGGAAGAAAAGTTTCGAGTGGCAGCCTCGTATCGGTAGGCGAAGTGTAGGGCGACCCCTTACTATATAGAGTGACGACCTGGTAAGACATGCAGGAAGTCGATGGATGCAGGTGGCTCAGGACCGTGCTTGGGGAGGCCTATGTTCAGCAGGGGACTTATGAAAGACTGTAATGATGATGATGATGATGATGACATTACCTATCTATTTCATAAATTATATTGACTAAACCTCGTTCCTACTAAAACTGTTACGTGGATGGATTAAAACTTTGTTTAGAAGATTTTTAATTAAGTAGAATACGATCACATTTATGTTAGGAATCGTATTTCGGGTTAATTTGTTGTTTACTCTATCTACCTGTTTCTTACGAGCCAAGCATCGCGATTCCCGACGAACGGCCTTGCACGTTGCATGCGTTGGGCATCACAGGACTCACATAGTAGCGGAAATATGGTCGATCATAGTCAGAATGTACTTTACCTAAGTAACTTACCATTTCGCAATGTAGTTTTTTAGTCTTTTTTAACAGCCTTGAGTAACCACGGGAAGTCCATTGTGATGTAGGAAGGAGAAAAGATGCAAAGTAATACGGACACTCGCGCGCATCGATTTTATTTAGTTTGGGTGCGCGATTTATCTGATTAATAACAATTATGTAGGCTATTAAAACGTCGGCAAGCAGTCAACATCAAAGGAGTGCAACTTCTGTACGTAGTATTATTATTTATTCTGTGCCTTGAACGACATATATGGGACGATATGGGATAGTGGATACTCTTACACCGCTACTACACTGTTAGCATGTAATTATTTTGTGTTAAATTAAACAGCGTCCAGACATACTTCTTATAAACTAGTTTAAACATTACTTTTTATGCCCGCTTCGCACTTAAGATAGCGAATTGCGCGCAAAGGCTGTGTAGGGACACGAATATTGAGCAGTAAAAGCGTAATGTGGGACCGATTCGCACCTTTGCGTTTTCATCGCGCATTGCTCTATCGGACGCACCGCTAAGTTTAATATCTTATTTATAAATAATACACGACAACCATCAATGGTTGTAAATGTCGCACATCGTTTCAAGGCACTCGTCAGCCTCTCTTCCTGGTCGTTTGTAGTTCCACGATATGGACGCTAATCTTTTAAGCATATTTAAGTCAGTAACTCTGATTCTACGGCTATTCGTTATGAGGATCCTCATTAAGAATTTAACAACACAGAAATTTAGCCGTGGTGGCTCTATCCCTATCGGCACTCTCTATCTGACCCGGGTTTCTATTCCCGCTGGCACCAATGAAATTGTTAATTGCAATTAGAACTGTTGATTTACCATGTTTTCGTCGGTGAAGGAAAACACCGTGAGGAAAACTGCATGTCTGAAAAATAAAAAAAATATTTCGAAATATTTCATGTGAAGTCCTTGGTAGACTTGGTGGACAGGCATTGGGGCAGCGCGGCGGACACTTCCTTGCCTAAAACCTAAAATCCTCTCAGAAATTAGGGGAAGCCCTGTGCCCACCAGTGGGACGTATATAGGCTGTTACTGACTTTACCTTTAACACAGAAATGTTCAATATAAAAAAATTACACCCCAAAGCTAAGCTTTTAATAGTTTCACATTAATATCACAATTTCTTCTTCTTCTTCTAATTCTATTCAGACTTAAAACCCAAAATAGATTACTATACTAATACAGATAATCTATACTAAAGTATTTGTATTAGTTAACTTTTTACATCCAACACGGAATTCAAATATCCGCTTTCAGCGCTTGAACTTGAATCTTATCTGAATTAAATATAACAAGGCTAATTTAGAATATCGCGAGATACATCTAGTTTTTAAATAAAATACCTGATCTAAAAACAAATATGCGAAACAGTTGAGCAGTATTTTATGACTTATTTTAGGTAGATACGTTTTACGACCAGAGACGGGACGCTCGACTCTGTCTAGATTTTATATTGCCAACGTAAGTCTATTTCTGTACGAGATAATGTCATGCTTTTATTTTGTTCTGTTAAATGTGGACAATATGTCAGGAGATAGTTATTTTACACTAAGAAAGACTCAAAATTCTCAAAAGTCAAAATAAAAAAAAATTATGAGGTTTTGTATTTAACTAAGGTTATAATTATAACCTTAATTTAAAAAAAATATCCACAAAATTAAATTAACTAAAGAAGTTTCTGCCATTCAAATTTATATTGAGAATTATAAAAGTTGAAGAATTTTATCGAAACATAATAAATTCGTTCTTGAAGTAAAAGTACAAAATAATAGTTATAGTATATTAATGAACGCAAATTAAAACTTATTTGAGATTTAAAAAATTGCGATTAATGAAAGCTTCACCCTAAAATGTTAAGTCTAACTTAGCGTAGATTGTCACTTAAAAACAAAGGAATAATAAGATGCTTTCTATCATTCTATACTTTAAGTTAATTTTTTAAGTTTATTTTTTTATAGGATAAGGGTGACAAACGAGCACACAGTCCACCTGATGGTAAGTGGTTGCTATGGCCCATAGACATCTACATCTATCCTTGATTACGAATCAAAATGCAGATGCGTTTTACCCGTGAGGGCTAAGATGAAATGCCTCGTTTCCAGTAAAAGGGGTCTCCGGTTCTCTACACTCACCATACGAAACACAACAGCGTTAAGCTGCTATTTTACGCTTATCTTCTGTGAGAACGTGGTCCTTCCCCGGTCGAGCCGACCTATTCGTGCTACAACTATACCAGTAATATAGCTGTAGCATGGCTAGAGCCAGTAAAAAGTAGTAGTAGTAGACCACGTAAAAAAGGAAAGCAATTCTTATACAGTGAAACCTGGATAACTGGGAATTTAAGGGATCTGCAAATTTGTCTCACTTAAAGAGGTATTTTACTTACCTAATGTCTCAGATATCCAGGTATAAATAATTATCTGTCTCATTTACAGAGGGCTCTATTAATAGAGGTGAGAATAGAGGTTATTTCAGTTATAGAGGTGCGATTTTTAAATAATATAACGTATTTTGTAAACATACTTAATACATAAACATCCGGACGATAGCAATACCAAATTAAGACTGGAGGTCCCTTTTACACAATTAGCCAAGTGCGGAATTTGCGGGTAGAATAAAAATTAGTAAACAAAACGCTACACAAAATATAGCCCCAGTAAAAGAGGTAAAATATGCTCGCCGTCGCAATTATAGTAGAAATTATGAGGAATAAAATCGAAAGAACTAATCCCTAAAATATAGTCTCAGCAAAAGAGGTAAAATATACTCGCTGTCTCAATTATAGAGGTAATTATGAGGAATAAAATCGAAAGAACTAATCCCTAAAATATAGTCTCAGTAAAAGAGGTAAAATATACTCGCTGTCTCAATTATAATTATGAGGAATAAAATCGAAAGAACTAATCCCTAAAATGTAGTCTCAGTCATCATTATCATCAGACTTTTTATGTACAAGTTGTTAATTATTTGCTTATTTTGCCTTACTCAAAAAATAATTAAAGTATACGGTATTCTTCATCATCATCATTACAGCCTTTCATAAGTCCACTGCTGAACATAGGCCTCCCCCAAGGAATGCCACAAAGCACGGTCCTGAGCCACCTGCATCCAACGACTTCCTGCATGTCTTACCAGGTCGTCACTCCATCTCGTGGGGGGTCGCCCTACACTTCGCCTACCGGTACGAGGCTGCCACTCGAGAACCTTTCTTCCCCATCGGTTGTCGGTTCTTCAAGCTATATGGCCGGCCCACTGCCACTTCAGCTTACTAATCCGTTGGGCTATGTCGGTTACTCTGGTTCTACTGCGGATATACTCATTTCTAAGTTTATCACGCAGATACACCCCGAGCATAACCCTCTCCATAGCTTGCTGAGCGACCTTGAGCTTCCTCATACGGCCAGCAGTGAAGGACCACGTCTCAGATCCGTAAGTCATCACTGGCAACACGCACTGGTTGTACAATTTCGTTTTAAGGATTTGAGGTATGTCTGACGAGAAGATGTGTCGTAGTTTCCCGAACGCTGCCCAGCCGAGTTGAATCCGTCGATTGACCTCTCGGTCGAAGTTGGACTTACCTTTTTTTTTTTTTTTTTTTACGGGGGGAAATCCTCATGGACTACCTCCGCCTGGGGAAAGGCGGAGGGGCGTGCCGGACTCTTACCGGCTAAAACCACCCCGGTGTCTCCTCGCACGTGCGCGTGGGGCCGCGGGAATCCAAATTCTTCCGCAGCCCCACACTAGTGCTGGCCCGGTCTGTCCGGGCCTCGTCTCCTGCACGGGGTAGTGAGGTGTTTAACTACCCCGTGTATCGCCTCAGGAGCGCGCGCCGACACCCACGCGCGCCTCCGCCTCGGGTCCATCGAATAGGGGTGGCGGGGGCTTCCCCAAGTCCCTCGCCCCTGGACCCATTTATGGGGGCCGGAAAAGGGCGTTGTCCGCCCTTCTCCTGCGCCCGGTGCGCCTTCTGCGGCCGGGGAAGGGAGTCGAGATCTCCCTTTCCCGTTCCGCAGTTTCCTTCTGCGACATCACGTCCTCGCAGAAGGACACCACCGCGAAGTTGGACTTACCTAGTCGGACTATTTGTCCCAGGTAAACATACTCGTCAACAACTTCGAGCTTAGTGCTCCCAACAACTACCGGCATAGGTGTGACATGGACATTAAACATAGTCTTTGTTTTGTCCATGTTCATCTTAAGACCTATCCGTTGGGAGACACTATTGAGGTCATTGAGCATGGTGCTTAGGTCCTCCAGCGATTCTGCCATAAGGACTATATCGTCGGCAAATCGAAGATGAGTAATGTACTCGCCATTGATGTTAATACCGTATCCTTTCCAGTCCAGAAGCTTGAGAACGTCTTCCAATTGTCTCAGTAAAAGAGGTAAAATATACTTGCTGTCTCAATTATAGAGGTAATTATGAAGAATAAATTCGAAAGAACTAATCCCTAAAATAGAGTCTCAGTAAAAGAGGTAAAATATACATGTTGTCTCAATTATAGAGGTAATTATGAGGAATAAAATCGAAAGAACTAATCCCTAAAATAGAGTCTCAGTAAAAGAGGTAAAATATACTCGCTGTCTCAATTATAGAGGTAATTATGAGGAATAAAATCGAAAGAACTAATCCTTAAAATTTAGTCTCAGTAAAAGAGGTAAAATACACTCGCTGTCTCAATTATATAAGTAATTATGACGATAAAATCGAAAGAACTAATACCAGATATAGAGGTTTGTTTTGTCCCACTAACAGAGGTATTTCAGCGCTAAAGTGTCGGTATCGGGACTCGGGACCTAACATGAGTTCCAGCTATGGAGGTTTCTCACTTAATCAGGTCCCACTTAACCAAGTTTTACTGTATATATATATATAGATAAACATGTAATTGGTTTCTCTGAAACGGCTTTAAGGTTTTAGATGAAATAAGATAATGTTTTACTTTACTTTTTTTATCTTGATAAGTTTCTTCCCTAAGATATGTTTTCCTGTTTTTAATACCGAACAAATGTCGGTGGCCTAGGTAGATACTATCATACGTATATGTTGCCTCGTTGGTCTAGTACTCCCGGGTTTGAATCGGTACCGGGGCGGCATGGCATCAGAGAGATGTTTTTTTTTTTATTTGGTTTTCGCTAGTTTACACCCCCCAGCGGGAATATTTGTCAATTTTCCACAGACATTTTATATTGGTGGCACAATTTTCATAAATTTATTACACACAGAACGTGGAGAAACAATTTACGCTATTTGATACGTAATTGTCTTCCACTCTCTATTACTTATAAACTTTAGTGACCCGTAAAGCGTATACAAAAACAAAAAATAAAAAATAAAACCTAATAGTAGTTGCAACTGCGTACTATAATTAACATAGTAATAATTTGGGCCTTTTCTTGCTCAAAGGTTAAATATAGCCATTCAGCGAGGAAATACAGCCAGTGGTCTTGGCTCTATACTGCGGGTGGTAGAACTGTATGATAATGCAAGTTTTTCTCTTTAGTTTTTTTTATAATGGTAATGAATATTGTATATATTTGAACGGTATGTATGTAAATAAATTATATATTTATTGTAGAAAATTTAAAGACATTTTTATTATTAACTTAAATAACTTAAAACATTTATGTCAAATAAGTGGCAATGGCTGCTCTATGGATAACAACTGGTGATGTTAAAAGCCTAACCGGTCCAATGTAATTTGAGCCATTTCACATAAAATAGCCTTCCATCATTGGTAAAGTCTGCAATTAAGCAGGATGTCATGCGGTCAGCAGAGGTCGTTGTATATACTGTTTTTATAAACTGACCCTTATTTAATAATTTACATTGTAGTAAAACGCAAATGCTTGGTTATTTTTTTATCTCAAATATAATACAAAATGGTTTTCAATTAAAGTATTTAAATACAAAATGCAATCGTACTTTCAAAATAGATTTTTCGAATAAAATTCCACACTTTCACTAAAATTTTGCAGAGAAGGTTCAGAATAACTAATATAGGCAAATGGTGAAAAAAAATTTATTAAAAAAATCTTATACATTCTGTCCTTTTTATCTATAAATGCGGAGTAATGCCTTATTTTAACTGATTTTACTGCACACGCACACATTCTTAAGGGTCAATGGATAGGTAAAAACGTTGCCCATAAATCACTTTCAATTTGGGATAATTTCAAATAAAAGTGGAAGCCTTATTTACTCGTATTTTCGAAAACTGCAATATCTATCATTATTTATATACTTAAACTATCATTATTTACATATTTAAACTTAGGTTTAAATTTGGCTACCTAGTCCTTGAAAAATAACCCTGTATATAAAGTATATACTATTTCATTTCATTGATTCTGACACTAGTATTTGTTCAAAGAGTTCATCTTTCATATCCTGTCTATGCGGCCTCGTAATCATTCAACAGGTGCAGAACTTGGTAAGCAAGTATTATATGCAAGGAAGAGTTGAATGTCAATGTACAATGTATGACTTTTTTCTTTCTTCTGGCGCGGCGATCGCAATAATTTGTGAAACGATGGCGTTCATAAATAATTTTCAATATAAGTATGAAAAATATGAAATAAAGTATTTCAAATGTAAGAACAAATATATATTTTGTATTTTGTACTGGCATTTTAAATATATGTATTTAAAATAATTCACATCTCTGCTACTAGCAGGGTTATATTTTTAGTTTTAATATAGCTTTATTATTAATATCTTTAACACTTATTTGAGAGGAGAGACATTGCGAAAAATCAATTAAATCTAAGTGACTACTAAATTAAGACTATTTACACGTGTTAGCACGTGTTAGTTTACCACGTGCTCGGCGGTGAAGGAAAACATCGCGAGGAAACCTGCATGTTTGCTAATAAGAAAAAAAATATATTTCGAAGACGTGAAGTTCGTCAACACGTAGGTATTGGAGCAGCGTGGTAGACCTTTCCTATCCCTAAAACCTTCTCAGAAATGAGAGGAGGCCTGTAACCAGCAGTGGGGCGTGTATATGGGCTGTAACTTTAACACGTGTTAGGGTTTAAATGTCATGTAAAGGATACATAATATTTGTTCTATGAGCTTATCTTAATATTTATCGTAGCTTTAAATATTGCGGTCGCAAAAGTTTTTCCACGAATTTAACGTTATATCTCTGCGTCCAGTGTCATATATTTTTTAAAAGATGATGAAGGCGACAAAATTCGCGTCAATATAAAGTATATGTATATATATATATATATATATATATATATATATATATATATATATATATTTAGCGTTATTCCGGTCTCAACACTTATCTTGTAAGTATACTATATGCATTAATTGTAACAACGTTTTGCCATTTCAAAATAACAAGCGGAATTGAAGCTTTGCAGTTTTAATACGTCGATTCGCAAAATAAATTCTATGCAGCGCTACAGATGCTAACTTTCGCCAAAAGCGACGTTTACGCGCGAAAAGTTTTACGACCCGCAGACGACGCATTACAGAAATAGTGACGTCATGTTTTACTGTCGGTATTAAAACCCAATTTTTATTTTTAAATATTCTGTGGAATTAGGTAAATATGCAGATTTTTCAGGCATAATGTGATGTACATTTTAGCTTTACGATATAATACAACACTGCATTTAATTGCAGCTTGTTGCAAAAGATTTGCCAAATGTTATGAATATAAATTAAAATGATAGTCATTTATGAAACTTCTTATTATTATATTCCCAACGCATAAGGTTAATTTTGTCATTTGCACATCAAGATTTTTATCTATATCCGTCGATTAATTTATGTGAGGCTTCACTAAATTACTATGACTGAAGCAGTAGGTATTTATTTATTATATTTTTACGAGGCATTTCGGTACAAATTTCTATCGAAGTCTAGATAATTATAAGAAATAAAAAAGAATTAATGTGATTTTACGACACCGAAAATCGGCTCAAATTAGAATATCTATAAACATATTAAAACCACAACATAATATTATTTATTGCATGCCTTAAGCGCAAAGCGCTTAGGTATGTTCCACTAGCGCCTAAAACAAGATTTCAATGTTTTTGCTCATACCATTGAAAGTAAATAAATTAAATTTTCATTTGTCGATATAAAGAAAAGCAAGCCCTCGAAGGTTCGTTTTACGACCGTCTGGTACCAGTGTTCCATTTTTAAATGGGTCTCGCCTTGTGGTAGGTCATTGAACAAATACTATTAAATATCTTTGTGTATTTTACTGCGTATCCTTGACTATAAAAGGTGATATAAATTAAATGTAATTGTTTGAGTAATGCTTTTAAATCGATAAGTAGGTGAATGCCCCCAGCCTTTTAGTGCCAATTTCAACATTAAAAATTTGTATTATTTTAATTAGAGTACAATATTTTTAAAATCTTGGTTTAAGCGGTAGGTTATTTATCCAAAACTGTAATGAGCATTCATTTACAATTATATGATTTCAAGAACACTTTCAAAAATGACGATATACAGAAAAAGGCGTGATGGCTCTAATTCCAGCCACCCTGTGCCGAATTTCATCCTTTTGTGTCTCTAATGTCAGCCTAGCATAGGGTTATGCCTTTTGAGTTTTACCTATTGTAGGTAAGTTTTAGATGCACAATAATAGATTCGTAACAACTAATTTTAAATCATGCGTATCACGAGCATGTAATATAAAACAATAATTATTTTGTTTTAATGTTTTCTATGTACACTTAGTTACGTTACTGAAATGTTTCGGTTTTAAGAAGTAAAATTTTTCTTATGACACTGAACAATTAATTAAAACAAATTGTGATAAAAATTTATGTTACACGTCAATTTTTTATAAATTAATTATCCAAGTTTGTGTGGTCTGCTGTAGTGGTGATGATATTTCGACATCATCATTAAAGCACACCACAAGTTCACTGCTGAACATGACTGGTTGCTGCAAAGCACGGCCCTGAACTAATTTGCTTTTCATGAGTTTTCAAGAGAGACTTTTTATGTACAAGTTGTTAATTATTTGCTTATGTTGCCTTCCTCAAAAAATAATTAAAATATACGGTATTCTTCATCATCATCATTACAGCCTTTCATAAGTCCACTGCTGAACATAGGCCTCCCCCAAGGAATGCCACAAAGCACGGCACTGAGCCACATGCATCCATCGACTTCCTGCATGTCTTACCAGATCGCCGCTCCATCTAGTGGGGGGTCGCCCTACACTTCGTCTACCGGTACGAGGCTGCCACTCGAGAACCTTTCTTCCCCATCGGTTGTCGGTTCTTCGAGCTATATGGCCGGCCCACTGCCACTTCAGCTTACTAATCCGTTGGGCTATGTCGGTTACTCTGGTTCTACTGCGGATATTCTCATTTCTAACGCAGAGACACCCCGAGCATTGCCCTCTAGTGACTCTCCATAGCTCGCTGAGCGACCTTGAGCTTCCTCATTCGGCCAGCAGTGAAGGACCACGTCTCAGATCCGTAAGTCATCACTGGCAACACGCACTGCTTGTACAGTTTGGTTTTCAGGTTTTGAGGTATGGTACGTAGGTACGTACGGTATTCTTATTATACAACAAGTAATGTCTGATAAAAAATATCAAATACAACATTTGCTAAACTTTAAATTTAAAAAAATCTATTTTATATCATAGACGAATTGATCTCAACTACGTCTCAAAATTAGTTATCGTAATCAATGATATTTATTCCAGTTTATGACAACCCTGATTTATATTTTATGACTGAAATTAGGTACTTCTTATTTGGTACCTCAAATCAAATAGCCTGACGGCTGACACTCCATACATATCGTATATCTAATTACAGCCTCATTAATTCCAATTAAAATAAAATAATAAAGTTATAAATTTATTTAAAAATGACTGCATTGCTACGTCCATAGTCATATTCATGGAACTTACAAAGTTTAAGGACGAGATCATGTAAAATAACCCTAATTTTATGGGGAGCATAACTTGTCAAAAAATAGTAAAGTGACCGTTTTCCGTTGCCTGAGTGTTTTAATATTAAATTTAATACTGATAGATTTATAACTGTGTGGTAATATTTAAAATATACTTTCCTCTTGTGACGAATATTTTTTTAATTGACAATATTTGTAGATAAGATCACTGGAAACTTTATTTATGAAGGTAAAAGGCGAAAAGGCTGATATTAGGGGCAGGGCTGGTATTACGGGCATCCACCCTAGTCATTATTAAACCTACTTTAAATCCGCTAGCATATTTCTAAGTTACATTTAGTGATCTCCGAGTCTCTGTTGCACGTTCGTGATATTTTTATTTTTTAATAACATTTGAAAATAAAAGAGATGTAATTTCATTTTTGTTATTTTTTACCTATCTTATAAGGATTACTTGCCTTCAATTCTAACTGATATGTGGCTTAACAAAAGTTTTTCACGTTTACTCGGAGAATTTATATTACACTTTTGCTTTATGTGGTTTATCCACAAAAAAGGATTCTGGTACCGTACCGAGTAATCGAGAGTGACTATTAACTTAATCTTGAGATTGTCAAATCTATTAGTGAGCTTCTCGCCCAGCTGCTAGCTGACATTCTGCAACACCAGACTATATTTATTTAGCAAGCCACCTACATACGGCTTGGTTGTGCTTTATACATAAAAGGTTTTAAATAACACTTATTAGAGAATGATAAAAAGTAGTTTTTCTAAAACGCTGTAGCGGCAGTAATATGCTATGCCAGTTACCCTGGTTCTATTACGGATATCTCCAAGACTAAATCCATCACGCAGAGTGCTAAAATTGGGCACACGTAAGGTAAATCGATACCAAAATATTAAACTGTTATGACTAAGTAGTCGAGTGACTAGATTTCATCCATTATATCGCTGATTTATCTACAGTGTGCCGTTGAAAACTCCATAAGGAAATCTACGATCTAAGAAATTAAAAATATTCTGAGGGCTTGTGAAGTCCGCCTACTGTAGTAGAATTTTTTCTATTAACCCATTAAGATAATTACTATATTCTACATAATATAAAGCAAAGTCGCTTCCCGAAGTCCCGCTTCGAACTTTTAAACTACGCATCGGATTTTGATGCGATTTTCATCAATAGATATTATAATGATTCAAGAGGAAGGTTTATATGATGTATAATTAGGCTTGCCAACTACAAAAAAGGCATTTCCGGGATTACTCAGCTCGACATCCGGGACTTGGGTATATTACGCGGGACACGACACACCACATACAAATTGTTTAGAAAAAAAACGCACATTAGTTATAAAATTCACTGCATTTTTGATCAAATCTTAAGTTAATTTGTGGTTCAGCCTTGACGCGGACAAAAAACAGCTAATTTCTGCTGTCTGTCCATGCATTTCCACAGAGAGAAAACACTCTCTCTGCTGATGCATTTAAAAGTGGTATCGAAGCTACGGCTAAGGTGTAGTTGGTACGAGATAGATACTAATATCATAGAATCACTGATTTCCGGGACAAAAGGCGTCCCGCAAGGGGTTACGGCGGGACGGTCCAAAATTAACCCAGAAGCGGGACGTCCCGGAAAATCCGGGACGGTTGGCAACCCTATGTATAATGCATGCTTATTATATATTATATAATTATTCTATCCGTGTGTATGTGACTGAACTCCTACTAAACGGCTGGTTCGATTTTCATGAGTTTGTGTGTGTGATTAAGTTGATTAAAGAATGGTTTAGATTCACAATTGAACCCGGTAGGTTACGTTATTGTCGAGATCCAGAAATCAACCGTGCAAAGCCGGGTCTGATAGCTAGTAAGTACATATTATAATAAAACTTGGTTATATAGTCTGTGAAAATAGTTTGGCACAGTCTAAAGTTTAATCAAATAAAGTATAAAATACAAATCGCTTTTAAAGTTTCCTCGACGCGAGACTGCTTATAGTTTACGAGTGCTGTGCAATAAAACTTTTTGTTACGAAAAATGGCGGGCCGCTATAAACTTCGTCTCTTTCTCGCTTCGGTTTACGAGCGTGCAAGTACGAGATAGCTATTATTGCACCGGTAGTTTTATGGTAGACCCAAGTACAGAGTAGTGCGCTTGGAAACCCGGTTGGTAGGAAATAGGCAGTATGTACACGTCACGCTTGGCAGCCCTTTGGCCCCTAAATAAATTCACACGAACCGAGGTGCTCACTTTTAGTGTGTATAATATAACTTACCTGTACAACTTAAGGTACACGTTTTATTGTTTTCGGAGACCATACTATATAATATGATATGTACTAAGAAAATAAACTACATGAATATGCTTGATTTATAAATTTATAAATCAATTATTAAAGTTGGTAAAAATTACCTTGCGTACATCCGCTCGATAAAATAAAATAATGTGTCTTACCTAGTTTGAAGAGCACCTCCCGCCCTCCCTCAATTGCGTGCACTATCACCGTCACTACTCCCAAAACCACTACACTAGGAAAAACACACCACTGACGACAATACGACACGTGTTTCGCCTCTACACGAGGCATCTTCAGATGATGTAGACTCTGCTATGGCTGACCGCTAAGAACTGCTTAACGCTGACATTCCGCATAGTAACGCCTGATTCTATTAATTATTGTAAATCAATGTTTAAACTAGTAATTAAAAATGTAATAATACCTACAGTGTAAGATTTTCTTAATGAATTTAAAATCAAAAGTATATAGTAAACCTATATTGTAATTACTTATATTAAAATAAAATAAAATTAAATGCCGTTTGGCGGCGGTATAGGAGAATTCCACAATATTTCGTGCCGTCGCGACTTTGAGCAAGGAAATAAAGATGTTATGACTTCCGATATATGGCGGCAAACGATGGTCTCTTTATGTCGGGAGTAAAAAACTTAGCCTGGTGACAGGCAGCAGTGTCAAAGATACTGATGTGATCAATACGCCTGCCTAACGATCAAGGAAAATACTCTCATAAACAAAAAACCAAAATGTCTGCTGAATTTCGTATTGCGAGCGACGACAATCTGAGTCCGTTTTTACAGGGAAGCATTTCAGCCCGCAAAGGTGATAAAAGATACAGCCTATATACATCCCACTGCTGACTATAAGCCTCTCATTTCTGAAGGGGCGGCTATGGAGCAATAGCTGCATAGCAATCATCAAGATCAAGGAAGAAAATAGGTGTGTGTAAGCTCATTCACATAAAATAACTACATTGCCGAAAAACATGTCTCACGCCCCACGATGTTTTCCTCCACCGTCGATCTCGTGGTGAATCAGCACTCAAAATTGCATTCTGCTTCATTGGTGTCGGCGGTGATCGCACCCGGTTTGCTCGCGTATTGTGAAATTTACTGTGAGCACTTAGCTACTAACCTGCCACGCCATGACATCACACGCATATACATTTTAATCTTTAATTAATCACTTAAGGCCTCCAGTCATCATCTTTTTGCTAATGGGCGGTCCACCACTGTACGACTTACTTTCTCGTCTAACTTCCTTGTGGAATCGACTACCACCAGCGATTTTTCCGTACCGATACGACTTTCAAGAACAGAGTCTACTATTTTTTAAAGTGCCGGCAACACCTACAAGTATTGCTGTTGTTCGGCGGCGGTAATCACTTACCATCATGTGAGCCGCATGCCCGTTTGCCCCCTTTAATATAAAAGAAAACCATAATAGAAGAGCGTGTTTGTCATACACGTCAAACGACCCGCCTGAACAAACTCTTTCCACTGAAGCCTTACCTAAATGCTCTATATCTCGTAAGCACGTATTTTGTCCCACTTTATATAATGTAACAGATAAGATCGGATCAGTGCCAGAGGTGATAAATGCATTATCTTCTTGACTCGAAGCTAATGACGTGCAACGAAAACATTATTGCCGAGACGGGATCAAAACAAAATATTCTTGAATTCTGTCACCGCAATGAGTAGAATATTATATCTAGAAAACATGTACTTAAATTAAAGTGAAAAGTATGCCGGATAGTGGTAGTTTAAGAACATCTACCACTTCCTATCCTTCCGTGGGTGTCGTAAGAGGCGGCAGAGAGAAATGAGGGGAGATGGCAGGCAGTAGCATCATCCTGATAACACCTCAAAATATTAAAAAACTGCCAATATAAAGTTGCCAATCCACTTGCGAAGCGAGACAAGTACAAGAAATATTTCCCCTTCCAAGATACAATATATGGGGAAGGCTGTTCAGAGATGAACTTTTAATAGCCTGTAATCGCGACGACCGACAATGATGATAAAAAATGTGTGGTCACATGAGCAGCATTGTCACAAAAGAATAGGCTAGGTAAGACGTTCGAAATGGTGTTACTAATAATAAGTTAAAACGAGATAAACAGTTTTACCCAATAACAATATTGGATATGCATCAAGGAATGTTTTTATAATAAATATTCGGTGACAAAGGACAACAAATCAAGTTGGAGACGCTGGACAAAGCACTTTTCTCTGTTGCTCTCTCAGAAAGGCTGTGTGAGTGTGATTGTGCTGATTTACCACGTGCTCGGCGGTGAAGGAAAACATGGTGAGGATAACCATGCATGTTTGAGAAATAAGAATAAAACACCGTGCGCCAACACGCATTGGGGCAGCGTGGTGGACATTTCCATAGCCTGAAACCCTCTCAGAAATGAGAGAAGGCCTGTGGCTAGCAGTGGGACGTATATAGGCTGTAATTTTAACTTTATTTAATACTAGTTGCGTTGCTGCCGCAGAAGAAATAATTGCGGAAATATCGTTCCGAATTTGAAAGACTTATGTTGTTTAATTAAGAATGATATTACATTTTTATTGAAGTGGTGATATATTACTTTCAAATAAATTTGTCGGTACGCCACTTAGTGTAAGTTAATTGTAGTATGCCTATAACCTTCGCGGAAATGCAATCAATTAGATGACAAATATTTACCGCAATCTGATGAAGGATAGTGCAACGCATAAAGTACATTTAATTAATTAAATTAATTAAAATTTATTTTTATATATTAAATAAATTATATAAATTCTTCTTTTTTTTTACTATTACCACTGGTTCGGAAAAAAACCCTCTGTCCTGGAAAGAACCAGCAAGATACCCAGTGGGACAGGTTTTTCTTTCAAAGTAAAATTTTACAATTACTTACAACACATATTATATGAAACAGCTTGGAAGAGACAGACCACCTCATTCTCAGGGGTTATTTTAAATCATCATCATCATCATTACAGCCTTTCATAAGTCCACTGCTGAACCTATGTTTATAGGACCGTGCTTTGTGGCATTACTTGGGGGGAGGCATAGGCCTCCCCCCAAGTAATGCCACAAAGCACGGTCCTGAGCCATCTGCATCCATCGACTTCTTGCACGTCTTACCAGATCGTCACTCCATCTAGTGGGGGGTCGCCCTACACTTACGCCTACCTGTACGAGGCTGCCACTCGAGAACCTTTCTTCCCCGTCGGTTATTTTAAACCATACCACTAATTCGTTTATATTTTCTGCCGACTTCCAAAAAGGAGACGGTACTCAATTCGACTGTATTTTTTTTGTTTTTTTTATGTGTGTTACCTCATAATTTTTTACTGGATGAACCGATTTCGATGATTCTTTTTTTATATGAAAGCTGATACATCTCGTGTGGTCCCATATGAATTTGATCAAGGTCAGACCAATAGTTTTTGAGTTATTCTTAATAACTTATATTGAAGTCGGCTGTACAAAATTTTTAATTTTAAATTATAATAACCCTTTTTATACAGTTTTTATTTAGTAAAATATTTATTAATTATATATTTTATCTGGTACTTGTAAAAGCGTATACATCATGCCAAGAATGAATTAGACTCTGTATCAAGTCGAGAAACTGGTATCACTATCTTGTGTTTGTTCCTGGTGTTTGTTCCAGAGTGTGCATAACTTTCTTTTTATAAAAAGTACTTTTGTTTTTTTGGACATACATAAAATTTTGGTAAATATACTGAGAGGCCGAAAAAGCCTCATAGGGGGGATATTTTCTTATAAACCAAGCAATTAACACAGTTGTTGTTGTTGCTAATGGATTGATAAAATACGGTATTACAAATATTAATCCGACATTAAATACATGGTTGATCCAAATGATATACCTAAGTATATTTTAAATACAACATACATACTTCTTTGTGCTGAGCCACGTTATATAATGGCAGCTGGCAGGTGCAGAAAGAATTGGTCATCAAGCTCACGCTCTCGCAGAATACTTGTGTAAGTATCAACTAAATGCTGCAGTGTCTTGTTTGGTAACAAGAAATCTTAGTATAGCTTTTCTACCTGGCCTCGATCTCGATCTGCGTAACGAACTACCCCAAGTCAGATACGCGGAGGTCATGGGGCCAAAAAAAATTTGTATCCTAAAACATCAGCCTTCTTTGCTCAACGATTCTAACGTCTCATACATAGTCCAAATAACAACGTCGACAAATATAGCGTTAACGAGGACTACCGTCTATTTAGACTCGATACGCAATATACGGAATTATTTTCACTCCTTTATAGGTAATAACACTGGACGAAACTGGTGTTTACGGTACCGCGTTGCACTTTATAGTTATCACTAGAAAGACTTTACAACCTATCATTCTGGCTCTTCGCTGAATTGATGGCGTCGTTAAGATAAAGGTCCGGGCATACATTCCGCCAGGTAAGAGGCGATTGCAATGAAAATTAAATACTTAACGTCACTTTTTATACCGTATTAGTATGAATCGAAAATTAAGTGAAATTCGATATCAAAATCTGGCGTTTGGTGGAGACGTAGAAGAATCCATCACCTTAATTTGCCGCGTTGTTTACGTAATACGCGACAATACGAAATACAATAAGTTAATTAAACGCGATAGAAAAAGTAAAAGTAGTTATATTTAATGATAATTTAAAATCAAAAATTTTGTACAGCCGACTTCAATAAAGTTATTGAGAATAACTTAAAAACTATTAATCAAATTCGTATTGGGACCACATGTGAAGAGTCATCAAGAATCATCGGAATAGATGAAAGTTATGAGGTAACACACATAAAAAACATACAGTCGAATTGAGTACCGGCTCTTTTTTGAAGTCGGCAGAAAAGAAAACTTACGGCTTCCGATAGATGGCGCCATAACCACCTCGTTTACGTCAGGCGTTAAATACTCTAGGTTTATTTTACGTTCGTTAACGGGTAGCAGCGTCAAATATGTTAGACTTCTGCTACTGCCCAAAGTTCAAAAACTTTATTAAAGTAAGTTTGTATAAAAAGGGTTATTATAATATTAAGGAATTTTTGGATGACTAACTGACACCCGCGAATTCGTCCGCGTTGCTTGCACACATCACTGAACACTTAGTGCTTATAAAAATCTTTGTTTCTTAAAACTTTAATAACTTTATATTAAATGAAGATATCACAATTTTTTTTTTAGATAAGGACAAGTGTGTAAGAAATAAAACTTGAAAACCTAATTGAAATATATTCAATAGTTTTTCCGTGTTGCGCGCACAACTGCAAACCTCTATCATTTTATTTATAGAAAGAAAGAAATATTTTTGATATTTTTGTAACATACATGATTGTAAGCTGTTAGTTTTTTTAAAGTCCCGCTGGGTTTCTTGCGGGTTCATCCCAGGACAGAGCTGTTTTTCCGAACTAGTGGTAAATTAAAGAAAAGAGTGAACTTTCCTAATTATTTATAATCTATATTGAATAAAAAGTTTCTGTTTCTGCAATCGTCAATCCGATTACAAAGCGTGACGATTGAAGGCAAGCCCTCCTACAACGGGGAGGTCCATGTCCAGCAATACTTTTGCGGGCTGAAAGTAGCTGACTGTAATAGTTGACACTTTTCATAAAGACATCTGGCAATTGATTCAGATGGACAATTAGATCCCTTTTTATACCTCTTTCAAGACCACGATAAGTCTTGTATGACATTAAAATAATGTGTAAAATAAAACCGTGATATTAAATTACCTTATTAGTTCCATATAACTTTATATTATATTTGAATAAAAAATAAAATTAGTATTTAAAAAAATAAAACAACAATTTTATACAATATTGTTTAAAGAGTTCAAAAAGGTAGAAATAAGAATTACCTAGGTTTCATTTTTTCAAACTGTAACATTAATTTTAACTTAGCAAATTATAAATATTGGTATGGTGAATTGGTGCTTAACCATTGTTTTTCGTACCTGCAAAGTTAACTTTCCAGTTGATATGAGGCAAGTATCGAAATAAAAGCAAGTCGGGCGTCACGTCACGTCCGTAAAGATTAAATAATCTGATTGAGTCAACATGTTACATAAAAAATGTTGTTTGTGCGTATAATTTTTTATATAAACTGGTATCACGTGTGGCCAAAAGAAGACTAATTGTGCGAAAACAACATGAGGTATTTGTTTGTATAACTCTTTATCTAATATCTATATACTATATATAGATATATCTATAGTAAAACTCTAACACGACTTCTGTCTGAACACGCATCACGCAAAAATCTGTGAATGGGACTTTCACTTGCCTGATGTTATAAGGAGTAACTTAGGCTACTTTTATTTTAGGGCTCCGCGCAAAAAAATTCTACACGGGTGGAGTCGCGGGGAACAGCTAGTTTGTAATATTTTACCGATCAGAGACGGCAAAGACACCTTAGCTCATACAGATATGAACATGATCAAAAAGCTTCCATTTATTTGGTGAAGAGTCTTGTATGAAAAAATCATGACTGTGTGTGTTCACTTTATACCTTACCGGAAAAATACGCACATGATTTTCTTTTTTATGTACGTTTTTTAGTCACACTACTTTTTGAATGTTATAAGTTCCGTGGATAGGCGTTTATAGTAAATACTAAAAATAGTTACTTCAGTTTTATTTCATATAACCACAATTTATACACGTTTTCCCTTTTTCAAGTCCCTTAAGCTTTTTATTATATAATAATAATACATCATTTATCAATTTTTTTTTTAAACTCATTTAAAAATGTTATTAGTTACAATAAAAAATATTTTTATTATTTCAACGACAAATCCCAAACGAATTTCGAATTTATTAGACTATCCAGATGTAACCGATTGCTAATGTTAAGATGGTTGGACTTTATATAATATATGAATTAAAGTATATAGAAAATGAACGTTATGTCGAAAATTAGCCTACGAACAAAAGTAAATGTAAGTTTAACTGGTTAACTATATGATATACTATAGCCGTATACTAAAACCAAAAAGTTTACTGCAAATGAACATTATGTCGAACATACCTAAGAACAAAACGAAATGTCAATAGCTGGTTTATACACGTAACAATTCTAAAACAAAAAACAAACAGTGGACGTACCAAGTCCGGCGCGTGGTCGCAGCGCTACAAGTGCGCTGGTGGCGGCGAGTGGCGCTGCGTGGTCAGCTGCAGCGGCAGGAGGTGCGGCGCGTACTCCGGCGCGAGCACGTACCGCGGCGAGCAGCAGTACGCGCCCTTGCGCGCCTGCAGCTCCAGCAGCGAGCACAGCGACCGCTCGTACAGTCGCCACTGGTGCACCACCCAGTGCGCTGCGAATGTACGCAAATGTATTAATTTCTAACTGTAAACCGCTGCTGAGCAGTGCTCCAAGGTGGGACACGCGTTCATGAAAACTAGCCTTTTTTGAAAATATAATAATGTCCTCCAAACCGAATTGACAGCGCCGTGGCGCGATTTCGAATCCCGCACGGAACAAGTATTTGTATGCCCTACAAATTATTGTTTCGGATCTGGATGTTTGTCCTTGTGAAATCTATGTATTTAAACTGCCCCTGTACAGGAGAAAATCCTAATGTGGAAGTAACGTTTAAGAAAAATCCAAAATTTCTTAGTCTCAACTCAAAAGAGACTAGCAATCTGTGTTAAAGTGCTCTAGTGTGTGAAAGCACAACTCTCTATTTCCTCACTTTCATTGTCCGATTAGACGGTAATCCCATACGACCGTAGATTTCTTATGAAGGACCAACGGCTTTCCTAGACAAAGCAGTGAAAAACCGCCAACTTCCTAATTCCGGACTGCTAAAGAGAATTTCTTAACAGAAAATCCAAATAACTGATTTTTGGTTCGACCCGGGGGTTTGAATCCAGGACCACGTAATCAGCAGTCGCGTTTATGATCATTAGACCAACAGACAGTCTCGGAAAATATATACAAGTAAGCCTACACAGATATAAATGTTAATTTAAAATATATTTAAAAAAAATATATATTATCCAATATTTTTTTATACGTGGTAGAGCCATGCTGCAGCTATATTAATAATATAGTTGTTGCACGGATGGGTCGGCTCGACCGGGGACGGACCACGCTCTCACAGAATGCCAGCGTAAAATAGCAGCTTAATACTGCTGTGTTTCGTATGGTGAGTGCAGAGAACCGAATACCATTTTTACTGGAAAAGAGACATTCCATCTTACTCCTCACGGGTGACAACGCATCTGCGTTTTGATTCTTTATTGAGGATAGATGTAAATTTCTATGGGCCACAGCAACCACTTACCATCAGATGGACTGTGTGCTCGTTTGTCACTCTATCCTATAAAAAAAAAAACTTGCGTACACCCTTACCCTTTTCTACATGTCATTATATCCCCACAAGGTGGTATAGAGGTGGCCTAGTAGTATAATTTCTTAGCGATAAGGCCGCCAATTAAACTTCTGAATATTTTTTTTTAAACAGGTTTGGTGTACAATAAAGTATATTTATTTCATTAATTTATTTTTATTCATTATTTTCGCTAGGCACAGTTTAGCTCGGAACCCTTAAATTCGGGGCCCCGTGTCTATAAATAAAAAAATTGAAGTGTAAATTTTTAGTCTGTGTATGTTTGTTTATTCCGTCTTATCTCGTTAACGGCTGGACCGATTTTGAGGGAACTTTCACTGGCAGATAGCTGATATTATAAGGAGTAACTTTGGCTACTTTTATTTTAGAAAACGACAGAGTTCCGCGATAAAAAAAAACATGAAATCCAATCGTAATAAATTCCACGCGGGCGAATTCGCCGGGAACAGCTACTCATTCATAAAATATTGCAGCGGTAACTACGCCCCTGATAATATTAGCCGTACAAGAGAGAAATTGGCCCTCATTGTACCTGAATGAGATTTGTAGGTGTTATCACTTGTATCGTGTTCATTATGTGTGTGCATAAGATATATTTCTTTTGAATAATAAGTATGACGCTGTTTTCTTGGCAGTAAACAATGTTTCTATAAGACTTGAAAGCAGGAGGCCAAGCAGGACACACGAGTACGTCAGACGGTAATGACAGAGCTGATGGCTCATAACGGAAAGCTTTTTGATTTAGCCGACAGTAAAAGTTTCATTAACTTTTTCTTAAATTGATGATTACTTAGAATACATTTTAAAATACGAACGATTGAATTCTCAGGCAATTAATCTTAGTTGCGATCTCATAACTGATGGAAAATTTAGCCTTATGGATTTTGGTTGCAACATTAAAACACGGTGTATTTACAGTATTATAGAAACGGATGGAGTAACGTAAAAAATGTAACAAAGCTAGTTTTGAGTTATTAAAGTTTTAACTTTATATTGGAACACAACTAAAAAAAAGCTTCCTTCCTTTATGATACCTATTGCTTATGTATGAGAATCGATATTCTAGGAGGAGGAAGGAGTAAGAATATTGGCATATTCATTGCATTATGACCAAACTGTAATTATGCACAAAGTTAATTTATGTATATTTTTTTTTAATAGGATAGGGTGACAAACGAGCACACAGTCCACCTGATGGTAAGTGGTTGCTGTGGCCCATAGACATCTACATTTATCCTCGTTTGCGAATCAAAATGCAGATGCGTTGTCACCCGTGAGGGCTAAGATGGAATGCCTCTTTTCCAGTAAAAAGGGTCTCCGGTTCTCTAAACTCGCCATACGAAACATAGCAGCATGAAACTGCTATTTGACGCTGGTATTCTGTGAGAGCGTGGTCCTTCCCCGGTCGAGCCGACCCATTCGTGCTACAACTATACTACTAATATAGCTGCAGCATGACTCTACCACGTAAAAAAAGATGATAAGTCTGTAATTATATTAACCTATCGAATAACCCTCTTTTAACGTGTTGAACAAAGTAATCTAAAGTTCCATTGGAATTATTAGGGGCAATTTACCTTTTCAAATGCAATGTAATTGCTATTTTAAATACCTTAAAGGTGGCAGGTGGCAGTTTTGATTAATGTTTCGCAAAATGAACAATGTTAAACAACCTACAGAAACCGATTCATTATTAATTCAAACTTATATTGACTGGGTCGTTGGTTGCTGCAGTGGGATTGCTGATCATGATGTCCCGGATTCGGATCCCGGGTCGGGCAAAAAAATGTATTGAGCTTTTGTAGCAAGAAATCCTCAGTAGCTACCCGGAGTCATGTAGTTGGCGGTGTGTCACCCCAGTGCCTCGGAAAGCACGTAAAGCCGTTGCCCCTGCGCCTGATCTCTCTCCGTATCGGATTGCCGTCGCATCGGATTATGATAGTGAGGAAAGTGCTCCTGTGCTTGCGCATTCACTTGAACACTATAATTCTGTCCTGTACTAATGGCTAGTCTCCGTTAAGGCTGGCGGTCGTCACCTAAATTCTGTCTGGAGGATATTATTATCGGTTCCATGACTAAAGAGCGTACTTCATATTAGGTCTTTAGTGTTTTTTTAAACTGAAGTGACAATCGACCTGCAGCCCATGGACACCTGAAGCCAACTTCACACAACGAAGGCTAGAGGTACGTTGTCACCGCTGAGGACGACCCCATAACCCTCTGAGAATCATTTCTGAGAGTATTATCCTCCTGCCATGAGGAGATCCATATATGGAAAATATTTTTGTACCTACACTATTTCTTTACTATAACTTTTTAAGCTTCAATTTCACAAACAATGACACTAAAGGTCAATAAGAGTAAAAGTGTGGTTTGTACTCATACCAAAATTTATAGATTTAGAAAGACAGACAGGCAGACAGAGAGTCTTACGTTTGCTGCGTCACGCGCGTAAAATATTTGTCACTGCATAACAAAAATTTGATTGAGAGCTGATAGTCCACTTAGGTCCACCAATTTATACAAATAAATAAAATTGAAATGTATATGAAAGTATATACGGTACTTATAACAAAAAAAAACCATTATTTAAATTTTTATCTAACTGTTTGTTCCGGCTAATCTCCGAAACGGCTGGACCGATTTGGACGGGACTTTCACTCGCAAATATAAAACCGATAAAATCCAATCGTGATGAATTCCACGCGGTCGAAGTTGAAGAGAGAGCTAGTTTTAAACAAAGAAAAACTATAGCTATGTTGCCGACGCTGGGAACTAAGATGTATTTTATATTAAAAAAAAAACAAATTAGGATTTTTGTCTGTAGTTACATACTGTTGGGAGTGAGGATAAAAAAAAGGAAATACGTACAAATGGAGGTAGAATTGTAATGTCCCACTTGTTTTAGCAGTATAAAGTATCGCACAGGCGACTAAAAGGCATCATTCTGTAATGCTAAGAGTCCCGCTGTCGTTACTATGCCCGTTGGGGTATTCTACTAGTGTAGGCAAGGAAGGTCGTGTTGCTGAGAGGCTGTCCTGTGTACATTGAGATAGGTAGTGATGCTGTTGGTGTGCATACTTTAGTGTTATCATGTAATTGGGGTCCTGATAGTAAGTAGGGTTTGTTAGTGTTCTTTTATTTAAATACTTTTGACGATAATTTCTAACATCAGAAGTGGAATAGTTTCTTACAATACATAAATTTCATATTGTCAAACATTTGATGACCCGGAACAATTATTTGTTCCAAGTCATAATTTTTTTTAATAATATATAACTAGCGATCACCCCCGGCTTTGCACGGGTGATTTCTGGATTTCTACAATGGCGTCACCAGGTCCAATTGTGAATCACATAAAACAATTCATCAAAATCAGTCCAGCCGTTCAGTGATTAACACACGTACAGAAGAATTATTAAGTGGCGAACCTTGCGAAGACACTTATTGATTTCACGATGTCTGTCCGTCTGTGCGTCTGTCCGTCTGTCCGTCTGTCCCACGATTATCTCGAGAACGGTTTCGAATTTTCAAATTCTGTTTTCAGCAATCTATTACTGATCACCCAGGCATCTGAACCTCCTATTTTGAAACTGATTGCTCAACGGCAACCGTTAGAAACCGCTACAAAGCTGATTGCTTCGCCACTTTGCTATGCTGTTAGCTTGCTAGGTTTATTTATTTGTGAAGATAATTTACTAGATTTTTTTTTCCTCGCACGACCGCTTTGTGGAATGGGCGACCATCAACAATTTTTAAAGACTTATACGATTTCGAAGCCTTCAAGAAAATAGCTTACTCCTTTTTGAAAGGCCGCTAATGCGCCTATGGTTCCCCTGGTGTTGCAGTTGTTCATGGGCGGTGATAGTCACTTGATCAGATGAGCCGCACGCTCGTTTGCCCGTCATGCGGCACGTCAAGTCAATAAAATGTGACGAAGGTACTTTAATGGAGTCTTTAGATGATGTCTAGTAGATAGTCTTTTGAGTTCATCTTCAATGTTTAGTTTCGCTAATTATTACATACTGTCTCTTAGTCAATCCACACACAAATTTACAAAAAATAAATATTTCGAGTGGCATTTCTTTAGCAGATCCTAATTTTCACATGCATTATATAAACACGGTATATTTAAAATTTCATTCAATTTGAGCCAGTTGTTCAAGAATTATAACTAGTAAAAGTTTCTTAATTTTGTCACTCACTCACTGACTGACCGATCATCAAAACTCTAAGGCACTTCTAGCAGACGTAGACGCTTCAAATTTAGAACACAATTAATGTTTAGTGTATAAATCAAGGAAAAATGAAAATATTTTGTAATTTCCGTCCAGTTTTCCAGATACACCAACTGCATAAATAACTTTGTAATCCCATATAAATATACAGAATTACAAAGTTACATTTGCAGTGAATGAAGTGTACCTGTATATGTATAATATAATGGAATAATAGACGTAGATAGGTACCTAGATATTTTATGTTTTAAATAAATAGATTGACTTGGCAATCGCGCTAAACATTCTAATTTAATATAATATGTATTACTTGTGAGATACATTATGCTTTCATGCGATGGTCAAGTCAATCTATTTATTTAAAACATAAAAGATTTTTAATATTAATATGGTCACTATAAGATGTTGTTAGGTTAGTTAATTACGTAATAACTTGAGACAGAAGGCCACTTAAGTAGGGACTGAATAAATTAACCGACTTAGTATTACATGGATCTCACAACTTTTTACGGTAGAAGAACTGAGTTGCGAGACTTGGTTTTTTTACAAGTTATGTTTTTGGTAGCTTTTAATTTTAGGCGTAGATTTATTTTGGAACCTATTTGGATCCCAAATAATGAGATTGGGTGACGGAAAGCCGATACATCATAAGACTAAGCTCGGTTGGCTAGTTGCAATTGTATTACTTTTTGTGCCACCAGGGCGGCGCCACTAAGAAATGAAGTGAAATATTTGGTAGATTTCATGGCGGGGAAGTTAACGTGTTAGGAAAATGTTTCTTTCTCTAAATATTATTAGTTATATTTTATATTAAAAATGAATAAATCAAATTACGGATACTCCATTATATTACGTAGAAACATTATTATTAACACGTTTCATACAATTTTAGGATTCCGTACTCGAAGAGTAACCAACAGGACCCTATTACTAAGCCTCAGCTGTCCGTCCGTCTCTCTGTCAGCGGGTTGTACTCATGATCCGTAATAGGTTGGCAGTTGACATTTTTACAAAATGTGTATTTCTGTTGCCATTATAACAACAGATAATAAAAATAAATTAAAAATTAAAGCGGGCTCTCCTACTAGAAATGTGTATTACAATGATACGGAACCCTTCATTCGCGAGCCCGACTCGCATTTGGCCAGTTATTTCGATTAATAGGTGAAAATTTTACCTGCCAAGATCACTTACCAGTAAGTCGATTGAGCGAAAAGAAATTACTTATTCGATTACTTTGTTGAGCGATGTTGATAATTCTTTTTTCTCGGCTATTTAATTAACCGTGCATAAGAACAACGTGTCGGGGCGCCTTAGTTAATATCCCTTTATTAAGTTCACAAAACAGGTATGATGATGGTAATTTAAAACTTTGCTGCCGTGGCGGACAGCAAAACATGCACACACCAACAAAGTATATTCGTGGATGATTTTACTTAATGGAGTAAAGATTTGCCTCGTTCGCTCATTCTGTTTGTTCCGGCTAATCTCCGAAACAGCTGGACCGATTTTGACGGGACTTTCACTGGCAGATAGCTGATGTCATAAGGAGTAACTTAGACTACTTATATTTTAGAAAAATTAGGGTTTCACGCAGAAAAATAAAAACCCTAACACGCGAGTGAAGTCGCGGTGAACAGCTAGTTGCTAATATATAATTTAAAATTAAAAATTTTGTTCAGCGGACTTCAATATAGGTTATTTAAGAATAACTCAATAACCATTTTTTTAAAACCATTGGTCTACCTTGATCAAATTCACATCGGACCACACGAGAAGTATCAGCTTTCATATAAAAAAAAGAATCATCGAAATCGGTTGGCCCAGTACAAAGTTATGAGGTAACACACTTAAAAAAAAACATACACTCGAATTGAGTACCGTCTCCTTTTTGGAAGTCGGCAGAAAATTGATATAGGTAAGTGGCAAAAGTACTGTAGTTTAATGTTATTAAGGGAATATCCGTCCAATGAAGTCTAATAAAGTTTGTACAAAAGGAGTGTAAACTAAATTTAACAAAAACTTAAAATTTATAGGACGAAGGATGTTATTAGGAAGAAAATTGTATACCTAATGAAACGGAGAGGTTAGGGCAGTTTATGATCGATCGTAGCTTCGTCTAATTCTCACTCACAAATTAAGCTATCTTTAATTTTAAGTTTTGCTAAAAATACAGGTGAACAAGGTGTGTCCCAATCTAATTCTACATATGATAGACTAGCTGGCGACTACGCCCGCGTGGAATTTATTACGATTGGATTTTATGGGTTTTAATTATTTTTTTGCGCGTAACTAACTATTTTTCTAAAATAAAAGTAGCCTAAGTTACTCCTTATAACATTAGCTATCTGCCAGTGAAAGACCTGTCAAAATCGGCCCAGCCGTTTCGGAGATTGTCCGGAACAAACAAACAGACAGACAGACAGACAAAAATTAAAAAAAATGTGTTTTGGTGAAAGTACCGTATATACCTTTATACGTATTTAGTAAAAAGCTGTTATTTTGACATTACAAACGGACACTTCAATTTTATTTATTTGTATGTATAGAGTATACAGATGTACTATGTTTGGAGCCATTTCTGAATTTAAAAAAAAACTATGGTTAGGAGGGGGTGTCAGGTTGGTGTTCTGCATAATATTTACCGATAGACTTCTGAGTTTCTTTTCAAAGTGAGTGCCGACATCTGATGGATTTTCGCAAAAGAAATAAACAGTCCTCATTGGAAATGAATTGTTAAAAACACTACAGCGTGATATCACAGCAACAGATATTACGCTCTTTTGACAATGACCACCCGTCGTCAGTTTGAACAATTGATGTCTGGAACTAGCTGGTACCCGGCGCGTTGCTGCCGCAAAAGAAATTAGAAAAGAAATAAATTATTACACTAGGAATGATAATAGGTACATTCATTGAATATGAATGATATATTTTAACTTTCAAATAAATTTGTCGGTTAACATACGCGGGCAACGTACTGTAAGTTAATTGTACTATGCCTATTACTCTCGCGCAAGTGATAACAGTAAGTTGACAAAGTTTCACCGCAATTTAATGAACGGTATGGCAGCGTACAAAATACGAACAAACAAACATTAATTTTGATATATTAAAAGATTCGATGTGAGGAGGTTATGGCACCATTTATCGAAGTCCGTTAGATCTTTCTGGAATGCTTAATAGTCGCTTATTACAGCACAAAAGGGACGAAAAGTGTTGATGAATTTTCTAATTAAATTAAAAATATTGTCACAGTTAGTATTTTATAAATCTGAAACAGATGTAAAAGAAACAGAAACAGAAACTTTCTTCTTCAATATAGATTATAAATAATACTTATTGAAAGTCACCCTTTTGTTTAATTACCACTTGTTCGAAAAAAACCTCTGTCTTGGGAAGAATCAGCAAGAAACCCTGCGGGACGTTTTTTTTAAATAACAGCTTACAATCATGCATGTTACACAATTAACCACATAAAACAAATTAGAAATAGCTTAGTGGCGATCACCTCAGTCCCAGGGATTATTATCATCCATAAATTCCTTAATATTATAATCACCCTTCTTATACAAACTTTGTTAAATAAAGTTTTTGAACTTTGAACATGTCAAATTTTGTATATTTTCCGGGATTTTGTTGGGAAATGACCAGATTAAATATCAATTGTGTTATACCTTTGAATGATACTTCCAACAGATTTTATAGACAAAAAATAGGAATTGTCTAAGAGAATTTTGTTACGAGATGTCAGATACGCAATAATAGCGAAACAATTAAACTAATAATTCTTTAGAACAGTAGTGAGAGTGTACTGACCACGTCAGAGAGTCGACTAGATTCGAATCCGTAAGAACAATAATTATTATAGTAATAAAAACATGCGTGAGTGTTGTGGGACACTCGGTTGGAACAAAGTTCCTTTCGTAGTACATTATCTATACTAATATAATAAAGCGGAAGAGTTTTTTTGTTTTTTGTTTGTTTAAACGCGCTAATCTCTGGAACTACCAGTCCGATTTGAAAAAATATTTTTGTATATTATAGCCAGATTCACGTGGAATAGTATAGGCTAGCATCTAATCATCTAGCATTAAGCTATATTACTCAGCTAGCCTAAAATATGGATATTTGTTAAGCAAGTCAGAAGAAAAAGAACTCCCGAAATGATTTATCCGCGTACGCTGGTGTTATCGCCAGGGATATGTACTCGTAAATAAAATGTTCTAGAAAAATATAGATCTTTACTCCGTCTAAAAAAATGTCCGCGATACCATATGTCTATTCCTTATACATAAGCCATAATTAGGTATTTTATGACAAAAAATATTGAAAATTAATAAAGTGATTTATGAGCGTTATTATTAGGCATGGCCTGTTTATCCTTACGAACGAAAGTTACTTCATCATCAAGACAATTTTATGAAGATAAACTTTGTTCTTTATACCATGTTATTTAGACGCATAGTTTAAGAGATAATGTAAAATTAAAATAATTCAATACTTGGCTGGCCGCGCGAACCACACATAAACCTTAGCCGCCCGGTGAGAACTGCGAGAACTGCTCACCGAGAGGGGGAGGGAAAGTGGATAAAACTTAACTTCGCTCTACATCATACATAATATGCCAATAGGTAAAAGTACTTCATTAATTATGCCAATTTTTCCATCCATTGCTATCAAATAAAATATTTAATTGCAATTATAAAATGCTTGAACTAGGTCATGTTGCGCACCTTCAACACGTGATGACGCGGAAGAAACCGCGGGGCACAGCTAGTTATTTATAAATAGAGCCACGCGGCAGTTTTTGCTGTCGCACGGATGGGCCGGCTCGAACTGGGGTGGTACTACGACCTCACAGAATACCAGCGTGAAGTAGAGGTTAACCTCTGCGTTTCGCTTGGTGAGTGCAGGTGGCCGGAGGCCCTTTTTACTGGAAATGGGGCATTCCATCTTAGTCCTCACGGGTGACAACGCATCTGCATTTTGATTCGCAAACGAGGATAGATGTAGATGTCTATGGGCCGCAGCAACCACTTACCATCAGGTGGACTGTGTGCTCGTTTGTCACCCCTATACTATAAAAAAAAACGTATTATATTATTGATTAACAAATACAAATAAATGAATACTAGCGTCTATTAAAATAAAAACTGAACAGATAGATCTCCAAATGCATACGGCGGGACTTACGCAACTTCAATACAGCTTGTATTGAAGAAGCGATCGAGCGGAACCAGGGCTCCAAAGTCTTTGCTAGAGATCTGTCTGCCAGAAAGAGCCAACTGTCAAAGCTGAAGACCGAGTGTGGCAGCATCGTTTCCTGGGCACCTGAAATTTTGAGTGAGATTGAGAGGTTCTATGGGCATCTCACGTCATCGTTGGAGCCACACGCAAGTGTGAGTAACGATCCAAGATCGAGTCTCATTCGACACTATTCCGAAGATATCCTGGACGTCAGTCTGAGCGAGATTAGAATGGCTCTCCAGCACCTTAAAAACAGCAAGGCCCCAGGCGAGGATGGAATAATAGCGGAGCTTCTGAAAGTGGGTGGAAAACCGGTACTTGAATTCCTTCAGAAGCTCTTTAATTCCGCCCTCCATGGCGGCATTACACCGGAGGCGTGGAGCAGAAGTGCCGTGGTCTTGTTCTTCAAGAAAGGTGACAACGCTCTCTTGAAGAACTACAGACCGATTTCCCTTCTGAGCCGCGTCTACGTGCTGTTTTCGAGAGTCATTACGAATCGTCTCGCGCGCAGACTTGACGACTTCCAGCCTCCCGAACAAGCCGGTTTCCGAAAGGGCTTTAGCACCATAGACCACATACATACCCTTCCGAAAGTTGTACAGAAGTCCGAGGAGTACAATTTGCCACTATGTCTGGCGTATGTGGACTATGAGAAAGCCTTTGATTCCGTCGAAATTTGGGCGGTGCTACAGTTCCTTCAGCGGCGCCAAGTTGACTGTCGGTATATCGAAGTGCTGAAGTGCTTGTACAGTAGGGCTATGATGGCTTTCCGAGTACAGAACCAGAGTACGAAACCTATCCAATTGCAGAGAGGTGTAAGACAGGGTGACGTGATATCCCCGAAACTCTTCACCGCTGCATTGGAAGACGTTCTCAAGCTTCTAGACTGGAAAGGATACGGTATTAACATCAATGGCGAGTATATCACTCACCTTCGATTTGCCGACGATATAGTCCTTATGGCAAAATCGCTGGAGGAACTAAGCACCATGCTCAATGATCTCAATAGTGTCTCCCTACGGATAGGTCTTAAGATGAACATGGACAAAACAAAGATCATGTTTAATGTCCATGTCACACCTATGCTAGTAGTTGTTGGGAGCACTAAGCTCGAAATTGTTGACGAGTATGTTTAACTGGGACAAATAGTCCGACTAGGTAAGTCCAACTTCAACCGAGAGGTCAATCGACGGATTCAACTCGGCTGGGCAGCGTTCGGGAAACTACGACACATCTTCTCGTCAGACATACCTTAAAACGAAATTGTACAACCAGTGCATGTTGCCAGTGATGACTTACGGATCTGAGACTTGGTCCTTCACTGCTGGCCGTATGAGGATGCTCAAGGTCGCTCAGCGAGCTATGGAGAGGGCTATGCTCGGGGTTTCTCTGCGTGATAAACTTAGAAATGAGGATATCCGCAGTAGAACCAGAGTAACCGACATAGCCCAACGGATTAGTAAGCTGAACTGGCAGTGGGCCGGCCATATAGCTCGAAGAACCGACAACCGATGGGGAAGAAAGGTTCTCGAGTGGCAGCCTCGTACCGGTAGGCGAAGTGTAGGGCGGCCCCCCACGAGATGGAGTGACGACCTAGTAAAATATGCAGGAAGTCGATGGATGCAGGTGGCTCAGGTCCGTGCTTTGTGGCATTCCTTGAGGGAGGCCTATGTTCAGCAGTGGACTTATGAAAGGCTGTAATGATGATGATGATGATTAAAATAAAGCGTCATTTAAAATTATATTCCTTTCATGATAAAAAAAGTTTTACTATTTCGTTTGAGTAATGTTCGGTGCTTATATCACCTATTAGGTTATTGTTAGGTGCTTATATCACTATTTACATACATACATTACATACAAGTTTATTCGGAACCCTCAGGGCTAGAGTCCTACTCGCACTTGTCCGGTTTTTTTGTGCCGTGTACACATTTTGTATTGTAAGCGTTTATTACTTAAAATCTTTTAATGCAATGATTGCATATAATTATATAAATACTCGTATTATAATGTAAATGAAAATTTTCCACAGTATTGAATGACGAAATATGAGTTATATCCATATTCAAAAGGCTTTGTTTGATCTTAATATTAAAAAAACAATTAAATAATTTCACTAAAGCAGAATGAATAACTGAGTTATATTAATCAACGTATTAAGGAAGTAATGAACTATAAAACGCACGATAGTAGTGCAACAAGTCGCCTACGATGTCGTCGCACGATGCATATTTAAATCTTCAACGTAATATCGCTATCATAGCATATATCTATTCTCCTCACGCACACAAATTCAATTGGATATCTTTCAATCAAAAATGCGTTCAATTATAACGAAATAAAATACAGTTTCAAATGAACGTAAACAAATTAATAAGCTGTTCTGCTGTTATCCCGTAATTGCATAATGCGAATGTTTCAATCTTTGATACTGCCAAGTCATTTTGTATGTACCTACCACGCGCCGAACTATGTATAAATAAATATATATTTACTAACATGTGCACTTAGCATTGTCTAGTATAAATTGACACGTGACATTGCACTTAACCCCCTTTAGTCATAAGAAACTCAAAAGGCGTTAAGATAGCGGGGTAGTTCAAGTTATTTTGTTAAGTTGTTTAGATAGAAAACGTTGCGAACTGACAGATAATATTTTATGGCTGCAAGATTAATTGCTTAGTGGTAATTATTTACCGCTATAATACACTCTTCATATCACGTATGGTAACATTAATATATTTCCTAGAAAAACAATATCTTATTAATTTAAAAGAAATTTAAAATAATTGATCACACAATTTCGTTCCATATAAGTGTCAAAAATAGACTGAAGACATCGTATTCGATAGACGTCGGTAACCTATTCAAAATTGCCAATCCGCATTTAAAAACATAAAAATAATTATAATCACATATACATGTATTTTATAGTTAGTAATTATTTATATGTACATGGCAAAATCACGCAATATTATGGTTGTAGCACGAATGTGTCGGCTCGTCTGGGAAGGACCACGATCTCACAGACTACCAGCGTAAAATATCAATTTAATGCTGCTGTATTTGTAGAGAACCATAGACTCTTTTTTACTGGGACTGAGGCATTCCATCTTAGTTCTCAGGGACGACAACGAATTCTGCATTTTGATTCTTAATCGAGTATAGGATAGATGTTAGATGTCTATGAGCCACAGCCTCCACTTACCATCAGGTCGGCTGTGTGTGTGTGTGACTGGAAGTACTGATTGTAAATATAGTATATGTTTGGTAATACAACAAAAAAATTCAGATACGGTAAGTCTCATAATACTAAAGCAAATATTAGAAGTTATCTGCTTAATAAATCTCGATCGTTAATTAAAAATTAAAATATTTCGTCGCAGACGATGGGATTGAAAAATTGGCGTGTGTCTCTTCAATAATGTCATATCAACATCTCAACCTCGAAATCATTACTCTTGAGGTCGAAACTAATGGATGGTTTTCTGCATATTTCTAGAAAATTGTTACACTCAATGTTCATTTAGTATTACAAATTACTTATATTAGCACATTAATGTTCGTATGAATGAATGTTTATAACGCAGGCTATATAATCTAGATAAGAAATAACAGAGACACGCTATGGTTATTACCATGATTTTCACTGTTGATACGTAGCGAAACTGATGACGTCTCGATAGCAACTGATATGGAATATCTGTTTAAATCATTGTAATGTAAATGTTACAAGATAACCGTGGTTTTACGTTTTTAATGGGGTTACTCTTCTATATTAAAACGTGTTATATTTCTAAGCCCTGGGCTTCTAAGCATCGTCTCCACCGGTATAGGACCACGCCCGCACAGGATACCAAAGTGAAATAGCAGCATAATGCTACCGTGTTTCGTATAGTGAGTGATTAGAAACAGTGAACTTTGTTACTGACAACAAGACATTTCATCTTAGTTCTCAGCTGAGTGATCTTGAGCTTCCTCATACGGCCAGCAGTGAAGGACTACGTCTCAAATCAATAAGTCATCACAGCAACACGCACTTGTTGTACATTCTCGTTTTATATACCAAATAAACCCTGACGAGAAGATGTGTCGCATTCTCCCGAACGCTGCCCAGCCGAGTTGAATCCGTTGATTGACCTCTGGGTCTAAGTTGGATTTACCTAGGCGGTCTATTTGTCCGAAGTAAACATACTCGTCAATAACTTCGAGCGTAATGCCTCCAACTACTACTGGCACAGTGTGACATGACATACTCCTAATCAAGTTCTCAATAAAATTAGACAGATTGCATTCCATTTTTTCTGTAATGCGTTTTTAAGATCTCTCAAATTAGCGGGGGCAAGACTTTCTTTTCTTAATCTGTCTTCCAATTTATCATGCTCTATGGAATTCAAGTCGGGCGAATGCGCTGGCCACCCCATAGCATTGATTTCAACGTCTCGAAGGTATTCGACAACTACAGCCGCAGTATAGGGGCGTGCATTTTCATACATAAAAACAAATCTATCTCCTGTAAAAGGGACAAATACCACTACAATTTCTTCCATAACTTAGTTACATATCGTGGTGGTGCTGTTAGTGAAACATTCACAATGACGTGTTCGTACGTGCCCCCATGCAAATACCTCCCCATACCATAACTGACCCTCCTCCATATCATCATCATCATCATCATAATCATCGATTATATCGTCGGCAAATCGAAGGTCACTGATGTATTCGCCATTAGAGGTTATTACCGTATATTGTTCAGTCCAGTAGCTTGAAGACGTCTTCCAATGCAGCGGTGAATAGCTTCGGGGATATTATGTCACCCTGTCTTACATCTCCCTGCAGTTGGATAGGTTTTGTACTCTAGCTTTGTACTCGAATAGCCATCGTAGCCCTACTGTACTAACACTTCAGCACTTCAATATACCGACAGTCCACTTGGCAACGCTGAAAGGACTGCAGCACCGCCCAAATTTCGCCGGAATCAAAAGCTTTCTGATAGTCCACATACGCAAGACAAAGTGGAAGATTGTACTCTTCGGTCTTCTGTACAATTTGCCGAGGGGTATGTATGTGGTCTATGGTGCTAGTAATTTTTAGAAACCGGCTTGTTCTGGAGGCTGGAAGTCGTCGAGTCTGCGTGCGAGACGATTCGTAATGACTCTCGAAAACAGCACGTAGACGATTTGTAGTTAGTTCTTCAAGAAAGCGTTGCCGCCTTTCTTGAAGAACAAGACCACTGCACTTCTGCTCCATGTCTCCAGTATAGTGCCAATATGGAGGACGGAATTAAAGAACTACTGAAGGACTTTTAAGTACCGGTTTTCCACCAGCTTTCAGAAGCTCCGCTGTAATTCAATCCTCGCCCGGGGACTTGCAGTTTTTAAGGTGCTGAAGAGCCATTCTAATCTCGCTCAGACAGACGTCCGGAATATCATCAGAATAGTATCCGTACGTGGCCCTATACAGATGTTAAGAAAAAAAAAGAAATACCTCCCCATACCATAACTAACCCTCCTCCATATGCCTATTTTTCAATGATTTCGCCTCTCTCCCGGTCGACTCCACACTTTAATCTTTCCATCATCTAGTTTCAGGGAAAATCTGTATTCTGTGAATAAAACTTCACTCCAAGCTTCGTAATTTGTAAAAAAAACTAAAATTAATTTGAGCTGTTTTGTGGCAAGAAGGAGGCCTCAAGCAGGCAAGCGTGAAACTATTTTGGCCGAATTCGGTCCTTTTCTCAGTTTTAGAAAAAGAAACAGCTTAAAACATTATATTTTTTAATATCATTCACTAATGTTTGTGGCCAGTACGAACGATTATTACAAAGGAGAAATTAAACCTTTTTTTGCGTACCTCTAAATTTGTCCATGAGTGTATTTCCTTTTTACGTGATTAATTGTTCAGTAGTGACTAGCGTTTATGCCAATTGCGGTCACTCTTGCAGAGTCGCTACTGAACTGCTACGTGATAGGATTCCTTGTCTGTAAAGAAGTCGGTCTCGATTGGTAACTACACTTAACAGGCGCAAAGTAGCCAGACTTTTTTTTTACAGGAAACATTTCGAAGAGTGTGCGCGGTAATGCTTAATTTAATTCCTCCCACTCTCTTCCATCATCGGACCACCAGAGGCTCGGCCATCTCCACCGTATCATTGTCGACTTAGGACACAGTCGAACCTGACGACTTTCTTCATCGTTCATCATGCGTACAGCAAAAGAGTGTAAGTTTCCAGCAACTGTCCTTTCATCTGATTACAGTTTAGGTGTCTTCAAGGTATGAATGTACAGGCAGTGCATCGCCACTTACAATTAGGTGGAACAGTAGCAAGCACTGGCTTAGAATACTGTAAAAAAAACAATTTCTATTACCAAGCCAAAGTGCACGCACTAGTGCTTTCTAGTGTAAAAGAGAAGAGTGTTAGTTTAATAACAAGCTGTGAAATACCACAACTTAGTCCTCAGAGGTGTTACTTCATTTAAGACCTTATTTGTTTAAAATTATTTGCAGCTGCCAGCTAGCTGCAGTAGCTTTTCATAATAAAGTGTAGCTCATTTGCAGCGTTATTATTATAAAAAACCGGCCAAGTGCGAGTCGGACTCGCGCTCCGAGGGTTCCGCACAAATCCGTAGTTTAAAATTATTAAAAATATTCTTATTATGTGATGTAACTAAAAATTTATGCTTTTCGCAATTTTTCCTTTATCTGTGCTACAATACGTTGCTTCGTACCAAATTTTAAGATTCTGAGTTCACGGGAAGTACCCTGTAGGTTTTGATTCCCTGATTCCCTTCGAATGTCGAAAATTTGCGGCATAAACGGCTGTATCTTTTGATTGCGTTGGCTTAGAAGTTTGATTTTTTCACATATCCAAGGGACAGTAGATTTGAGTATTTTATATGAATTTCAGCTTGATACCTCCACGCGTTCCTGAGAAAAAGGGTCTTGACAGACAGACAGACAGACAGACGGACAACAAAGTGATCCTATAAGGGTTCCGTTTTTCCTTTTGAGGTACGAAACCCTAAAAAGTAGTTCGAAATTGTTTCTTTTTTTTTATAATTACGGAACTAGGTAGTTGAACCCGTCTTACCTATTTCTTATGGAGTGTAGAGTACAAGGAGAACCATCTTATAAGGGGCGAAAGTTGAAAATGTGTCCTACTATTTACTGAAAATAGAGGTTCCAAAACCTATCACAATAGCGCTGGCGTCTGAAAAACTACGATATGAAGATATCTGTTGTGAACGGAGTGAAGTCAGCTGAATTCAAATATTTAAAAAATTCATGACTAGGGTAGTTAGTAAAATGCCAGTATATAAAATCTCAACTATTTACGTAGTACAAAATCAAGCCGATTGGTCGGTCCTTGTTTATTTCTCCATCTTATTCTTATTACTTTTGGCGCTTTTGCATACCTTAAGCGAAAGCGCAAGGTAATGTTCTACTATCGCCTAAAAATTAAAATTCCAACATTTTATCGAATAAAATCGTATCTAGCAATCATATTATACATATAAATGATATAAAAAGCACATTGTTAGAAAGATAAATGATTGTTGAACTTATTAATATTTTTTTTAAATCGATTAATTGCTATTTTTAAATAAAAAAAGGGTTTTAGTGGCTTATGGTGTGGATTTATCATGTCCCTGTGGCTTGTAAACACTATAACTTTTGAAAATATCAATTGTTTAACTCAATCTATTTTTTAATCTCTTCATCTATCATGTGGGAAGCCACTGAATGTAAATGGCAGTGTAATTTTGTTTTGTTTAGCTATAATTAATTTTTTTCGGCTCCAAAATGGCGAAATTTTCGTTGATTTGTTTGCCTCGTATATAAATTGTTTCTGTAAATGGGGATCTACAGCCACAGAGTAGTTTAGTTCACAGAGTACCTTTGTATTAAGTTTAGTTCGGCTTCAGTCGCCGTCGTGATCGCTGTACAAATACACAATATTCGAATAACCAAATTTCTTAAATACTTGATTATAATAATAATAAGAGATTTTTTATTACAATATTTAAAAGCACAGAATAAATAATAGTAGTACGTACTAAAAGTACCTAAGTAGTATAATTTTTTTGTCATGGGTGACATTTTCATGCTTTTCGAGGGTGTCGAAACCGATAGGGTTGTCGAAACGTAAATCCAAGATGGCGGCCGCAATAGGTATCAATTTATTCATCATGGGTGTCATTTTCATGGTTTTCGAGGGTGCTGAAGCCGATAATGCTGTCGAAATGTAAATCCAAGGTGGAGGCTGCAATAGGTATCAATTTTTTCATCATGGGTGTCATTTTCATGGTTTTCGAGAGAGTTGAAACCGATAGTGCTGTCGAAATGTAAATCCAAGATGGCGGCTGCAATAGGTATCAATTTTTTCATCATGGGTGTCATTTTCATGGTTTTCGAGAGAGTTTAAGCCGATAGGGTTGTCGAAATGTAAATCCAAGGTGGCGGCTGCAATGGGTATCAATTTTTTCATCATGGGTGTCATTTTCATGGGTTTCGAGGGTGTTGAAGCCGATAGTGCTGTCGAAATGTAAATCCAAGATGGCGGCTGAAGTAGGTACCAATTATTTCATCATGGGTGTCATTTTCATGGTTTTCGAGGGTGTTGAAGCCGATAGTGCTATTGAAATGTAAATCCAAGATGGCGGCTGCAATAGATATAATTTTTTTCATCATTGGTGTCATTTTCATGGTTTTCTCGGGTGTTGAAGCCGATAGTGCTATTGAAATGTAAATCCAAGATGGCGGCTGCAATAGATATAAATTTTTTCATCATTGGTGTCATTTTCATGGTTTTCGGGGGTGCTGATGCCGATAGTGCTGTCGAAATGTAAATCCAAGGTGGCGGCTGTAATAGATATCAAGTTTTTCATCTTGGGTGTCATTTTCATGGTTTTCGAGGGTGTTGAATCCGATAGTGCTGTCGAAATGTAAATCCAAGATGGCGGCTGAAGCAGGTACCATTTTTTTTATCATGGGTGTCATTTTCATGGTTTTCGAGGGTGTTGCAGCCGATAGTGCTGTCGAAATGTAAATCCAAGATGGCGGCTGCAATAGATATCAATTTTTTCATCATGGGTGTCATTTTCATGGGTTTCGAGGGTGTTGATGCCGATAGTGCTCTCGAAATGTAAATCCAAGATGGCGGCTGAAGCAGGTACCAATTTTTTATCATGTGTGTCATTTTCATGGTTTTCGAGGGTATTGAGGCCGATAGTGCTGTCGAAATGTAAATCCAAGATGGCGGCTGCAATAGATATCAATTTTTTCATCATGGGTGTCATTTTCATGGGTTTCGAGGGTGTTGAAGCCGATAGTGCTGTCGAAATGTAAATCCAAGATGGCGGCTGAATTAGGTACCAAATTCTTCATCATTGGTGTCATTTTCATGGTTTTCGAGGGTGTTGAAGCCGATAGTGCTGTCGAAATGTAAATCCAAGATGGCGGCTGCAATAGATATCTTTTTTTTCATCATGGGTGTCATTCTCATGGTTTTCGCGTGTGTTGAAGCCGATAGTGCTGTCGAAATGTAAATCCAAGGTGGCGGCTGCAATAGGTATCAATATTTTCATCATGGGTGTCATTTTCATGGTTTTCGAGGGTGTTGAAGCCGATAGTGCTGTCGAAATGTATTTAAACTACTTTAATAATTCCGTATAATCATGTTATACGTAATTTTTTTAATGCGCTTAAGGTATGCCCAATTGGATTTACCAATATATTTTTAATTTATCTTATGCTACTCCAGCGCCACCCTTATTGGACACGTTTTTAGGGACACTTTTCTTATATAGAGATGGCCCCCATTGTACTCTACACTCCATACTATTTCTGCGACCAAATATTTTTTATTTTTATTTTTTTTATTGTTTTTTAAAAACGTCATTCCCATACTAGGATTTTCTCCTGTATCATGGAGGCAATTTACAAACATAAATTGCACGAGGACAAAAAAATTTTGCTCGCATTGCTGTTTCAGTCTGCAGGATATAGAGATTCAGCATAATTACAGGCTATGAGGCATTCAATCTTAGTCCTGAGAGATGACAACGCACCTGTAGCCTTTTTTGTTTATGGACTGCAGTGACCACTTACTGTCATGTCGACTGTAAGTAAATATGTCACTTCTGTTTTATAAACAAAACTTAGGCGAGTTTTAGCAATGTCCTTTTAGAACAATTGAAAATAAAAACTTCTTATAAATAACTATTCCCTTACAATGATGCCTTAAATTCAAGCTGTTAGTTGTTATCTATTCATAATTAACTTATTTTTAATCCTCGAAACTGTCATAAAAGCAAAAGAATCCTCGTGATACGCATATGATAATCTGCGAACTAATTATAGTCGATTATACTGCGATGCGGTGATTATGCGATTTTATAACAACGATGGAAAGGTTTTCGAATTATTATTGAAACTCGACCGGTCCGAGACAAACCGTCGCACGTAGCACTAAGTAAATATTAAAATATTTTTGCAACAGGTTTTGATCACCACATACCGCAATGGGATTAAAATCGAAGGGAAAAATTTAACAACTGTTATTCTTTACGTCCCATAACGGAACGAGGCTAAGCAGGTATTATAATTTATAATCCATATTATTATTGCAGATTTTAATAATATGTAATTCCAGCTAAGAAATAAGAGGTCGATAACCTAAAAGGAGTGGTGAACCTTTTTGTATCAACGTGCCATTTTCTAAAGAAATGTTTAATGAGGCCATAGACGTGCCGTAAAATAATTTTTACTTATTGATTATCGCCGCGCCCGAAACTGTAGCGTAGGATCACTCGCGTTCGTCCGTATTACTTCATATTGAACTTTGTGGCGATACTCACCACACGAAAGACAGCAGCGGTAAGCTGCTATTTTACGCTGGGGTTCTGTGAGAGTGTGGTCCTTCCCCGGTCGAACCGACTCATTCGTGATACAACTGTACTACTAATATGGCTGCAGCATGGTTCTACCACATATAAAAATAAAATATTTGAAATAAAAATATAAAATATTTAATAAAAAGAGAATCTACAAATTCAATTTTCAATTGACGAAGACATCGAGTAACATACATACAATAACTTAAACTTAAAATTTCAAACGACTGAACAGATTTTCTTGAAACAGCTAAGAACATCCTCGATCAAGACACCTATCAAATGAAAAGAAACTTAATTAAAATCGGTTCATCCGTTCTGGACCTAGGATGCCACAGACAGACTCAAATATACACACTACAAACTTATAACACCCCTCTGTTTTCGTCGTAGAAAAAAACACTTAAAAGTCGAATTGTAAACCTTCTCTTGTTTTTATTATTATTATTTAAATCGGCTTAAAATAACCGTGAACGATATTCAGGATAAATTTTGGAGAGTGCAAATTGACATGACATGAAATGGAATGACATGATTTATTTTCTCCATCTCCATCCCATAATGGGATAACAAGACGCAAGGGGAGTTTCTATTCTTTCCAATCTAGCATTTGATTAGGTGTTATGCTTTGTCATAGATATTGCAAATTGAGATGCGATATTGCACACAATGGAGTGGAATAATTTCCATGCATCAGTCTTCACAACCCAAATACAAGCTGACACAAAATTAAGTTTTACAAAGCAATTGCGTTTATTACATAAGACTACATCACAACTAATCCGATGAAAATCACAAATGTGTTCCAATTAGATATTAAGAAATTCCCTTTGCTAAATTTGGGCGCACTGAGGATATGTTCTTAGTTCTACATTATAACTCAATGGGCGCACGTTTACGAATTGCAACGGCGACTTTGTTTACATGACCCTCGGTAATCATAAACATCATCATCATCTCATTTTAAAGAATACTGATGTAACGAATATAAAGTAAAAAAGTTATAGCCTATATGCGTCCCTCTGCTCGGCATAGACCTCTCATTTCTAAGAGGGTTTTAGAGCAAGGAAATGTCCGCCGCGCTGCACCAATGCGTCTTGGCGAACTTCACATGTCTTCGAAATTTTTTTATTTCTCAGACATGCAGGTTTCCCCATGATGTTTTCCTGCATCGTCGAGCACGTGGTAAATCTGCACTTAAAATTGCAATTAACAATTTCATTGGTGCCGGCGGGGATCGAACCCGGGTTGCTCGCGTACTGTGAAACTTACAGCGAGCGCTAACTATCTGATGTTGTAGTGTTATTACACTACAATTTACTTGTAGTTCAGATAGTTATTATCTATGCATAATTCGTGTCAATTTACATAATTATCTGTAGTGTTCGCATAAATATAAGAAATTGTTATTTGTTTTTTTTTCACATCATTAAAGTTAAAATTATGAACATGCTTAAACTGAAGGTTAAAAGATAATTAATCCTTCATAAGGTTGAGAGTAAGCTTGGTTATAGACAGTGAGGCATTTTATCTCAGTCTTTATGGGTGAAAACGTGTGTCTGTGGCGTTCTCTGTACATAGTTTTTTTATGGAATAAGGTTAACAAGCGAGCACACATTCCACCTAATAGTAAGTGGTTGCTGTGGCCCATAGACCTCTACATCTATCCTCGTTTGCGTATCAAAATGATGATGCGTTGTCTGCCGTGAGGACTAAGATGGAATGCCTCGTTTCCAATAAAAAGGGTCTCCGGTTCTTTACACTCACAATACGAAACGCAGCAGCGTTGGGCTGCTATTTTACGCTAGTATTGTGTGACAGCGTGGTCCTTCCCCGGTCGAGCCGACCCATTCGTGATACAACCATAATATAGCTGCAGCGTGGATTTACCACGTTTAAATTAAATATAATAATGAAATGAAAAGGAATAATGATGTCTCAATATCATTATATGTATACAAGAGGTTTTTAATAGCTATACTGTTACAATTACCGTTATTACAGCTTATGAAAAGTCCAAAGCTGAACATAGACCTCCCACATAGATCTCATATAGGGTCTTTTATATTTGCTATAGTTGCTTGGCAGGCGGGTTGGCAACTGCAGTTTTTATTACCACGTTTCTTTACCACCTTTTTATTAACTCTTTCGTGTAGGTCGAGTCTTTATTAATTGATTTTAAACTAACTTCCCAATGAGAAAGACTTGAAATTTTGAACATACCTCAGATCCATGTGGCAATGTAAGCAACATGTGGTATATCGAAAAAATTATAACATAATTTTTATTATCTAGTTGTTATATGAAAAACGCTGCTTCCCATCTTCTCTCTGTCCTCTCTTACGACACACGCTTCACACACGAAACGATATGGAGTAGTGGATATACTTATACTGACACGATAAATAGCAACATAGTTTAATTATGCAAACATATGCATGCATCTGCAGTAATCACATGCAGACACATTCATTTTATGAATTACTAAATTTATTTGTAACAAGAACGCTTGTCGGTTAAAATGTACGAAAATATGAAACAATGGAGACGATTATGAATTTATCTACATGAGATAGCATGGAGTCAAATACCCTATTCATATTAAACAAGGAGTTCGTTTTGCACGCTCCATATCAAATGTGACATTATATTATATAATAAAAATAAATTTATGAGTATACAATGTTGGAGCTGAGTGCATTGGATGATTACCTTTCAGATAACGCAGTTTCATTAAATTCTGTCGTATAATGTTTTGGTTGTTTCAATGTAAATGAATAACATTACTTTTTTAAATGTTTACGCTTTTGGAATTTAAAACGGAATTTTGATTTTAAAATAAGATAAGATAAACATTTATCTCCAAGATTATGGATTATACATACAATATGCAAAAAAGTCTTGTCCGATCCATGAGGGTGGTATCGTGATATGCTTCTGTTCATGCAATACTTTCAGAAAATAAATTAAAAATATGCTCTACAAAAATAAAACAAAATTTAATATTAAAATAATTTAACAATACCGTCACACGTTCAAGGGTACCGTCGCCGAAGAAGGTTAGGAAGACACTGCTGTCCATCACCTGGTTTGCTTCTCTCTGTCGCCCTTGCGACAACCACGGGACTATACAGGTTAGTGGATATTCGTTCACCTCACTTAAAGAACTTAAATGTATACTTAGTAGCTATTTGAAGGTTATGTAAGAAGTCATTACTATATTTTATGCAATAAATGTCGGAAAAGTTAACAATAATATAATATGTTAGAAATTACGATGAGGTGATCGCTACCACGCTTTTTTGTAATTTGCTTTGTGTTGTTAATTGTGAAACATACATAATTGTAAGCTGTTATTTTTAAAAAAAAAGTGCCGCTGGGTTTTTTGCTTGACTTTCAATAAGTATTATTTATTATTAAGGTGAAAGCTCCAGGGTGGCCCGCGAAATTCAAATTTTCTTACGTTTTTTGCAATTTGCAGGTCGGTGTCAGGTTGTATGTTTAACAAAATATGATTCGCGAGCGTAACGAGTATGTATTTACAGAATTATAATCATTATAATCATCAATACAACCGTCTATGTTCGTATAATTCCAATGTATGGCTATTTCCAGGAAACTCATTCACACAAAAAAAGCTTCCACCTTAAATAAAAAAAATATGTATCACTGAATAAAAAAGTTTCTCTTTCTTTATAGTAATGTAAGTGTAAAATGCGTCCTCTCATTACTTTTATTTAAATTTACTGTTAGTGTAAGAATATATCCACGGCTTTTCCCCCAATGCATGTTCATGGCGGACTTCAGTTGGCTTCGAAATATATGTTTTAATTTCTAAATAATATAATTCTAATATGGAAATTCACGATGTTTTACTTCACCGCGTATAAAAAGGCAGATCTTAGCTAATTAATTTTTAACATCTTTAAAGTAAGTAAAGTTGCAGCCTATTTAAGTCCCACTGCTGGACACAGGCCTCCTCTCATTTCTGAGAGGGTTTTAGGGCAAGGAAATGTCCGCCGCGCTGCCCCAATGCGTCTTGGCGAACTTCACATGTCTTCGAAATATTGTTTTTCTTATTTCTCAGACATGCAGGTTTCCTCACGATGTTTTCCTTCACCGCCGAGCACGTGGTAAATCAGCACTTAAAATTGCAATTAACAATTTCATTGGTGCCGGCGGGGATTGAACCCGGGTTGCTCGTGTACTGTGAAGCTTACAGCGAGCGCTAACCATCTGAGCTACCACAGCTCTCTGAGCTACCACGGCTAACGTCTTTAATATAATGGATATCCGCAAACACCTGATTCTGTTAATTTACACTTAAACTTGCAATTAACATTTTTATGGTGCCGGCGGGGCTCGAACCTGGATTCTTCGCGTATAGTGAAATTTACAGCGAGCACTTAACCTCTGAGTTATCACGACGTTGATAAAAAGTAGTAACGACTTTACCGTTTGCTTTGGTAATTGAATTTATACGATTTTCTTAACTGAGTCTAAATATACAATTCGATCTCTGTTTTCATCAAACCGATTTCACCAACTCGATTTTGATTGTATTTACGAAAACTAAGTTTACATGAAATGCCAACACAATCATATACAAAAGCTCAATGTATTTCATAATTGCAGTATCTTGGCAATATAAAACAGTTATTAGCTGCGACCATGGATTTATAATCTTTCGTATGCTGCGACTTTATGCAAATATACAGTTCAGTGTGCATTGGTATGGACATATAAACTAAAAGCAATTGTCAAAACTATCATCGGGAATTAAAATAAGTAAATTAAACGCGATAAAATCCGTAAATATAGTTTTCTACAGACTTCAAAAAGGAGACGGTACTCAATTCGACTGTATGTTTTTTTATGTGTGTTACGTCATAACTTTTTACTGGGTGAACCGATTTCGCTGATGCTTTTTTATTTGAAAGCTGGTACTTCAAATGTGGTCCCATATAAATTTGATCAAGGTCTGATCAATAGTTTTTGAGTTATTCTTAATAATTTATATTGAAGTCGGTTGTTCAAAATTTTTAATTTTAAATTATATTCAACACATAGTTAATTTAAAATGTCCTACAGTCTTATTATATACTCGTATCTGCAGCATGGCTTTACCACGTATGTAAATCCTTCATTTAGATATTATTTATCCTTTATTTATAATACATAAATAAAGGATACAAATTAAAAAGACTTATAAATTAAAGGTTTCAAACAAAACTTTCACACAGTACGCTATCTCTAAGTTGTAATTTTTTTACCTCAAGACCAATTTACCACAAAACTATACCTGTACCTATATATAATGATGTAAAGGTATGTGAAAATACCTTTTTTCGAGAAATTAGTAGATCTTCAATTTTTATATTAAGTGTTTTCCCATATATATTTTGTTATATAATTAGGGTGACAAGCGAGCACACAGCCCATTTGATGGTAAGTAGATGCTGTGATCCATAGACATATATCCTCGATTAAGATTCAAAATGCAAATGTGTTTTCAACCCTTAGGATTAAGATCAAATGCCTCCAGTGAAAAGGGTGTCTACACTCACCATACGAAACACAGCAGTATTGAGCTGCTATTTTACGCTGGTATTCTGTGAGAACATGGTTCTTCCCCGGTCGAGTGGACCCATTCGTGCTACAACCATAAAATAGCTGCAGCATTACTCTACCACGTAAATTATATCGCACATAGTTTTTGAAATAATACCAAAAAACGGAATGTAAGTGGAGACACTGGAAACAAGTACCTTGTTCAACACGGACTAAATCGCGGGTAAAAACTAGCTTTATCATAAAATATTTGAATAAAATTGAAATTATGTTACTGATCCCGTTGGTGACAAACTGAAACAGGAGATAGGCCCAATGGAACTAAAGATAATAAAAAAACTGCGGTTGCCAGGCATCGCAATTTGGCAAATATCTAATTTATACTTGCCCAGTTTTGTCACTTGGTGAAACTTCAGCTTCATTTTCGTGATTTGGATACACATTTGTACTTGTTTCACAATATTTATTGATATTAAAATAACTATAAAAACCGATTCGTTTTTACGACCGGTTTATATACCCGGATGATGCCGCAAGTCGAAACCTGTGGGTTTTTATGGCAAGTAAATTAATAATTCAAATAAATATTGTGAAACAAGTACAATTGTGGATTTAAATCCCAAAAAATTGGCAAATATCCTCTGACCTCCTCTTATATTCTCGCTTTTAATTGTATTTTTCACGTATACAAAATTTATCTTGGAATGTTTAAAATTTTAGCTGTAGAAGTGAGTCAATCATATTAACGGTTAAACATTCATTTATTAGTTCAAAGGTGTCAATGCAACGGCTCAGTACCAAAGGGCGAAAGGCCTAGTTCAGCGGGGTCGCCTGTAATCGTATGCTGAATGCTCTGAAGAGTGTTATGCATACAATATTGTGCGTTGTATCGGCATCACCATTGCATAAAACACTAGAATTTTTTTTAAAATATTTTATGTAGAGAATTTAGGCTAGGAATATAAACTCAGTATCTAATAAGAAGTCTAATCTCAGTGTCTATTTATAAGTATTTATGATTTTTATATGTGAAAGTGTATATAAAGGAAGTATCAAATGTGTCAATGTAACGAAAAAGTTAATTTTAAATATCATATAAAATATCTTAATTTTATTTTATACGATATGGTGTCCAACAAGCACACACTCCACCTGATGGTAAGTGGTTGAACTAAAACTAAAGACAATACATCAAAAATGTTATTTCAGTATTTGAATACCTTCAATGTCAACATTTTATTAACATATGTTTCCACATAAACGCACACTTCCACGTGTACACAAGTTCCAAGGTTTCACTGTCGTAGTAACCAGTAGCAAACTATGATTTAATTGCGTTACATTTTATTGCGTCAAATCGCATTCTTGGTACCTGATGCACTGTACGCTTATAATTTAATTATAAAAAATTCTAAATTTATAATATAATAATAATACTAAAGTTTCACATTAACAGATTTTTTTTATAGGAGAGGGGCAAACGAGCATGCGGCTCACCTAAGAGTAAGTGACTACCGCCGCCCATAAATAACTGCAATACCAGGGGAACCAGGGGAGTTGCAGATGCGTTGCCGGCCTTTTAAAAAGGTTAGGCTCTTAGGTAGGTTAAGTAGGCTCTTTTTTTGAAGGTCCCTAAGTCGTATCGGTCCGGAAAAATCGTTGATGGTAATCGATTCCACAAGGAAGCTGTGCGAGGAATAGAATATCTTCTAAATCGCACAGTGGTGGATCGCCAATCATCTAGATTCGGATTATTGGGAGTTCTGCCGCGATGTGCGTTCGTGAAATTTGGCGGCTGGAATTAATCCTCAGAGCACTCCCGGTGGTAAATGCGAAAGAAAATGCAAAGGGATGTAACATATCTTCTCAGTGCCAATGAGTCGACGATACGAGCCGCTTTGCGCTAGATGCGGTCAAGTGGAAGGAGTTGGCACTGGGGAGCCCCTGCCCAGAGATGGGAACAGTATTCTATATGAGGCCAAACCTCCGCCTTGTAAAGTTGCAGGCGGTGTGCCGGCATGAAATACTGTCCCGCTCTGCTGAGCACGCCAAGCTTTTTAGAGGCCAATTTGGCCTTCTCTTCCAAATGACCACGAAACTGCACGTCACTTGATACGTCGACTCCGAGGATTCCGATACTGGCTGAGGCAAGAAGGGATGTGCCTTGAAAGTGAGGAGATACGAGAAAGCGGTTCTTTCTAGCTGTAAACGAGGAAACTTGTGTTTGTTGAGGATTAAACTGGACTAGGTTTAGTCGTCCCCAATTCGAGACTTTGTTCAGCAAAGACTCGACTTCAGACACAAGTTTGTTCCGGTACTCGGCGACGTTTCCGTGATAAATATTGGCACGGCCGGTGTATAGAGCATCACCAGTGCTGTCATCCGCATAGCAATAAATGTTACCAGTTAGCAACATATCATTGACATGCAGAAGAAACAGCGTTCGTGATAGCACACAGCCTTGTGGAATACCAGCGATAATAGGCTTGTAGTCGGAGCATGCACCGTCTACAACAACCACCTTGATGCTTCGATCTGCAAGGAAGCTGGTGATCCTATTGCACAATTTCTCGGGAAGCCCATAGGAAGGGAGCTTTGAAAGAAGCGCTTTTTGCCTAACCCGATCGAAAAGACGCGTTTTGAACCGGTGCTAACTCCGGAGCACACGTCCTCAGCACAATTGGGGGGGGGGGGGGGGGATTCCGTCAGGCCCACTCGACTTGTGGATGTCCAGGGAGAGGAGTGCTTTGCGAACCGAGCGCTGTGAGAACAGCACATCCGGCATGGAGCACTCACACCGCGGGATGGTCGGCGATGTTTTCCCCCGTCATCAAAAGTCGAGTTGGACGCAAAAAGGGAGCCTAAAAGGTCGGCTTTGTCTTTTGCGGCTTGGGCCAGTGAGTCGTCCTCCCTGTGCAGAGATGGTAGTGATGGCTTACAGAAATTCCCTTGGACAGCCTTGGCGAGAGACCAGAATGCACGGGTTCCCGAAGGAAGGCGAATTAGTTTCTCGCCAATTCTGCCTATGTGCTCTGACTTTGCCTTGGCAATAACTCTTTTGAAAGACCTAGAGGCGAAGTTATACTTCTTTTTAAGCATGCTGGTGTTTACATCCCGAGTCGCAAAAGCCGCAGCCCAGGCTTGATAACACTCCTGCTTACTGCGTGATGTAGTCTTACAGGAGCGACCAAACCAAGGCTGAGATCTGCCTCCGATGGGTACCACAGATGATGGAATTAATAGTTCCGTTGCCTGTAGCACCACATCAGTGACAGAGTCAGCAACAGCGCTGTGATCATCATGTGTAGGATGCAAAGAAAGACCGCATTCCGTCCCAATCCGAATGAACCGAGCCATTCGGCGTGGTGGGCGTTAAAATTGCCAAGGATCACGATCTCTGCGGATAGGACCTGTTGTAGCAAGGAATCTGTACCCATTTGGACGTGGTCGATGAGTCGGTCTGTTTCGGCATTACCGCTATGGGACCTATAGAGGCACCCGTAGACGCGGATGGTCGTCACTGTCTACGCGTAGCCAAAGGATGGACAGGTCCGAACCTACAAGACTGCCGAGTCGTCGAGAACAGATGTCCTCTCTGACGTATACTCAAACTCCAGCCTGAGGCACGAAGGAGTGCTCCAATTTGTACCCCGGGCAGGAGAGATACGAAGTATCAGCCGGAGAGGACACCTGCGTCTCGGTCAGAAAGAGCAAGGCCGGCTTCGCCGTCTCGAGATGGTAGTGGACAGCGTTTAGGTTCGAGTGAAGTCCCCTATTGTTGCAAAAGTTCACGGATAGCGTGGCAGGGGTCACCTTGGTATTATTGCTCAGTTTGCCCCGAGCAGTTATGTTTTTGAGCGGAATTTGCCCCCCCCCCAGCATACGCGAGGCAGCCTGAACACCCACGCTCAGGAGTGGAATAACATGGTCGTGGATGCTCAGCGAGGGATTCTCTAGGGGTGCTGGTACCCTCCTGGGGTAGTCTTTGATGTAATTCCGCTACCATGTTGATGGAGGTGGGGAAGAGAATTGAGCCTCCGGCCATCTGCACTCACCAGACCAAACGCAGAAGCAGAGCTTCTACTTCACGCCGGTATTCTGTGAAGTCGTGGTACCAATCCGGATCGAGCCGGCCCATACGTGCAACAGCAAAAACTGCCGCGTGGCTCTACTACCGTTAAAAATTGCCGCGTACAAGCCGGTTTTCGAAAAGGTTGTACCATAGACAACCTACAAAACTGGTACAAAAGTCCGGAGAGTACAATCTGTGCCGACTATGACAAAGTCTTTGATTCTGTCAAAATATTCGCGGTGCAACAGTCCCTTCAGCGATGAAAAGGTGACTGTCGGCCTCCGACCCCCTCCTCGCACCTCAAATGGGTTTCCGCCTTGTCGTGGCGGGAGAGCTTAGTAGCTGTGGCTTGGTCACCCACGGTGGTGTAGAGCCGGCTCGTGGTGGCCGTCCCGAGTGGGCTGCGTAGCCCACTCCGGATGCACGTTGGTGGGCTGTGGCATCTTCCCTTTCCCGTCGCAGCTGAGGTGGTGTCGCGGGGAAAGAGGCGTGTTGGTAAGACGAGGCGCCACTTCCTCTATCCTCCATGACCCTGGCGAGGCCGCACCGTTTATGCGGCACCGTTCTCTCTGCCCCCCGCCACCGAAACTTTGTTGACGGTGGAGTCATGACCAGATCCGCTGCTAAGGTCAGAAAGGTTGGTGCATACGAGTGCTCGACTTCCCTGATCGACTTCCATGGCCTCCGCATATCGAGCTCAGGGAGTCACACTGCGCAGGTAGATTTAGAGGTTATGGAGGAAGGCGCGCTTTGTGTTCTGTTGCGTATTACCTCAATAGAAAAACGGGGAGGTGTAGTCCTGGAGTGTCCAGCGCTGGTGATGCTGCGGATGTGTTCGAAAGCGTTCTGGCTCTGCCAATATGCAGCGTAGTTAGAACACCATGGGGTTTCAGTTGATGCGAGTACGACACAACCCCGCGAAGAGGGTATTTTTTTTTATAGGATAAGGGTGACAAACGAGCACACAGTCCACCTGATGGTAAGTGGTTGCTGCGGCCCATAGACATCTACATCAATCCTCTATTACAAATTAAAATGTAGATGCGTTGTCACCCGTGAGGACTAAGATGGAATGCCTCATTTCCAGTAAAAAGGGCCTCCGGCCACCTGCACTCACCAAGCGAAACGCAGAGCTTAACCTCTACTTCACGCTGGTATTCTGTGAGGTCGTGGTACCACCTGGTATGCATAGGCATTTCCCCATGTAAAAAAATAAGGCTACGATGATTACCCGAGTACAAACAGACAGAATCAGAGTACAAAATCTATCCAAGGTGACGTTATATCTAGATAAGGTAACGTTGTATCCCCGAAACTCTTACTCGCTGCATTGGTAGACATTATCAAACTGTTGGAAAGAATACAGTACCAATATCAATGGCGATTACATCACTCACCTTCGATTTGCCGACGATATAGTCCTTATGGTAGAATCGCTGGGGGATCTCAGCAATATGTTCTATGACATCAATAGTATCTCCCAACGGATAGGTCTTAAGATGAACATGGACATAGAAAATATCGTGGGTAATGTACATGTCACACCTATGCCAGTAGTTTTTGGGAGCACTACGCCTGAAGTTGTCGACTAGTATGTGTACTTAGGACAAATTCAAAGGCGGATTCAACTCCGTTGGCCAGCGTTCGGGAGATTACGACACATATTCTCGTCAGGTATACCTCAAAACTTAAAAACAAGATTCTACAACCAGTGCGTGTAGTCAGAGATGACATATGGATCTGAGATGTGGTCCTTCAATGCTAGTCGCATGAGGAAGCTACCTTCTCGGTGAACTATGGGGAGATCTATGCTCAGAGTTACTCTGCGTGATAGTAGTGAGGATATCCGCGGTAAAACCAGAGAAACTAACATAGTGCATCGGATCAGTATGCTGAAGTGGCCAGCCACAGCTCAAAGAACCGGCAACCGATATGGAAAAAAGGTTCTAGAGTAGCAGCCTCGTACCATAACCGGAGTTTAGGGCGCCAAATACATGGAGTAACAACGCGGTAAATGATGCAGGTTATCGATGGATACAACATGTGGCTTATACCGTGTTTTATAACCGTGCTTTGTGGTATTCATTGGGATAGGCCTATGTAAGCAGTGGACTTGTGAAGCACTGTAATGAATGAAACATTAATTCGCAAAATAACAGACCGTCTATCTGGTACGATTTATGCAGATATTGATAATATAAACAATTGACGTAAGAATAAAGTAGGGAAACCTATATACATCTGTAAATTGTTTAAATTGTTTACCCACGATAATGATGTTATTTCTGATAACTTATACAAACTAAGAATACAAAGCGGTTGTAAGTTTTTAAAGACTTACCTAGAGAAGGATTTAATGGAATGAAACTTATAACTCTTTCGTTTGATTTCCCACTTTTTTTAAATGAATTTAACGCCAGTGTTGACCGCCGTATCTTTGTCCGTGAGGATTAGCAGACTACAATGCGTGCAGGTTAGGTTCTGCATCCATCGACCTCCTGAATTTCTCACCGCTCGTTAGTCACTTTGTCTTTATAAAAATATCAATCAAATATTCTTAAAGCGGAACTGATGTATATGCCTGGCAGGTTTTCGACTTCGACAACAAATTTCAAAAATCGGAATATTGGGGCACAGGGTCTCCCCAGTGCCAGCTCCTTCCACTTGACCGCATCCAGCACAGAGCGGCTCGAATTGTCGAGGACGAAGTCCTTTCCGATCGGCTCGATTCATTGGCACTGCGAAGAGATGTTGCATCCCTTTGCATTTTCTTTCGCATTTATCACGGGGAGTGCTCTGATGAATAGTTTGGATTAATCCCAGACGCCAAATTTCCCGAACGCACATCGCGACAGAACTCCCGATACCATCCACACCATCTGGATGATTGGCGGTCCACCACTGTGCGATTTAGAAGATGTTTTATTCCTCGCACAACTTCCTTGTGGAATGGATTACCATCAGCGATTTTTCCGGACCGATACGACTTAAGGACCTTCAAGAAAATAGCCTACTCCTTTTTAAAGGCCGGCAACGCATCTGCAATTCCCCTGATTCCCCTGGTGTTGCAGTTGTTCATGGGCGGCGATAGTCACTTACCATCAGGTGAACCGAATGCTCGTTTGCCCCCTCTCATATAAAAAGAAATCATCTATGCAGGAAATTTCAAATTTCATATGTGGTAGAGCAATGCTGCAGCCATATTAATTGTATAGTTGTAGCACGAACGGGTCGGCTAGACCGGGGAAGAATCACGCTCTCGCAAAATACCAGCGTAAAATAGCAGCTTAATGCTGCTGTGTTTCGTATGGTAAGCGTAGAGAACCGGAGACCCTTATTACTGGAAAAAGGCTTTCCATCTTAGTCCTCACGGGTGACAACGCATCTGCATTTTGATTCGTAATCGGGGATAAATGTAGATGTCTATGGGCCACAGCAACCACTTACCATCAGGTGGACTGTGTGCTCGATTGTCACCCTTATCCTATAAAAAAAATATTACTGTCATGGTTCTAAGCTGAATTAATTATGGAATAATTGCAGTGACTTATTATAACCTCAAAATCCGAAAGTATTTTCGGATTTTTTACGATTATCGAAAGTGTTCGTTATTTTAATTTAGCCATTCAGCGGGGAAACGCAGCGAGCGTTCTTGGCACGATACCGCGGGGAGTAGGACTATATTATGATAATTAAGTTTCTAGTTTTAGTTTTTCTTATTAGTACAGTTTAAGTTAATTATATGCATAATTAAGAGTATGAAAAGTGAATTCACGTCTCTGTTAGTTCTTAGGCCAATACCACAGTTTAAAAAGGCTCTTTAAACTTTGCTAATAGTGTAGGGCGCTGAACAATGTCATTTCACAGTACACGAGTAACCGGAGTGTGACCCCCGCCGGTACCAATGTTAGTTAAACAAAATAGTATATAATTTTAAACAATATCGAAACAACGTTTCTGTAAGTATATGGTTTTTAATTAAAAAAATCGTACATTCAATTTGTAAAAAAAAGAATATGCAATATAAAACGAAGCAAGCACCGCAAGGTCTTTTGTAGAGCACCTTATAATCATACATATGATCCCTTAATAATAGTGATGGGACTCGCAAATACAGTACTGGTACCATCAAGTACCTACACGTGAACACCAATCGTAGAGAATCTCGACTTACAATAAAATAAAATGGAATGATTTTCCTGTGAGGCTCGTTATCAAGTCTAGGAATGTACTTTGCCATAATATGCAGCATCCTTTGCTATGTATAATGATGGTAGGAATCAAAAAGCACACGCGTTGTTACCTGAGGCCTATGATGGAATGCTTTATAACTAATGGAATCCACCTTTTGGGGCAATCGAGTAAAAAGGGTATCCGGCATATGTTACTAACTATTTGAAATAGAGCAGTATTAAGCAATTTACGCCGTTTGTTTTGTGCGCGTGTGGTCCTTCCCCGCCATACCACAAAAGACATAAAACAAGAGTGGCAAACAAGTTGTATTTAGCGTCACAACAAAACAACAAAAAAGTCTCCAGATTTGTCTAACCATAGGAATGAGATGGAATGTCTAATGGGCTATCATCACACATGAACACAGGTAATAGTAAAAATAAAGTAACATAACTTACACGTGGAAGAGCCATGCTGCAGCTGTCTTATGGTTGTAGCACGAATGGGGTGATTTGACCGAGGAGTTTCGTATGGTGACTGTAAAGAACCAGAGACCGCTTTTACTGGATACGAGGCATTCCATCTTAGTCCTCACGGGTGACAACGAATCTGAATATGGATTCTTAATCGTAGATGTCTCGTCATAGGGCGCAGCATCCACTTAACATCAGTGGGTTGTATGCTCGCTTGTCACTCTAGTTCTATAAAAGAAGTAAATTTAACTATTGCATAGCTTAAAACGAAACACGACAAATAGCTGGTGAAAGAGGCTTTTGTAAATTTGAATTTAAAGGGAATATAACTATATTACAACATTACACTTAAGTTCTATGCCTTTATCTTACAATTAAGAAATTTTATTGTATTTTTAAATTTCGTATATTTTACGCAAATGCGATTAAATCACATGATTTCCATATGGGATTTCCATTCAACGAATATTATCATCCCCCAAGAGCAAAGAGCTCCTGCCGCATCCAGGATCAGGGATCATGGGCAAACAATCTAAATTGGTCATCTCACGTCTTCTATCCTTCGGAGGGTCATAAAGCAAGTAAGAAGGAGCGCCACCACGCTACTCTAATGCCACTTAGGGACTTAGGGGACTACACATGTCTTTTTTGCCTTGTTTTCACTGAACTTAAAGTACCTCTACGATACAAGATAAAATCCTTGCAATATTTTAAATATCTCAGAAAAGGCAATTTCGATATGATTTTCTTCATCAACATGCACGTAGGCGTGGTAAATCAATCCTTAATTATTATTAGCAATTTTATCGGTGCTGTTGGTGGTGGTACCAAAGATATGTTAATAGCATTCTATGAAATTTTATGAAAAAGTGGGTTAAAGGTGGTCCCGTTCCGACAGAAAAAATGCTCGTGTTGTTTAACGCACTAATGGTGTTATTTAATGTCAGTTGGGTTGTAATGTTACTGTATTTATCAATTCACGTTCTAATATTTTATACTAAATTATTATACAAGTTTACGTACAGAATTATTCAGAACTTAAATGCATAAATAACTTCATAATTTACGTAGCTACGAGACTAAAAGCGATTATAATTGACATATAAACAATGATATGTATAAAACAAAACAGCTTGTTACTTTTTACCTTAATAAAAATAATTAAAATGCAAGGCTCATGTAAGTCCAGGTCGGGCTAAAATTAGTTTTTGCAGTTAAGAAATTCTCAGAAGCAACCCTGAGTCAGAAAGTTGGAGGTGTTTCAGCCTCGTGCCTCTCTGCACTCGATATGTTATAGCTACAGAACAAATGGATCAACTAACGGAGAAAGAACACGCTGACACAGAATACCAGCGTGAAATAGCAGCATAATGCTGCTGTGTTCCGTATGCTGAGTGAGGAGAATCGTTGATCCCTATAAACGATGATAAGACATACCATGGCTTCAGGGGTGATAACCATCTAGCATTTCTGATTCCTAGTAAAAAATAAATGTTAATATCTAAAGGCATCCACTTAACATTAGGTGAACTGCTCGTTTGCCACCCTTACTGCTATAAAAAGCGCAAGCCACCTCCAAGACTTACTTTTTAGTAGTGCATCATCGTCATCATTATTATCATTACAGTTACAGTCAATCACAAGTCCACTGTTGAAAATAGCATCCTTCAAATAATACCGAACGGCCCTTCCTGCGTCTCTTAACAGTTCGTCACATCTATCTACTTCTACTTACATATTGTTTATCAGTGGGAGGCTGTCATTTGAAAACCGTTCTTCCACCAATGCCACTTCAAGTGACTGATCCATTGGGCTATGTCGGATATATTTATTAACAGTATTATTAACAGTGGTAGAGCCACGCGGCAGCTTTTGCTGTCGCACGGATGGGCCGGCTCGAACCGGGGTGGTACCACGACCTCACAGAATACCAGCGTGAAGTAGAGGTTTACCTCTGCGTTTCGCTTGGTGAGTGCAGGTGGCCGGAGGCCCTGTTTACTGGAAATGAGGCATTCCATCTTAGTCCTCACGGGTGACAACGCATCTGCATTTTGATCCGCAAACGAGGATAGATGTAGATGTCTATGGGCCGCAGCAACCACTTACCATCAGGTGGACTGTGTGCTCGTTTGTCACCCTTATCCTATAAAAAAAATCTTCATTACAAAGTCTATCACGCAGAGAAACTCCGAGCAAAGGGCTTTCTATAGCTCGCTGAGTCACCTTGAGTTTCCGCATGCGTCTATTATACGTCATTCGTCTACCTTCTCCACTAAATACAAAATAGCTAAAGACCACTTCCCTGGTCTTCTTATTTTGTATTTATCTCAGTTAAAACTGGGCCAGTATCTCAAGGTGAAACAGCGAACAAACAGCTGACTAAGCATTACAATGTAACAAGTATATTCGGTCGCCTACCTCGCGAAAGTGTTGCATAATGACTTGATCGGAACGGGCCACAATTGCGTCAGTACTGGGTCGACAACCGACAACATTGTCGACTTGACCTTGACAGTGCAGACGTTGGAACTGCTAGCGACAATGTTGCAGGCTCACGTGACAGCCGCTTGTAAATACTACCAGGACAGTTCAAGCGGCGCACAAACATTAAGAAACAGCTGCTTAAGAACATGTTTTTAAAAACTAAGTCATTCTATTATGTGGTTAGCCTGGCATTTAACGCCCTTTAGACACGGTTCAGCTAATACAGTAAGATATTATGCTAAATATTGATTTAATGAAGAATATTTTTATCCGTAGTAGAGCCAAGCTGCAGCTATATTATAGTTGTAGCTTGAATGAGTCGGCTCGACCGCGGTAGGATCACGCTCTCGCAGTATACCAGCATAAAATAGCAGCTCATTGCTGCTGTGGTTCCTATTGTGAGTGTAGAGAACCGGTGACCCTTTTTACTGGATACGAAGCATCCGTCTTAGTTCTCAGGGTTGACAACAAAACCGCTTTTGGATTCTTAATTGAGGATAGATGTAGATGTCTATGGGCCACAATATCCTCTTAGCATCAAGAGGGCTGTGTGCTCGCTTGTCACCCTTATACTATAAAGAAAAATAATGTCGTTCAATGAAACTGTTTTTTTTTATAGGATAAGGGTGACAAACGAGCACACAGTCCACCTGATGGTAAGTGGTTGCTGCGGCCCATAGACATCTACATCTATCCTCGATTACGAATCAAAATGCAGATGCGTTGTCACCCGTGAGGACTAAGATGGAATGCCTCATTCCCAGTAAAAAGGGCCTCCGGCAACCTGCACTCACCAAGCAAAACGCAGAGGTAAACCTCTACTTCACGCTGGTATTCTGTGAGGTCGTGGTACCACCCCGGTTCGAGCCGGCCCATCCGTGCGACAGCAAAAGCCGCGTGGCTCTACCAGATTACATTGAGGTAACTTGAAAGTCGTTCATCGAGCAATGCAGAGAATGGAATTGTTGAAAAGTAACTGACATAACCTAGTGGGTCTTAGGATGAAGTGGCAATGGGCCGGACTCGGCTATACAGCTCGAAGAATCAAGAACCGGTGTGGCAGAAATAGTCTTGAGTGGCAGTCGAGTCATGCTATATTTGACGACCCACTACCAGATGGAGTGACGATCTAATGAAACATACAGATTGTCAATCAATGCAAGTGTCATGAGACCGTACTTTGTGGCAATCTATGGGGGAGATTTATGTTTAGCAGTGGACTTAAGATACGCTGTAATAAATATGATGATGATAATGATAACTCTCCCGATGATGTGAATGTTAAGGTCGTATTTATTATGAAACACAATAGAATAGAATAGAATAGAATAATTTTTATTCAATATAGATCACATGTGTAATTCTTATTGAAAGTCATTTTTTACTTTACCACTGGTTCGAAAAAAAAACCTCTGTCCTGGGAAGAACTGGCAAGAAACCCAGCGGGACTTTTTTTTAAAGCAAATTTTACAATAATGGTTGTACAAGCTATATAAGTACAAAATTTATTTTAGAAACACCTTGGAAGCGATCACCTCATTCCCAGGGGTTATTATCAACCATGTATTCATTTATACTATAATAACCCTTTTTATACAGTTTCAACTTAACAAAACATTTAAACTTGCTAATAGAGAGAGCCTGTACACTTTCCGGGACCTTGCTGTAATATGGTATGCATTGCCCCAAGAATGAATTACTGACTCTGTGGAGTCGGTAGAAACTGGTATCACTATGTGTTTGTTCCTAGTGTTTACAGAATGTATATCACTTTATTTACTAAAACTACCTTTGTTTTTGTGAACATACATTAAATTTTCGTAAATATACTGCGAGGTTTAAAGTTAATATATTTATTTCTTTAAATTTATCTCTAAGAGACTCTCGCGGTTTTAGGTTGTAAATAGCTCTAATGGCCCTCTTCTGTAAAACAAAAATAGTTTCTGAATCAGCCGCATTTCCCCATAGCAAAATCCCATAAGACATTATGCTATGGAAATAACTAAAATAAACTAATCTAGCTGTCTCGACACTAGTGAGACACACGTTTAATCATCATTCGTACATTTAAAAAAAGAGTACGAGAGGACTCTGCCTTTGAACTATGAAAAACGATATGTACATGATTTGATATAAACTTCATAAAGCCTTGAATTACAATAATTTTAGTGTTTATTTCTTCCAACGTGCGACTGCGAATTGGGTATAATATATCTACAATAATGGTCAAATAATATCGTCACCGTTTCCAACAAGAAGAAGCTACCTAACGGAATAAAATTTTCCCGTTAAAGTTCCCGTTTAACTTTAAACAGTCAAATGATTAATAAATGTACAATCGTAATTCGTTAAAGTAATATAGCGATTAATATCTGACGCCTTACAAAGCATAATAATATTTCTCTAGGAAAACGAGGTACCTTCCGGGTTGTTCGACGTTAGATATCATTGGGAATGTAAAGGCCAGTAACACTCTGACTCTGCGGACGACTCATGAGCTCAAGTAATTATTTAAAAAGTAGGTGTTTCACAGTAGCTTACGGTTACGATGATATCGGGTTAATCGTGTTACAGCGGCGAGTTTCGTGTTTATTGAATCATATTTGAGACAAAATATGATTTTTTTTATTAGTTTATATGTCAAAAATAAAGTTCGCGTGAACTTATTTTCTGTTCTTATTTTTCTGTTAAGTATTGCCTTGCGATTAATTTGTATTTGTGAACAAGTAACAGTCAAAAGAAAGTAGAACGTGCCTATTTCTTTGACAGCAATAGGAATCTTAACGTAAATCGATTTTTGTGATAATTGTAACGATTAGGAAGGCGAATCTAATATTAGAAATCATCAAGAATTGAAATAAAATGCAAATGTAATCTATTTTGTTTATCAGACAGTTTTATATTGCACACCTCGAACGCGAAACAAGAGAGGTTGGACTTTACTGACGACTGACAAGGGGGCCTACTACGAAGTGTTTATAAAACTTGGCAAGTTCCGAGCAGTTCAGTTTCTGACCTTAAACTGAAATGCTTTATTTGGTACTATGAACTACGCTTAGCTCAACTGTTTTAAACCCATGTATAGGCTTTGCTCACGGGTTAGCGTTGTGTCTGTCTTGTTTTGGCTAACCGTTCGAGTGAGAGGACGCTATACAAATGTAATATAAGTTTATCTCTTTAATTTTAAGGTCGGTCTTAAAGTGAAACCCATATTCTTGTAGTTTTTTAATACTAAATAAATTAACAATGTATTAAATTATTACCACTTGAAATGAGTTGAATGAGAGAATATGCTTTTAAGATATTCAAACATAACAAAAACCTTTTTTGTTTCTACGAGTTTTGTTTATTAATTTACGATGACGACGAAGAACTAAAGTGGCTTTTTCAATATGTGTTTACAATTTGAGATGTGATTGATGGTGTAAAGTCACTTAAGACGAGGCGAAATTTAGTTTGTGTGCTCTTTTTGAGAATTTATTATAATATGAGCTGTGTTTGTGTATCATATGGATAATAAATTAGTTACCAAGACCATTTAAAACCCATAAAAATATTACGGTACGTAAAATGTTTAGAGTATTTAAATTGCAGTGATTACAACCATAAAAGTTTATTCATTTACTAATACTCTAAAATAAAAACAACACAATATTAATAGTCTATGTATATAAATCTAATAGAAAAATTTAAATAAAAAACAATAGTTATAAAATCAAATTTATTTTCAGGTTGCCCTCCGACATATCCATGGGCGATTGATAAGGTTACTTTTGACCGTTATGCCTTCTCGGAGCTCTGGATTTTGTGTGGCCCTAGAATTTACTACAGAATCCTGGCAGGGAGAAGTCAACCGTTGCAATTCATGCTTATACAAAGCTACCTTTGGCTGCAGCTCTTCTACACTGACATTAGCCTTATTGCATATGTTGTGCAATATCACACATGCATTTATAATGGAAGCCACCATGTGAGGCTCATAATGTAACACTATACTCTAGGAGACATCTGAAACATGGCATTTATGTATATTATGTACCTATCTATTTATTATTATGTAAAGTCCTGAGGCCTTCCATGTGTGCCTTCAAAGGGTGATTAGCCCATATAAAAGCATCATGTGAAGCTCCCCATAGCTTGCGTACAAACTGATTATATTCATGTCTACATTGCATATCTAAAATATTAATTCAAATATAATATACGTAATGATTCAGTGTTTAAATGATTTATGTATCAATAAAATTACATTTATTGAATTTATGGTTTTATTACAATATTTCTTACCAACTGCACATTTAAAGAATGATATGTACTGTTTTCCACAGTAATGTCTCTCATTTTGTGAAGGACGGACCATTGCCACATATTATTTAAAATCAATGCAGCCTAAATCTCCAGGCATCTCAAATTTGTTGTAAAATCTACAAAGCCATATTTAATCACTTAATGATAAATATTTGCTGAGCTTGCTGCATGATATAATGGTAGATACCAGTGAGCATATTATTAATGTTCAATGGTTCTAATAATAGAAGTTGTTGTTATAATCAATTGAAATCATGTTTTAAATTTGTACTTACATGTACAGCATGCAGCTCTTGGAAATGTTCTCAATGGGAGCATGCCATAGAGAGACAGTGCAATTAAGACCTAAAAATAATTGTAAAAGCTGTAAAAAAAATATAAAAATATTCAGTACGAATTTTTGCTAAAACTGCATTAAGTACACATCTCTTTTAGTAATGTTTTACTAGTAATTAATGATTTTGTCATACAAGGTCTTAAATCATCACAAAGTTCCAACACTAAGTTTTTGCTTAAACGATATCTTTTTACAAATTCACCGTCACCGATCGAAAACGGGTCGATTTAGCTGCGTATTGTTCTTTCAATTTTGTCCTCCAAAATTTTGCTTACATTGTACTCTTGAGGAACTCAAAAGTTTCGTAATCATCAGACACTGAAATTAATGCACAAAGAAGAATTAGAGAATTTTAATATGTATATTATGTAAATAATATAACAATTTTAAAGCAAGAAACCCAATTAAGCATGTATAACTTCAAGAAACACTTTTAATACTTACTATTATACTATTAGAATATTAAACGATTCAGAAAAAGCTCCCACCAAGCAACTTTTATTGAAGTGTTTAATATGACAGATATACTGTTCAATAAACGGGTCACAACTCTGTTACAAACGTCAAAAGTGAGTTCATAGTACCGATTTATAACGTTGAGCTAGCTTGCCGGCCACTGAAATGTTTCGTTACGTCATCACAGGTTGGCCTGCAATAAGAGGCGTTCGTAGTACGACAAAGCAAGGCAGTTCAGTTTACGGTCTTAAACTGACCGGCAATAAGACTTCGTAGTAGGCCCCAAGGTCACGCTATCCAATCCCATTAAATTCGGAATATTATTTTCTTTTGTTATATAAATTGTTAACTAACTACTAAGGAAGATATTTTCGTACAAATATTTAAAAAAAGAGGCAGGCACACGAATTAAATTGAATAACAGTTTGTTGTAGTTTAGTAGTAGAAACAACACGATTTGAATTTTAAAAGATGTTTTACCACGTAATCTTCAATAAATAAAGGCATCATAAAGAATCAGGTCTTGTGAATTCCGCCAACGTAAAACGGAACAGTTATTACATAAGCAAGTAAATACAAGTAAGATACAACTAAGCGTTACAATTAGATTAGCTTACATAATAACGAACACTGTAGTTAAGGACATATTATTCCAGTAACTTTATAAGGGGTTATCACTTATTAGATAGCAAACTCATATGTTAACGAGTACGTCGTGTCAGCATTGATAAGAGAGTAAGCACTCTTCGTAAATTTCGTAGTGAACGGGCAACCCGAATGCGACCTTTTTTTTATAGGATAAGTGTGACAAACGAGCACACAATCCACCTGATGGTAAGTGGTTGCTGTGACCCATAGATATCTATATCTATCCTCGGTTAAGAATCAAAATGCAGATGCGTTCGCAGCACTGAAGACAAAGTTCTCAAGAGCCTTGTTTCCAATAAAAAGGGTCTTCGGTTCTCTACAAGTATGGTAAGATACGAAACACAGCAGGGGTAAGCTGCTATTTTACGCTGGTATTTTGTCAGAGCGTGGTTCTTCCCCGGTCGAGCCGACCCATTCATGATACAACTATACTACTAATATAGCTGCAGCATGGCTCTACCACGTAAATACGATCTACAATCAATGGAATTGTTAATTACAATGTTGGATACCGGTTTACCACGTGTTCAGCGTTTAAGGAAAACATTGTGAAGTCCAACAACATGAGCGCAGCGGTGTAACTGTTCTATAATCTTCTCAATCAATGGTAAAAAGTTTTTTTGCAGCACTGGGTTTGTATATATGCCGTAACTTTACTTTTAATCTCTTACATGGTATAAAACAAAGTCGCTTCCCGCCGTCTGTACGCTTAGACCTTTTAAAGTACTCAATGGATTTTGATAATGTTTCCTTTAATAGATAGAATGATTCAAGAGGAAGGTTTATATATATATATATATATATATATATATATATATATATACACATATATAGTAATCCATGCACATTATATATAATATAATTGTGTGACTGAACTCTTAAACGGCTGGGCCGATTTTGATGATATTTTGTGTGTGTGATTAAGTTGATTAGAGAATGGTTGAGATTCACAACTGGAGCCAGTAGGTGGTGTTGTTGTCGAGATTTAGAAATCAACCGTGCGAAGCCGGGGCGTAGTTTTAATATATACGCTAATCTAAAGCAACACTGCAGTTTATTAAGCTGCAACGTGAATAGGTCTTAGTAGGTTTATTATGGAGCCATTTTACAGCTATATTGTGGTTGAAGCACGAATGAGTCGGCTCAACCAGGGAATACAAGATTAAAATATTTTTTTTATAGAATAAGGGTGACAAACGAGCACAGAGTCCACCTGATGGTAAGTGAATGCTGTGGCCTATAGAAATCTACATTTATCTTCGATTAAGAATCAAAATACAGATGCGTTATCATCCCTGACGACTGCGATGGAATGCCTTATTTCCAGTAAAAAGGGTCTCAAATAGCAGTTTAATGCTACTGTATTTCGTATGGTGAGTAGTAAGAATCGGAGACCCTGTTTTACTAGTGACAATGCACCTAAATGTAGATGTGTATGATATGCGCCAGGTTGAAATTATCATATTTATCCAGTGGAAAAAGCATAAGTGACTTTCAGTAAGTATTAATTGTGACTATAATGCATAAAAGTTATTCTAATTATACTGATTTCACTTGACGATAGTGAATCGTGAGAATTAGTTATTAGAAAAGTGAGAATAGTGCTCGTTTGGCGTCATTAATTATTTAAAAAAAACTAATAGTGTTAATTTTCTGATTCTCTCTCTGCTTAATAATAAATCGACGCATTCGGATACGGGGTCACATTTCTTTCAATTATTATTCAATTGTTATCTTTGTAAATAGTAAGACATTCATTTAATCATAATAATGCAATACTGTCAGTGTTTTATGATTTACAAAGACCGATTAGATAAGAAAGTACAAATGAGTATAATGCCTACATTTGTTCTGTAATTGTGTGTTGTGTAATTATTCCATTAACTATTCTTAACTTATCGCCATTGTTTAATATGTATGAGAAAGTGTAGTTAGACTTCCTGACTTGCCTAGGAGTTCGTGTGGGATATGTCCACTTACGACTTTCTGCTACCGCACATGCAATTAGACACTGAAAATTTGTCTGCCGCATTGGTTTAGGGGTTGTTATGCGACGCGGCTGCTGTTATGTGGTTTTGGGTTCGCACCTCGGGTCGGGCCAAAATCAATTATTGAGGCTTTCCGCCTAGAAATTCTCGGTCCCGGAGTCAGAAAGTTTGTGGCGTTTCACCTTCGTACCTCGGTCTGGCCTAATCTCTCTCGGATCGAGTCGTGTTTATCCGGCCGTGACATTGGACTGGGAGAATGAGTAAAATAAGAGTGCACCTGTGTATTCGCACACAGTCGTGCACTATAATTTTGTTCCGCGTAGATGGCTAATCTCCGTTGACTCAGGCCGCCATGAACGAAATTCTGACTGGATGATATTATTATTACTTTATTAAACTGAATTTAGCTTTTACACCTGTTGCAAGCATTCTCTCCGCTTGTCATACTCATTATTGCAATTAATTTGCAGTAATATCGCAGAATTTTCGAACTAATGTCATGTTTATAGAGAGAGATACACTTGAATTAAAACCAGGAAATAGATTATTGGAATTTATTGTCCTGCAATGACCCCGGTTGAGGTAAAGTTGTACGCAAACATTGATGGTAGAATATTACAAGACCAAGTTCTCTAAATGAGCATTGGCCAAGTTAGTTATTTTAGGATAAAAAACGAAACAGTCCTATACTTTTTAAATCCATTATACTTGCTAAACCTAAACCGACAATTAAAAATAAAAATAAAAAATATATTGGTAAATCCAACTGGGCATACCTTAAGCGCATTAAAAAAATTACGTATAACATGATTATACGGAATTATTAAAGTAGTTTAAATACATTTCGACAGCACTATCGGCTTCAACACCCTCGAAAACCATGAAAATGACACCCATGATGAAAAAATTGATACCTATTGCAGCCGCCATCTTGGATTTACATTTCGACAGCACTATCGGTTTCAACACTCTTGAAAACCATGAAAATGACACCCGAGATGAAAAAATTGGTACCAACTTCAGCCGCCATCTTGGATTTACATTTCGACAGCACTATCGGATTCAACACTCTCGAAAACCATGAAAATGACACCCAAGATGAAAAACTTGATATCTATTGCAGCCGCCACCTTGGATTTACATTTCGACAGCACTATCGGCATCAGCACCCCCGAAAACCATGAAAATGACACCCATGATGAAAAAATTGGTACCTACTTCAGCCGCCATCTTGGATTTACATTTCGACAGCACTATCGGCTTCAACACCCTCGAAACCCATGAAAATGACACCCAAGATGAAAAAATTGATACCCATTGCAGCCGCCACCTTGGATTTACATTTCGACAACCCTATCGGCTTCAACTCTCTCGAAAACCATGAAAATGACACCCATGATGAAAAAATTGATACCTATTGCAGCCGCCATCTTGGGTTTACATTTCGACAGCACTATCGGTTTCAACACCCTCGAAAACCATGAAAATGACACCCAAGATGAAAAAATTGATATATTTTGCAGCCGCCATCTTGGATTTACATTTTGACAGCACTATCGGCTTCAAAACCCTCGAAAACCAAGAAAATGACACCCATGATGAATAAATTGGTACCTAATTCAGCCGCCATCTTGGATTTACATTTCGACAGCACTATCAGCTTCAACACCCTCGAAAACCATGAAAATGACACCTATGATGAAAAATTTTATACCTATTGCAGCCTCCACCTTGGATTTACATTTCGACAGCACTATCGGCTTCAGCAACCTCGAAAACCATGAAAATTACACCCATAATGAAAAAATTGATACCTATATCGGCCGCCATCTTGGATTTACATTTCGACAAACCTATCGGTTTCGACACCCTTGAAAAGCATGAAAATGTCACCCATGACAAAAAAAAAATTATACTACTTACTTTTAGTACGTACTACTATTATTTATTCTGTGCTTTTAAATATTGTAATAAAAAAATCTCTTATTATTATTATAATCAAGTATTTAAGAAATTTGGTTATTCGAATATTGTGTATTTGTACAGCGATCTTTTTGAGCTGCTGAAAACAACCGAATCAATGTCCACTCACGACGGCGACTGAAGCCGAACTAAACTTAATACAAAGGTTCTCTGTGAACTAAACTACTCTATGGCTGTAGATCCCCATTTACAGAAACAATTTATATACGAGGCAACCAAATCAACGAAAATTTCGCCATTTTGGAGCCGAAAAAAATTAATTATAGCTAAACAAAACAAAATTACACTGCCATTTACATTCAGTGGCTTCCCACATGATAGATGAAGAGATTAAAAAATAGATTGAGTTAAACAATTGATATCTTCAAAAGTTATAGTGTTTACAAGCCACAGGGACATGATAAATCCACACCATAAGCCACTAAAACCCTTTTTTTATTTAAAAATAGCAATTAATCGATTTAAAAAAATTATTAATAAGTTCAACAATCATTTATCTTTCTAACAATGTGCTTTTTATATCATTTATATGTATAATATGATTGCTAGATACGATTTTATTCGATAAAATGTTGGAATTTTAATTTTTAGGCGATAGTAGAACATTACCTTGCGCTTTCGCTTAAGGTATGCAATACAGATACGTCGCCACACTTAAGAACAAAGTGGGAATGTCTTGTTATTGGTAAAAAGACTTTTCGGCACCCTACACTCACCATGCGAAACATAGTAGAATTATGTTCTAAATAAATGCTGATATTCTTTCTGTATGAGTGTTCTTTCGCGGTCTATCCAATTATATGACACAATAATTAAAATTTAAAAATGTTGTGCAGCCGACTTCAATATAAGTTATTGAGAATAACTCAAAAACGATTGGTCTGGCCTTGATCAAATTTATATGGGACTACACGAAAAGTACCAGCTTTCAAACACAAAAAGAATTATCGAAATCGGTTCACCCAGTAAAAAGTTATGAAGTAACACACATAAAAAAAACATACAGTCTAATTGAGTACCGTCTCCTTTTTGGAAGTCAGCAGAAAAGTATAACAAAGATTGTAATCATTCGAGATGTGGTGTTTAAAAGTAATACATATAACGAATTAGTAAGATGGTAAAGATAACGAATGAGGAAGTTTCAATTATAAACTAAAGAAAGTGAAACACATTAAAATAAATGAAAATTTGTTTTGCCCCGGCAATTTAATAAAATTGATTTAAAAGACAAATGAAGAGTGATTTAATATATACGTATAATCCACAAGTAAAAGAGAAAAATATAAATATCTTGTTATAAACTCCTAATGACATTTTAAAGAACTCTATTTATTTGACCCCCATTGACGAATATCATGTTAGAAAAATAATTTTATCACTGAATAACACAAATTCAGAAGGATACGACGAGGTATCTACAAAGATTATCAAGATATGTAATGAACAATTAGGCGTTATTTTGGCGTTTCTCATAAATCAGTCAATGGTATGTGGGATATTTCCAAACAGATTAAAATTCTCATTGGTGAAGCCACTATTTAAAAAGGACAAAAAGACACTCGTAAGTAACTACCGGCCCATTACGCTGGTCCCTATCTTATCCAAAGTATACGAGGAGGTTATGTATGAAAAACTTACATCGTTTTTCGATAAATATCATATACTAAAACATAATCAATATGGATTTCGAAAAAACAAATCCACTACACATGCGGTATATGACTTAGTGAATGAGACTCTTACACAATTAAATAATAAACAATATACAACGGGGCTCTTTTTTGATATGTCGAAAGCTTTCGATTTTGTTTCGCATGATCAACTTCTAGTAAAGTTAGAGCACTGTGGTGTGAGAGGCACTGCTTTGAACTGGATTGAGACATATTTGCAAAATAGAATGCAATCAGTCGAAATTTCAAAACTTGACTCTAACCATGTAGTGAAAAACTACAGGTCTGAATTTAGGGAAAATAAGTTGGGCGTCCCTCAAGGAAGTGTACTAGGACCTCTTCTGTTCCTGATTTATATTAATAATCTCCCAAATGTGATCAAGCATCGATGTATCCTATTCGCTGATGATAAATCTGTAATAGTGACAACTGATAACAAATTGACATTAAATGACCACAAAAATGACATTAATGAAACTATAATTCAAATAATTAATTGGCTTAGAAATAATAATTTAATTATCAACATTGACAAAACGAATTTAATTAACTTTAATAATATACAAAATCTGACATTAAATATAAATTATGAAGGACAAATACTTAAAAATGCAACAACAACGAAATTCTTGGGTATAGAAATTGATCAAAAATTAGATTGGAAACAACAAGTTAAAAAAGTGTGCAACAAAATCAATCGTTTCTCATTTGCAATTTATAAATTAACAAAAATAGCAGGAAGGAGTACAGCTCTTATTGCGTACTTTGCTTACGTTGAATCAGTTCTGAGATACGGACTGATCATATGGGGTAACAGCACAGACATAAAAAAGGCGTTCATTGCACAAAACAAGTGTGTTAGAGCAATATGTGGTACTGCACCTGACGAACCATGTCAGCCTTTGTTTAAATCTTTGACCATTCTGACACTTCCTAGTCTATATATTTTTGAAGCGGCAAAATTCGTAAAAAACAATATAAATTATTTTACACAAGCCAAGGACGTCTACAAACGAAGCACCAGAAATAGGAATAGGTTGGTTTCCGCTATAATTCCTAAGAGTGCGAGATTACATAAAAATTGCTACTGGATGTGTATGACAATATATAATAAGATACCACAAGTAATTCGAGACCTACCTTTCATTCAATTTAAAAGAGATTTATACAACTTTCTCAGTAAAAAGTCTTTTTACACTGTACAGGAATATTTGAACTACGAGTACGATAGGTAATAGGAACTTGACAAAGTTAAGGGACCAATTGTGAAATGTTTGTTAATTATTTTCTATTTATTAACTACCTGTTGACATTTTGTTATAATCAATACTCTTAAATTTTATTATCTCGATATTTTATAGTTTTAAGATTTGCATGCTATTAATAATGGCTGATTAAGCGGATGTTTAATTACTGTGACCATCTTCAATGTACCTTAACCAAATGCAAATAAATATTTCATTCATTCATATACAAGGAAAAGTAAGACTGGAAATTATTTCAGGTCGAGAAATTCTATAGAAAAATAAAATTAGATTTTTTTTAAATAGAATCAGGGTTACAAACGCTCACACAACCCATCTCATAGTAACTGACTGCTGCGGTCTATAAAAATCTACATCCATCCTTGATTAAGATTAAGAATGCAGATATGTTGTCACCCCTGAGGGCTACGACGGAATGCCTCGTTTCCACATTGTTGTTCTGTAAGAGCGTGGTTCTTCCCCGGTCCAGCCGACCCATTCGTGCTACAACCACAATATAGCTCCAATATAACTCTTATAAAATAAGATAATGTAAGATAATGATGGCATAACTATTTAAAGATATAAAAATACAACAAATTGCCAGCTGACGACCCAATCCAGTGGTTTCGCAATAGGAAATTGTAGCACAAGACGAGATATTGATGCAATTGCAGTGTCTATTTCTGAATCAGCCGGCGAATCGACGCGGTCAAGGTCGCCCCCACATTGTATGCACGTGGCGCCTTCCGATTACAACGTAATGCCGCGTGCATGTTGTCATGCAATGCTAATTCCCGCGCAACCGCTGCCTTGACTGGCGAACTTTTTACTTTAGTTCTCAGTTTTAGCTGGAAACCTTCTTAATAAGTACTTATATGAAGGAAGAGATGAAGGTCAATCTTTCTCGCAGTATATTGCATGTTTGAAACTAGATTCCTGTCGCCGGTCTGGATATTTTACATTTGATCTGTATTTTTTTTATGGCTTTGTTTTGTATTCCTCGTACCGGTAAGCGAAGTTTAGGGTGTCTCTACACTAGATGGAGGGAAGACCTGATAAGCTGACGCAGAAAGTCAAATAGAGGTTGCTTAGGACCGGGCTTTGTGATATTCCTTGGACCTATGTTCAGCAGTGAACTTGTGATGGGCTGTAATGATGATAACGATGATGATGGTATACGAAATGGTTATACCATCAATTATTGGAGGTCGAGAGTATGTGGCCGTGACTTCTTTGATATTTTCCATACGGAAAAACAAGTATTGCATAGGTATTACACAAAAATATTTATAAGCAAAAATGAAAATAACGCTGCACTGTATGTGTTAATTTTGCACATAAACTAATACCAAACCCGGAATCATTATTTATAGGCTATACAAATAGTACTTCATTGCGGGATTCAAACCGTGACCCTGCCTGCCTGACCCAGTTTGGCTGCTGTACTGCACAGCAGCCAAACTCCTAGCCACTGCGCTACCGAATCGCGAAACGTTAAGCGTAATTATATAATAAATGTTATGCTCCTTAACATACCTTTGACTAGGTTTCTTCGAACAAAAGTTTTCTTCTTTATACGATACTAGCCCGGGGCGGATGCCCAGGTATCTAGACAACAGTGCAACCTAACGGTTCCAATTTTGAATCTAAACCATCCAGAGACCCTTTCAAACGCAAACAAAAACTTTTATCAAAATCGGTCCTGCTGGAACAGTTCAGTGACAAACACACGTACGAAAAGTATTATAATATATATAAAGAGATAAGGTAACCTTCAAAACCTCATTCTCAAAATAATGCAATTTTGTTCAAAGGAAAAGAGTTAAAGCGTGAATTCAGATTGCTGAAATTTCGATTCAGTTTCGGGACAAAGAGTCTATCCAGGGTTTTACGATTTTCTCATTTAGAATAGTAGCTGATGCTCAGCGAGTATCGAAAGATTTACAGTCGAGGCTGCCTACACGTGCTGTTTTTGAACTAGCTGTTGCTTACGTTCTTCCTAGCATTAGATTAAATCTCGTATTACGAAGGTGTAAAGAACGTCCGTACTTTATAATATGTGGAAATATAGATTGCAGTATTGTATATTTATCTAGCCACGTTAGTTCAGGGGTCAAATGCTGGCTTTCTATTTTATAAGTCCGTTCTAGTTCAGTTCCAGGATTAGACAAGTGTTTTTATAAATTTAGAGTGTCAAACTAACTTGCAGTCCACCTGATGGTAAGAGGCTACAACAGCCCATGGTCACCAGCAAATTACTTCAAATTAAGACGGCTACAAATGCGTTGTCGCCTACGAGAAATAAAATAGAATGCCTTATAGTCTATAATTGTACTGGCTCTCTACGCCAGGAGTTCCAATACTTTTAAAGTAATGGATCATTCGCCAAATCATTTTTATTTTCTGGCACCACACATCAAATGGTTACATATCATAGACAGTGCAATTGAAATATTATATTATCGCGCTAACTACCTACGTATCAATATAACAGTAATAAGTTCTTCTCATCACATACTTTGCACTAATTCAAAATAATATTTGTACCAAAGTGTGAAATTATTTAACAAACAAAAATAAATAATTTCGCGCAATCCTGGAGACTTTTTCGCGGAACCCTGGTCTTTTTTCCAAGGAACCCACTTAAAGAATCTCTGCTCTACTTCAGATCGAAACATAGCAGTGCAAGCACTACTATATAGCTGCAGAAATAATTACATAAGAGGCAAACTTACAGGCTGAAGAGAGTCCCAACACCTAATAGTGTAATAATAAACAATATTATCGTAGTAAAACCTATATGAGTGCGAAATTCGAAATATTTGAAGGACGGGCAAGAAATGACGGGATATTTCCAGTACACAATATAATACGAGGGAACAAAGATCATAGCGGACTCATTTCTGTTCCAGAACTTTCACATAAACATACATTTTTTATAGAAGAACTGAAGAAATTATATAGTATCCGGCTTATTTGATGGTAAGTGACCACCAAACATACATTTATTTTTCTTACATTCAATAACAAAATGAAAAAATCCCATTGAAAAAATGCAACAAAGCATATTGCGGTTTACGGTAAACGAGGCATACCATCTTAGTCTTCATGAGTAACAGTCGTAATGACTAAGATGGAATGTCTCGTTTCCATTAAAAAGGGTCTCCGGTCCTCTACACTCACCATATGAAACACAGCAGTGTTAAACTGCTATTTTACGCTGGTATTCTGTGTGAGCGTGGTCCTTCCCCGGTCGAGCCGACCCATTCGTGCTACAATTATACAATTAATGTAGCTGCAGCATGGTTCTATCACGTAAAAGATTATATTAAAAAAAATACATTCATATCAATACTATATCACCGGAAGTGTGGGACGCGGTGAGTAATTAAAACTTATTAATTACTCCACCACTCGCAGGCAGTAAAGCCCGCCTTTACTACTCGAACTGAGCGCAGTAATAAAAGAAGTTCGCCTTTAAGCCTTTAAAAACGCTCGACGCGTAGCAATGTTTCGAGCGAATTCGATGGCAGTAAAGCACCGGCGGGTTTATGGCCCAGTGTTTGCTCGATGCAGGCGCGTGACTTTTTAGCTAACTACGTGCTTTGATTAGTTCTTGAAAATACATAAGCGCCGTGTTAAGCTGTTGCTTACGAGGTCATTCTGAAAATCTACGTTTGTTCCATAACACGTGTAGGATACATACGTTGAATGCTGTTAGAAGAATGTACCTTTTTCTACCGACTTTAAACAGGAGGAGGTACTCAATTCGAGTCTATGTTTTTATATGTGTGTTACCTCATAACTTCTTTCTGGGTGAACCGATTTCGACTGTTCTTTTTTTAGTAGAATGCTTGTGCTTCACATGTGGTTCCATATAAATTTGATTAAGGTCTGAGTAATAGTTTTTGAGTTATCTTAATAATTTATATTGAAGTGGGTTGTACTAAATTTTTATTTTTTAATTATTTATAAAACTGAAGTGTCAAATCTGCAGCCAAAAAAAGATGGCTACAGATGCGTTGATACCTCTGAGGACTAAGAGGGCATGCTTTACAGCCTTTCTTTATAGTGGTTCTTTCTACCGTTCAGACCGGACCACTGCTATTTGGCGGTAGAAAAGCGGTAGAAAGTTAAAGGGCAGTACCCAGGGATGGAAAAATCATGATTTTTTAATTTTAATCAAATCATGCAGATTTTTAGAAAACAAAATATTTTTTTTATTTTTTTTGCATATTTTGAAATTCACGAGTTGGTACCACTTTTATACATAGTAGGATTAAACGTTTATGAATAAATATATATGAGTAAAATAATTAATACTGTATTAATTACAGTTCATATCTTAAGGGTAATCAATTTCTAAAAAAAAATTTGGTTGATTTAACTAAGTTTATGAGACTGACAGACCTCATCGCTACTTATTTGTTGATTTTCCAAAGTTTATGAGACTTTTGCAATAGAATGATAATAATAACATAAAACAATAAAAGGTTGTACCTTATTTTAAGCCAGTATTATTTGAATTTCTGTCTATTACATTAATTTATACATATTGATTTAAATCAATGATGTTTTAATCAAAATCAAGCGATTTAAATCGTGATTTAAATCATGATATAAATCAGTCTGATTTAAATCAGGCAACCCTGGTAGTACCTACCCAAACGGAATCCTAAGCAAGAAAAGAGTCATACCACCTAGTTATCCTACCTATTCTTCTCGAGTAAGGTTATTGAGATATTATTTTTCAAACAACTTCGAAAAGGAGGAGGTACTCAATTCTACTGTATTTTTTTATGTGTTACCTCATAACTTTTTTCTCGGTTAACCGATTTCGATGATCTTTTTATATTATACATAATGATTTAAATCAATGATGTTTTAATCAAAATCAAGCGATTTAAATCGTGATTTAAATCATGATATAAATCAGTCTGATTTAAATCAGGCAACCCTGGCAGTACCTACCCAAACGGAATCCTAAGCAAGAAAAGAGTCATACCACCTAGTTATCCTACCTATTCTTCTCGAGTAAGGTTATTGAGATATTATTTTTCAAACAACTTCGAAAAGGAGGAGGTACTCAATTCTACTGTATTTTTTTATGTGTGTTACCTCATAACTTTTTTCTCGGTTAACCGATTTCGATGATCTTTTTATTTGAATGCTGGTACTTCTCATGTGGTCCCATATAAATTTGATTAAGGTCTGACTTGTTTTTGAGTTATCTTTAATAATTTATATTGAAGTCGGTTGTACAAAATTTTTAATTTTACCTCTTGTTATTGGGTAGTAACGACTGAGTAACCAATTAAGTTGGAGGTAAGTGAACCGTGTCCCATTTATTCGCAATTAATGTTCCATATTTAAAAATGCAAATGCGTCGGTCGCCTTTGAGAACTAAAACGGAATGCCTCGTTGCCAGGAACAAGATCTTTTGTAAAATGAATTATGTGGAATGGTACGGTACTCTATTAGCGGTAGGTAAAATCGAGGACAAATATGATTACTAATATGCATGCAAACACTTTTGCGCACTTATACAAAAAGCTAATGAGAAAATGAAAATATGTCACTCAATATTTAAAACATTGTGATTATTAGCAATAATATGTTGACAGAAACAGTGTGATGAATTTTAGCTGCATGTGACCCATAAAAATCTTGTAACTCCATACGGCCAACGAGTAATTGTTGCTTGGACGCTAAGTCGGCTTTTAAACTGTGCGAAGTCCGCACTAAAGGCAAACTTTATTAGACGCCATCCGAGACACTCGTAAAGTTCTATTTATGACGTCTTCACCACACTGGAGTACTTTGAAAGACTAATTGGGAATGATACAACAGCGTGTGAAGTATACGGAGCGGCAAAAATTACTGCAGGTACCTACAGCAATGCGAAGGTTTTATGGCTATATTTCACAGCGAGCGTCGAATGTAAAACTTACATAGTCTTGAACGAGTGCGCTCATTTACACGTATCTCTACATGATACTGTTGTTTAGTCCAAGTTGTGAACAATTTTAAGTCTTAATAAAGGTGATTGGATTAAAAAAGAATGCAAAAGTAATTATGTTGATAACTATTTTGTAAAACAGTTTGATATTTATACCTATATGTAAAAATATTGTCATATTAAAAAAACAGAACAAACAAAAGACACATGAATTACAAATAAATACAAATGGTAATTTTTTGTTTTCGGAAGAAAAAGTAAAACGTTGACGAGACGATAAAATCAGTACCTACAGATTTTAAAACGAAAGGGTATTTACATATTATGGTGTGTGTCCGTAAAGATCATGACAACCGTTTAATTTTTTTAAACGCCGTAGGTTTTTTTTTTAATTTGAGTCATTTAATCACAAAACAACAGTCCAGCGGCTTACGTAAACATTTAGTACTAGATTTCGAAACCACACAAGAAATCATGCTACTTATTTTAATAGGATAAGGTTACATACTTCTTTACTTAGTTATTTCATTGAGCTAAAACAGCTGCAAGGAAATTAAACGTCCTTGTAAAGGTGTCGCCGTATTTCACGGCGGCAGCTGCTAACTCTATAAAAAGCTCAAGTCCGGTCGTGCACGGAACATTGCGGCCATATATGGACTGATACTGCTAAATGTAACCAAACAACTTTATTATCAACGAAAAGGCGTGCTAAGAGTGTTATTGGTGACCCCAATCTGGTTGCAGCCAATCTTACCAGGCTCGAGTACATGCGTAAATAGCCTCTCGGTCTTCTACAGGAAACATTTAAGCGTTTATGCGCAGGAAACGCACAATTTAGGATCATTCTCTCTCCCTTTCACAATCAGATAACCAGAAACTCGGCCAGACTCCACCCTTTTACCCCAATTAATGTCAATTGTTGATATACCACGCATTTAAACCAAACCGTTTGCTTTATCGTTCGTAATGAATACAGTGATCACTGTCATAATTATATTTACAGCCTTTCACAAATCCACTGTTAAGTCAAGTCCAATACAGCAATGGAATTAAATAATTTGTCAGAATCTGTCTGTCCATACGATTATAACTGGTTATCTTCAAGACAAGGCTTTTGTTTAATTTAAGCCAGTGTGCTGAAACAGGATATGGGCAACAGCATCTTACTGATAACAGCTTAAAATAATAAAAATAAATTGTAAAATAAAAAAAACTGCGATTGCCAACCTGCCTGCCAAGCGTGGCAACTACGGCCAAAGCCCCTATGCGGCAATTTTATGGTCCCCCATATAAATTTGATCAAGATCTGATCAGTCATTTTTGAGTTATCCTTAAAAATGTGTATTTAATTGACTTCGCCTACAGTGATGATGTTCTCATTTTATTTATATTGAAGTCGATTGTACCAAATTTTTAATTTTACAGCTTGTTCTTTTTGAGGGACAGAAACTTAATAACATCAAATCTATCGCTAACATGAAATGAACTTATCACTATCACTATACTTATATTACTACTGCTTACTATTTTCAGTATTTACTATCCGTATTAGGAAGCTGAAATACGCTCAACGAATTATTGAGAGTTGAGAACTTCTTGAGTTACGAAGATATGCAAAGTAGAACTAGAGTACCCGATATAGCCAATTGGATCAGTTAGCGGAAGTGGCAATAGAAAGGCCATATTGCTCGTAAAACATGTAACTGATGGGTATAAAGGTTCATGTGGCAGTCTCGAACCGGTAAGCAGTGTTTAGGGCCACGACAAGCCAGAATGATAAAATGAAATATTTTTTTTTATTCAATGTAGATTACAAGTAATTCTCATTGAAAGCATTTTTATTCTTTTGCTGGTCACTGGTTCGGAAAAAGCCTTTGTCCTGGGAAAGTATTTTTTTTTCAAATGGTCCCCATGGATGCAGGAGACAAAGTTGAACACAGTGGATTTGTGATGAACTGTTTTTGACTATTCTTATTAAGTAGATAGGAAGCTACAACAGATACCTACATAAGAAAATTTCATATCCGAAGCGCAGATTAATTTTTTTTTAGCTAGTGGCTCTTGTTGCCTCAACATGTGCAAAACAACAGTTAACAATAGGCGCATCTGCCCGTCAAGAAGACGAATTGCTCATTTCATACGTACAGTTAACGCTTCTGCGAGCATTACTACACATTTTCCATAAACTAGTGCCTCGTAAAACTGCACATATGTTTACCGGAGCGAGGTGCAGCACCTTAAAAGCATTGGTAATATAACAAAACGTCTGAACCGAAATTGCCCATAAAAGTCCGACGGCGTTTTCCAACTAAAGCCATGAAACTGAAACGCTGGAGGAATTTACAATGGCCGCCCCCGTCTACATTTAACGTTTGTGACGCTCACCTTAGTTTAATTAAAGTGCCTGGACTCGAAACTCGAAATGATTTCGCCAAATTGTGTCAGCGCTTAAAACGGTATAGCGCAGAAATACAAGTGGCCCCAAGCGACTCCCTTGATAAAGTCCACCCTGGATATTCCTCAATACTGTAACAAATAATAAAAACCGGCCAAGTGCGAGTCGGACTCGCGCACCGAGGGTTCCGAACAAATCCGTAGGTACGAGTACATGAGTTTAAAATTATTAAAAATATTTTTATTATATGATGTAACTAAAAATTTATGCTTTTCGCAATTTTTCCTTTATCTGTGCTATAATACGTTGCTTCGTGCCAAATTTTAAGATTCTCAGTTCACGGGAAGTACCCTGTAGGTTTTGACTTTTGATTCCCTTGCGAATATCGAAAATTTGCGGCATAAACGGCTGTATCTTTTGATTGCGTTGGCTTAGAAGTTTGATTTTTTCACAGCCCCAAGGGACAGTAGACTTGAGTATTTGATATAAATTTCAGCTTGATACCTCTACGCGTTCCTGAGAAAAAGGGTCTTGACAGACAGACAGACAGACAGACAGACAGACAGACAGACAGACAGACAGACAGACGGACAACAAAGTGATCCTATAAGGGTTCCGTTTTTTCCTTTTGAGGTACGGAACCCTAAAAATGAACTAAGAGGTTACTAAGAGATTAAAAAAATAGTAGAAAACCATTGAGATGAAATCTTGTCGGTTTTATATACTTGAGCGACGGAGCTTCATTCGGCGTAAGAAAAAACATTCGCAGTGATAACACCTATCGATATAATATAAACTTGAAAAGAAAAACATTATCTAATGATATATAATATACATACATACATAGTGTGTGTGTATATTACTAGTGGTAGTAAACACAACTGCTGATCATGACTACCCGAGTTCGAATCCCGGGCCGGGACATCAATATCAGTTATTGAGTTTTTCTGTTAAAAAATTCTTAATAGCCGGAGTATTTCACCCCCGTGCCTCGAAAAGCACGTCAATCCGTTGGTTCTGCGCCTGATCTCTCTCCGGTCGTGTTGGTTTACCGTACCAACGGAATATGAGAGTGAAGGAATAGAGAGTGCACCTGTGCTTGCGCGGGAACCTGGGCACTATTATCTTGTTCTGCGCAGATTGCTAGTCTCTGTTGAGGCCGCCGTGACAGAAATTCGGTCTGGAGGGCTTTAAATACATATGTATTATTTAAGTGTTAAGATGTGGATAGCCATGATGTTGATAAAGTTCTTCCGATTGATAATTATTATTATGAATAACTAAAGGATCTAGATCAAATCAATGGTAGTATTGTGGTGGGAGGTAAAATATGTTAGTCGTAGTTTCCATAAGTAGTAGAGCCATGCTGCAGCTATATTAGTAGTATAGATGTAGCACGAAAGGGTCTGCTCGACCCGGGAAGGACCACGTTCTCAAGGAGTACCAGCGTAAAATAGCAGCTTAATACTGCTGCGTTTCATATGGTGATTGTAGAGAACCGGAGACCCTTTTTACTGGAAAAGAGGCATTCCATCTTAGTCCTCATGGGTGACAACGCAACTGTATTTTGATTCGCAAACGAGGATAAATGTAGATATCTAATGGGCACACAGCAACCATTTACCATCAGTTGGACTGTGTGATCGTTTGTCACCCTATCCTATAAAAAAAGAAAGTATAATTAATAGGTCAAATGAATACAGTATGCTTACTTATTTCAGTTTCGGTGATAATTCGATGACATACTCGTATTATAGCGATAAAGGTGTATTAAAATTATTGTTATTATTATACTAAACTTCTTTTTCGTTTCCGATGCTACACGATGACATCGAATAGAGGCTTAAATGCTGTCACTTACAATCTATCGCACTCAGAAATTAACAATACGTTTTCTTGATAAATATTAGATACGTTTGATTTTTCATAGAATTGAGAACCCGAACATATCATAAATAACAAGTATTAAGTCGTAAAGATGTTTACTGTCTAGAATTTCGCCTTGGTAGGTAGATCCCAACTAGAAGCATAATAAATATTAGAAGCATAATAAAATAGCGAAGCAAAATGCACTCAGAACACAGTGTCAAGAGTTACAATAGCAAAATAATAATTTAACTACAACACAAAATATTCTCAACACGAGAAATATTTCAAGAAACACCAAAAAAAGATTAATTAAAGAATATAAATTTCGATTGGACCTTCGGAATATGGTGTTAGAGGAGAATGCTGAGAATTACCTAGATAGAAAAAATATACTAATGAAGAAATACTGGAACAGTTTAGAGAAAAGATCAATAATTTCACTTATTGGAAACAGAAGAGTCCATCCCCCTCGTTATTCTAGGCCACATAGTCCACCTGATGGTAAGTGGTTGCTGTGGCCCATAGAAATCTACATCTATCCTCGTTTGCTAATCAAGATACAGATGCCTTGTCAGCTGTGAGGACCAAGATGGAATGCTCCTTTTCCAGTAAAAAGGGTCTCCGGTTCTCTACACTCACCATACGAAACATAGCAGCATTAAGCTGCTATTTTACGCTGGTATTTTGTGAGGGCGTGGCCCTTACCCGTACAAGCAGACGGTGAAAAACAGACGGAAAGAAAAGACGGCGTTGTGTTATACAGCGAAAAAGAGTTTGGAAGAAAGGGAAATAAACGGGCAATCACTCCACCGATGAGAGTGCAGTTCTTGTATTTAAAGAAGAAGAAGGTACTATTATCTTACTTGTTTCTGTCACTAAGCTAGTTGCCCCTATTGATGTGCTCCGGTTGGACAAATAGGATAAAGGAACCGGTATACGGAACGAGATACAATGACACTGAGATAAGTTAAAGACGTTACTACTTGATCCATAAGTAACTTCTTTATACCGGTTTGAGTTTAATTTAAAAAAAAAAACAAATAGCTGATCTGCAAATATATAATTTTTTATAGATTTTTAGGGTGACCAAAATGCACACAGTCCACCTTATGGTAAGTGGATGCTGTGGCCTATAGACATCTACATCTATCTTCGATTAAGAATCAAAACGCAGATACGTCGTCACTCCTGAGCACTAAGATGCCAAGCCTCGTTTCCAGTAAAAAGGGTCTCCGGTTTATTACACTCACCATATGAAACACAACAGCATTGAGCTCCTATTTTAGAGTGCTTCAACTATATTAATATAACTGCAGCGTAGCTCTACCACGTATAAAATAACACAGTAATATAAAATAAGTTACACTGTCCCTACGCATAAACATGTTATTTAATCGCTACACTTACTATACGAAACACAAAAGCATTGAGCTGCTATTTTTTCTCAAACCAAGCATATGCTTAAAAGAAAGCTCTAAAAACCAAAATTAAAACTATATTAAGTTATGGAATATAAAATTTTAAATTTTACGTTAGTATTCTGTGACAGCGTGGTCCTTCCCGATCGAGCCGATTCATTCGTGGTACAAATATAGCTGCAGCCTGACTTTAACACGTACAGAAATTATAAATTATTTGATGGACTCGAAACAGCGTTACAGCCTTACGATACTAAAAGAGCTGCAGTCCCAAGGGAATCTATACCGTAAATCCCCAGAAGCTGCTTACGAGTTCGATGTAAAAATCTTATAACCGAATGCGTCTCGCTTTTATAGCCCGGAACATATTTACGAGAATCCGCTTGCAGGAATTGCGCGTAAATTTGCGACAATGGCGTTCTCCATTACTTTCAAATGCAATTCTTAATATTTATGAATATATTTTAATATTTTCGATTTATCGCAAATTATACGACTAACGCCATAGTTGACGTTAATCTGCCCTTTAATCTGGATCCACGCTGGAAAAAGAAATTAATAACTTAACCACCTCGCCAACTCGATCATCGGGTCTAGATTTTGTGATTTTCGGCACTAAACCAATATAATCGTGGTCCAATATGACTCAAATGTGAATTTGGTCATTATTTCATTCATATTGGTCCACGCTTATAGAGCTTGTTAAATATTTGACTACATCGCCATCTATCTGATCCTATCATAGCAATGTAAATAAAAACAATGGGACTTTATGAAAACAAATATACCTAATTGTGTGATGGTGATCTGAATTGGTCAAGTCGCTTAGAAGTTACATGATCGGTAATAGAAGCACTAACGATATGATATAATAAACATACATGTAAAAACATTTTGAACAAGTTTTATTTTATACAATACGGGTGAGGACACAGTCCACCTTATGGTAAGTGGATGCTTTGGCCTATAGACATCTACATCTAGCCTCAAAAAATAATCTAAATGCAGATGCGTTGTAACTCCAGAGGACTAAGAAGGAAGGCCTCGTTTCCAGTAAAATGGGTTTCCGTTCCGTCATCCACACTGGTACTCTGTGAGAGTGTGATCCTTCCCCGATCGAGCCGACCCGTTTGTGCTGCTACTATAATATAGCAGCATGAATGGCTCTACTTCGTAAAAAGTTCTGTGAATCAGAATACCTGGTTATTACGCAATTCGAAACCCAATTGAGACATTTGTGCATAAACACAAATTGTGGTTTTTGGGTCTAGTTATGCGCTAGGGTTATATTGAGCAAAAGTAACGGCTACTACCACTGACGATATACCCGAATTGTCCAGAGAACATAAATTTAGAAGCAACATCAAGTAATGTTATTAATAGAACTGTTTTCACAAACAGTTTATTTGTATTGGTGTCGTCAATGTCGTCGCATTGCATTGAATTAGGCTTCAGCCAAAGTCACATCGACCTTATTATTGATTGCTTATAAGTATTTAAAATGTATATATCTATGTATAAAAGTATTGAAGTCTATGAGTTCGAGTTCGAAATTATATACAGAAGTGGAAACAATATGGTGTCTTACTAACCTACTGCTTCATGGCGCAGTGGCTTTGCATTGAGTTGCGGTGACCAGTGTCAGAAACATGTATTTGCTTAGCCCACAGATAATTGTTCCGGGTCTGGATGTTCGTTCTAGTGTAATTTGTGTTTGTGAACTTCCTCCACGATACAGAAGAAAATGCTAGTACCGGTAACGTTTTAATTAACAAGAAAAAAAGAGTATGATGAGTAAGGTGAATTTTATTTCAGTTGTTTCTAATTTTGCGTTTTATACGTATCAGTTTATACACAGAGTTGTTAACTAAAGTATATGCTCTCCGGCTATACAATCATCTAACGTAATGGTATTGCGCAGTCGAAATACAGACTGTACAGAGCTATTATGACTAAACATAACCATATAACTAAATCAAGCAGAAATCTCAAACGAAAGCTAACAGGTAAATGCTGGTTCTAGATTTCACAGTACGCAAATTGCAATTTTAAGTGCTGATAGACTACGTGCTTAGCGACGAAGAAAAATATCGTGTAAAAAAGCATTCCTCCGACCGGGGAAGGACCACGCTCTCACAGAATACCAGCGTAAAAGTAGAGGCTTAATGCTGTGTTTCGTATGGTCAGTGTAGAGAACCGGAGACCTTTTTGGAACGACGAAGTCGAAACGAGGCCATCTTAGTCATTTTAAATTCGCAATCGAAGATAGATGTAGATTTTTATAGGCCACAGCAACTATTTGCCATCAGGTGGACTGTGTGCTGGTTTGTCAACCTTATTCTATAAAAAAAGAGTTAGAAAAAAATATTTTGAAGTCATGTAACGTCTGGCGGCAGGGGAATTGCAAACATGCACTAAGTCAAAAAATGTATAGAATGTTAGACCATATTTTGTGGCATCTAACCTGACCTGAGCTATCACAACTTTAGTTGATGTAGAAGTTACAAAAACATTAATTTACAGATACATATTAAATTGTACCTAATCACTAGCTTATAACATTCTGTGAGTTTGTTTACGCGAAAATCAAATAACATAAAGGAAATAGTTAAATTTACGATGGCTTTTATAGTATTTCCTTAGAAAGCTAGATCAAGCCGCCGCACGGGAGCTTTTCAATCCGCAGTGCGCAATAAAAATATGCGACGCTCCACAAGACACATAAAACTTGCAACGACAATGAATTTCTGAAAAAGATAATGCATAGCGCCGTCTCTTTATAACCGGGTACGTGAGACAGGGACAAAGCACCACCGCAATAAAACTTTTGATAGGATCCGGAGGAATTCGCGATATCGGACGTAGCTGGTTTTACTGCCGGACTCCGAAGACCCGTGTATCGTCTTAGCTTTATGACTGCGTTTCAAAAATTATAAAAAGTCCCGCTTCAATTTCTTCAGCTTTTGGAAACCCATGACGTCAACGTACAGTTTACACGTTCTCAAGCTACGGCATTCTTTAATGCTCAGAAACTAACTTTTCCTATCCCTTTTTACTTTAATCTTCACACAATGCCTACTTCGCAAAAGAAAACAAACGATAGTGTTAAAATAATGTGATAAACGAGCTAACATTCCTGACAGCAAGTAGCTACCGTAATGCCAGCATCTCGAACCAACTTCAAAGATAGACCCCGCAGCCTTTTTTATAGAATAAGGGCAAAACTAGGCACCTAGTAGGCACCTACATCAATCCTCGATTAATAATCAAAATGCTAATACGTTGTCGCTCCTAAGAACTAATGTAATACTAAACACAACATAAAGCTGCTACTTTATGCTCTTATTAAGAGACCTTCATCAGACAAGCCGATATATACCTACGTACTACAAGTATATTATAGCTGCAGCCTGTCTCTATCAGGTATAAAATGTTTCTTAATTATGTAAAATTTTGTAAGACTTTTCCGTTATCGTGAGGGCGTTTTACAACATCATCTAAACCCGGAACAATTATTTGTAGACCATACGAATACTCGTTTCGTTCGGGGTTCGAACCTGTGGCTTCACCCCCGCCAAATGCTAAGTCATTACGGTACCGAGTTTACATTCAGTAATTTCAAGTTCGAGTTAAAATAACATATATTTTAAATGCAAATTCTAAACATCCATTTAATCTGAACACGTAATTAATAAACTCTAAACAACACAAAAGTTTCCATTTTCCAATATCAATTAACGAAGCAAGACCGCAGACTGAACAGTTATCGGCGAGTCCGTCTGTCCCTTGATTGTTTTCGGAACACGCCGTATAATTGCGGTCTCGTTGCCCAAAGTTAACTTTGATAAAACCGCACGTTTTACACACACACACACACACACACACACACACACACACACACACATATACGAAATTGCTTACCAAAATTTAAGAGAGTTGCTCTTACGTAAATGGACAAGTTAAACAGTAGGTACAAAAAGTTGCACACGAATAACCTCGAAAATAGTCAAAAACTGCCTGTATAAAGGCAGATCGCTATTGTCCCGAACTGTATCTCGCAAACATATCCCACAGAGAAACAACTGTTGCTCTAACTTTACATACAAGCAATTGTTTAATTTCAACTTTAAGTATAGTTTAGAACGGATACACAATTTCTAGTATAAAGTATAAAAAAGCAGCGGAAAATCAATTTTGTACAAGTGAAGCAAGAATAAAACCGTATATGAGAATCAATTCTGTGTTTTATACTATACATTTATTTATTTATTGTGTCAATTCATAACATGCTGTCTACGCGTGGGAATTGGCAATATACCCTGAGGGCAGGGCCTGAGTTATCCACAGGCTAACTAGGCTGTAGCCAAACAAAACAAATACTGTAAAAAAATATTGTAAAAATAAGAATTTTTTTTTGTCTTTCGTTGACTGACTGAACGTGATTCAAAGATTTTAAACTGCTCAAACTTCCTTCTCTCATCTAATTTTATTAAGGTGTTTTGCCAAGGCTATCCAAGGGAACTTCTGTCAACCAAATGTTCCATCTCTGCACTTACTGGCCCATGCCGCAAAGGAGAAAGTTGAGATTAGGTTCTTTTTTTGAGTCTAACTCCACTCTTGATGCCGGGGGTACACACTGCCGAGCATTCCGCAGTGTGATTACTCTATACTGGATGTGCGGTTTAAACAGCGCTCAATGTGCAAAGCACTCCTTATCAAGGCGAGTGGGCCTGATAGAGTCCCTCCCATTGTGCTGAAGACGGGTGCTCCGGAGTAGGCACCGATTCTAACGCGTCTTTTCCGGTATTCCTCCCTAGGTATAATCCTGAACTTATGAAAGACAGCTATAGTGCAACCGATCCCTAATAAGGCGACCGCTCATACCCGTCCAACTACAGGCTTATCGCCATCGCCTCCTTGTTCTCCAAAATAATGGAATCCATTATATACTGCCAGCTTATAAGATAACTTGAGGACAGCTGCTTAGGTCTCTAAACGGCTGGTTCTAGTCTTCTAATTTTCTTGACTTAGATGAGCGGAAGCAGAAGAGTCCAACCAAGAGGGAGACCTTGGTCGTTAATTTCGGACATAGACAACAAACAAGGCCCTCGATGGGCTTTGGCACAAAGCGCTTCTTTAGAAGCTTCCTTTCTATGGGCTTTCCGAGAAATTGTCCCATTTGATCATTAGTTTTCTTGCAGATCGGAGCATCAAGGTCGTAGTAGACGGTGCATGGTGCATACTGCTATTACGATCCTATTAATGCTAGTGTTTCATAAGACTGGCTGCTATCACTTGCGAAGTTTTTTCTGTTTATCAATTAAATGTTGATGTTACTAATTGTAACAGTGGTGATGCTTTTTACATCGGCCATGCTAATATTTCTCGGCAACACGTCATCGAGCATCGAAATAAACTTGTGTCTGAAGTCACTCTAGTCCTGCTTAAACTTCAGAAGATACAAGTTTGCGCGTTTACCACTAAAAGGATTTCTTTTTCGTATGTACTTATTTTCAGGGCACTTTCATGCTACCGTAGCCAACATCTGAAATCTCGGTATAGATATATTGAATGATGTACAATTCCGCGGTCACTTTAAAGAGAAGGTTTAATGCTGTCGTTCTTACGAAGAGTGAAATAATTAGGTTTTGGCTACTTTCGAGATAATCGCAGTTAAAAATTTTATTTTTGTTTTGTGCGTATCTTCGTAACTATGATAGCTAGTGACTTGAAACTTTTACTATGCCACAGATAAGATGATGCAGAATTCTATATTGTATATTATATTTTTATACAGATTTATAATACAGAGGGTTGTTAATTGTTTTGATAGAGCATGACTAATCATAACCGCAATAAGTAGACTACTTATTGCAGTTATCGTTAGTAAACCGACAAATTGCTCTTTAGATTACAGCATAAACTGTAATCTCTTCCTGTAGTTTCTTCCAACCTTTTCTTCCTTTAAATGCAATAAATGTTTTAGTTATTGCGGTTTTCATTAGTAAAATATTTTAATCAGACACAATGCAGCGGTAGTTGATTGCAAGAATGTTATAAATTTATGTGAAAAATGATTGAAACAAAATTACTACACATGAAAATATTGATTTAAAAAAGAAACTTGAGAAAAATGTTACATAATTTAAAATTTAAAATTTTGTACAGCCGACTTCAATATAAACGACATCAATATATGTAGGTTATTTAAGAATAACTCAATAACCATTGGTCTGACCTTGATCAAATTCATATGGAACCACAAGAAAACTATGAGCTTTCATATAAAAAAAGAATCATCGAAATCGGTTTGCCCAGTACAAAGTTATGAGGTAACACACATAAAAAAAACATACACTCGAATTGAGTACCGTCTCCTTTTTGGAAGTCGGCAGAAAAACATCACTTTACTCCCTAAAAATAAAAAATAAATCTTTTCAGACCACTTGAAGTGTTTTCTTTTACTGGAATCCTAAAGCTGTATATAATCATATAGCTTTAGGAAAGTACATATAATTTAAAATTAAAAATTTTGTACAGCCGACTTCAATATAGGTTATTTAAGAATAACTCAATAACCATTGGTCTGACCTTGATCAAATTCATATGGGACCACACGAGAACTATCAGCTTTCATATAAAAAAAGAATCATCCAAATCGGTTCGCCCATTACAATGTTATGAGGTAACACACATAAAAAAAAACATACACTCGAATTGAGTACCGTCTCCTTTTTGGAAGTCGGCAGATAATCATTGTCGGTAGAAAATACTTCCTTATCTTGCTTGCTTTTGGTATTTTTCTCTAGTTCGTGTGCAGCGCAACTTGGTTTTTCATACTGAATAGACAGTTCACAACTTTCTTGAGACCATTGATTATGAGAATTATGTAGAGCACACTACTCGCATTCCTCATAACCGAGATGACCAAAGGAAACGTTTAATTCGTTGACAACCTTGCGCTATGTCTCGGGAGATATCTGCTTATTAGTATATTTCTCTATAAAATATTGGTGCATCATCGTAATATTTAAGTCACCGGGTAAATAAACCTAATTGGTGGCATGTTCGCGGCGATAATGTGATACTGTTGGATTTAAACTTTGTAACTTTGAACTCTAAATCAGGCACTGCCTGAGGGTTTCCAATAGACAGTTCCAAACATTTCATTTCAATTTTAGGGACGATGTGGGGTAATACTGGATTTTCTTTCGCTACCACCACTCTCCTATTTGTAAATATACACCGGCTTTGCCGTAATGAGGTGAAACAAAGTAAATCAGTTTAATGCAGGGTAATCTGCTAAGAACATCTCTAGGTCATGCAACTACCGTACACGCTTTGATGCAATGAATTTAATTAGTTAATTAAATTATTTAATTATATTTACTAAATGCGTTGTATCTAAGCAAATATTCCAGGCTAAAAGAGGCAGGAGGTCGATGGATGCAAGTGGCTCACGATCCGTGCTTTGTGCCATTCCTTGGAGGAAGTTCACTATTGTGTATAGGCTAGCAGTGGTACTTGTGATTGCCTTTTAAGATGATGATGATGAAACTTATAACAAACTTCTGGTGTATGAGCTAGAAGCAACAAACGCAATTTTAGGAATTGTTAGGGTAATTTCACATCGTTAACAACGAATATATAAAATACTAGCTGTTTCTCGCGACTTCGTCCGCGTCGAATTTATTGTGATTGGATTTCATAGGTTTTAATTTTTTTGCCCAGAACCCTAATTCTTTTCTTAAAATAAAAGTAGCCTAAGTTAGTCCTTATAATATCAGCTATCTGCCAGTGAAAGTCCAATCCAAATCGTTTCACAGGTTTTTGCGTGATGCGTGTTCAAACAGACGTCATGTTAGAGTTTTGTTATAGTATAGAAGATAGACGATAGATAGATGTACCCATGCCAGCAATGAGACTGCAACTCGAGAAGTTTTCTTTCCATCGATTGATGATTCCTCAAGCTATATGGCTATTACGTACCACCTCAGCTTACTAATCCTTGAGGCTATGTCAGTTACTTTTGTTCTAGCGCTATCCATGGCTCACTAAGTTGACTTTAAGCTTACTCACACGGCTATTTCAGTTCCGGAAGTCATAACTGACAACACACATTGATTACGTATGTATTCTATTCTATATGTATTCTAGTGCTGACTTTTACCGGAAAAATATCAGAAACTACATGTCTAAAAAAATTTAAAAAATCGCAAATATATATACACATATAAATATATAGTATTTATATATATATATATATATATATATATATATATATATATATATATATACAGTATTACTATATTAATATATAGTATACACTATTAATTTTGAACCACGACATATTCTATTGTGTTCCATATCCGTCTCATAAATAAAAGGCCGTTATCCAAAACGTACCAAACAGTACCTATGTAGAAGGTATTTAATGTGAGGACTAGAGCCATCCTGTAGCGTGATATAACTCCAGCGCGAATGACTGTTCGGGGAGAGGACTACGCTCGCACAAAAAAAGAATAGTTTCGAGTTTGTATGGTTACTGACGTATGTTGAATGCTTTCATGACACAAGACTAAGAAGAAAATAAAACCATAAGTATAATCATAAATTTTCACACTCGTCACCACTGTTTTCTCACTCATTATTTCCATGTGTCCAAATGATCGAAACATTCTTTTCTTTATCCTGGTCACAACACCTTCTTGCAAAATTCATTTAATTTCATTTTTCTCTTATCACACAATTTATGCTTGCCAGGTGTGGCAACTATGGCAAATATCCCCCCCCCCCTGCCCCCCTAATAGGCAATCAATGCGTAAGGCCATGATCACCAGTGGACTTGGTACCTATGCTGTAAATGGCAATTACGAGCAATATTTATATATTAATTTGTTGTTAGTTCTAACAATTTCGATGAAGTTTACATGACAGGGGCAATAAATCAATCTAGCTAGGTCTCATTTCTGAGAACTCGCAATGTGATTAGTAATTTACCCACTTCGATCATCATCGCAATAGCGCAATGCCTAGAGCGTAGATCTACAACGCCGCATCGCGCGAGTACGCAATCTGCAGTGTGGTCAGATTTATTTAATATACGTATTTAGGCCTGTCGGCACCACTGCTGGGCAAAAATAAAATAATAGACTAATTAAATGTTTTCCTTGCGGAGTTCCGCACATTTCATGGCGGTGTGCGTATTTTTTAACCGTGAAAGAAGCTTTGGTTGTTCGATTAGAGTATGCGTATGTAGTATAAAAGTTTAATTAGAGTATTTTTTACAGAAAATCATTGTTTTAGCGACATATAATCAAACCTATTTAATGCTTATTTGACTAATTTAAATAAAGAGAAATAGTATGTATATTTCTAATTGGTTTCTCGAAAACGACTCTAACGAATTGGATTAAGACTTATATTAAGAAAATGTTTTACCTTCAAAGTTTATCTAGATTAAGTGTCATACCTGAGAAAATTATATTTTTTGTAACGTCGAGCAAAGCGTAGTCGCCCTACCTGGGACCTTATTTTAAATTTATAAGCAGTGTACAAAAGCAGTAAGTAACCAATCAAATTTGCTTCTAATCTTGTGTAATAAAAAGAGTTTCTAAATACAGTGGACCCCCGGTAATCTGGCCCCTGTCTAATCCGGCACCCCCTGTAATCCGACATGGTCTATTATTTAATATTAGATATTTTTTGGTAATCTTCGCAAATGCGTGATTGAACAAGTTATAACTTGATTCATAATTTTTGATTATATTAGTATGTACATTTGTTTGTACACAATTATTTCCTAATGTAAAGTTATTGCATATTTTTTGTAAGTTCTATAGCATAAATGACGTTAATTTTATAATAAAATGTAAGCTCCCTATTGTGCTGTTTAATTTACTAAATTTGACACACATACTGAAGTATAATTTGTACTTCAGAGTAGACATGGAACGAGTAGTGATTCGCCGAGTACTCGGCCGAGATTAGGCCGAGTACTGGGCCAAATACTCGGCTTTAAAAAAACGCGGTAGCGGACGGAGTGGGGTGATTTCCCTTACACAGAGTTAGAGATGGAACGATACGAGTAAATACAAGTAATTACTCGATACTTTACTTTCTATACCAAGTACTTTGGGTATCGATACTTTAAAACTTAGTACCATGTAGTATCGAAACAAAAGTACTTGTATCGGTACTCGATCAGTCACACACTCACGGATACTGTTGATGAGTAATTATTGATTACTTGTCAAATGAGACAACATGAGTTCATGTTCGAGAGATAGTTTTGGTTATCTGGCGCGAAAATGACTGCTTATAGAAATCGTTTTATCGGAAAACATCTAGAAAAGTTATTGATCTTCCTCTCTTAAATTTTAAATATTAGTAATAATAATTACTATTATACATTCAAGATGGAGTGACGACCTGGTAAGACATGCAGGAAGTCGATGGATGCAGGTGGCTCGGGACCGTGCTTTGTGGCGTTCCTTGGGGGAGGCCTATGTTCAGCAGTGGACTTGTGAAGGGCTGTAATGATGATGATGATGATACATTCATATGTACGTTCTAAATATTCTTGCTGCTTCTCACGTTCCTGATGTTTTAATGTGTCTAATATAAAAATAATGATAAAAACTGGCTTTTTGTCTTTATTTTTCTCTGGTATATAATTAAGGCCGAGTACTCGGTACTCGGCCGTTAATACTCGGTACTCGGCCGCACCCTAAAAAAAGGCCGAACCCGCCGAGTACCGAATCCAAACCGAGTACTCGTCCCATGTCTACTTCAGAGTACATATATTATAACATATAGAATCTTATTATTGGATCTGGAATTTGTCGGATTACAAGGTACTCTTTTATAAAAAAATTCCTTCGGCAGTACTCTAGAATCCGACAAATTCGATAGTCCGACACTGCCCTGCAAAATGTTTGTCGGATTACCGGGGGTCCACTGTATATAAAATCATAATATAAAATTCAATTTGTGAGAATAAGTGTTTCAATCCATTACTTGCGACTTCTACCCCTCTATTACTTAAGAACAACGATATTAAATATCTAGAAGTAACAAAACAAAAAACGAGCGAGCCTTTTAAAATAATAATTTCTAAAATCCTTTTTCGTATATCGGCAGCACTAAATGAGCACTAAATTATTATCTTATATCATTGGGTGATAATTCACATGGATGTCAAAGTTTCATCACATACTCTGCTGAAGATGTCAAAATAGTAGTTTACGGTATTTAAAAATAATAATTTCTCATATCCTTTTTCGTATATTGATAGCACTAAATGAGCACTAATTTATTATCTTGTCTCATTATTTTTAAATTTTTAATTTTTTCATCACATACTCTGCTAAAGATGTCAGAGTAGCAGAGTTTATGATACTAAAAAAAAATATATTCCCAAGTTTTGTCTTTGCGTATATCGGCAGCACTAAATGAGCACTAAATTATTGATGCTTCTATTTAGTGATGTATTAAGCGGTTATCGATTTAATAGGTAGAACACTGCCAGCTTAATTAAATGCTAGCAGTTTTCTAATTTTTCATCAAGCTATTTTGGCGTGAAATTTAAATTTGCAGCACGAAATTAGCACTAAATGAGCACTAAATATTTAGAAAAAATTTAACTGATTTTGCCCAAATGACCATTACAGCTTAACAGACCTTTATGTATTAAAATTGTTCAAATCAAATTACGCGCGCTACACCGGCTTCCTGTTACACACTTCCGTCCCTTTTCATGAAATCACTCCCACAGATTGCAGGAAAGCGAGAAGAAACTGTGACAAATCAAAAATTTGTAATTAATAAAAAGTAAAAGACCGACATCATACAAGTAAAGAGAATAAAATAATTTCATATTCCGAAGTTGGTGCTAAAATATATTGTATAATATAAGAATTTAAGAGGCCTTAAGGATTCAGAATGAGGCAATATTTTGTATATTTTCCAGATTTAAGTCAGCTTTTATTTTTTATTAAAAATTATTTTTATACCTCGTCGAATGGACTAAAAACTTAATTTCTCTCAATTCTCCAACTTCATAACTCACAATTTACCACCCTTAGTGGTTTTTCTGAAAAATGTGACTACCCCTGAAGTGTACACTATTAAATAAAAAAGACAATAAGTAGTTCACACAATAATAATAACAAAAGTTAAAATTTTTTTTTCAAAGTCCATACTTTTTCGATTTTCGTCCGTAAATGTGATCATCTAAATAAAGTGTTACATTTATGTATATGTACAGATAAACGTACATCATAATCATAAATTTACGAAAGATTTGCTACAGTTGAATTTTACTGCGAGCACTTTAAAAGTGATACATCACTTTAAACGTTTTTAAACGCTTTAAATTATACAAAAGTATATCGTGGACAAATAGCAAAGAGCTCAAATTTCAATATTTTATTTATCTATGAAAATAAATTAAAATAGTAATTTTTGAAAATAAAATAAAAAAGGTGACCGTTTCCACGAACTATATATTGAGGGTGTCCAATGCATTTGACAACTGGGTATTAAGCTCCCCAGTTCAGTATTAGTCTTTACAGGCAGCGAATAATTAAACAGCCATAGTTTATTACTACATTTCTTACCCAACGATTGTTTACATGCACGGGTTCGAATCCCGCACGAAACAAGTGTCTTCTATATAACATCGTAACATACATTTATGATAACTTCTAGAAGTTTATCCTCGTATAAGTCAGAAAGATAGCATCCTACGGTCAATATGCGAGGAACAACATCATTCCAATCACAGAACCAACTGATTGTTTCTGTATAAAAAATAACTACACACTAAACTTTGCATCACTGTATCTATATAACAATACCTCATATCATTACGTGTGTGGTGTAAGTGGCGACAGATGAAGCTGAACCATGAGATGGGCAGCAGTACCTGTCTGATAACAATCGAAAATAATAATAAAAAAACTGCGATTGCCAACCCGTCTGCCAAGCGTCGACGCTATGACGAATTCACTTCCTCTTAAGAAATTTCGATCATTTCTGTGAAGAAGAAAGAATGTTGAAACCACCGACAGGCATGTGGCCTGTCAACGACTTAAAACGAAATGAAAATATAAATAAGATGTAAAAAAACGATTTAAAAACCATGTGACAATTTTGTAGTAGGATTTCCTATGTCGTGAATCATATTACGACAAATACTAAAGAAAATACAGATGTCATGTCCTACATTAAATCTTTGATTAGTTAATTTAGTTCTAAGAAACATTGAGATATCGGATATCAAATCTTCGAAAATTCGCTAAAAACTATAAACTTGACTCGTAACACAACATTAACTGTCACTGTCCGATTTTCAGACACAATAGTGAAGTAATAGCAATGACCTATATATAGCACGCAGGACAGCGAAAGGGTTAAGAATAGATAAATTAAAAATAAATCATTCCGTTGTTTAGTATTCCACGATAATATTAAACGTAAAAAGAAAGTCTCGCCACGATTTGTCAACCTACTCCCACACGTTTTTTATCCATGCTTTTATAATTTTTATATTCATCATCACTATCATCACTAAAACCCTTTATAAGTCCACGGCTGAACAGAGGCCTCCCCAAAAAGTGCCATAAAACACGGTCCCGCGCCATCTGCATCTATCGATTCCGCTGCGTGTGTTACTAGTTGTCATTCCATCTTGTCCGTCCAACACTTCGCTTACTTTATTTATAATTAATAGACGTGATTTTTGAAATAACTCTGGGGCTAAGAGCTCGCCGTAAATTTCAAAGTATACGAGTTACTCGGGTTCGATCCCCGCAGTCACCGTTGAAGTTGTTCGTTACAAAATTATGTACTAATTGCTCGACAGTGACGGAAACATCGCAAGGTAACCTGTATTTCTGAGGAATGAAATATTTTAAAAACGTTTTAAGTCCGCCAGTACTCACTTACGCAGCGCAGTGGACTGAATAAAAACATTGAAATCTCATTCGCACCAAGCAACTCAATAAATGGAACTAGTTCTCGGAATATTTTCATCGATTAATTAAACCTGTAACGAGCAAGTTTGTTGCAGTTTTATTGGAACTTAATGAACCATTTCACGGCTATGAGGCCACATTGCCTGTCGGCAGTTTCAACGTTCTCCGCATGCAAAAGAAAATAATTGTAACTACTTAATGTTGCCCCTATTTTTTAAATGTCAATTATAAACAATACGGTTAAAATGGACAAAACAAAGATCGAGTGATAGTCATGAATCATGATACACCTGTTCCAGTAGTTGTTAGGAGCACGCACTACGCTCGAACATTTGGATTGTTGAAATCAAATACAAACCTAATCCATTATTAAATTTTATCGCATAAATGGTACTCCAATACGACTACAAAAGGGCAAAATTTTATCGGATCTCCAACGCAAGATGTTTTTCGAAAGTATAACTTCAAAAATTAAAGTTGGTAAAAGTTACCTTGCGTACATCCGCTCGATATTTCGAAGTTGCGACCAGTCTGATCCACGTAAACGGCGTGGCATCCGTTAGTAACAAGTTTGTAAACACCCGAGTTATGACGAATATCCAACTTACCTTTATTATCGAACGGATGTACGCAAGGTAATTTTAACCAACTTTAATATAATGAATTTTCGTAAAGTAACGCCTGATTCTATTAATTAACCTAAACATCAAAAAGTTTGCGTTGGAGAACCGATATTAGAACATTATCTCTAGAATTACTATTCGGAAGTTGTAATGCTAAATGTCATCACAGCTCACTAGTCCTTCCTTTTATCATGACATGCATCTAGGTGATTAGTTTAGACAACGTAAATTCAATAAGAATAGTTTTGAGAATTTTATCATGTTTAATTTTAACTTACACGAGGGGTCGTGTCGTGACCATTATTAGTGATCTAAAACTGAAATAACGACAATTCAAAGTATGTGAAATGGAATCATCAAATAAACGGAATCAGTAGCTGTATATTACTGTATGGTGGTAAGCATTGACGGCATGACGGCTCCTTAACGCAGTGGGTTAGCGTTTGGCCATGGCTCTGCAGGGCCGTGGGTTCAAATCTCGCACGGAACAAATGTTTGTATAGCCTACAAATGTTTCGGAACTGTATGCGTGTGTACATATGAGAGTAGCGCATTTTTTGAAAAAACATTGAGTATCCGCCACCTCAAATTGTAACATAGATGTCGTAAGAGTAGGTACTCGTCGTTTACTTGTTTTTACGTGGTAGAGCCATGCTGCAGCTATATTAATAGTATAGTTGTAGCACGAATGGGTCGACGCGACAGGGGTAGCACCACGCTCTCACAGAATACAAGCGTAAAATAGCAGCTTAATGCTGCTGTGTTTCGTATGGTGAGTTTAGACAACCGGAGACCTATTTTACTGGAAAAGAGTCATTCTATCTTAGTCCTCACGGCTGACAACGCCTCTGCGTTTCAATTCGCAAACGAAGATAGATGTAGATGTCTATGGGCCACAGCAACCACTTACCATCAGGTAGACTGTGTGTTCGTTTGTCACCCTTATTCTATAAAAAAAAACTGTGAAGGTATCGGTTTAACCCCTTTTCTTATGCTAGATGTATTTTTTTGTATAAGATGTTTTTTTATACTCTTTATTTTTATTATTATTTTAAAATGAACCGCCGCCCATGAACAACTAACTGTAACACCAGGGGAATTGCAGGTGCGTTGCTTGCCTTTTAAAATAGAATAGGCTCTTGTGTTATATGTGTCAGAGATTAACATGCACCTACATCCATCGCATGACTTCGACGTCCCTTAATACACAGTTCTAATCCGCGACGTAACGACGCGACTTGACTTAAGGCAAATCCCATTAAGTGAAATCGGCCCAGATGCTACACTCTAACGAGCTTACCCGTTTGTTGTGTCCGTCGGTTTGAATCACTGCAACTATGAGCGGAGCGGTACGGATTTAAAATTAACATAATGACGTCTGGGGCTAAGCCAATAATATTGTTACATGGGCAAGGCTTTCAATAGTTAGTAAGCGGTAAATCATACGGTAAGTGGATGCGGTGGCCCGTAGAAACACCTTTTTTTTTCATGTGGAAATGCCTACGCATACCCGCTTCGTGCGGGCACGGATGGGTTATGTCGGACTGGTAACGACTAAAACCCCATGGTTTTCCACCTTCGCCGCATATTAATAGGCCCACGGGAACGCTCTCGCACACACCCAGCGTCAGCCACCTCACGGCAGTCACTCCTCGGAGGAGGCCCATAGACGCCTACATGTGTCCTTGGTTGAGAATTATAATCATGTAGTTGCGATGTCACTCCTGAAAACTAAGACGGAATTCCTCGTTATCAATAAAAGGGGATTCCAAATCTTTTCACCATACGTAACACAATAGCATTATCCTGCTATTTCAAGCTGGTATAATCTGCAAATAGAATAGAATAGAATAATGTTTTACTCAATATTGATTATTACATAATACTTATTGATGGTCAATTTTTATTTATCACTGGTTCGGAAATACCTCAGTCCTGGAAAGAACGGGCAAGAAACCCAGCGGGACTTTTTTTCAGACATATTACACTTAACAATAATTTCGTTTATACAATTTTTAAATTATTTTTTATAGGACCAGCATGGTGGCGATCACCTTATTCCCAGAGGTTATTTTCATTCATGTATTCCTTGATATTATAATAACCCTTTTTGTACAGTTTTTCTTTAATAAAACTTTTAAACTTGTTTATTGACAAACTTTGAATATGTTCTGGGATTTTGTTGTAAAAGCATATACATTGCCTCATAAATGAATTATTGATTCTGTGGAGTCTAGTAACTGGCATTACAAGCTTATTTCCTAGTGTTTAAAGTATGCACATCCTTATTCTTATTAAAGCTATTTTTTTTAAATGGTACTGCCTCGGACCCATTAGTGCTGTTCTGCTCGGCAAGTATTATGTCGAGCCATACTGCAGTGTCTTTTAGCAGCGATCTTTATCGGATTCCATATTTTTCATAGAATGGCGGCATACGACATCCTTTCACTATTTTCTCTTGGGTTTCTTTAGAACCTACCGACGTTTATTCCGAGGAAATCTTATTGACTTATAAAAGATTATAGCGTTCCTTTATAGCCTAGGAGCCTGTCTAGATTGGTACCACCCTCTCCTATTTCTACCAAGAAACGCTGACACCATTATTGTGTTCTGGTTTGAACGGTAGGTGAGCATGTAGAATTACCCTATCAGCTCACTTTTCGCCGACTAGATTTAATGATTTAAATCTAAAAAAAAAAATATTACAATAAGGTATTTTCTCTGTCAATCGAGAATTGCGACATTCTATCAGTTACAGAATTTTTAGAATCGGGTATAGTTTCAGTGATTTCCTCCTCCAAATGTATTAACATACTTATATAAAAACAAAGCGTAAGCGGTTTAATCTTATTTTTTGTGTGTGCGTGCGTGCGTGCGTGCGTGCATGCGTGCATGCGTGCGTGCGTGCGCGCGCGCGTGTGTGTGTGTGTGTGTGTGTGTGTGTGTGTGTGTGTGTGTGTTTGTGTGTGTGTGTGTGTGTGTGTGTGTGTGTGTGTGTGTGTGTGTGTGTGTGTGTGTGTGTGTTAACTCGTACGTGCTATGTTAAGATGCGATTGGCAGTAATTGTACTGTTTTTTGATAATCAAGTTTAAGCAGCCAATCTAAAATTTTCTTTTTACATTCAAATTTTGTTAGGTTAATGATACGGTGTAATTTGTTTGATGTGTTATATAATGGACTACCTCTAAAACTGAAAAACTTTTGAGCAAAAAATGTTTTTACCGGAATAATTTCACAAACTTCATAATCTCTACTCGTACCAGAGTTTCTTATATTATCCAACAAATAATACAGCTACGTTTTTTTAAGATTATTGATAATATGTTAATTTTTCGATCAGTTAACACATTGGCTTCTGCATACAAGTTCGTAGTCGGACACATCCTAGGTTTTTTCAAGGCAATTTTTAATATCATCCTTTGTACCTTTTCAGCTTCCATCATTAATGTATTACCAGAGCCTCCTCAAACAGAAATGCCATAGGACAGGATAGATTTACCTAACGATTCATATACAGTTTTAATTAAATTCCAATTTGCGATATGTCTAAAGTTTTTAAACATGTAGATAAGCTTTCTAATTTTTTGAACTAAATAGTTTATATGTTCTTTGAAGGTTAGATTCTTGTCTATTATTATACCGAGGTACTTTATGTTATTTGTATTTTCAATAAAAGGACATTTACAGTTTCAAATAGAGGTCATATCACATGAATGTGCTATGAATTTAAATTTATTTGTAATACTCCGATATCCGAATATTCCGATAAAACAAAATATGTAATGTTTTCCATCTGAAATTCATCCTATTTCGGATGGAAAACATTACATATTTTGTTTTATCGGAATTTAAAGTGAGACTATTCAGAGCAAGCCAGTGGCAGACTATATTGAAACCATCCTGTGCAATTTTGAAAACTTCTTCCCTAGAGTCACTGTAAAACGAGAGGGTTGTGTCGTCAGCATATGAGATTATTTTACAATTTGGGATGTTTAATTGACAAAGATCGTTTATGTAGCAAAGGAAGAGAGTTGGACCGAGAATAATCCCTTGTGGTACTCCGTAGTTGATTGGTCTTTCATCACTAAAAATCTCTCCTATACTAACTCGCTGTGAGCGATTTTGTAGGTAATCTTTAAATAGTTGTAATTGTACATTTCTAATACCCATTTTTTCAAGTTTCTCGGTCAGTTTAGAAGATGAAATAGTGTTAAAAGCTTTTTGCAGATCAATAAAGATTGTTGATACATTTTTTATTGGAGTCTAATTTTTGCACAATAAATTCTGTAAAAATATGTATAGCGTCTGTAGTTGATTTACTCTTTCGAAAACCGGATTGACCATTTGAGAGAATTTCATTACCTTCTAAATATTTTATAGTCTAATGTTAATTATTCATTCAAGGAGCTTAGATATAGACGAGAGTAACGATATTGAACGATAGTTAGTGATGATGTCCCGCTTTCCGTTTTTAAAAATTGGAATTGTGATTGATCTTTTAAAAACTGTTGGAAAAATACCTTCTTCTAGACACCTATTAAAGCTATGATTAAGTGGGGGGATTATAAATTCTTTAAGACATTTTAAAATTTTTGGCGTAATACCATCCCAACCAGCACCACAATCAGTCTTAAGATTAAGAATGAGACATTCGAGCTCTTCTTCACTTATTTTATGTAGAACAAAATACTTACTTTTGACAGGCGGAAGATCTGTTTTAAGTTTATTTGACAACTCAGAGCATATATTTGCAAAAAAAAAGTGTTTATAAAGCTTACGAAACTTAACGGGTTATTTTAAATCTTGAGAAGTTCAGCTGGTAGCTCTTTTGGTTTATTTAAGTTATTTATATTTTTAACAACATTCCAAATTTTTTATATCATTTCCAGCAGCTTTCAATTCATTTCTTTCATAATGATTCTTTTGTTTTTTTAATATATCATTACAAAAATTTCTGTATCGCTTATAAGTACATTTTAAAATTTCATTTTGAGGATCTTTATTTAATTTATAATGCATTCTATCTCTTGTTCTTATACATCTTAATAAACCAACAGTTATCCAGGGTTTTATTGTAAATTTGCTTCGGGGTATTCTAATTTGTATTGAATTATTAACAATTATTTTTTGTATGTGTTCAATAATAAAGAGTATTGATTGATTTGGATTAAGTTCATTATTATGTATCTCATTAGAATTTAGGTTTTTACAATCTTTATATAGGTTATCGAAATTTAATTTATTAATCAAATTATTATTAATGTAAATATTTTGTTTTATCTGTAATGTAAATATTATGTAAAGAACCGGTTCGTGGTCAGTAATGGAAGTTAATAAAATAAAAGTATATGTGGGATATTTCGTTTTTAGAATTACATGGTCAAGGCAGCTATTACCACTAGTGGGATGATAATATGCCGGTATTATTCCATAGAAAGCCAGAACTTCTAAGTAATTGGATGACAGCGAATTAAGCTCAGCAATGTTAATATTTAAATCTCCCATCAGGAAAGTATTATTAAAAGAAGATAGTTCAGTTAAAGTGTTTTGTAACAATAGTAGGAATTTATCCAGCGATAGGTAGCTAGAGGATCTATATATAGCAATTATAGCTGTCTCGTTATTGATTTTTATTAATAGGGAGTTCGCTTGAGATACATTAGGTTCCTCTACTTCAAATTTTAATTCTTTCTTTATCATAACGACAACACCTCCGTTTTGATTATTATTCATCATAGTTTTAAAGGAGATGTATCCTGGGATTACCGGAAGGCTTATGACACAAGAAAGCCAACATTCCGAAAGGATTAAAATATCACAGTCAAATTTCATCGTATGTAGTAACACGATTAAGCTGTTAAAGTTTTTGTTTAAGCTTCGTATGTTTAATTGTAATATTTTTAAGTATAAAGATGGATTCAATATAAAATTTATACATGATAACGTAGTACGTATAAATGTGTACAGATAATATTGAACCCTCAGTTACAGAATAAAAAATTATTTACGTAAACAGCGTTAAAAAAACTTTAACATTCAATCGTATAGAGCGCGCTAGCCCCGACTGCGATCTACCCCTGGGGCAGCTCGCGATTGTAGGTAATTATTTCACGCAGGTAGCAAGAGTGACAGAGGCCTGTCTCAGTAGCGAAGTAGCTAAGTGATCGGATGCAGTGCTGCGAAGACGAATTTTAAAATCTAACAGAGTAAACAGGAATATGTGTTTGTATGGCCTGCAAATAACTGTTCTATGTGATGTTTGTGCAAGTGCAATTTATGTATGTAAATAAATGCATAATACAGAAGAAAATTCTAACGTTTTTGAAAAAAAACTGCAAGTAATAATAATAATGTCCACGACTGGGTATAAATTGCTTATTGGGTTAATTATCATGTACAAAGAATTGATGAAGAATGAGTGATAAAGAAAATATATTTTGGAGAAGGCAGTCTCATCAAAGGACGCGATAGGTGGAAGTTAATTGACAAAATTGACGATGAAGATGGGATATACGAAAAGTACCCTTAACCAACGACTTTACATGTATAAGCAGGTATGTGGACGTGAAGGAGGAAAGAAAGGTGTGTAGGATCATGCCAAATGGAATTCTTTTGTCTTTTCTTTTTATAGAAGAGGGTTCAAACGAGCATGCAGCTCACCTGATTAGTAAGAGACTACCGCTGCCCATGAACAACTGCAACACCAGGGCAATAGCAGGTGCGTTGCCGGCCTTTTAAAAAGGAGTAGGCTCCGTCCTTGAAGGTCCCTAAAACGTATCGGTTCGGAAAAATCGCAGGTGGTAAACAATTCCACAGAGAAGTTGTTTAAGGAAGAAAACTAGTAAAACGCACAGTGGTAGACTCCCAGTATCGTATATCGTATCGTGAGGACGGTATCGTGAATTTTGACGCGATGTGCGTTCGTGAAATTTGGCGGCTGGAATTAATCTGAACAATTCCTCAGAGCACTCCCCGTGGTAGATTCGATAGAAAATGCAAAGGGATGCAACAACCCTACGAAGCGCCAGTAAATCGAGCCGATCAGAAAGAACTCGGTCGTCGACGATTCGAACCGCTCTGCGCTGGATGCGGTCACGTGGAAGGAGCTGGCACTGGGGTGTCCCGGCCCGGAGATGAGAACAGAATTCTATGTGAGGCCGAACTTGTGATTTGTAAAGTTGCAAGCGATGTGCCGGCATGAAATACTGTCTCGCTCTGCTGAGCATGCCAAGCTTTTTAAAGGCCAATTTGGCCTCCCCTTCCAAGTAACCACGAAACTGCACACTATTCGATATGTCGAGGAGCCTAGCTGAGGCAGCAAGGGGAGTGCCTTGAAACTGAAGAGATAGGACAAAGGGGTTCTTTTTAGCAGTAAGTCTTGTATATTCTGAGGATTAAACTGAACTAGATTTAGTCGCCCCCAATCCGAGACTTTGTTCAGCAAAGACTCGACTTCAGACACAAGTTTGTTCCGGTACTCGGCGACGTTTTCCCGAGAAATATTGGCACGGCCGGTGTATGGAGCATCACCAGTGCTGTCATCCGCATAGCAATGAATGTTACCAGTTTACAACATATCATTGATATGCAAAAGAAACAGCATTGGTGATAGCACACAGCCTTGTTGAACACCAGCGTTAGTACGCTTGTAATCAGAGCATGCACCGTCTACTACGACCTTGATGCTCCGATCAGGAAGGAAACTGGTGATCCAATTGCACAATTTCTCGGGAAGCCCATAGGAAGGGAGCTTTGTGCCAGACCCGGTCGAAGGCCTTCGCTATGTCCAAACTAACGGTCAATGCCTTGGACCCCCTTGCCCCCTTGGACTCTACTGCCTCCGCCCATCTATGAGTCAGGTATACCAGAAGATCACCAGCAGATCAACCTCAACAATCACCGTATTGGCAGTCACTAATCAGCTGGTGATGCTCCATGTACCTCATGAGCTGGCAGTTTATAATGGACTCCATTATTATGGAGAACAAGGTGATGGCGATAGGTCTGGAGTTGGCCGGGTATGAGCGTTCGCTTTTTTTAGGGATCAGGTGGACCAAAGCTGTCTTCCATGATTTCGGGACTACGCCTTGGGAGTAGGAGTACCGGAAATGACGCGTTAAAATCGGTGCCAACTCCGGAGCACAAGTGTTCAGCACAATGGGAGGTACTCCATCAGGCCCACTCGACTTGCTGACGTCCAGGTAGAGGAATGCTTGGCAAACCGAGCGCTGCGTAAACCACCCATCCGGCACGGAATACTCACACCGCGGGATGGTCGGCGATGTGTTCCCCCGTCCTCGCGAGTCGAGTTGGACGCACTTGTTGTTTCTGCCTACCCCTCAGAATGGCGGGGATGATTGTTTATGATAATGTATGTTTACATATGCATGGGTGTAATTATTGCCATTCTTTGGGGGATATATATTAGGTTAGTGGACTTGTGAAGGGCTGTAATGGTGATTATGGTGATGAAATGTGTCTTAAAGTTTAAGTTACAGCCTATATACGTCCCACTGCTGTGCACAGGCCTCCTCTCATTTCTGAGAGGGTTTCAGGGCCAGGAAATGTTCGCCGCGCTGCCCCAATGCGTGTTAGCGAACTTCACATGCCTTCAAAATACTTTTTTCTTATTTCTCACGAATCCTTCACCGCCGAGCACGTGGTAAATCAGCACTTATAATTGCAATTGACAATTTCAATGGTAACGGCGGGGAGCCGTATTAGATTTTGTATATTCAATTTAATAAAAGTTTATTATTAATACATTAATTAAAGTACTATTCGCTAAAACAACATGACCGTATGGAAGTTATGATATTTCTTAGTACTATAATAATTCTTGGAACATCTATATTAGGTCCTTTTAATTCTTGTAGGGCTGCCCATTTATTATTTAAGCATATTGTGCTAAATTGACTACCAATCGCGTAATGGCGGTATGAGAATATCCACTATTCTGTATCGTCCCGTAGGTGACCTAAAAGGTGAAACTAAAGTTGCAGCAGATATTCAGCTAGTGTTCAACAGAAAAAGTTCACCAGTGAACTTTTGATAGGCTTTAAGAAATTAATTAATGAAATTAGATTTGATGTTAACAGAAACAAAAAATACAGATTATAAATTGATTGTCCAGTCTCTCAATAACTGTACTTACTAACTAAATTTTGTAAAGTTTTAGTTATTATAAATTATATTCCACTAGCAATCTGCCCCGGCTTCGAACGGGGAATTTCTGGATCTAGACAACAAGACCACCAAAATCAGACGAGCCCTTTTGAGTTTTAGCGGGACTCACGGAAAGTAATAGATTTTTATATATAGAGATATGTGATTGTAACTTGTAGTTTACTAGATAAAGTAAAGGTTAATTAAGTGACCATGAGTTAGACATAACGTACCTACAAAGCGTTATAGTAGTATAGTGCATGCGAGGTCCAACCCGGCACCGAACAGGTGACTAACAAGCACCTAGTACTTGATAGTAAGTGGACGCAGTGACCAATATACAACCCTATATTTAATTAGTTTTGATTCCGAGACAATTTATCAATTGTCTAAGAATTAAAACGCAGATGCCTTGTTATCCTTGCAGACTAAGGCGAAATGTCTTGTTACTGATAACATTGTTAGTGATAAGATTCTCTGGTTCTGATAACTTTTTTGGTATTCTCTACGAGCGTGGTCCTTCCCCGGTTGAGCCGACCCATTAGTGCTATCGTAATTGGTGCAAAGTAGATAGATATATAACATTCAAACCGTTAATCCAATCCTGTATTATTCATTTATTGTGGTTTAACATTCATATAGCTTGTGCTAACTAATAAAACATTTTACAGTCGGCACGCAATTCTTAAGACGTAAAATATATACATATATAATATGTATATTATATGCAATAAAAATATAGTAAAATTGGCAGCCCTATGATGATTTGCTGGCATAAAATTAGTCACAGCGCAAAATAAGCAATGAAAGTTCTTAAGCCCTTGGAGCTGTTCACGAATGTTCGTCGTAAAATTTTCTCAATCTCTCTCTCTCACTAGGATTAAGCGTTTGAGTGAGAGAGACGGACTGCAGCAACATTGTTAGCAAATAGTCCATGTCAATACCAGAAATAAGAAATAGCACTATGGTGTATATTAACACGACTGAATTAGTTTTGGTTCTGCAAATATCTTTCAAAAATGTAAAACTAATCGCAATAAAAATAAGTAAATTTTTGTGTTAATCTGTGAAATTACTTACTGAATAGTGAACGCACTTCATTTGTGTTACTTTAGTAATACCTTTAAATTATAAATTGTTGTAAAGTTTCATCTGAAGCACCTTAGCTAAATTTGCGGAAAAGGAAGTTAGACTCGAATGTGTTTAAGCTTTCCAAGGCTATCCTTATTTGATAAAATGTATAAACAATACGACCATAGGAAAATTCTGAATGAGAAACAGAATTATTTTTATTCAATATAATATGTATATAATAAATACTACTTAATGTAAGTCCTTTTTATGTTGAATTTATCAAATGTTAGGCATTAAAAAAACTAAATAAATCATATTAGAATTATGTATGTAGTTATTACTAACATTCATACATTTTTTAATATTATAATAACCTTTTTTATACAAGTTTTATTTACTAAAGTTTTTGAACTTGGCCTTGGAAAAATCAAGTATATTTTCTGGAATTTTGTTATTAAAGCGTATACATTGCCCCAAGAATGAACAACTGACTGTAGAGTCTAGTAACTGGTTCTACTAGCTTGGTCCGTTCCTAGTATTTACGGAATACACTTTTTATAAACTATTAATATTTTTGTGTGTAAATGTAATGTATGTACATTTGTAAATTGATGTATTGGGAGGACACAGTTCTTATATTAATTTCCTTCAATTTTTTGGTCTTAAAGATTCTTTAGGTTTATCTCAAGGCACTAACTAGTTTTTACGGATTTAATCGCGTTTATTAACTTATTACACAAAATCCAACATAAAAGTACTGTACTTTAAATTATTTCATAATGAAATCTCTGTAATAATTCCAAATTTATAGACGTATTATGTATATAATGCTACTAATACTTCACTATTAAAATCTAATAAAATAACACTTTATTTCACCATTTAAATTACGTTCACATAATATAACTGTATTATGATCCATACTGACAGTTGCAGCCCATATTAAGTCCACTGTTGAACATAGGCCTGCCCAATAGATGCCTTATTAGGGAGTATACTTGCAATGGTTGCCACAATTGGTAGGTTGCAGATTTTTAATATCTCAGTTGTTAATCAAGAAGTCCCTTTTGCCACTTACGACGCCAATACACGGCAAGTAGGTATCTATACTTAATAATAAATTATGAGATATCTCTGCTTGAACTAAATAAGTATATAACATCTTTATTTCAGGTCACAGTGCTCTATCTTATTAGGTATATTATAAACTAATATAAAGTATAGTAGAAGTAGAAGACGTAAGACAATGAATTATTATCAAAATGTATTTAACATGTTCGTTAACATGTCGCACAATATATTATCTACTAGATATATTATGCAAAAACTTTCTACAACGCAATTTCGTGGAACTATATACGCATAACGGCATAATACTTGACGATTTTATCGTTCGAGTACCAACATAGCCAACCTACACAAACAAATAATATGTACAAATTACGACTGGCTCTATCTTGACAGGCAAGTACAGATAACTAAGAATGTGGGTAAGCAACTATAATCAAATCACAGAGTAATCACTAGCATAAAGGGAATACTAAAATAAGAACAGAATTCTTTTAATTGTACTTTTTATGCATATACAGAATAAGATAACTATATTATTCTCACCTTCTTTCTTCTTTTTTTTTTTTTTTATTTTTTTAAAAAACGTTACCCCCACACTAGGATTTTCTCCTGTATCGTGGAGGCAGTTTACAAACACAAATTGCACAAGGACAAACATCCAGACTCGGAACAATTATTTGTAGGCCATACAAATACTTGTTCCGTGCGGGATTCGAACCCGCGGCCCCCAGCGCAGCAACTCATTGCTAAGCCACTGCGCCACGGAGCCGTCTAGAAGTTTGTTGACGTTTTTCCATTCTATGGATACCCCTATTGATGTGCTATTATCTCAGGGGTGGACCACGAATTAATGGGGCCCTGGGCTAACAATATTTGGGGCCTACCGAATTAATGGACCACGAATTAGTGGGTCCCTGGGCAAACAATATTTGGGGGCCTACCGAATTAATGGACCATGAATTAGTGGGGCCCTGGGTTAACAATATTTGGGGGCCTATCAAATTAATGGACCACGAATTAGTGAGACCCTGGGCTAACAATATTTGGAGGCCTACCGAATAATGGGCCATGAATTAGTGGGGCCCTGGGCTAACAATATTTGAGGACCTACCGAATTAATCGACCACGAATTTGTGGGGCCCTCATCATCATCATCATTACAGCCCTTCACAAGTCCACTGCTGAACATAAGCCTCCCCCAAAGAATGCCACAAAGCACGGTCCTGAACCACCTGCATCCATCGACTTCCTGCATATCTTACCAGGTCGTCACTCCATCTAGTGGGGGGACGCCCTACACTTCGCCTGCCGGTACTAGGCTGCCACTCGAGAACCTTTCTTCCCCATCGGTTGTCGGTTCTTCGAGCTATATGGCCGGCCTATTGCCACTTCAGCTTACTAATCCGTTGGGCTATGTCGGTCACTCTGGTTCTACTGCGGATATCCTCATTTCTGAGTTTATCACGCAGAGAAACTCCGAGCATGGAGAGCCATAGCTCGCTGAGCGACCTTGAGCTTCCTCATCCGGCCAGCAGTGAAGGACCACGTCTCAGTTCCGTATGTCATCACTGGCAACACGTACTGGGTGTACAGTCTCGTTTTCAAGTTTTGAGGTATACCTGATGAGAAGATGTGCCGTAATTTCCCGAACGCTGCCCAACCGAGTTGAATCCGTCGATTGACCTCTCGGTCGAAGTTGGACTTACCTAGTCGGACTATTTGTCCCAGGTAAACATACTCGTCAACAACTTCGAGCTTAGTATTCCCAACAACTACCGGCATAGGTGTGACATGGACATTAAACATGATCTTTGTTTTGTCCATGTTCATCTTAAGACCTATCCGTTGGGAAACAATATTGAGGTCATTGAGCATAGTGCTTAGGTCCTCCAGCGATTCTGCCATAAGGACTATATCGTCGGCAAATCGAAGGTGAGTGATGTACTCGCCATTGATGTTGATACCGTATCCTTTCCAGTCCAGAAGCTTGAAAACGTCTTCCAATGCAGCGGTGAAGAGTTTCGGGGATATGACGTCACCCTGTCTTACACCTCTCTGCAATTGGATAGGTTTCGTACTCTGGTTCTGTACTCGGATAGCCATCGTAGCCCTACTGTACAAGCACTTCAACACTTCGATATACTGACAGTCGACTTGGCACCGCTGAAGGGACTGCAGCACCGCCCCAATTTCGACGGAATCAAAGGCTTTCTCATAGTCCACATACGCCAGATATAGTGGCAAATTGTACTCCTCCGACTTCTGTACAATTTGCCGAAGGGTATGTATGTGGTCTATGGTGCTAAAGCCCTTTCGGAAACCGGCTTGTTCGGGAGGCTGGAAGTCGTCAAGTATGCGCGCGAGACGATTCGTAATGACTCTCGAAAACAGCACGTAGACGCGGCTCATAAGGGAAATCGGTCTGTAGTTCTTCAAGAGAGCGTTGTCGCCTTTCTTGAAGAACAAGACCACCGCACTTTTGCTCCACGCCTCCGGTGTAATGCCACCATGGAGAACGGAATTAAAGAGCTTCTGAAGGACTTCAAGTACCGGTTTTCCACTTGCTTTCAGAAGCTCTGCTGTAATTCCATCCTCGCCTGGGGCCTTGTCGTTTTTAAGGTGCTGGAGAGCCATTCTAATCTCGCTCAGACTGACGTCCGGGATATCATCGGAATAATGTCGGATAAGACTCGCTCTTGGATCGTTACTCACACTTGCGTGCGGCTCCAACGATGACGTGTACAGCTGCCCATAGAACCTCTCAATCTCACTTCAAATCTCAGGTGCCCCGGAACAGTGGTAGAGCCACGCGGCAACTTTTGCTGTCGCACGGATGGGCCGGCTCGAACCGGGGTGGTACCATGACCTCACAGAAAACCAGCGTGAAGTAGAGGTTTACCTCTGCGTTTCGCTTGGTGAGTGCAGGTGGCCGGAGGCTCTTTTTACTGGAAATGAGGCATTCCATCTTAGTCCTCACGGGTGACAACGCATTTACATTTTGAATTGTAATAGAGGATAGATGTAGATGTCTATGGGCCGCAGCAACCACTTACCATCTGGTGGACTGTGTGTTCGTTTCTCACCCTTATCCTATAAAAAAAACGAAGCTGCCACATTCGGTCTTCAGTTTTGACAGTTGGCTCTTTCTGGCAGACAGATCTCTGGCAAAGACTTTGGAGCCTTGGTTCCGCTCGATCGCTTCTTCAATACGAGCTGTATTGAAGTTGCGTAAGTCCCGCCGCATGCATTTAGAGATCTGTCTATTCACCTGCCTGTATGCTGTCAAATCTGTTAAAGAATGTAGCGTCATCCGTCTAACAGTCATAAGATTAAGAGTGTGATCGGAGAGTTTATGTGTTCTTCTGTGGCGGGTCTCGCAGAACTTAGCTCCGACCGCATGGACAGTTTCCACGAGCTTGCCATTCAAATCGTCCACTTCATTGCAGTCTCGAGTTACAAAACCGTTTTCGTCGTTTGTAACTCGAGCTGAAAGGTTTCGGGACTTTGGAATAGAGCACGAGGGGGTCGGAGCGTTGACTTCATTAGACGAGACCTCTCCAACTTAACGTTTAGGTTCAGTGTGCCTCTAACCATTCGGTGATCGCTGCCGGATTTCACGCTCGCGATCACTGACACATCACTGAACAGTTGTCGTCTGGTCGTCATAATAAAGTCAATCTCAATTTTTGTCGAACCGTCGGGGCTCGACCAGGTCCACTTCCTGTGGGGCCGCTTGTGGAAGAAAGAGTTCATCATAAAGAGTCCCTCTTTCTCCATGAAGTCGGCCAGCTGCTGGATCCTTGGGTTCCGTTGCCCTATTCCAAATTTCCCCACTTTCAGCTCATCGTTCTCTCTTGTGCCTAGTTTTGCATTGAAGATCTCTCTTATCCCAAGGGTGGACCACGAATTAATGGGGCCCTGGGCTAACAATATTTGGGGGCCTACCGAATTAATGGACCACGAATTAGTGGGGCCCTGGGCTAACAATATTTGGGGGCCTACCGAATTAATGGACCATGAATTAGTGGGGCCCTGGGCTAACAATATTTGGAGGCCTGCCGAATTAATCAAACTAATGGCCATTTTGCCAAAAAACAATTTTCTATACTAATGTATACTCTTTTTAAAAATTTACTTTCTTGTCCTCACTTTCATTAAAACTTATGAAATTTTGATAATTATTTTTAAAGCTTTGATAGCCATTGTCTTCAATGACTGGGGACCCTTTATATCCATAGGGCCCTGGGCTGCAGCCCAAAAAGCTCATGTATAGCCCCCGTGAGGCGTAGGCATTTCACCATGTAAAAAAAAGACTCCCAATATTATTATAGTTAAAGTTCCCTCTCTTAGAAAGTGAGTTGGCAACCGCATTTTTTTATTACTTTGAGTTGCTGTCAGGAAGATACTGCTTCATATATCCTGTTTCATTTCCCGTTATTGCCTTTTACGATACTCATGGGATGGTATGGGGTCTTAGAGCTGCTAAGTAATAATATACATATCTTGTTGGGCAGAACGTATTAATTATTATTCCTGCCTCGAAATATTTTCACCCAAGCAGATATAGCTTTCTCGGTGGTTTTATTTTTCGCTAAGCAAGTGGTAAATCAGCATATAAAAGCGGGATTACAAACGGGATCCAACTGGCTTATGTGCCGTGTGACTATCAAGACTTAGTATTCATACCTGACTAACTAATAGTTTTAAAGTCTGCGACACGAATATTTGCAATGTAATATAATCTTCATCGCTTGATTTAGAAAACAATTTACTTGATCGCTCGAATGATAATAAGTCTAATTCTACTTTCTTTATATTTTTAGACGTATAATTAAGTAAAAATAATAAAGAAATTAACAAACAAAAACGAGTATATCGATGTCGATTGTTGCTAACTAGGGAACGAAATCACTATACATTAAAGACGTCATATCTTGTAAAATAACGTCACACATAATACTACTACAAATGGGATGTCTTTTTTTAGTAAATCAAAAGATACGAGTGTACTTACTTTCATATTTGACATAGTATAAAGAGAAAGTAGACGACCACTTGTCATTAAAAGCTCTACACTTAAATTACACGCAACTTCTTCCAATAGTGTTTCTCTTTTTGCCTCATTTGAAGATTAAATTAGACAAAGCGAGACAAGTATATATAATGAATTTATTTAGTATTGTAGGTTCTTTCTATGCATACAAATTATGTATGTTATTACTCTAATAATCAAATCGATATCTCCAATATACGTAATAGTAGTACTTACATATATTTTCAACGTGTAGATTATTTATTTTATTCAATCTATGAATAAAGATTGCGGTATGCAACATAATATTTATTATATATATATTTTTTTTTATAGGATAAGGGTGACAAACGGGCACACAGTCCACCTGATGGTAAGTGGTTGCTGCGGCCCATAGACATCGACATCTACCCTCTATTACAATTCAAAATTGCAGATGCGTTGTCACCCGTGAGGACTAAGTACTACCTGCCACCGAATATTATATATTATTATTGCTTGTACAATATAATATTCGAATATATAATATTGTTCGAACAATTTTTGAGGCATTACTCACATATTAAATATAATATCATAGAACGAAAAATAGAGATAGAATTTTAACAGTGGTAGAGCCAGGCGGCAGCTTTTGTTGTCGCATGGATGGGCCGGCTCGAACCGGGGTGGTACCACGACCTCACAGAATACCAGCGTGAAGTAGAGGTTTACCTCTGCGTTTCGCTTGGTGAGTGCAGGTGGCCGGAGGCCCTTTTTACTGGAAATGAGGCATTCCATCCTAGTCCTCACGGGTGAAAACGCATCTGCATTTTGATCTGTAACAGAGGATAGATGTAGATATCTATGGGCCGCAGCAACCACTTACCATCAGGTGGACTGTGTGCTCGTTTTTCACCCTTATCCTATATAAAAAAAAGAGAGAAAGCGAGAAAGAATGTCAAGTATAAATTATTTTGAGCAAAAAAGGAAAGGTTTAACGTCGAACGCTCACACATTCCATCGTGCACTAGCTAACTCCTACCACTAACTCCTTATATGTAGTTAATTCAATAGAATGTGTTGGCATTTACACCATTTGCTATCATTCATTGATAAGTAACTATAGGGCAACAAATCTAAGAAATACCCTTTGGCAGCTATGGACATTTGTCGTGATTAAGCTTTTAATTGTGTTAGAATTGTTTTTTTTTTCTAATTATAATTAGTGATTCATAAAAATAAAAACATGTTACAATGAAAAACAAATAACTTCATAATTTCTGAGATTTATATAATATGTTTGTACACAAGTCGACGTGAAAAATATGAAACGTCAAAAGGTATTTCTTAGATCTTTCGCACTATAAGGATAAAGCCATAAAATATAGCAGCTTCCGATTTGTTTATCATAACAAATATATTCATTCATTTTTAACTCAAGATATAAATATACAACAATGTGATGTTTACATGCTGATGCTAATAATAATGATAAATCTATCAATAAGGGAGTTATGTGGTAGACTAAAAAATTAATTAGAATTTAATGCATTAAATTCTAATTTACTTTGTTGTATGAGGTAAAGCCATACGAGCAATATCATACAGTTAGTGAGGTTTTCTTGTTTTAATTAAAATAACATGGTAGATAGATAGATGTCACAACACGTGCCATGTCCTTTCTCAAGATAAACATTGACCTTCAAAGAAATTGTTATAATTTCATGAGGAAAATTTTCGTACAATGATTTTTTATGACTTTCGATGTCATATAAGTCAACAAGAAAGTTATGATAGACTTTGATTGGCCTTTCACTATGAAGCCTATTCTCGTGCCACTGTTTACAACTGGTTTAATGAGTTTAAATGAGGTCGCACTAATCTCACCGATGATCTGCGTGAGGGACGGTTTTCTACGGCGACGACTGAAGATAACATCAGTGTTGTGCGGCGTATAATAGAGACCAAAAGAGTGACTTATCAGCAGATTCGGACAAGTTTAGGCATCGGTATGAGTTAAGTGCACATAATCCTCCATGAATACTTAGCGGTCAGGAAGCTTTGTGTACGGTGGATACCTCATAAATAGACAGAGGCCCAAAAACTCCGTCGTGTTGCTTGGTGTCGTGAAATGGTTCAAAGATTTAACGGAGGTGAATTAAATGCTGTATTCAATATACTTACGGATGACGAAAGCTGGATTTATTGTTATGATCCTGAAACTAAGAGACAGTCTGCTGTCTGGGTGTTTCCTTCCGAGGAGTTGCCAACTAAAGTGAAGAGAGGTCGAAGCGCGGAAAAAAAGATGATGACCTCGCTCTTCAGAAGGTCAGGTCATTACGTAACAATTGTTTTCGATCGACGCATGGATCGATGGATCGAAAAAGAGTTTCTGCAGAGTGTTACGCTAACAATTGTTTGCTACTTGTCTTGGAAAAAGTTCGGGAGAAACGACATCGCAGTAGGATCCTCCTTCACCACGACAACGCCTCATCGCACACCGCCAAGCACACAATCGACTACTTTGCACGTCAGACGTGGAATTACTAGGCCACCCGCCCTATAGCTCGGACTTTGCAACTTGCAATTTTTATTTATTTCCGAAAATAATAGAAAAACTTCGAGGAAAACGTTTTATGGACGCCGAGGAAGCAGTGGCTGCTTTTCAAAATGCCGTCGAAGAGACCCCTAAGGACGAGTGGGCAAAGTGATTTTCTCAGTGGTTCCATCGGATGCAACGATGTATTGATGTAACTGGACACTATTTTGAAAAGATATAATAAAGCTAATAACTTGCTAGTTTGTTCAATTTTTGATTTTCTACGAACTTTTAGTGTCACCCTGGTATATTACAAATATTCGAACAATTAACTCGACGACAGTTATTGCCGAGTTCTAATTTTCTAATTAAAGAAACGTAACTTGTGTCCGTTGTAAGGTAATCGTATCGTTACATTAGGAAGCCTACGAAATTTTAAGACATCAATAAACATTTTTGACCTAAACTAGTCTGAATGTCAACACATTGCTACCACAAAATTAATAATAGTACAAGAACTACCACTTTTTAACAATGGTAGAGCCACGCGGCAGCTTTTGCTGTCTCACGGATGGGCCGGCTCGAACCGGGGTGATACCACGACCTCACAGAAAACCAGCGTGAAGTAGAGGTCTACCTCTGCGTTTCGCTTGGTGAGTGCACGTGGCCGGAGGCCCTTTTTACTGGAAATGAGGCATTCCATCTTAGTCTCACGGGTGACAACGCATCTACATTTTGATTTGTAATACATGTAGATGTCTATGGGCCGCAGCGGCCACTTGCCATCGGGTAGTCCACCCGTGTGCTCGTTTGTCATCCTTATCCTAAAAAAAAAACCTAGAAACATTTTAATTCTGCAAACAGAATGGAAAAATGATACATTATATTTTTGAACCCAATACTTCCTTTTTAACTATATTTATCTTGATTATAAAAATTATAAAATAATTAATTTACATGACTACTTTTTATTTCATAGAAAGAAATAAATATTTATGATCAATTATGTTTAATTATATTAGGAAATATTATAACACAATAAATTTTTGAGCATTTACTGTGATTTGAAACACCTGATGTAATACATTTATTTTTATTTTTAAAACAAAATCTTTCACTGCGTTGTAATACACCTACATACTTGAGAAGTACATACTTGAGAAATTCCTCCATTATGCGAGATACAATCTGGACAATGTCAAAGTTAATAACGAGCGAAAGAACAAATGAAAGAAGATTGATGTGACATATTATAAGGACTTCTTTATATATTTTTCTGTACGGAATATGGAGATACTCTTTGAGTGTACATAATAAAATGAAAGTTGTTAGAAATAATGATGAAGATAAAACTACTTTGAAAATATTTATTCAATCGATATTTGACATTGCATTGATTTTATTTTGAGTAATAATATGTGCATGTAAATACTCTAATGGTGTATAAATGGAATTTCAACATGGCACTTTAAATAAGACCCAGTGTTTCTTGCCATTTCTTCATCAATGGTTTTGCAAACCGGGGTAAGTTTCGAAAGCTTTAGACTAAGCCTAAAGTGAATGAAAATTTTTCAACTCTTATTTCCGTAATTATTCGAATATGTAAACTACCTATCAAAACATAAATCATCCATAGTAACCCCTGTGTTTATAGATGTAAAAATTTATTAATTATTATATAATGGATTGCCTGAAGATAACACCTGGTTCTATTAATACCTGAGTTTTTCACCACTGCCACCCATAGACAAGACCTCCCGCAGTGCAATTTTATTTATTTTAAATGAACACAATACTCAGTCCACAAAGGTCTAGAAACACAAAGCACTTCTAACACATAGGGGATACGGGTAATCTGCTCTGCGGTTGTAAAAACCAGAAAACAGAAATTATAATTTAGAGCAATGTTGCTAGTCGATGTTCTATTGGCAGATACATGGTTTTAACGTTTTACGACGCGACCAACCGTAATTGAAAATGATCTACGATGTTTTTATTATGCCTCACTCTGCACGAAGGCTTGCTGCGCGGAAATTATCTTTATTGTCTAGCAGAAGAGACCATTACAGCTTGAAATGAGACATTTTAAAGACTGCGGAGGTGTACAACTGATAACAGTGCTACGTGTTGAAAATTGTGTTTTAATATTTCTAGTTGAAGGTAAATAAAATATAAATTTTACAATTTCAATAAACAAATGAACAAATAATTAAAACAATTGATTATTTCATTTAGCGTAGATACTTAGTAAGAACTAGTCAACACAATTCAGCAGGTAATAATTTTTGTCATACTTGTCTCGTTTTCAGTTTGGTAAGTATTTTTTTTATATGATAAGGGTGAAAAACGAGCACACAGTCCACCTGATGGTAAGTGGTTGCTGCGGCCCATAGACATCTACATATATCCTCTGTTACAGATCAAAATGCAGATGCGTTTTCACCCGTGAGGACTAGGATGGAATGCCTCATTTCCAGTAAAAAGGGCCTCCAGTCACCTGCACTCACCAAGCGAAACGCAGAGGTTAACCTCTACTTCACGCTGGTATTCTGTGAGGTCGTGGTACCACCCCGATTCGAGCCGGCCCATCCATGCCACAGTAAAAGCTGCCGCCTGGCTCTACCACTGTTAATCTATCAAATATCTATTACTTCACAATTTGTCAAAGATCAATGAACATCTTTTCGTCTGCTGAATTTTTTAATAGCTTTACATATTTTTTTCTTAAATATACATTTCTTTATCTGCACGTAATTAATCTTCCGTTGTAAACGGGCCTCTCACGTTGGGAGTGAGGCTTTGCTATAATCGCCGCGTTTGGCAGTCAAATTAGCGACCGCTGTATCCGACGTCAGTCTGTTTAATTTATTTGGCCCATCTGATTATACCGAAAGGAGGCCTTACTTGTAAGCTTTGATTATATACATGTCATTCATGACATGTATATAATCAAAGCTTGTAAGTTTACGACTTCTCATGTGCTACCACAAGGCACGACTACAAAACTTTTTTTTCTTAAATATCTAAATACAACTGTTGGATATAATTCTGCCAGATATAATTGATCACTTATATAGAAATTCGAGTTACGAATTTTCTGTTCACATTAAATAAAATGATTTTGTTTTTTTTTATTTTAGGACTAGGAAATTAAATTTTTGTTTGTCAAATCGTTTCAAAATGAGGTTCCTCTATTCGGTAAAGAATCGGCAGAAGCAGAACTCAGAAGAAACGCAGGTATCCTCTTCTTTGTATTTTTCTGCTGACTTCCAAAAAGGAGACGGTACTCAATTCGAATGTATGTTTTTTTAATGTGTGTTACCTCATAACTTTTTACTGGGTGAACGGATTTGGATGATTCTTTTTTTAATTGAAAGCTGGTACTTCTCCTGTGGTCCCATACAATATTATAATAAAATCTGATTAAGGTCTGGTCAATAATTTTTGAGTTATTCTTAATAATTTCTATTGAAGTCGGCTGTACAAAATTTTTAATTTTTAATTATTAAAGGCCAAAGATATAATATTTCTAATCAAAATTGAAAAGGTGTCAATAATCAAAGCAAGTTCTAAAAAAAATTATACATCCAACAAAAAAAAACAAAAAAAAAAAACAACAAAAAAACATGGAGAATTAAAAATAAATGTATTGCAAGCCCGAGCAGACCAGTTACCACAAGCAATGTATCAGTAAATGATTTTAATTTTAAAATAACCTGACCTGTTTGGTATAGTTGTCGTAAATGGGATTGGTTATCTTGAGGTACCGGGTTCGAATACCCGGTCGGGCCAAAATCAGTTAGTGGACTTTTCTGACAAGCAATTCTACGAGTGTGTGACGTTGGCGGTGTTACATCCCCGGGCCTCGGAAAGCACGTAAAGCTCTCTGCTCTCTCTCTGTCCTGCACCCGATTTCTCCCCGGTTGTGTCGGATTACCGTGCTATCGGAATATGATATTGAGGGAATATAGAGTGTACCTGTGCTTGCCCACATACAGCTACTCTCCGTTGAAATTGACCGCTTTGATCAAAATTCGGTCTGGAAAACATTCATCATTCATCATTGCAGCCTTTCATAAGTCCACTGCTGAACATAGGCCTTCCCCAAGAAATGCCACAAAGCACGGTCCCAAGTCACCTGCATCCATCGATTTCCTGCATGTCTTACCAGGTCGGCACTCCAACTAGTGGGGGGTCGCCCTACACTTCGCCTACCGGTACGAGGCTGCCACTCGAGAACCTTTCTTCCCCATCGGTTGTCGGTTCTTCGAGCTATATGGGCGGCCCACTGCCACTTCAGCTTACTAATCCGTTGGTCTATGTCGGGTACTCTGGTTCTAATGCGGATATCCTCATTTCTAAGTTTATCACGCAGAGAAACTGGAAATCATTATATAATATAAAATAGTAACCATTTTTATCATGTTTCTAGTCCTGAGCTATATTTAAAGTTTGAAATCTGAAACTCATCGGGATTTTAGTATAAACTCGTTTGTTATATTTGTACTCAACAGACAATTTACAAACAGAGAGATAAAAAAGTGACTTTATATTACATTGTCATCCAGCTCTGCGCTATATTTAAAGTTTAAAGTCTCCAGCTCAGCGTGAAGTTAGTTTAAAATCATTTACAAAGTTTGTATCGAACAGATCAATCTGTTTGTATCGACAGAACGCGTTTTTTGTGATGAAAGCGAAAGTTAATAAAAACGTGGTATAATTCGACTTTACGTTTCATTTCAACAACAGGCCAAAATGCAATCACATCATTATACGGACACACTAAGGAACTCATATCTGGAACTTCGAGAAAACAGCCCTATATAAAACGAACTCATAACATAATTGCAAAAATTTTATTGCACTTCGGGGAATCTACGAGTAAAATACAATTTGCCTACACGGCGCTCATTACAGGGTTCGCTTCTTTTATAACGGCGGCCATTAAGAAGATTCCGCTTAACATTTTTACAATCCATAATTGCATATTATAAAACGTCCGAAGTTATAGTCGCGAGGCCTTAGGGTGGAGGAATAAAATATTATAAACGGAAAAGTGATAAAGTCTCTGTTTATTGCTACAACATTAAAATAGTTCTTTAACGCGGCACGATACGTTCTATTATAAGTGAATTCCATTTTTAAACAATGAAAAGCTAGTTCACATAGATAAAATATAATATATGTTTTTTTTTAATTAAAAATGGCCAACTATGCGTTGAGGTTAAGGTTAACTTAAGGTGCGGTTTCACATTGCTAACATACATATTATGACAATAATTATTAAGAGTGGAATTAATTCGGATATTTAATATTTATTTCTCCACTAAATATTTTAATAGTATTTTATTAAAAAGTAAATTAATGTAGTAAAACAAAAATTTATATATGTTTTATATCAAAAGTAAACAGTAGCATTTTCAGATTTTTCCTTTTTAAGATATTTTTCAGACATACCTAAAGGAAAAACCTTAAAAAATTAATACCAAAAAATAAAAATAGAAACAGACTGTTGAGTAGGATGCCAATCGATGGTTAAATTAACCCCAAAATATTAGAACGAATTATCGGTATTTTTCATAAAAACCTCTGGCTGAATATTTTATTATTAACTAGCGGCACGTCCTGGCTTCGCCTAGGTGGAATCTATTTATGTGGGGTCATTTAGATTTTTTAAATTAATCATTAATGGCCATTTATTTTATCAATTTTACATTTCACAAAAAAATCTTCAAGATTTTCTGATAAAATAAAAAAGCTAAGATCACTCCTGGCACTGATCTGTATCTGTCCATGAAGTCTCATCACAACTGGTTCAGCCATTTCGAAGATTATCCCGTACAAACAAAAAGACATAAAACTTACTAATGTTTATTCATGTCATGTTATGCCATTAATTAGCATGCAAACAACCTCCTGATCTCAATAAATGAGAATCATATCGATATTACAGATAGACACTTCAATTTTATTCATATGTATAGATGTATAGATGATGGAATAAGTTTCTTAGTGGTGTCTGACTTTTGTCGACGTTTGAGATTCGATATCACTATTTCTTATATAAATATATAATACACTAGCTGTTACCCGCGACTTCGCTCGCGTGTAATTTAGGGTTTTAATTTTGTTGCGCGGAACCCTAATTATTTTTCTAAAATATAACTAGCCTAAGTTACTCCTTATAACTTCAGCTATCTACCAGTGAAAGTCCCGTCAAAATCAGTCCAGCCGTTTCGGAGATTAGAGATTAGATCAGAACAAACAGACAGACAGACAAAAATTTAAAAAAAAATTGACATTACAAACAGATAATTTAATTTTATTTATTTGTATAGATTATAAAAATATTATAAAACCTGTTTAAATAATTATTATTAATTAAAAAAAAATAAAATTAACTATGTGGTAAGCTTCTTTTTCTGCTTTAGCTCATGCTCCCATCTGGTAGGTACCACCCTGTTACCTATTTCTGCCGCCAAATAACAGTGCATGCGCTGCTGTGTTCCAGTCTGAACAGTATGGAGGTCCAGTTTAACTACAGATTGTGAGGCATTCCATCTTAGCCCTTAGACTTGACAACGCACCATGTATGGACTGCGGTAGTCACTTACCGTCAGGTGTACTGTATATTTGCTTGTCACCTCAGTTTAATAAAAACATACTAGTTGAAATTCCGTTTCTGTTTATGATATACATTGTACAACAACATAGTATATTTGATGAACACATATATATTAACGCAGAACATGTCTAAAATTGAGGTGTTTAAAGTTTGTAAAAAATTCAATATAAACACATGTGCAATAATTAAAATATCATAAGGTTAAATATAATAAATAACTCACCTATTTGTCCGTAGTAATAACAGATCAACAGTCCGGCACAATTCGCAACAAGCAGCAACGCACAGCACGCGTCCACACAAAACACCACACTTGTAAAATAAAGTATCATTCGTAAAACAACTTCATCGACGACGATAGTACACCACTTATATTATTAATTTCGCTCAGCATTTTCCTACAAAAAAGAAAACAACACTAAATAAAATAATATCGATATCACGCACGAGCACAACACTATTCGTGGACGCTTCGCTTCGAACGGAATGGGAATTACGAGAGTCACTAATTATTTGTTATTTATATTTCGAATTTCTCCACCTTCGTCCGGTCACTGTAAAGTGGAAATCACTACTGGTTAGTAAGTGTACTGTGCAGTTTAATCTGATTTCGCTGACATTTCTTCAACATACTTGCGTGTAATGGTTTGTAGTTGTATGATTGATTTTAATGCAACAGTGTTTTGTTTAGTCATTACTTTGTGAGACGAAAATAAATTTGCAATATGCTTTGTTCCAAACAGTTACAAGTCTTATTGCGCATTACGCAAGAAATAATGTTAAGTTATTGCATAATAGACATTACAGTATTTTATGATTCTATAAGAATATAGATTATGATTTAATTAAAATAAAAAAAATCAAGAGAGTAAATCTACCGGTCTCTTTCTATCAAAACTAGTTATACATAAAACCCTTAATTATTAAGTTATTTGTTTCTTACTTATTTATTTATTTATTTATTTATTCTTTTTTGCACCAAATATTTGTACAAAAGGCGAGCTTAATGCTATATGGCAGTTAAGTTGTCATGATATTATTCAGTTCAAAAATATGTACATGCAACACATACATAAAATATACACACATATATATATATATATATATATATATATATATATATATATATATACTTACTTCTTGATTATATGTAGGTCTAGGAATACGTGTAGATAATTTCCCTATACCTGGCTACTGGCTAGAATTACAGTTTGCGAAATAGTGATGTTGCTATAATGGACCCATAATACTACAATGATTTAATTGTTTTAATTCATAAAATATTTTTGTACTAAAGTAATAAACAAATATTAACAAAAGACGGTTTTAGAAAGTGATTTTCAATACAAATAAATAAAAAAAAAAACAATTGTAAATTTTATAATCGCAAATAAATTTTCGTCTCTCGTGTATTTTAATATCCAAATATTATATTAATCCAAGGGTCTTTGACTACTATGGAATGTGATAGTGAATGTTGCTTTTAAAAATAAATTCACCATGTGAGTATTTTTAAATTTGTTAAGTTGAAAAAATATTCTGTGATAATGTATCGAAAACGATTAACATGTATTGTCATTAGATGACTTTTGTTTTCATCACGTAAATACATTTCACTGTCGTATAAAAGTATTAACCTAAAATGTCTTAGAAACTCTCAATTAAATGCCTTCAACATAAGCATCGCATTTGAATGTTGGTAATGTGTTTATATTTAATCTGTAGTAACGTTCAGTCAGCAAACGGTTAAATTCGATAAAATGACGTACATAATGCTTTTTAAATTACAGAATTACGATTATTTTTGAATAAAAAAATACTAGTGATGCTACATTACTAATACTAGTAATGCTACATTACTAATATTTTCATTGACCACTCCAGGTTAACCTTAAAAAGTTGGTGTTATTAGTGGTTCATAATAGTACTCGAATTAGTGCATGTAGCGTTTAATAATGATTTTATTTTGATGCTATGCACTCATTTGCCATCACAGAAGTTGATCGAGATGTTTTATACTAAACTGCTTGAGCATTTTCAATTTTTTTTTAACAATGTTAAGAGAGTGTTCCTCTGTACAGTTTCGGTGGTAGCGTGTTTTAGAACAACTAATATTACTGTATTAACGTCCGTACGGGCGTGTTGAGTTCCGTAGCTCGAGGCCATCAAAGATGTTCAAATTGTGCTTCCTGGCATACTCGTTGACAATCAGCTTTCCTGCAGACAACCAATGATAGTTTTGAACACATCGCTAGCACACATTTGAAGGAAAAAACTGCTTTGCTTAGAACATACTAGTGATTACGTACATAAATTAAATAGAACTTCATTGAGTGATTATAAAAATACATTGCAGATTTTTCCTTCAATTCGACACAATATAAATAAATGAAAATCTTTTGCTGGTGTGTTACAATTAATACGATTACATTCTCATTTAAAAATAAAACTGTAACAATAAATTGTAACAGTAAATTGTGTAATATGAAAAGAAGGGATCACAGTTTAACTTAAATTTAGGACTTTATTTTGAAGCATGTTATGGCGCACATTTTTTTTAATATTGTGTCACAATACTCGTATCATATATTACAGTAAAATCTATGCTCTTAGTGTAAAATATTATCTACCATTTTTTACTTATATAATATAGTTAGCATTAGATATGTATTATGTAAATGAAGTCGGAACATCTTTCACAATGTTAACGTAAACATCGAAATCCATTTTTATCTACTGTACCAGATTCGTCATTTAAAGCTATTTAACTCGTAAATAAAACCCTCCCGTGTACCTATATTATTTTGCAATAAACATTTATAAATTCTAAGTTTGATACAATTCAAATCTATCGACTACAGTAGAATAGCTCTGAAAATTATGAAGACAATTATTATTTATTCTTCATTGCATTCCTTAAAACAAAAGAATACAAAGAGCGGACTTAATGCCTTGAGGCATTCTCTACCAGTCAATCCATGGAGTGGTGAGAATTTGACGTAGGTGCGGCAATATAGAATAAAATAACACTACACAAAATTATAATTAAGTACATAATGCATACATTTTACTAATAAATAAACAATACATATATGACGGATACATACACACACACACACACACACACATATATATATATATATATATATATATATATATATATATATATATATATATATATTTACAATTGAAAACCTTGAAAACTCTCCCGGATATATTATGTATCTATGACTGTTTTATCTTTGTATTCCGCTGTGTCCGACTACTATAACTCAATGATAATTTATTAACAGTTATTACCGATACTCAAATGGATGAAATATTATGTACACTTAGGAAAAGATCTACTTCCAAAATAACACAATTACAATATATTAGTTAAGCAGTCTATTAAATAATAATACTATAATAATATAGCTTGGGTTCTAACTATAACTAACTATACTCACTAATTACTAACAACGACTCAGTTTTAAGTGTAAATCAAGTAAGGACAGTAAACACTTAAAACTCGTTTGAACGCTTGCTATACACAATAATTATCTTATCACCGTAAGGCCGTACTCTAATAATGAGGGCATCCACAACTTTTTCTGCCACCAGGGCGGCGCCACTTTACATTGAGGTAAAATATTTGACAGATTTCATAGCGGGGATGATAATTTCTTAGGAAAATGTAATCTTTAAGGTTTCTTTCTGTATTATTAGTTATATTTTATATTAATTACATTAGAAATGAATAAACCAAACTATAAAATATAACTAAAAGCCGATTTTTTATTAAAAGAGTTATAAAGTGCAAAACATTAAAAAGCAAACCACTGACGCATTGTGTTGTGTATTAATATAATATTCTAGATAATGATAAACTATTTTCATAAAACTAATTTCTCAATTAACTGACATTGTGTAACAAAAACCTTTACCTCAGTCGCAACTAGCGACAGCTGGTGAGTGGAAAATTATTAGCCCTCTTTAGAGTACGGCCTTACGGTGATAAGATATCCAGGGCAAGATTTTTAAACCTCGAATAACGTTCTAAAAATCTGTTTCTGATGACATATATTCATTTTTTTTCAGCCATAATTTTGGATATAGGTCGAGGAGCAAGGAGTTTTTATTACCATCGCAATTTTTTTTTTTACCAAAATTCCTTTTTGTCACCCAAAGATAACCACTTAATTCAAATTGTGGGCCTCACATCTGTATTTAGGTAGCCGAATTATATAACTACAACTACAAATTTCAGTCATCTCCGTAAGACAGTTTCACAATCAGAGAAAAACTCTTTGGCACAGAGAAAGACAGACAGACAGAGAACATTCCAATGGTTTACCATTTTGCTGAATTAGATACAGTGCATTAAAAACCCCATTTCGTTGAAAGAATTGTATGTTGTAATTAGTTTGAATCAAAACTAGATAAGAATAGCTAAATAAAGCTCATTTGGATGGATTAAGAAACGAGGAGCGAAAATACTGTGAAATAATTTAAGCCATCTCTACCACAAATAATAAATATAGCCTGCCACTAAAAGCACCATTAGACATTGAGTTATATGTAGGTACTACGTACTAGAGAAGCCATTCCGAACATTGACTATGTTCAACTGAACTGTAGTGCAATCCGTACAAAATAAATATTGCGTAAATTGAAGATTTGTGAATTCCATAAATTAATTATTATTACATTTTATTTAAAAATATAATATGTTTGTTTAGATTAAATTAAGATATTTTATATTAAATTCTTATATTTATTTTATAGTAATATCTTATTTTATATCAAATTAAAGTCATGCGCGACTACTACACCTGCGCATGCGCGAAGACGTAGAGTAGGACACAATTTTTGTTTGGAATGGTTTCTCTAGTACGTAGTACGTAGTACATATAACTCAATGCCATTAGAAGGTAACTTTATGGGCGGCTACGGTAAGTAACCAGTAACGATGTGGATAATGTAATGCATTTACGGTGCCGATTAATGTATGCATCGTTTTACGTTGTTAATATATGATTGAAAGCAACTTTTTAAAATAGCTGCAGTAACGCCCTTGTGTACAGTTTATCACAATATAAATATGAATAATTAACAAAATTGTCGTATAGTGGAGGTGTAAAGGAATCCAATCGGCCCATTCGGTCCCTTTGTCGAGTGTGATTACCACAAAAAGAAACAAAATGGCATTTTAAGGCGTCTGTTGAAGGTATACTATATGTAGTATAATTTTGACCGCTAATTCGTCTGAAATAAGTAGCTAATTAAGACAAATCCCACCTACATTAGATTAGACTCAGGCCCAAACCAGACTATTGCAGAACATGTATAAAAAGAATTGATTTGATAAAGAAATTGCATACTAAAATTTTAAACAAATTGTATTCAAACCATTTCTTATTCCTTTAGCCTATTTGAAAAATTAAAATAAAGAATTATCAGGAATTTTCAAAGCGACTAGTTAAGTTTTTGTTTTCATATACAACATTAAATATAATAAACACAAATGTTTTAACAGCAAAGGATTTCCATTTTAAGATATAAAATTTCGCATGCACAGCAGCTTGGAAAACCGAGTTTGCTCTCAACTGTATAATTAACGTATTACGAGTAAAATTTTGCAAAATTAGCTCGTTTTCAATCAAATATACTACGTTATCAGACACATTGTATCGAGTCAACTAGAATACTAATCAATGAAACAAACTCAGTTTTTTATTATATTTTCAGACACGAACTAAAGTTTTATACGTTTTAATTGAAAGAGTACGCGAGTCAGTATTTACTGAAATAACAAGACAAAATATATTATTTATAATAAAAATAAATACGCATTTGTCCGATAAGTTGTTTCTCTGAAATATAATTCCAAAATTGACAAAACATGAGTGAATAGGCTTTGACTACGACGGTGCGATTTAACCGTCTCAAGCTTCATCACCACTTACCTTATTAGTTAAGCACTGGCTGGTAATATGTAAAAAAGAAAATATTCAAAATAAACTTCATTTTTAAAAAAAGTGCCTAGCGGCAGTGCACCTTCTGCTGGCTGGTTTTATTATCACAGACGGACACATTGTATGTCCATATAAAATATTTCTGTTCTTTATTTGAAGTGAAGAATTTACGTGGTAGAACCTTGCTATAGTTGTATTAAGATAACTGATAAGGAATATTCTTTTTTTAATTTTTATAAAACGCAGTGTAATATCATTTCATATACCAAAAATTAAAAAAATGCAACAAAAAAATAAGCTTAAAAATTTTACATTTTAGAGTCACTGCAGATGTGTAATACAGTTGCAGCATTAATGGGTTGGTTAGAGTGTAGTTCGCGTTCTCATCGAATATCAACGTAAAACAGCAACTTAACGCGGCTGCGTTTCATATAGTGAGTGTAGAGAACCGAAAAGCCTTTTTAACTGGAAACAAGTCATTTCATCTTAGTCCTCAGGGGTGACAACGCAACTACATTTTGGTTCCTAATCGAGGATAGAATGGGCGCTTATTGGTCACAGCATCCACATACCATCAGATGGAGTGTAAGCTAATTGGTCACTATTTGTATGAAAAAACACTTCATTACCGGACAAATGGTATATTTCCTAAACGTTACGAAATCCACTGTTAAATTAGTTCGATCTTTAAATGTAGAATATATAATTTAAAATACCTATTATAAATTCAAATAAGTACATGATAACAGTAAAGATTTTATTATATTTTTACTGTTATTGAATACAATTCGCAATTGCAGAAATGTAAATGAAAAATAATTTAGCATCGCTTATACTCGTAAATCGTTTTACATTTAAGCAATAACAATTAATAAATAAGAATTATAACAAAAATATGTAAATAACTCGTGTCCCAAGTGGCTAAACAATGAAAATCGAAAAAACTTACTAAACTTCTGACTTTCGATACTAATGGTATGCAAATATTAAATAATATGTGAAAAAGATTACTCTTAACTTTACAGCGCTCATGGTCACCCGCCGTGACCAGGGTTATTGTCATCCAGATTTTAATAGAGAAGATGGTGCTACCATCTGTTTCGGACTCTATTATTAATAAAACAAAATCATACCACTATGATATCAAATAATATTTAAATATTTTGTACGTTATAGAGCCATGCTGCAGATATATAAGTAGTATAGTTGTAGCACGATGGGTCGGCTCGACCGGGGAAGCACCACGCTCTCACAGAATACCAGCGTAAAATAGCAGATTAAAACTGATGTGTTTCGTTTGGTGAGTGTAGAGAACCGGAGACCCTTTTTACTGGAAACGAGGCATTCCATCTTAGCCCTCACAGGTGACAACGCATCTGCATTTTGATTCTTAAATGAGGATAAATGTAGATGTCTATGGGCCACAGCAACCACTTACCATCAGGTGGACTGTGTGCTCGTTTGTCAGCCTTATCTTATAAAGAAAAAAATACTGTTAGCTCCTTTTGTGTAGATCTGATCAAAATTGAATAGCCATAAGCTGCAGGTAGCCTGGATTAAATATGATATCGAAAAGTCAAACACCTCAGTCACCCCGTGACCATGAGTGCTGTAAAACACCCGTAACGCCGGGAATAAAAAATAAAAACATTAAACGCGATAAAATCCGTAAAATTAGTTTTATCAAATATTCTTGCAAAAATGCAAAATGAAATCAAATAGAGTAATATTTTAAAATGTTATTATCTACATATGTTACGAGTAATGCCCGAAGACCTGGAGAACCTAGGTTTGCCCGGTATATTATTTTAAATAATTTTAAATTTATATCTAAATATTTTATAAAAATTAAACAATGACACGTTCAATTTAATATTTTCACACGCAGTCAACTACAAAATAGTACCTTGCTATTTATTTTACAAAAATAACTATTTTATAAATTACTACAGTTACGCGTATACTTCACACTAAACAAAACTTACTATAATACATGTAGTACTCATGATTACGGCGGATTTAAGACGTTCTGATATCATAGTTATCCCGTCCATCTACAGCTTATAATTTTTTTTAAACAGCTGCTTATAATCATTAAAGCAATCGAAATTTGGGACGTCATAATAAATTACAAGTAACGCGTTAAAATGTATAAAATTACCTTATTAATTTTAAAGTTACACAATTATTTTGCTGATACAATAAATATGCAGTTTAGTGTTGTTTTTTGCCACTTGAGACGTGAAATAAATATAAATTAACTAACAAAATATGCACATATTAAACATTATTAACAATCGCAGAGGCAGTCTGCACGGCAAAAATAATTTGAAATTTATATAATAATCATGGAACACCACTAACCTTCGTCTATTTTCCGTGACGCCTCGTCGAGGTCGCTACCGGCGTAGTTGAGGATGACCAGTACCAGGGGCATCATCTCCCAGGAATAGTGAAATTTTTCTAGTAGTCTATGACAATTCTCCACTAGCGTTTCAAGGGACACCGCTGTAACAAAAATACAAACGTTACCTCCGTCATTCTTGAAATTTATAATAAATTGTAAGCAAATTTGTAAATAACTAGCTGGTACCCGGCGCCTTGTTACCGCTGAAGAAATAATTGTGGAAATATCGTTTCAAATTTGGAGGAGTTTTATTATTTAATTAGGAATGATAATACATTAATCGAAATTGAATGATAAGATATAATTTTCAAGTTAATCTGTGGGTACGACACGCACACCACCTACAGGAAGTTAATTGTCCTATGCCTGTAACCTTCGCGGAAGTGCAAGCAACAAATTGACAAAGTTTTACCGCAATCTGATGAACGGTACGGCTGCGCATAAAATACGAACAAACAAAAATTTATTATTATATATTAAGATATTGCAGGTTTTCTTTTTTATAGAATAAGGGTGACAAACGAGCACACAGTCCACCTGATGGTAAGTGGTTGCTGTGGCCCATAGACATCTACATCTATCTTCGATTAAGAATCAAAATGACCTCGTTTCCAGTAAAAAGGGTCTCCGGTTCTCTACACTCACCATACGAAACACAGCAGCGTTAAGCTGCTATTTTACGCTGGTATTCTGTGAGAGCGTGGTCCTTCCCCGGTCGAGCCGACCCATTCGTGCTACAACCATAATATAGCTGCAGCATGGCTCTACCACGTAAGACGTAAGGTGATATTTAAGAGACTATTCCTACCTATTTCTTCCGACTGGCAACAGTGAGCTTTGGACCGTTAGAAACAGTATCCTTACACGACATAAGACATTTCATCTCAAAGAGTATATGATGTTCTTTTACGCGGGTTTTTATGGAACTTTCGTCCAAAGATGCGTAAAAAACCCCCATGTAAAAATAGTCAAAAAATTAAACGTGATAAAATCCGCGTAACATTAGTTTTATTCCATGTGTAAGTATACATCATTGTAGAACTGCATTTACGAAATTTTGAAGTCTACTCGAACGTAAAAAGATATCTATAACTATTTTATGTTGCCAATCAATTTTAAATAGTACATATTGCAATAGGTAAACATTATACCTTAAATTGATAGAAGACCATGAAATTCATCATTATTTTGTTAAAAATAAATTAACTTTAAATATGAATGAATGTAAAATGTAAATAATAATAATAATAATACATTTTGATTACTAGACAATTTACCTTTCTTATGGATACATCGGAAGACACGCCAGATATAAAAATTAGTAGGTGGTTCTAGAGATATATATTCACATGCTCCTGTAACATATTATATCTATAACAAATACATAGTTTAATAGTTTGTTTGAAATCGGTTGCAGGTGTTCATGAACTGCTCACCTACTGACATGTTATGTCATTTTATATGTGGTAGAGCCATGCTGCTGCTATATTACTGGTATAGTTGTAGCATGAATAGGTCGGCTCGGCCGGGGAAGGACCACACTCTCACAGAATACCAGCGTAAAATAGCAGCACAACGCTGCCGTGTTTCGTATGGTGAGTGTAAAGAACCGGAGACCCTTTTTTACTGGAACGAGGCATTCCATCTTAGTTCTCACGGCTGACAACGCATCTGCATTTTGAATTGTAATAGAGGATAGATGTAGATGTCTATGGGCCACAGCAACCACTTACCATCACGTGGACTGTGTGCTTGTTCGTCACCCTAATTCTATAAACAAAATGTGAATTTTGTCTTATAATATAAAAAAAATTAAATAGTCCTCTATTAGCTTGTAGCTAAGAAAAATGTTGCCTTAACAGTCGCAGCACCAGTAATTTCGCCATTAGAATTTACTTTTAAACACTGGTATATTAAGGTGTAGAAAGATTAAATGATTTATATTTTTAAAAGTGCGTTTGCGTTACTTGCCTCGACACAAAATAATCAAAAAGATATTAGGCCTTCTCAATCATTGTAAATATGATATTTTGGTTATATGAAATACCTAAATACTCTTTAAACTTTCCTCACTGCAGTATTCAAACTTTAGGTCTAAACTTAATAACACTTTGGTGACGAACGAACTTACACTTCATCTAATTGTAAGTGACTACTGCAGACCTTGGATACATGCAGCCAACTAGTGATGTGAACCGGTTTTAGAAAAAAGTAAATAAAACCGGTTTTTTAAATAACCGATAAACACCGGTTTCTTTTTACTAAAACCGATTACTTTGGACTCACTTGTCCTTCATTATTCGAGTATCCGAATCATAGATAAATAAATATGTAGCAAGCTAATCCGAACACCAAAGTCAGACCATAGACATAGGGAGAGTCAGACCAAGTTTATATTGTCTTTGATTGGGGAATCACCGCGCCATTTCAGCCATTAGGCAACACTGTTGACAAACTTCAGCCCGTTCAGTCATTCTTTTGCGTGTGTTATGTGTATGGTTATTTCTCTTGCGTTTCTTCAAAAAGACTTAGTTTGTTGTTAGGTTAAGTAAACGTTTTGGAGGAAATCATCGATAGGTAAGTAATTAATTATTACTTAATACCTCGTTAAATAGAAAACCTTTTTGTTTATAATTTAAATAAATTACCTGGATTTTTTAAATGAATCGCATTTTATTGTATTACAGGATGCCGAAGGTAAAAGGAAAATCCATCACACGGAACCATTTCGAAAAAATTGATAATAATACTGCTAAATGTAAATTATGCGAAAAAATAATTAAGGTTGGTGGTGGAACTTCTAATATGTTGGCTCATTTAAAAAGACACCATCCGCAGGCTACAGTGGAAATTCAGGGGAATGATGTAGGTGAACAGCCCAATAACCTATTCGCCTTAGGACAAACTAAGCAAGAACAATCTTTGAACATTTCAATAACTCCTCTTCTCCAAACTACATTGAAAGTGACCTTGGTCAAAAATAAGAAAAATATTGATAAATATTTAACCATGATGATCGCTACGGACTTCCAGCCCTTTTCGATTGTTGAAGACAGAGGATTTAAAAGGTTCACAGAAGTTTTGAACCCAAACTACAAACTGCCAAGTAGACAAAAAGTCAGGTACGAATTAATGCCGCAACAGTACCAAAATGCAAAGTTGAAACTTTCTATTGCACTTGATAATGTTAAGCATGCTGCACTAACCGCTGATTTGTGGTCTAACCAAAATATGGAATCCTTTATTACGGTCACAATTCATTTTTTTCTCAAAGATGATTTTAAAAGCTATGTCTTGACTACCTCAGATGTTCCCACTGCACATACAGCTGAAAATCTTGCCGAAATTGTTTCTAACTTACTAACAGAATGGAAACTAACTAGCAAAATTACAACCATTGTCACAGATAACGCTACTAACATGATCAGAATGTGCGAATTGCTAAACATACGGCACATGCCATGTTTTGCGCATACGCTTAATCTAACTGTTGATGATTCTTTAGAGCTTCCTGAGATTTGGGAAATTATTAACAAATGTAAGGCTATTGTTAAGTTTTTTAAAAAGTCGTCTGTAGGGTGGCGAGCGCTAAAAGCAGAACAGAAGGAAAGAAATCCCAATACTACTCCTTTAAAGTTGATACAAGAAGTATCGACACGATGGAACAGCAAATTCTACATGGTGTCTAGAATTCTACAATTATCTGATGTTCTGGCATTAGTATGTAGAAAATTAATCCAGGCACCAGACTACTTAACCGCCTGTGAAGAAAAAGTGGGCAAAGAAATAATAAAGATTTTGGAAATATTCGAACAGGCTACAAAGCTTGTTAGTGCTGATACATATCCGACCAGTTCATTAATCATACCAGTAATTTGTGGATTGTATGAGAATTTGACCACCATTGAAAATACTCTAGAGACAGATATAGACAAAATTTTTTGCTCATCAGTAATGCGAAATATGAGCAGCAGGCTTTTAGTATACGAGACAAGAACTGTCACGCAAATGTCAACATACTTACATCCAGTATTAAGGTCTGGTTTTAGGCGCTCGGAAAATATTTTATCGGCAAAAGAAATAGTAAGAAAAGAACTATCTCATTTAATAAAGGATTCTGAAACCAATATTACGGCTATGACTTCAGAACAAGCAGTCCAAAGATCAGTGGAGACAAACATAGAACAGAAAAAACCTGGACTCTTGGACTTTTTGAAACAAAGGAAACCCATTATCCATCCAACTGCGTCCGCAGTTAATTTAATGCGCATATTTGGAGACAGAGCCCGAGCATATTGAAGCTCAAACTGAAAAAACGGCTGAAAGTGCTGGCACTTTTTAGAGCAAGAACAAACATTTAGTGCCATTGAACGTTTTAGCGCTAAAATATTTATCGGTGCCAGCAACGTCTGTGCCTTCGGAAAGGATGTTTTCCAAATCGGGATATGTACTGTCATCCAGAAGAAGCAGGTTGCAAGCGGATGCTGTCGATCACATCTGTTTTCTTAGTCAAAATTACGACTTATGTGATTAGTTATTTTTATGTAAAAATTATTTTGATTTTAATAAAGTAGATTTTAATAAAGGTAAAAGTTATTTTGATGAATTGTTATTTCTTTTAAAAAGGTAAGAAAAAACCTAAAAAAACCTTTAAAAACCGGTTTTTTACTCAAAGTAATCGGTAAAAACCGGTTCTCATATTTGCAATCGGTTCACACCATTACAGCCAACTTGAAACAATGTCTGTATTATTACACTGGCTCCCGATTCCCTCCAAACGGGAGCACTGCTATTGGGCGAGTTTTATTGCCATGTTTAAAAATATTATTTACCATTTCACTGTCCCGTGACTCATATATTATGAACAGTTCTTATTTTTCTCAACAAAAGAGCACACAGTCCACGTGATGGTGAGTGGATGACGTGGTCAATAGACATCTACATTTATCCTCGAATAACAATCAAAATGCAGATGCCTTGTCACCCCTGAGAACTAGACTAAGACGGAATGCCTCGTTTCCAGTAAAAAGGGTTTCCAGTTCTTACCATACGAAACACAGAAGCAGTAACCTGCTATTTTTCGCTAGCATTTAATTATTATGTTTTTTTCACAGACAGGTAATTTGTTTAAACCAGGATTGTATCAAAAGTAATGCCTGAATGATCTTATCAATCTATTTCTAAAATCTGAATAGTTAAATGTACAAAAGAATACATAATTGTTAAGTCTCAGTGTGTTTTAGAGCGTTGTTGGTTCTTCACACGACAAAGACATTTTTTAAACGAATGAAAATTAAAAAAATAACGTTTAATAAGCATAATTTATAATCTTAATGTTTTATTTTTTCATGTACTTATTTAAAAATTCTTAATCTCTTAATTACAATCATATACTCTAAATGAACAATTCTTGTATTTATGTATGAAATTTTTTTAACAGTGGTAGAGCCACGCGGCAGCTTTTGCTGTCGCACGGATGGGCCGGCTCGAACTGGGGTGGTACCACGACCTCACAGAATACCAGCGTGAAGTAGAGGTTCACCTCTGCGTTTCGCTTGGTGAGTGCAGGTGGCCGGAGGCCCTTTTTACTGGAAATGAGGCATTCCATCTTAGTCCTCACGGGTGACAACGCATCTACATTTTGATTTGTAATAGAGGATAGATGTAGATGTCTATGGGCCGCAGCAACCACTTACCATCAGGTGGACTGTGTGCTCGTTTGTCACCCTTATCCAATAAAATAAATATGCTATTGGTTATTCGTAAGAGGCTCTAATGATTTGGTTAAAATTTTACGTCTACGATAACGGGAGGGTCTTTTACGTTGTCATTGCGTGGCTATTATATTCAATTCTGACTAAAACAGATATCGACGGAAATGCAGTCACACTTTAGATCAAATATTCAGTTCTATGAACACAGACCACTCAAGATTGAAGCATGTTTATTTCTATCAGCCGCTAATGTAAACGGAAAGTAACAGATAATGTAAACAAAGAGCCGCGGTACTTTAAATTGATATAAATGTTTACTGGGAATATTTTTAATGGCACTCGTTACGTTGAATTAATGTCAACAAAATAAACTCATCTATCAACACGTTTGCATCCTGGTGCTGGCCTAACTGGAGTACCTGGCGACTGCGTCTCTAGTCCTGACTTCGAATTCAGACCATCGGTGTGATTTTTTACAGAAGTAAGGAGCCAAACGAGCATGCAGTCCACACAATGGTGTGTGTATACTGTGGCACACCTACATCCTACATACATGTATCCTCGATTAACATATCAAAATGCAGATGCGGCGTCACCCCGATGACTGAGGTGGAATGTTTCGTTTACAGTATAAAGGATATCCGGTTCTAATCGCTTACAGTACGAAACACAGCAGCATTATCTTGATGATATAATGGCAACTTTCGTAGTCCGTGCGAGCGTGGTCCTTACCCCGTCGAGCCGAAATTCGTGCCGCAGCAGTACAGTTGCAGCGCAAAATAAATTATCCTCGTATCTCTGACACTGTGTCCTAGGCCACCTTCGATCTCATTGCAATGTACTTTGGTCAGAGAATTTGCCACGCGATGCAACGAGGCAAGTCGCTTGGGCACGCTACCAGCAGATGCGGTGATTTAGCGAGTATTTTTAACTAAGCTTTAATGTTATGTTTGTTTTATTTTGTAAATAAATTATTTATTTTAATATGTACAATATGATATTTATATATAATTTACATTTTTTTAACTTATTATAAGCCAGTGCTAAACTAATCATGTGCCTCTCTAATTGTAGGTAGGATTTGCTATTAAGATGGAGGCTCCAGGGTGACCCGCGAAATTAAAATTTTCTTGCGTTTTTTGGAATTTGCAGGTCAGGTTTAGGTTGTATATTTAACAAAATATGATTCGCGACCGTAGCGATTATGTGTTTACAGAATTATTATCATTAAAATCACCAATACAACCCTGTAAGTTCACATTAGCCCTTTGTATGGCTATTTCCAGAAAAACTCATTCAAAGGGCAATTGAAAAAATGAACTTACAGGGTTGTATTTGTGATTTTAATGATAATAATTCTGTAAACACATAATCGCCACGGTCGCGAATCATATTTTGTTAAATATATAACCTGAACCTGACCTGCAAATTCCAAAAAACGCAAGAAAATTTGAATTTCGCGGGCCACCCTGGAGCTTCCACCTTAAGTGCCACAGTCACGGAATGACGTTCACACACACAGTGTTAGATGTCTCACACATTTCACGCTGCTTTCCGTCGCTAGTATGAACAAGTAAGTATTTTACATCACTTACACACAAAACGATTATATCATCACGTATAAGCCATAGCATCTCTCTGACATTTCATATTCGCTTCTTATAACACCCACTGATCTAAACGGGTGATCAAATTTAAAAAATGTATAGGAACAATTGTAATGAATTTAGCCAGTCGGAAAGAATTACATTTTAGTAAAACTTAGGTACGTTTTTGTGGAATACTATATAATTCACTTATGGAATAACTTCGGTGTCAGTCTGTTTATTGGCCACAGAGGTTTTCCTCGAGCAATAAATTCTTAGAAACATCTACAAACGTTGTTCAATACAGAACAAAATTAATTAATGTTATATTTTACCTATTTAAATTTGTTTATAGAGTTATTTGCGGCGCCGTATTCTGCTCTGTAGGGTATAGAGAACTGGTGTAATTAGACTGTGAGACGTTCCATCTTAGTTCTCAGAGGTGCGAAGATTTTTTTAAATTTATTCTTAGAAAGAGTGTACATTATTTACGTTTTGAAATTTTGTCAAACTGTAGGCCTTTATTTTCTTTATTTGAAACTGGTTGCAGTTGTCTACGGGCTGCAGTTTGTTTTTATAGAATAAGGATAACAAACGAGCACACAGTCAATCTAATCGTAAGTGGACGCTGTGGCTCACACACATTTACATTTATTGTCGATTAAGAATCAAAATGGTGACGTTGTCATCCCTGAGCCTCAGGGCTCTAGATGGAATGGCTGGTATGCAGTAAAAACCAAAATATAGCTGCAGCATGGCTCTGCCAGCAGGTAGACTTAATTTATTTTTGCCAGTTGAATTTAGTAAGTAAAAACTCGGTGTCTATTTGTTTTCGGTCATATGGTCATATTATCTAAAACTGTTGCATACTTGTATCTGAATTGTCAATCAATGCATAGGCGTTTTATCGTCAATGCAACAAAAACTAATACTTATACTGATTAAAAGCAATTGATTTAAACCACGTGAACGATAAAAAGCAGTCTGCAACGTATTATTTCTACTGAATAAATAAAAAAATCCCATGGCGATACAATGTAAGCGCCGACGGTGTCGCAAAATTGGCATCCGTGCGCAAAACGACAATTTAATGTCTTCCATTATGTATGTACTGCGTATATTAAACGCGTAATAATTCATGTAGTTGTCACTTTTTAACACAATAACTAAATAACTAAATTTTAAAACTACAACTTCATTATGGCAACTCCGTAAGCATAGAACGCCATTGTTGGAGTTTTGGCGGGAACTTGATCGGCGGCGGTTTGCTGCTCCTGTATTATAGTTTAAATAATAGTATGAAGTGGATTTTGATATGTAAAAGTGGTGCGATTTTATGTATTAACTGTCTACGCATGTGAATTATTATTGGAAACGGTGAAACAAGTGCTCTGATGGTGATGGATTCTCAAGATAAGCTGTTTGCATAGGCGCCTTTAGATACCATTGCCAACTGTCAGCTGCCTGCTGGCTCAAGTTGCCGTCAAAATCTCCCAAGTGCTGCACAATGTGACGCATCAACATATTGTGAAGCAGTGAACTATGAAGGATAATAATACATAAAGACAAGGCTTGGGGAAATTATAATAAACCGAATAAAAATACTCAAGACTTGGCCTAAAGGTTTAGATACCAGGCCATAAACTCCGAAAAAAAAACGCCATTGTTATATCATTCTTATAACAAAAAACTTATACATAGATATTTTTGACTGCTTCGTTCGTTAAGTAATTGTAAATGTAGCTGCTGATCATGATCATGATGAGTTCTAGGTTCTAGGAATTCCGAATTGGGCTAAAAATCAGTTATTTAATTTTTCTGACAAGAAATTTTCGCACGTGGCCCAGAGTCAGGCAATTGGTGGTGTTTCAACCCCGTGCCCCGGAAATCACGTAAAGCCGTTGATGCTGCGCCTGAACTCTTTCCAGTCGCGTTGGATTGTCGTCTCACAGGTTTATGATAGGGAATGAAAATACTGTATGCACTGTAATCCTGACCTATGCAAATGGCTAGTCTCCGATGAGAATGGCCGTTATGATCGAAATTCGGTCTGGTACATTATTTATGGATTTAGAACGAGTTAAGTGTAAAAATACCTATATTATATGGAGACATCAAAAGTTTGTTGGTTTGTTAGTTTGTTCGTTTGTTTATAGTATAGGGACCTTCAAGAAAAGAGCCTACTCCTTTTTAAAGGGCCGGCAACGCACCTCCAATTCCCCTGGTGTTGCGGTTGTTCATGGGCGGCGGTAGTCACTTACCATCAGGTGAGCCGCACGCTCGTTTGTCTTTTGTTTGTCTCCTATAAAAAAAATATAAACTAAGAAGTTTGAATTATCTTTGATGGATTGCCATTTATGTATGTATCCACAGGACAGCGAGCACCTGGTTAAAGAGACGCAATCGAAATATTTTATTTTATATTTTAATATAACAACTTTAGTATTTTAAGTAATATAAAGTTACTAGGTTCTTATTTCAGCTTATTAAAATCCATTAGACGTAAGCTGCTTTGATAAAGAAGTGTTGCCATAGTTGCAGCATATACTATTAAATAGGTAATGCTACTGCTCTTAGCTGGATTTAGTATTCAGGTATTGTCGTAAGAAGAATCCCTGCCCATCATCATCCAGTTGGTGTCGTAAGTAGCGACAGAGGGAAACAAACCAGCAGACGAACAGCAGCCTCTTTGTAATTACTCTAAAAATAAAAACTGCGGCAGCCAATCCACTATTAAGCATGGCAACTATGGCAAATATGTCCCCTATGAGAGAGAGAGAGTCCTATCTATCTAGGGAGGTGGCAGGCATGTGTTCAGCGGAGGACTTTTAATAGGCTGTAACTGATGTCTATGGACTTTTAATAGGTTGTAACTGTAAGCTGTAAGTATTGTCTAGTAATTAAAGATCCACTAATTAAGGCAAAAAAGGAACGAAGTGAGGCTTTTTTATAGAATTAGAATGACAAACGAGCACACTGTTCACGTGGCGGGAAGTAGATGGTGTGGCCCATAAACATCTAAATCTATCCTCAATTACGAATAAAAACGCAGATGCGTTGTCACCCCTGAGGACTAGGATGGAATGCCTCGTGTCCAGTTAAAAGGATCTTCGGTTCTCTATACTCACCATACGAAAAACAGCAGATCAAGTTGCTATTTTACGCTGGTATTCTGTAAGAGCGTGGACTTTCCCCGGTCGAGCCGACCCATTCGTGCTACGACTATAATATAACTAGCTGTAGTATGACTCTACCAAGTAAGTAACACATAAGCACATAAAAATAACTAGAATGAAAAATAGAAGTAAGATTCCTCACAAGGTAATAGGAAGCTTTTTGCCTTAGTCGGTCTGGGTTCCATTCCTTTCAAATAACTGTCCCGTCAAGTACTTGATGCTGCGTACTTAGTTATGAAGAGTAACAGCGAATTTCTGGACTTTATTATTGGAGGTTGATTGCGGGTTACCTTTACTTAACTGACTAACAGATCGTTTTTACTTTTATTAAAAATATACTTAAAACTAAAATATACAATAATTTCTACATTTACACGAACTTTTAGCAACACAATCTTTCACTATATAGTTACTGAAATTTATACATGGCCATGTTGCAGCATGTAGCAGTAAAGTTGTAGTAGCACAAATGGGTCGGCTCGACGAGGAAAGTACCATGTTCTCACAGAATAGCAGCTTAACACTGCTCTGTGTTTCGTATGGTGAGTGTAGAGAACCGGAGACCTTTTTTGCTGGAAAAGGGCCTCCAGTTCTCTACACTCACCATACAAAGCATCTGAATTTCGATTCTTTATTGAGGATAGATGTAGATATCTATGGGTCACAGCAACCACTTACCATCAGGTGGACTGTGTGCTCGTTTGTGATCCTATCCTATAAAAAATATCTTTTAGATGTTAATTTCATAATTTCTAAATTTAAGTTCACAATGGACTTCGAATCAAATAATTCTTTAGCTCTTCTATATGTGTATTAGTAATTCAGAATCCTCATAACACCTTGAGCCACACTTTGTTAATTCAGTTGATTAAATTACCTATACTAACAGATATTTAACCGGTGAATCTAACTACCATCTTTCACAACTAGCTACCGTGGAAAAATCTTTGTTTCAGAGACCACGGGGCATCTGTGACAACAAGCACTTGGCTGCCGAGTTGCGGTCAGTGTCTGTGAAAACGTACAGGATCGCCTCTAATCCAACATAACATAAAATTTGATAGACCACAAATCCTCGCAAAAGAACACAGATTCCTCTCAAGGATATCAAGGATGTGAAGAATTCGCAGGGCTATTTAAATAAAAATTAAAACAGAAGATGGCATGGTTCTACCATTTGGTTGAGATCTTTTAAAACTGCTTTAAATCACAACTCAAGCATACTACTGCAAGACCTCAAGATACTTCTGCGTAGATGGGACCAAAAATTAATAATTTTAAACTGAATGCAGCCATGAACCACGGTTAACGTGACATTAGGACTTCGAACACCTTAGTCCCGTCTACCCCACATCAATTGAGAAACAATTGAGAAGATGTCCTGCAGCGTCTTCTTAATAACGACTAAAAATAAAAAACTGCTGTTGCCAACCCGCTTGCCAAGCGTGGCAACTGTGCCAAATATTTCCCCTATGAGACAAGCCTATGTTCAGCAGTTGACAGGCTCTAACGGTATACAATAAATTAGAATATGACTTCAATTTTAAGCTATATGATTTGAAATCAATTGAATTTACGTTTTTCTGTATAAAAAACACAGTAACGTCTAAGAGACACGAACGCACAATAGAGTCATGCAAGTTGCAACACAATCGAGACTATAACAATAAACAAGGATTAAGAAACATAATCGACGAGCGGGGCACATCACTAGCGTCCATAAACACAAGAGAGGCAGAAGGTCGCGCATCACCGCGGGCACTTAGCACCTTTACGACTTCCCTTTGTCTGAGGACAGAGCCGTCGACAGTAAAAAACCTATTTCACTTCCAAGGGACACTTGGTCACACTTCGTCACGCGTACGGTTCACACACTGTTGAGATGTGCACTTCACTTTGGTGGCAATGGCCATTCTTTTTTATTTACTAACGTGAGAATGGGACATACGTGTCTAAAGGCAAATGGCGGACGCACTCGAGACGATTCGTTTGATGTGGCTCTGAACATAAATTTACATTGGGCGGTTTTGTTTTACACATACTCGTATTTGTATGACAAAACATCTAAAGAAGTTTATTATGCTACTGAATTACATGTTAAGTTTAATGTACTTAATTTTACTGACAGAGTCGGCAAGGGACGCCGTTGACGGAAGTTTAACGACCACATTAGCGATATATTTAAGATAGGTTAAATTAAAATACCCTAAACCGACGTCTTTATTCTGTGACTAGCTGTACCTCGCGACCTCGCCCGCGCGTAATTTATGGTTTTAATTATGTTGCGCAGAACCCTAATTCTTTTTCTAAAATATAAGTAGCCTAAGCTACAAATATAAGTAGCATCAGCTATTTGCAAGTAGTAGTAGTAGTTGAAAGTCCCGTCGAAATCGGTCCAGCCGTGTCGGAGATTAGCCGGAACAGACAGACAGACAAAAATTTAAAAAATTGTGTTTTTGTTATAAGTACCGTATATATTTCATATGCATGTAAAAAGATGTTATTTTGACATTACAAACGGGCACTTCAATTTTATTTATTTGTATAGATAGAGATATAGATGTTAGTGCAGTTAGCCTATTTGGCTTTTACAGCTTCATCTGATACAGGGTACTTTTATAAAAAAGGGAAAGGCAATGATGATGATGATGATGATGCTGGTTTATGATTTGGTATTGTTACCAAACATCATGTCCCCTCTGTGTGGGTTTTTGAGCTATCTAAGCACTGTCCGAGTGGGGGAGTGCGGACTTCCGCCTCTGACTGCTTAGCGCGTGTCGGTCGAAGTTGTCGACTCGAACCGCCCAGGTACGCGGGTATTCGGTGTTTAGATACGCGGTGTGTGCTGGAACGCGTTGTGCTCGCCTACGGGTACGACGCGCTCCATCCGTTATCCTGTTTGTTCCTGGCCCGTTTGGTGTGCGAGTAGTGAACTGACGAGCATGTATGCGGAGATATAAAGATGAACGAAGCTAGAGACGTGTATTCAGTTGGTGCTGAATGAAAGTTCGTAGTCTTCTATTTAAGTGATAGAGTCTAGCTGCAGATCTAGTTCGACTTCAGTACGAATCGGTCGCCATTACCGGGGTTACACTTGCATAGAATACCAGCGTAAATTAACATAATCATGCTAGAGTACAGTATGGTGAGCGAAGAGAACCGTGGAATCTTTCTCTTCTTGAATTTCTTTTTTTTTTTACTTATTATAAGCCAGTGCTTGACCACAATCTCACCAGTTGGGAACAAGCACTCTAATACGCATATTCTTTTAATTTTCTTTCTTATTACTATATATATTATTTAGTTCTTAATTAAGGACATATGGAGAAGTACTGTATTTACAAACCATCAAGTGGATTGGGCGCTCGTTTATCACTTTTACTTGAGTTGTAAAAATATATTTTTTGTATTTTGATATTTTTAAAGTTATAAGATTATACATACAGCCAGGTCTATTTCTACTAAGATTTCTTACTCAAACCTCCCTGAAAAAAAAAGGTACTTCACTAAAGAAACACTATGAAATCTTTCCTGTATCGAGTATAGGTACATCGAGTGTCTATTCTTTGTGAAATTCTCGTTTGTGTTCTTTTTAAATTTTATTCATTTTCGAACATTAAACAGTTTACTGCTTTAGTAAAGAGAATTTGTGTTACTGGTATCGTTTGGCACGTGGATTGGCTACGACAGCACCAGACATCTCACACCTCCGACACTATACGTCTTTGGCAACATATATGGTAGAAAAATTAATAAGTTAATCAACTTGATCCAACAATATTATCATAATATGTGTGTGGGTGGGTTTGTTATAAAAGGATTAAACTCAGTATAATTTCCTAGTACTATCTCATAACGCGGTTTTTCAGCGCACTCTCTGGTGATTAACTTACGGATGAACATGCCGTATCCAGCAGCCATTAACACTACTGCAGCTGTTTCTCCCACTGCAGCACATAAACATAAACTATTATTAAAGAAATGAAGACAAAAATAGATATTACCTAGCCTAGATATTACAGATTTAGATGAAATACTTTAATTAATATAATAAACGAAGTTACAGTAAGGTGCTGAGTGCCTAAGATGTCCCTCGCATGCCATCAGATCTTTAGAGCGTTTCCATCAGGTAGTGAATTTTCTGCCACCACCACAACACGTAATTTATGCACATTTCATTATTATAGATAGTGGACAGCTTCAATATAATTATAAAAAGGGATTAGCCCTAGTTTGATTGTCATTAGAATAGCACTTTCAATTCCGAGGGCTTAAATCATAGATGCATTAACCGAGGTTACTACTGCCTGCAACTAAGTAGACGGATTTATAGTCTTTAGTACTAGGAATCAGTTTTAGAGCGTACATAAAATTCCAAGATTAATTACAGACTAATGATAGAAGTACGCTACATTTATTAAGCCTGATTGGTTCAGTTACGTCTTTAATTAAATTGGCAATAAATAGAAACGCTTTGCCGTGTAGGATTGATTTACTTTATTTTGTCTTTGTTCCGCAATAACTAATTTAGCTTCGTTATTATATTTATTAAGGAAGTTTGTTAATTAAAGGAAGAAACAGTTTTTAAGGAAAGGGTTAAGATTACTCTAAGAGAATAAGAGAAGAAGAAAATCCAAAAGTGCACACCTCGAACGGGACGGTTTACAATAGTGAAATTTAAATGTCTTCAGGGTTAAAATCTAAAGCTAATAAAAAAAAATCGTGACAAGTTCAGGTTTTCGAAAGATATATTGTTCACGTCTATATCGACGAACTGAAGTCTAAGTGAAATTATTTTTTTAATAATAATCGAAATAAATAATCTTATACCTACGTTAGAAGTATTAAGTGAAATCTCATCTTGCTGTCGGTGTACTTTTATTATATAAGTGCAATATAAAGCAGAAGTGTTTTAAGTTGAGTGGATCGCATTTTTTTTAATTTGGTGATAATGTGTGCAATTATAAAGTGCTATGAATTACTAGTAAGTTTTTGGATACCTACTATAATGGATGAACAGTGGACTGTATATTTATTTGTGACTGATTACTTAACGACTGATCTGAGGTTAGCTATACTAGGGGACTGCTTGAAGAAAAGATGGTACTTTTTAATATACTGTATTAACTATTTACAACAATTCGGCACTGACTAACTATAACTATGTCTAACACTATGTACAGAGGGAGGTCTTGATTTAGGAGTCTTGAGTCTTCTTCAGGTTTCTTCCTTAGTGCCGCTCCGAAGTGAAATGAACAGCTCACAGACCGAGACGCCCTTCTTATATCTCGCAAGAAGGTGCCTCAGTCTGTGAGTAGTGCCGTGCGACGACAAATGGAGCCACACGCGCGCTGATTGGACGCCGACATCGCTGGTCGGCGCCGGTGTGCGGGGTGCGCGGGGGGTAGCGGGGTACGAAGGGGCGACGGGGCGGCGGGTCTCTAGCTGTCCTCAACATCCTCCCCCCGGCGTAGCTCGCGAGCCTCATCTTCTTTCGGGAGGACGGCGATCTTCCTGACCGGCCGCCGCAGCAATCCGCCCCTGGTCCGCACCTCCACGTTGCGCACCACGCCGTCTGGTCCGGGAAATGTCCGCGTTATAATTCCACGCGGCCACACGTTCCTTGGAAGGCTTCCGTCTGCCACCACGACGAGGTCCCCCTCTTGTAGTTGTCGCTGCTGTACATCCCGTGAGTCCCCGCGCGCAACCAGCGTCGGCAGGTACTCCTTCATCCAGCGCTTCCAGTACTCGTCGGCAAGTCCTTGCGCCGCTCTCCACGCCCGACGATCATTAGGCGTGCACGGCGCGGTTACTGGAAGGCTCGATGGTCCCAGCAGCAGGAAGTGGTTGGGTGTCAGCGCTTCTTCCTCGTCGATGTCGACCGGTACGTGTGTCAACGGTCGAGAGTTCACTGTATTCTCGGCTTCGGTGAGGAGCGTCACCAACGTCTCCTCCCGCGGGCTCTTCTGGTGTAGAGTGGCTTCGAGCGCGGTCTTCACTGAGCGCACGAGACGCTCCCATGCGCCTCCCTGGTTCGGCGCGCCCGGCGCGATGAACTTCCAGTCTGTCCGCCGAGTCAACGCGTAGTCCTTCAGCAGGGGTGCCCACTCCTCCATTGCCCGTCGTAGCTCGGTGTCCGCCCCATGGAAATTCGTTCCGTTGTCAGAGTAGATGACCCGTGGCCACCCACGCCTAGCCGCCATGCGCCGCAATGCCGATATCGCCGAGTCCGTCGTTAGGGAATAAACTATCTCTAGATGTACCGCGCGCGTCGTCAAACAAGTGAATAACGCTATCCACCGTTTTTCATGCCTACGTCCTATTGTTACCGTTATAGGCCCGAAATAGTCGATTCCGGTGTAGGTGAATGGTCGCGCGAATGCCCCTAACCGTTCAGGTGGTAGATCTCCGATAACCGCCGGCCGTGGTGTCGCCTTGCGTACCCTGCACTGCAGACATCTCCGCTCCACTTCTCTTACGGTCGGTCGCAGTCGAAGTATGTGATATCTCGTGCGTAGGTCGTTCACTACCCGTTCCCTGTTGGCGTGGCTTGCTTCCTTATGCGCCTTCTCCACAAGCAGCTTTACAAACTGGTGGCGTCCGTTCAGGATGGTGGGCCTCTTCATTTGGCTGTCCACATCGGCTGCGTCAATCCGTCCTCTAGCTCGCAGTATGCCATCTTCGAATATGGGGTCGAGCTTCCTCAACGCGCTGCCGGTTGCCAAGTTCTTTCCTTTCTGCAGTCGACTGATGTCTTCAGCAAAACTGTCTTGTTGACTTCGCTCTATCCACATCCGTTCTGCTTTCTGGATGTGGTCCAATGTTAGTCCGTGCGCCTTTCCTCTCATGGCATCGACGAACTGTAATATGCGAGCGGTGGCCCTGACCAATCTCTCATAAGAAGAGAACCTCTTGATGTCTGGCAGGTGTGGAGCGTCCCCGGTGTCGCTCTGGTGCGCCACGACTTCCTTCAGCTCGTCATCTTCATCCCCTGCCTTCTCTTCCCGACGTCGAGGCCATCGATCTTCATCTTCGTACAGGAATGGTGGTCCCGTAAACCATTTGTCGCTCCCTTCCTTGTACGTATAATTAACGCGCGTTGCCTGATCCGCGATGTTGTCTGCGGTCGGTATCCACCTCCACTGCTCGGGTGACGTCTTCTCCGATATCTCCCCTAATCTATGTGCTACGTACGGGGTGTAACGCGCCGTATCGTTCTGAATCCAATGGAGCGCCGTAGTGGAGTCTGTCCAATAAACTACCCTATCGGCTACCACTCTGTGCTCGCCTTGCACGAATTCCGCGAGTCGCGCGCCTATTAGATTCGCCTGTAACTCTAACCGCGGAATGCTTTGCGCCTTTATCGGGGCGACTTTCGCCTTGGCCGCCACTAATCGTACCTTAACCGTTCCGTCGCGGTATCGTAATCGCCAATACGCCACGGATGCGTACGCACGTTCGCTTGCGTCGTTAAATACGTGAAGCTGACGCTCTACCACTCCCCCCGTAGGAGCATAGCACCTAGGCAGCCGCAGTCGTGATACTTCCTCGACGACTCGCAGCCACCTCTGGAATTCCTCAGCTGCCTCCTCGGGTAGTTCGTCGTCCCATCCGACCTTCTTCATCCGCCACAGGTCTTGCAGCAGGATCTTAGCGGTGATGGTGAGGTAGCTCAGCAGTCCCAGCGGGTCGAAGACCGACATGACTGCACTTAACGCCTCTCTTTTGGTCGGTGGCCTCTGCAGCGTCTTCACTTCGTTCGGTACCCTGTTCATGGATGTGTTGAACGTTAAGGCATCTTCATCGGCCATCCATAATAGCCCTAGGGTTCTGCCTGGGCTGTCTTGTCTCAAGCCTACCTCCTTAGGCTTGCTCGCTAGTAATTCCTCCGGCTTGTCTTCTAGTAGGGCTGCGTGGTTCGAATTCCAGCCTGCTAAGGTGAAGCCGGCCTGCTGGTGTACTTCCATAACCTGCCTCGCAGTGTTTACCGCTTCCTCTACCGTAGCATAACTGTCTAGGTAGTCATCCATGTAGTGACTACGTACGATAGCGTTAAGTGCCAACGGATGTGTCTCTGCGTGTGCGCGCGCGTTATGATCCCTAACACTATGTGCGAGAAACGGCGAGCTCCTCGCACCGAAAATCATTGAAATCATAACGTATTCCCGCGGTGGGCTGGATCGCTCGTTGCCTCGCCACAGAAACAATTGCGCGGGTTGGTCGCGACGGTCTATCTTTACGCGTAAAAACATTTCCCTAATATCCGCGGACACGGCTATTTCGTTCTCCCTAAATCTAAATAGTATGCCCGGTAGGTTCCGTAACAAGTCGGGGCCGTCAAGTAAATAATCGTTCAAACATTTACCGGACGCACGCGCTGCCGCGTCGAAAACCACTCTTGTCTTCCCAGGCTTGTTCGGATTCTGTACTGCGAAGTGGGGCAGGTACCAGCTCTTGGGGTCCTCTCTCTCTGTCCCTTCAGCTTCCCTTGCGTATCCTTTCGCCAGGAGGTTGTCCATTTGTGCTGTATAGGCGTCTCGAAACTCCGGCGATTTGTCCATCTTCTTCTCGATCGTCCGCAGTCTTCGAGCAGCCATCTCGTAGCTGGGAGGCATCCGCACGTCGTCGTCCTTCCATGGCAGTCCCACCTGGTATTGCTCGCCGACCTTCTTGACGGTGCGCCGGAATATCTCGACAGCGCGCTCCTCTTCCCGTCGCGGCCTACTCTTTAGCGAGATACCGATGGAATCGATCTCGTACTGCCGTTTAAGGAGTTCCGTTAACTCCTCGTTCTGACTGGCGAACGTTCGAATGTCCCTATCTAACCGTCCGCTACTGCTTACGACGTGTAATACGGTTTCACCGTCCTCCCTACACGTGAATCGCGGCACGGTTCCCTGTATCACCCATCCCAATAACGTTCGTGCAGCTATAGGCTGCGTTCGACGTCCTATCCTTAAATTACGGGTGATTATTAAATGCCAGTTGTCGGCGCCTAGTAATAATCTCGGTTTGGCGTCCTCGTAGCAAACCGAGCTCGGTAGGTTGCGTAAGTGTTTCAACCGTAAACACTCTTTATTTACCGACTGCGAACCTATCTGTAAATTCGTTACCGTACGCGCATTTATTCTGTACATCTCGCTGCGCGATTTTCCACGTATGCCTACGTTAACTAGCCTGCTATCGGCCTCGCGCTGACTATTGCTTACTCCTCTAATATTCAACGGCTTTACCGGTCCTTCCGCTCCTAACTCGCGCGCTAAGTCGTCGTCGATCAACGAAATGGTTGAGCCTTCGTCAAGCAACGCATACGTATCTATTTCCCTACCGCGTGGTCCACGTAACGTAATGGGACACACTTTCAATAATACGGACGCATTACTAGCGACGTTAGACGCGACGAGCACGGTCTCATCCGGTTTTGCCGATGTCTGGGGTGCGCGGGTCTTGCGGGTGTGAAGGAGGGCATGGTGGGGGGCGTTGCAGCCGTCGACGCCGCATTTCTTCGCTCTACATTTGAACCGTCGGTGTTTACTACTTAAACACAGAAAACATACCCCACCTTCCTTTACCCAATTCCACCGGTCGTCCACACCCATTTGCGCTAACTTTCTACACTTAGCGATCACGTGTTCACCTCCGCAACACATACAAGAGGCACTACTGGTGTCCTCCTGTGCGGTGAACGTTTTTACGTCGCGAGTCCTATTCTCTACGCGGCGTGTCACTATCCTTTTCGACGGCGGGGCCTCTCGTCTTACGGGCGATTCCTTAGTCGGCTCTACGGACGTATAGGCATGACTCAACGCACGATCAGCCTCTCTCATCATGAACCTGGACAGTGTAACGATGTCCGGTTCGTCTGCACTTCCGTAGTGCTCCGCATAATCACACCAACGCGACCGTAAGTGAGGGCTTAACTTACTCGTTACTTCCCTAGTAAGCATTGGATTTTGCAGATATCCCTTGCCGTCAACGTTTTGCAAAATGCACACGATATTTTGCAACTTTATTGCGAACGCATTTAATTCCTGTGCGGTTTGACCCGGGCGCGGAAGGCGTTTCAATTCTTCTAACGCTCGATCGATAATTACTTCCGGGCGGCCGAAACACTGCTCTAATGTTCGCATAATATCTGCTGGATCCTTCGCGGTAAACAGCAGTGCCGATACTACCTCCCTAGCTTCACCGCGTAGACAGTTTCTTAACCTTGCCATATTTTCCGTATCTGTGAATCCATATAGACGCGTGGATTCTTTCATCGCGGCTTTGAACGCTAACCATTCCGCGGCCGAACCGTTAAAAATAGGCAAGTCCTGCGTCTGCTTCGCGGCAGCGGGCCTAACTCTGACCATATTCTCCAGAGCTTCCGCTAGTCGCTCTATACCCCTATCTTTCCCTCGCGGAGTAAGCGACCTATCTCTATCCCTATCTCTCTCTAGCCTACGCTGTGGCGCTGGCGTCCTATGCGCACCTACATCCCTATACGGCGACGATAATCTACGATCCGTGCGGCGATGTGGCGATGGCGATCTACGTACACCTACATCCCTATGCGGCGACGGTGATCTACGATCCGCGTGGCGATGTGGCGATCTATGTGTAGGCGATAGAGTGCGGCGTTGGACGCGCGACGGCGACGTAACCCGTACACGACGATCCACCTGGTTCATTCCTACGGCGACTCCATCTTCCCTCTGTACCGAATCTATGCGGCGCGGTTGAACGTTATTCGCTTCCGTCCTCCCCTGGGCATCTTCACTGTGGTCGTAACCGGTTACCCTGTTCGGTAGGGTCTGCTCTAACTCGATGCGGGGCGCGGGCTGAGAGGGGCGGGAGGGCGACTCCCCCCGCACAGTCTCTACGTTTTCTAACCACCTATCAACGCGTACCCTATTTTCAACTAACTCGTCTTCGTTGACACTTTCCCTATCTGTTTCTTCTTGCAGTTGCGCGACGTCCCTAGCGTACTTCTTCCTAATAAGATCTTCTTCCAACTGCAATTGCTTCCTCCTAATTGCAGCTAGTTCCTCCGCGGCGTTATACTCTATTTGCTTTAATTTAGCTATCGCACTAGCCGTCGACCGGGCTGAACGAACGGAGCGAACCGACGGGGCGCGGGGTGCGGGCCTATGTACGTCTGTTATAGGCGCGACGGTACGTACTAACGAACTAATCTCTGTAGACGGAAGATCTTCAATAATCGCGGCGAGTGTCTCTGTACGCGGCGCGGAAGTGCTAACCTCTCCCAAACGATCGGTCGTGGACACGGACATAGCGGGGCGCGGCGGCGGGGGCGCGGGCGCGGGCGTAGATGCGGGCGCGGGCGGGGCCTGGAGCGCGGGCGCGGCGGAGGGCGCTTGTGCCATTGCGAGATAATCGGACGGGGACGCGGGTGCTTCTTCGAATATGCGCATTCCTACCGGCATGTCATCATCGTTCCGTGTCTTCTGGCTTCGTGTCTTCCTCATGGTCCCACGTTGCGACCTCCGGTCGTCTTCAAAAAGACGTACGTACGGTCTTTAAAAAGACACACGTATGGGTGTCGTTCCCGCCACAAGGGCGTTACCAGATGGTCACAGTTTGGCACCGTTAGGGAGTGACCACTGGCCGCGTAAACGCGGTTAAGAAACAAGAAATTGTCTGGAAACAGACAATAGACGTATGTGACGTAATCGTGACAAGAAACAGGGAAGAAATTAGTACCGACGATCTTCTCTCTTCGTCGACGAACTTCTTTCTTCCTTGAAGATCTTCTATAATGATCTTCTCTCTTCTATAATTATGTTCTTTCTTCTATAATTATGTTCTTTCTTGTTTCTTCTTACTTCTTGCTTCTTTCTTCTGGCTTGAATCCGGCGGCGATGGACCAAGAATATAATGGATGAACAGTGGACTGTATATTTATTTCTGACTGATTACTTAACGACTGATCTGAGGTTAGCTATACTAGGGGACTGCTTGAAGAAAAGATGGTACTTTTTAATATACTGTATTAACTATTTACAACAATTCGGCACTGACTAACTATAACTATGTCTAACACTATGTACAGAGGGAGGTCTTGATTTAGGAGTCTTGAGTCTTCTTCAGGTTTCTTCCTTAGTGCCGCTCCGAAGTGAAATGAACAGCTCACAGACCGAGACGCCCTTCTTATATCTCGCAAGAAGGTGCCTCAGTCTGTGAGTAGTGCCGTGCGACGACAAATGGAGCCACACGCGCGCTGATTGGACGCCGACATCGCTGGTCGGCGCCGGTGTGCGGGGTGCGCGGGGGGTAGCGGGGTACGAAGGGGCGACGGGGCGGCGGGTCTCTAGCTGTCCTCAACACCTACACTCCAGTTAAGCAAAAATAATAACTTCAATTCTTATTAAAATCTTTCATCATCATCATTACAGCTCTTCACAAGTAATTTTTTTTATAGTATAAGGGTGACAAACGAGCACACAGTCCACCTGATGGCAAGTGGTTGCTGTGGCCCATAGACATCTATCCTCGATTACGAATCAAAATGCAGATGCATTGCCACCCGTGAGGACTAAGATGGAATGCCTCGTTTCCAGTAAAAACGGTCTCCGGTTCTCTACACTCACCACACGAAACACAGCAGCGTTAAGCTGCTATTTTACGCTGGTATTCTGTGAGAGCGTGGTTCCTCCCCGGTCGAGGCTACCCATTCGTGCTACTTATATTACTAATATAGCTGCAGCATGGCTCTACCATGTAAAAAAATGCTAAACAAAGGCCCCTTTCAACAATATATACGGTCCTTATCCACCTGTATCCATCTACTTCTTGCACTTCTTACCCGTGCGTCATCCTAGTGTTGTAGACAGCCTATCTATTATATTTAGCTTACCTTTACGAGGCTGCCACTTGAGAACCTAAGGCTACTTGTACCTTTTTCCTCATCGGTTGTCGGGTATATGATAAGCCTAGGATATGGGTGACAAACGAGCATACAGTCCACCTGATGGAAAGTGGTTGCTGTGGCCCATACACATCTACATCTATCCTCGTTTGCGAATTAAAATGCAGATGCGTTGTCAGTCGTGAGGACTAAGATAGAATGACTCTTTTCCAATAAAAAGGGTCTCCGGTTCTCTACACTCACCATTGTGTGAGTGAAACACAGCAGCATTACGCTGTTATTTAAGCTGGTATTCTGTGAGAGCGTGGTCCTTCCCCGATTGAACCGACCCATTCGTGCTAGAACTATTTCTACTATTAATATAGCTGCAGCATGACTCTACCACGTTTAATTTTACGAATTGTATAGGTAGATAAAATATTAGAAAAGGATGATCGATGATGGGTAGAGGTAACTTAATTACATTTTTTTTATTATCTCCTTGTTTCTAATCTTGTATCCGAGGCTCCTTCGAACCCTTCACACGGGCGATATATTGAAACTGTAACACAAACAGACTTATCTATCTATATTCCTACCCTATAGGTAAGTTGTTAATTTTTACCTATCCTACAAGCCAATGCTTGACCACTATCCCACCGTGTAAGTGGTGTAAGTGATGAGTGATGTTGAAATTATAGTAGATATATCTAGTGGAGCCCTGGCTTAGCTAAGCGCTATCCACTCATGCCTTGAAGCAGCAACTATTGTATTCGGATGTCTTTCTATTTCAATACAATCTGTATTTTGTGGCAAATTTTACAACGCGTTAAGACTCCTCTCTCCTAGGAAGCGGTAGGCAGTAGGATACTTGGTAAGGCACCTGTAATACATTTTCACCTCTTATTTTTCTTTCGTTGAAGGTGTTGGCTGCCGGTGTCCATTAATCGCAGTGGCCACTAAACTACCGAGTAGCTGGACAGTAAGTTTATTGGTCACTTTAGTTTAATAATTATTTTTTATAAATCCAGCCCTGGGCTTTAAGCATTACGAATACTGTAAATTCATAGTGTTACCCAATTAAAATAAATTGTATCTAGTAGGTATAATGTTTTACATTATTATAAATCTTGAGTTATCGTCAAAATGTATACAATTAATTTTTATACAAGACAAGCAAAAAAAGTGTTCAAGTGAAATACGACTTTAAAATAAATTAAACTTGTTGTACAAACACTGTTAGTTAATTCTCTTTGTTTTTATCTTGGCTAAACTAAATAATGAGTGAATATTAATATTCAACAGTGACAAAAAGGTGATGTAGGTAGGTGTAGTAAAATTAATTAATGACAACACCTAGTGACACCGAAATAGAAACCCTTCATAAAACAGCTCGCGTAACGATCGAAAACCGTTGTAATCGAATGATGCATCACTGGAGCGGCGGAACAAACGCGGCCGACCAATGGCGCCGTTTCGCCACGCCTACAGCACTTGCTATTGGTCGATTGGACAACTTTGAATATAGAACCGCTTTTTTTTTTCTCTAACGCCTACGTAAGCTCGGGCACGTAGACGGCTCTGCCGCTCGCATGGGTACAAGGTGGTACAAGGCGGAATGATGGCGCTGTTACCGTTTCATTTAATTTTGATTTTCAAACTTGTTATATTTTATTAAACGCCACTGGTTAAATAGATAGAATATATTATAATAGACATTGTTAAATTATAAGTAATATTAATTATTATTCAAGGCTTAATTTTGTCTTGAATTTCAAATGTTATCTCTAACTAGAACTTTATGGTTCATACTAAATATGAAACATTAACAAAAATATACCCTATAGAGTACCTATAGTATAATAAAATCAGAACACAGTGAGATAATGCATAAAATGGAAAAAAATGATGTAATAGGTTTACTATAGATAGATAGGCTACTAAAAAAATAATAAAGAGTGATATTTAAAATATAAATATTTCACGCAATGTTTCATTGGTAAATCATTTTTCATCTATTTAATTATAAATGGACCATTAAATATTAGATACCTAAATTGTTTCTAAATACAGAAAATAATTGCATAAAGAACAATGGCCTCTATGGACTAGGAAAAAATGTAAATTGTTACCGACATGAGATTGTCAACAAAATATAGAACATTGTCCATTAAATTAATGGATGTCATCAGTTTATTTTTAAAATTAAGTAATGGCCTTTAAAAAATATAACTTTGCTTATCAGAACGCAGTATTAAATATCTTACCATTGAACGCATCCGTAAATAGTTATTTAGGTTCATAAAGAAAGAGTAGGTAAGTATCTATAATATAATCTAATAAAAAGTACTGTGTGATATCATCACAACGTTATATTCATACTTTTTCTAAAATCTAAACTGATTTTGTTTCTGAATCGAAATTAAATTCTAGACAATGGCAACCATATAAAATTATGTGAATTATTTTAGTACGGAAAACCTTTTATTTTAAAATGCTACAGATTAATAATATAAACCACATAAACTGAAAAACATTATTACTAGATTCTCCGTCTACTTTTAAAAGTATAGCCTACCTACTGAATGCCGTACTTTCATATATTTAAACAGACAAAATTATATCTACTTACGACAAATGTTTCATCAAGTTAGGAGTACGTTATATTAGAATTAGATTTTAAATACTATTTCAAGCATAGCCATTATTCTTTATTAGTCTAATTTGGTTAAACCAAGTTGATTAATCTAAACCATTTGCAAAAGACATATTATTTAAGTACTAGGTACTGGGTGGTAACATTAATTTGAGAGGCAGCGGTGGCGGCAACCTGAATCTTCGTGTCGAAAACCTTCTTAAATGATCGTGTTATATTTAAAGAACTTCTTTTATTTTAGTAAGTACAAGCAAGAAATAGGGTAACTCCCATGATTCATAAAGAACGCTCAATAATATTTCAAAAAGTCACCAATCGTTTCTTTTTTATATGATAAGGGTGACAAACGATCACACAGTCCACCTGATGGTAAGTGGTTGCTGCGGCCCATAGACATCTACATCTATCCTCTATTACAAATCAAAATGTAGATGCGCCGCCACCCGTGAGGACCAAGATGGAATGCCTCATTTCCAGTAAAAAGGGCCTCCGGCCACCTGCACTCACCAAGCGAAACGCAGAGGTAAACCTCCACTTCACGCTGGTTTTCTGTGCGGTCGTGGTACCACCCCGGTTCGAACCGGCCCATCCGTGCGACAGCAAAAGCTGCCGCGTGGCTCTATCACTGTTAAAAATTTGTTACTGTTAAAAAAGTTAAATCTGTCATTTACTTCCTCGTCTTTACGAAGACTTCACATCGATTCTGAATGTTTTAGGTGACACCAGTTCCATACGAAATCAAAAAAATTACATACCTAGCCTGACAGCGTTACGATAACAAAAAGCTCCTGCTTGAAAATTATATATTCTCGTATCTCATGCGGCCGTAGTTAAGTGCGGCAATTTGTAAGAACGTATCGTATAATTGCAGTCCTATGAGAGCAAAATGCAGCAATTAAGAATTACTACAGTGCAATAAAATGTAGGGCTCATAATTGTTTCAAATGTTGGCAGTACCTACTTAATTGCTCTTAGGGTATCATTATAAAGTTGGTAAAGATTACCTTGTTGTAAATACTTATCAGTGATCGGGAGCCCTAACATGTTTGAAACCAAAGGACCCTTTGAATTATTTCTTTACATGGCTATCTAGGATGTAATAATCACCATCAGTAGCTATCTACAGCCCTTCCCAAGTCCACTGATAAACATAGGCCTCCCACCACGTTATATTTCTTTAAAAATAAGCCCTATCTTATATAAAAAACGACGGTACTCAATTCATTGTTTTTTTTATGTGTGTTACCTCATAACTTTGTACTGGGCGAACCGATTTCGATGATTCTTTTTTATATGAAAGCTGGTGCTTCTCATGTGGTCCCATATAAATTTGATCAATACCAATAGTTTTTGAGTTATTCTTAATAATTGAAGTCGGTTGTACAAAATTTATAATTTTAAATTATTACACTAACACTCAAAACAAAATGAATATATAGGGTGCAATAGGCGGTTATTTATTGATCTGGAAGCAATTTCTTTCAGACAAATTTATTTCGCAAATAACTGTTGCTTACAACAAATTGTGAAAAAGATGGTGTGGGTAAATAAATTATACTATTAAGTAAGCTTAAAAAAAACATAATAAAAAAAAACGACGGTACTCAATTCATTGTTTTTTTTTATGTGTGTCACCTCATAACTTTGTACGGGCGAACCGATTTCGATGATTCTTTTTTTATATGAAAGCTGATAGTTCTCGTGTGGTCCCATATGAATTTGATCAAGGTCAGACCAATGGTTATTGAGTTATTCTTAAATAACCTATATTGAAGTCGCTTATATTGAAGTCGGCTGTACAAAATTTTTAATTTTAAATTATTCAAAAATGCTATCTGTTTCATACAGCTCGCTACGTATCGCCGTAGGTACCTATCGTGCGACAGAGAAAGTTGCAAGTCTTGGAATCAATTACCTATATTTCCTTTTTGGAATATTGTTTCGGGTAATAAAGTTTTCACCCCTCTAAACTTTCACGAAATGAGAGAATTTTGGTCTCATTAGATTCAGTGCAGCTTCGTCTAGGTCTATACGTTTTTTTATTAATTCAGTTTTGTTTAACTAAACCAAATAAAAACGTTCGAGGAAGTTTTTAGGTCAAAATATAGATATTTAGACACTAATAACTTATATAGTACCTATGCAATATTTCTGTAAAATAAAAACGCAGGGACCTAGTTTCTCATTATATCTACAACATTCCCAAAAATTATGAAAATTAGACTAAGTTTCGGGGGGGGGGGGGGGGGGTCCATTCGCTTATGAAAATTTACAGCTTCACAATCCTCTTAAGAAAGTTTAAACAACTTACAAGGCAACGCAATCAAATTTGGGTGTAATTCTGTGTGGTAATGATTCATAAGGATCCATCACAAAACATCACCTAAATCGATAGCGAAATCGTTTCAAAATGCGGAGTTAGCCTTTCGAAAAAGAAAGAACATATTGATTGCTGAAACTACTTGTACAAAAAAGAAAACTTGAATTTGCTGAATTTGCCGTTGGTGGCGGCAAGATCCCTAAGATACAAGAGTGTACTGTGCCTACCACGATAGCTAGTCAGGAAAAAGTGGTAAAATTAAAAATGTTGTACAATCGACTTCCATATAAATTTATATGGGACCACATGAGAATCACACATCAGCTTTCAAATAAAAAAACATTAAAATCGGTTCACCTAGAAAAAAAAGTTATGAGTTAAAGTTATACACATAAAAAGTACAGTCGTATTGAATACTTCCTCCTTTTCGAAGTTAATTAAAAAATTGAGTGACATGGTGATGAAACTTAGCACCATTATGCATCAGCATTTGGGAAAAATTGACTATGATGAAGATAAGTGATACTGTACTTAGACACTACACGATGGTACAATTTTATTTATAGATTAAGAATGACAAACAAGCACATAGTCCACTATATACATCTATCTACCCAAGATTTAAAATCGAAATCGGAGCACTATTTAAATAAGTGACGCAAAACTTAACCAACTATATTTAGTGTTGGTGGATGCTATGGCCTATAATAGACTACATTTATCATAGATTAAGAATCAAAATGCAGATGCGATGTCACCCCTGAGGAGTAAGATGGAATGCCTAGTTACCAGTAAAGGGTTTTCAGTATAGAGACACTCACTATATGAAACTCATCATTATTCTGCTGTTTCACGCTGGTATTCTGTGAGATACTCCGGTCGAGTCTACCCATTTGTGCTGCAACCATAGTATCTATAGCTACAGCGTCAATCTACCACGTAATACTTACAAGATATAGACACAGAATAAATAATATTAATGCAGCAGTTTTGATTCGAGTCGAGTGGTAGTCTGTGTGTGCGTACACTTAGAGAACTATAAGGGTTCCTACAGTATTGATAAGTGTTCGACAGTGTTCTGAAGTTGTCGTTGTGTAGGTATGAAATTGGCCAAAAAATAATGACAATGAAGTTCATTGTTTTTGTTTCATTTCTTATTTAGAAAAATTCAACTAACTCAGTCATTATAACAGATTATGGCAGAGGGAGAAAAAAATATTAATAATTTTGAATAAATATGTAGTATAAACAATAAAATAGTTTATTACTTTTAATAGGTAGTTAGTTAATTATCAGCCAGTAATAAACCACTGCAGAAGGTTTAGCCAAAGTCAAACTTTGATTTAGAGTTAATGCATCAGCAGAAATCTCGTACTTTTAATGACGATCTCCTACTACCTTATTCATTTCATTCCAAATGACCTAAGCCTCCTACACGTGAGGCTTGAGCCGTTAATTTCGTCGTCTGTGTGCCAAAAGATTTTTCTTAACATGATTTCTCTCTCAATCAACTGTCACTACATTTTTTTAAACGTGTGTCTTAACATTCACAGCGATAACGCCATATCCTCTATTATTATCTAATAAATTAAACAACGCATTTCTGTGAAAGCTGTAAACTCACTAATTTATTTTAAAAATATGGATATACTACACAGATTATCCAGAAACTAGTAGGTAGTTCAAACATTACAACAATAGATAGCGCTAGTTTGCTTATTTGATGTTACCATTGTAATCCATCATGGCAATTAATTTACTGGATCCACATATGAATTTTCCAAGTATAAAAGGTCCATCCTAGCAATTCCTAGCAAGTCACGATATCCTTATCAAAACAACAAAACCACAGTTACGAAAAGACCGTGAAACGAACACGGTCTGCAGCAATAACACCTTAACGACTCAGCCGCCATTGTGCACGGAGCGTCGCACATCCTAATTCGTCATTTACCCATTGAAATACATTGTAAGCACAATTAAATAGGGAATTATGGGCGTCGTGAAGAGATCATAAATAGCCCGTAACGTACCGATACAAGGACACAGTTTTACGATGCAGGTAATAAGTAAACACGAAGTCTAGAAGCTTCTACGCGTGCTGTTAGAAAGGCTTGCAGCTAGCTCTACCGAGAGCACTTAATAAGTGCCTGTTCCTAACATTGAGTTATATGTACTACGTACTAGAGAAGCTATTCCAAACAAAAATTGTGCGCTACTCTATGTCTTCGCGCATACGCGGGAGATAGTAGAGTCGCGCATCGGCGAAGACGTTAATTTAATATAAAATAAATATAAGAATTTAGTATAAAATACTCTTATTTTACCCTAAACAAACATATTTCTAAATAAAATGTAATAATAATAATCTTATGGAATTCACAAAACTTCAATTTATGCAATATTAGGTAGTCAATGTTCGGAATGCGAAATCTAGTGCGTAGTACATATATATCGATGATTCCTAAGGAATAATTCTATAATCTTTTATCGTTTTTATCGCATGATTGTAAATCTTTTTCGACACGTAATTTTGATACTTCTTTTTAGCTTTTAACCATTTCGCTGTCCTGTGCACTACATATAGGTCATTGCTATTGTCTTACTATTGTGTCTGCAAACCGGACAGTGAAAGTGTTAAAATGCAGTGCTTTTATATTTATATTATTCCAGTTTGACAGATAATGTGACCCACTCTTAGAGAAAAAATCAAAAAATATCCAATAGAACCTTCTCGATGAAGTCGCAATAATATGGTTTGGAAGTACTCTCATCTTAGTCTTTCATTCAATCATTTATTGAAGCCTATCAAAAGTCCACTGCTGAACATCCTCCCGCATAGACTGCCTCAGGGTAGGGTTACCAGATGGAATTTTTCTGACATGTCCGGAATTTTAGCTCTCTGTCAGGCAAACAGGAAAAATTTGAAATTATCAGGAATTTTTAAATAAAATATTTTGTAATTTTTTTTTAAATATTGTCAGCTTATCCTATAAAAAGACATTTTAGGGTAGGTATTTGAGGAGTGCTGAAAACTTTTAAAATACCTACCCAAAAATGTCTACCAGCTCTCGAACTATTTGCTGCCTCTGTGTTAATGTCAGGAAATTTATTGAAAAGTCAGGTATATTGGCAGGAAAAGTCATTATGGGATCTGGTAACACTACCTCAGGGGGACTCGTATTTGCCGTACTTGCCAAGCTAAGTCAGCCCACCCGCGGGAAACCGCAGACCGCAGTTTTTATTATTGCGAGTTGTTATCAGGAAAATGTTTTTTTAAGCTTACTTAATAGTATAATTTATTTACCCACACCATCCTTTTCACAATTCGTGTAAGCAACAGTTCTTTGCGAAATAAATTTATCTGGAAGAGATTGCATCCAGAGCAATAAATAACCGCCTATTGCACCCTATATATTCATTTTGTTTTGAGTGTTAGTGTCATAATTTAAAATTATAAATTTTGTACAACCTACTTCACTACAAATTATTAAGAATAACTCAAAAACTATTGGTCAAACCATGATCAAATTTATATGGGACCACACGAGAAGCACCAGCTTTCAAATAAAAAAGAATCATCGAAGTCGTTTCACCCAGAAAAAAGTTATGAGGTAACACACATAAAACAAAAACAATGAATTGAGTACCGTTGTTTTTTATATAGGATAGGGTGACAAACGAGCACACAGTCCACTTGATGGTAAGTGGTTACTGTGACCCATAGACATCTACATCTATCTTCGATTACGAATCAAAATGCAAATGCGTTGTCACCCGTGAGGACTAAGATGGAATGCCTCTTTGCCCGTAAAAAGGGTCTCCGGTTCTCTACACTCACCATACGAAACATAGCAGCGTTAAGCTGCTATTTTACGCTGGTTTTCTGTGAGAGCGTGGTCCTTCCCCGGTCGAGCCGACCCATTCGTGCTACAACTATACTACTAATATAGCTGCAGCATGGCTCTACCACGTAAAACTCTACCTCCTTTTAAAGCCGGTAGAAAATAAAGAATAATATATTGAATGATTGATAGATTAAAGATGCTTCTGCTTATTTCTTGTTTCAGATTTCCTATGTCACCTCTACAGATTCCCACGGGATAATAATATATGAGGTAGCGGATTCTCTTACGTCGTCGTGTAGTGACGTGTACTTATCTCTTTTATTAGCGAGCTTAATATTAATAGCCATACCATAGTACATACTAAGTCTAGTGGATAAGCGGCTTCCTTATCGTAGTAAAGGTTTGATCGCAGCGCTTGGCAGGCAAATTGATGACCGTAACACCAGCAGTCGCTCACGTTTGACGCTGCTTCTTATAGGCTTGGATATTTTACTTTTGCACTTTTTTTGTTTACCATAATAGTCTCTTACGATTCCCTCGGAATGTTATGGAGTAATGGATTACCTAACTACACAGCAACCGTGTTTCAACCAAGTCGGTAAGAATTTTAGAGATTGTTGTTTTTCTATCTACTGGTTATTGCGCGGTATTATCCTTACTAATTTTTTTTTTGAATTTTGTCAACAATTACTGAATAAGGGCTAAGGATTCAATTTCGCCACGACTATAGAACAGTGTTTATTATTTAGATTTTTTTTCGCACTATATACTTGGCCTTCTGCTGGTTACTTTTGCCCAGCATTTTCCTTACTATTTTTTTTAAATATTTTTGATAATAGGACGCCACGACAATAGGACAATGTAATTATTTAGTTTCTCTTTTTCTCACTATACGCTTTCATCATTCATTACATATTTCTAGAAACATTTGCTCGTAACAAATACATCGAATGCCTAACCTATACCGCGCATAACCTATGACGCTTGCACGCGACACGTCCGGTGCGATATCGCGACAAGGGCCCATTCACACTGTACAATCGACGCGAACACAAAAACGCCAACATTGTCCGTTATGCGAGCGCTACGTGACCGGGCGCGAGCGGCGCAGGAAGTGGACCTTTTAGCTCGATAACACCACTACTATATTATGTGGTACACGCCTACTTACACTAGTTTCTTAGAAAACGAGAGCAATGATTGTTCGTTTACGCTTTTTTGTTCCAATTATACAGGAATTGATTTACTTATAAGAAATATGTCATGTCATGGCACGTGGTTTCCAAAGGAATGTGCAGACACAACATATACTCTCCTTATGAGCAGAAACTTATGAATGATTCAATTTATAAATTCTTATTATAATATATTCTCAATTACATACTTTATGTACCTAACTATCGCTTTCGCTTTCACTATAGCAGCCTATCGAAAGTCCACGGCTGAAGGCCTCCGAGGGTATTTGCCGTTGTTACCACGCTTGGCAGGTGTTGGCAACCGCAGTTTATTTTTATATTGAATGGTTATCAGGAAAACTCTACTGGCCATTTCCTCTTTCAGTTTCTCTCTGTTGCCTCTTACGACACCCACGGGATGATATGGGGCAGTAGACATTCCTTACACTTACTTACGCCATTACACGGTCACTTTATGCACAAAGCAATAAAATACGTCCTTTAAGTGTCAAGTGATACTGACAAGCATATAGCAACACAGGCCACTGGCGAACCGGAGGTCCGGAGAGGAGTAGCCATAGCGTTTTCCCCCGATACAGAACTGTCTGTCATTTTTTGCGGGGGGAAATCCGCACACACAAAAACAATCTTATGTCACTACGAAACTCACACATAGCAATTGTATCGCCCAGTGACAGCGACAACTTGGACACAGACTCAGATCAGTCACTCAACCGACCTGCATATTTGTATGTTTATGTATATTTTCATGTCATATGCCTGTGTTAGTAAGCAAATCCGAAACAACACGATAATTACTGTAATTTTTAAGTTTAAAAAGAAGTAAATAGCAATAATGTGATTAAAATTACATATATGAAAGGTAAGGCCATTTTTTTTTAAATTTGAAGTAGCAGATCTTTTTTTGCAGCATTAAACTGGACAATTCTGCATTTTTGCAGGAAGTCGTTTCAGCCTCGAATTATATTTAGTCTAGTGAACAATGCGGCTGCAACTGCTTTTGAAGTACGCATAGGACCGCATGGACTTATACTTTGACAGAGGGGAACGCCTACTACTTCTCCCGGTTCGCCGGTGGCACAGTGTTGCTCTATACTGACGAGAATTTAGAATATTTCTTTTATATGCTAATTAAAACTAGGTAGTTATTACAACAAACAATTGTACTTATAGGTAGTGAATAAAAAATAAGAAATAATTTACAGCTTACAAAGAATAGAATACAATAGAATATTTTTTAACTATTGTATTCTAATCTACAATAGAATATTTTTTAACTATTGCATTCTATTCTACGTTACTTCCAATAATTCTTATTGGAAGTAATTTTTTACTTTTACAACTTGTACGGAAAAAACCTCTATCCTCGAAAGAACCAGCAAGAAAACCTTGTGACTTTTTTTTCAAAGTATATTATACACTTAAACGTGGTAAAGCCATGGTGCAACTATATTATAATTACCTATAGCACGAATAATAAATTAAATTAATAATATTAATATATATATATATATATAAATTAATAATAAATAAATATAATTATAATTTTAGCACGAATGGGTCGACTCGACCGGGAAAGGACCAAGCTTTAACAGAATACCAGCGTAAACTAGCAGCTTAATGCTGCTGTGCTTCATATGGTGAGCGTGTGTCATACGGAGACGCTTTTTACAGGAAAACATGTACATACAATATTACAAAATTTATTTTAAAAACAGTTTGGAAGCGACCTTCTCACTCCAAGAGGTTTATTATCATCCAATTGTTTATTTATATTATAATAATCCTTTTTACATCGTTTTTGTTTAATAAAATACTTAATCTTGGTAACAGAGAAATCTTGTATATTTTCTGGGACTAGTTTGTGTTTGTTCCTAATGTTTACAGAGTATATCACTTTTTTTAACAAAAACTATTTTTGTTTTTGTGAACACATAAAATTTTCGTAATAATACGGAGAGCCCAAAGTTAATTTATTTATTTCTTAAAACAATTTCACTGAGCGACTCTTGGATTTGGGTTGTAAATAGCTCTTATGGCTTTCTTATGCAAAATTAAAATAGTTTATATATGTGCCACCTTTCCCCGTAACAAAATCCCATAGGACATAATGCTATGGAAATAACTTTAATAAACTAATTTAGCTGTCTCGACACTAGTGAGACCTCTAATCTTTTTTTCAGCATAAGCTGCAGAACCTGGTCTGCTTGCTAGTTTAGATATATGGGGGGCCCCCACTGAAGCTTTGCGTCGAGAGTGATGCCAAGAAAAACAGTGGATACAACAGGGCTCAGTTCCTCCCCATTTATAACAAATTGATATTCAGATTTTTAATATTATTAATTTTATACATTTAGTTTTATTGCAGTTTGAATGTAGATTATTTTTTGAACCTGCGCCTTGTAAAGTTGCAAGCGGTGTGCCGGAATGAAAATAATGTCCCGCTTTACTGAGCACGCCAAGATTTTTAGAGGCCCATTTGGCCACCTCTTCCAAATTACCACGAAACTGCATGTCACTCGATATGTCGACATCGAGGATTCCAATACTGGCTGAGGCAACAAGGGGAGTGCCTTGAAACTGAGGAGATACGACAAAGGGGTTCTTTTTAGCGGTAAACACGCAAACTTGTGTATTTTGGGGATTGAACTGGACTAGATTTAGTCGCCCCCAGTGCGAGACATTGTTCAACAAAGTCTCAACTTCAGATACAAGTTTGTTCCGGTACTAGGCGACGTTTTCCCGAGATATATTGGCACGGCCGGTGTATAAAGCATCACTAGTGCTGTCGTCTGCATATCAATGAATGTTACCAGTTTTCACGCAGCCTTATGGAACACCAGCGCTAATGGGCTTGTAATCGGAGCAAGCACCGTCTACTACGACCATGATGCTCCGATCTGCAAGAAAACTGGTGTTCCAATTGCACAATTTCTCGGGAAGCCCATTCGAAGGAAGCTTCGAAAGAAGCGGTTTGTGCCAAACCCGAGCAAAGGCCTTCGCAATGTCTTCGCAATGTCCAAACTAACGGCCAACGCCTCCCCTTTGGACTCTACTGCCTCCGCCGACCTATGAATTAGGTAACCTAGAAGATCACCAGCCGAGCGACCTCGACGGAAATCGTACTGGCGGCCACTAATCAGCTAGTGATCCTCAAGGTACCGCATGAGCTGGCAGTAAATAATAGTTTCCATTACTTTGGAGAACAAGGAGGTTTTTTATATAAGATAAGGGTGACAAACGAGCACACAGTCTGCCTGATGGTAAGTGGTTGCTACAGCCCATAGACAACTACATCTATCCTCGTTTGCGAATCAAAATGCAGATGCGTTGTCACCCGTGAGGACTTAGACCGAATGCTTCATTTCCAGTAAAAACGATCTCCAGTTCTCTACACTCACCATACGAAACACAGCATCGTTAAGCTGCTATTTTACGCTGGTATTCTGTGAGAGCGTGGCCCTTTCGCGGTCGAGCCGACCCATTCGTGCTACAACCATACTACTAATATAGCTGCAGCATGGCTCTACCACGTAAAAAAGTGATAGCGACAGGCCTGTAGTTGGGCGGATCCGAGCGTTCGCCTTTTTAGGGATCGGGTGCACCAAAGCTGTCTCTCATGAATTCGGGATCACGCCTAGGGAGTAAAAGTACCGGAAAAGACGCGTTTAAAGCAGTGCCAACTCAGGAGCATACGCCTTCAGCACAATAGGTGGGACTCCATCAGGCCCACTCGACTTGTTGACGGCCAGGGAGAGGAGTGCTTTGCGCACCGAGCGCTGTGTAAACAGCACTTCCTGCAAGGAGCACTCACACCGCAAGATAGTCGACGGTGTCCCCCCTTCATCGAGAGTCGTGTTGGAAGCAAAAAGAAAGCCTAGCAGATCGGCTTTCTCCTTTGCGTCATGGGCCGGTGAGTCGTCCATCCTGTGCAGAGATGGCAGAGATGGCTGACAGAAGTTCCCTTGGACAGCTTTGGCGAGACACCAAAAAACACGTGTTCCCGAAGGAAGGCGAACTAGTTTCTCGCCAATTCTGCCGATATGCTCTGACTTTCCCTTGGCAATGACCGTTTTGAAGGGCCTGGAGGCGGAATTATACTTCTTTTTAAGAGCGCAGGTGTTTACATCCCGGGACATTGATGTGAGTTCTGCCTCCGATAGGCACCACAGATAATGGAATAAATAATTCAATTCCCTGAAGTACCACATCAGCGACAGAATCAGCAACAACGTTGGCATTATCCGGCAAGAAGCAAACCCACCCATAGGATACAGGATAGACCATAGGATAGGATGCAAAAAAAAGACCGCATCCCATCCCAATCAGCCGACCAATAGTGCTAAACACAGCGGCATGCTGCAGATCATAACTGCGATGGGAGCGTGAATGGCACCGTACTCCGGATCAGACAATGGTCTGAAGAGCCCAGAGGGGCATCGACAGACCTATATTCGTCCGGATGAGAGGTCAGCAAAAGGTCCAACAGGGAAGGTAAATGATTCTCCATATCTGGGATCGGCGTAGACGAAGTAACCAGTTGTGTCAGACCATATGCCAAGGCAAAGTCATAAACAGATCAACTCGCATGATTGGTTAAACGGTAACCAAGCCATTCAGCGTGGTGGGCGTTAAAATCACCGAGCATCACGATGTCTGGGGATGGGACCTGTTGTAGCACGGAGTCTGTAGCCATTTGGACGTGGTTGATGAGTCGGTCTGTGTCGGCATTACCGCTATGGGACCTATAGAGGCACCCATAGACACGGGAATGGTCGTCGCTGTCTACGCGCAGCCATAGTATAGACAGGTCCGTACCTTCAAGACTGCCGAGGCGTCGAAAACAGATGTCCTTTCTGACGTACACGCAATCTCCAACCCGGGGCACAAAGGAGTGTTCTAATTTGTACGCTGGGTAGGAGAGATTCGAAGTATCAGCCGGAGAGGACACCTGTGTCTCGTTTAGAAGAAGCAAGGCCGGCTTTGCCGTCTCCAGATGATAGTGGACGGCATTAAGGTTTGAATGAAGTCCCCTGATATTGCAGAAATTCACGGAAAGCGTGGCAGGGGTTGTCTTTATCTTATTACCTCGCTTTATCCGAGCAGGTTTCGTTTTAAGCGAAATTTCGCCCCCTCCCAGAATATGCGGGGCAGCCTGAGCACCCACGCTCAGAAAAATTAGGGTACCTTGAGCGTGGATGCTCAGTGAGGGATTCTCTGTCACCAGGAGTGCTGGTACCCTCCTGGGGTAGTCTTCTATTTAACTCCACTACCAAGTTCACGGGGGCAGGAGGGGGGAGAATAGGGCCTCCGGCCACCTGCACTCACCAGGCGAAATGCAGAAGTAAACTTCTACTTCACGCTGGTATTCTGTGAGGTCGTGGTACTACCCCGGTTCGAGTCGGCCCATCCGTGCGACAACAAAAGCTACCGCGTGGCTCTATCACTGTTGTGTTAAAAAAAACCTGTCGGCCAAGTAAAAGCTTGAAAAATTTGAACAACATGAGAACCCGAGTAAACAATACATTACATTTACATCTATTTAGCTCGTAGAACATCCTTAAGAAAGTTTATAGAGTCGCCGCCTAATACCAGCGAACAAACGCAAAGTATGAACAATAGAGCAGGATAAGAATAGAATCTACTCACAACAGTGTGTCTGCCAAGTTCGGAAAAGATAATTTAAAATTAAAAATTTTGTACAATCGACTTCAATATAAATTATTAAGAACAACTCAAAAACTATTGGTCATACCTTGATCAAATTTATATGGGACCACATGTGAAGCACCAGCTTTCAAATAAAGAAAGAATCATCGAAATCGGTTCAAACAGTAAAAAGTTATGAGGTAACACACATAAAAAAAACATACATTCGAATTGAGTACCGGCTCCTTTTCGAAGTCTGTAGAAAATGGTGACACAATGTACCGGCAGTGTGTATATTTATACAACCTAGTAAGTCAGGTTGTCACTAGATTAGAGAACTAGAGTTCCCAATCCTCCTGGATTGCCCGGGAGATTCGAGTAATAATGGTTATTCCCCCGATCTCCCGGGGTGCAAAAATTTCTTCGGTTTTTCTAAAATTAAAAAAATTGATGCTGCTCGAAGGGAAAGTAAATATAAACTTAAAAATTAATAAGTGATTGTATTGAATTGATATGTTGTATTTTCTCCCCCCCCCCCCTACGGGATTTCATAAAATTCTCCCGGGTTGGTTCTTTAGGGAGTTGGTAACCCTTATTACAGCCCATAAAAGTCCTGGACAATAGCTGAACATAGGCCTCGCCCATAGATTGCCTCATTGGTGGGATTTGGCCATAGTTGCCATTTTTATTGCCATTGTTATTAGTAAGATGCTGCTGCCCGTCACCTGTTTCAATTTCCCTCTGTCGCCTCTTACGACAGCCATGGCACGATTTGATGTGGTGGATATTCTTACATCACCACTACTCGGTACAGGTACTGCATTATTATATTTATTTATTAATATTGGATATCTTTTATCTCTCGCCTGATTGTGATTTATTTTATTATTAAATAAATATATTATATATTTGTTTGTTGGTAATATATGAATTATGTTAATTATTTTGTGGTGGCTCAGACCATTCAACATTTAAAATTAAATGATCGTATCTATCGTATCGGGAGTTTATACAAACTACAAAAGCACGGATAGAGCCCTGTAGTGTATTCTATTCTATACTATTCTATTCTTTGTACTACCGGATTATTTCGTTATTCTTACGATAAAATAGAGGGATGAAAAGTAAAAGTGAAGTTACAGTCCATATATTTCCCACTCCTGGGCACAGGCCTCCTCTCATTTCTGAGAGAATTTTAGGGCAAGGACATGTCCGCCACGCTGCCCGAGTGCATGTTGGCGAACTTTACATGTCTTCGAATTATTAAAAGAAAATAAATATTTATCGAATTTATACAATTTGATTGTTTTGCACATCCTACATAGCACACCTTGTAGCGATGCGAAGCAATATTTCAGTTTGACAGCCCTATTCTCATCGTGTAAGCTGAAACACCACACCCACTAATATTGCGTTTGTCGGCACTTCGTAGCCCATACTAATCTAGAATCTTCTACACGTGTTACCGACAAGCCATTTAAATAGTTTACACCTAGGGTATTAGAACTAAGTGCTTCTTCCAAGTTTGTGTTAGGCTGTAACGTTGAATATTTTTACAAAAAATTTAGTGCCATCTAATATAGGTACCTCTAATTGCTCTAATTTTAATTTGACAGGGAGTACTTTTACACCGGACACCTGACTACTGACTGCCTCAAGTAATGGTAAGCGGTGACGTAGTCAAAGTTGACTAATCTATGGGTAAGGCGCCGTAAGTGCTTTGTAACTTTAGAGATACGCTGCAACCATATAGTTACAGCACGTATGGATCTAACTTGATCGGGGACTACGCTCTCGCAGAATACCAGCATGAATTAGCTGTTGATGTGTTTCGTATCGTGAGTTTTGAGAACCGGTGACTTTTTTACCGGTATCAAAATATTCTATCTAAGTCCTTAAGGGTGATAATGAATTTAACAACATCTTGATTCTTAATCGAGGATAGATATTAGTGTCTATGTGCATCTTTTTACTTAAAATATTATTGCAAAATTATATCTTTAACTAAAATATAACATTAAACATGACATGTTTTATAATAGGTTTCAAATCTCATTCTTCCCGTAAGGGACATGATTCAGAATTCGTAAGCTTCCACTAGTGTGTACGTTTTTGTTGTCCCATTTAATTACATTATAAATGTTAATAAACTGTACTTCACATTGTTTTATAAATGATAAGTCTGTTTTGTGTAAAAATGAGTATTTGTATAATGTAGTTATATATTTTAATCGCTAAAATACATTTAAAATACAAAATTTATTTAAAGAGTAGTAATGTGGTATAAAACATATCGGCAAAATCGACAACCCCATATCGACATTCATCTTAATATTTTCATTGTTTTACAGTATACTTAAAAATGATAGAGAAAATTGGATGAGAGTAACTCCACGGACCCAAAATAGCATCCTCTGACCATCAAATGGGATGTGTCCACGTTTGTCACCCTTATTCTATAAAAAAAAGTTAACAGCCGACTTGATAGTTTGGAATGATCATAACAGTTATCAAAAGATTTAAGTATCTATGTTATCTGACAATTCTATATTTCAATACCAAATAACTTATGAGACAGTATTATTTTCTAAGTTTACATTCATTGACATTAATATGCAACTAAGCAAGGAATTCAGCTATTGTAAGAAAACAATGTGCATCAATTACTTTATTATAAACGATACATGAATGCAAGTCTATTGGTGAAGACTTTAGAATATTTTATTTATTTAATCTTATTTGTTGACACCTTAATAACAAGGGTAACAAAGGACGGACTTAATGCTTAGCGGCATTCTCTGCCAGTCAATCCGTAGAATATGTATATATATCTCAAACATTTTTGTTTCTTACTATGAATATGAACCAATGCAGTTTGGTTAAACCTTCCGGATTCCGCACTTTTTATTATTTATATGAATACTAACTAACTACTACTAAATATGAATATTTCATAGTTAGTTGGTATTTTAATAAACATGTTTTATAAAAAAATATTAGAAACTTAGAAAAGAAAAATATTATGTTAATATTGAGTGGGACTGTATGATAATTTTGGTTATTTTTAAAGTCATATCTCACTATCATATCTTAAATTCGAGATATCGGAGCGCTACGTACATTTCAAGTTCTATAAAAACCATGCTAGACTGTAAGTGGATGCTATGGCCCATAGAATACATCTACCATTGAATAAGAATCAAAATCCAGACCTCTGAGGACTGAGATGTTTGTACCAGTAAAAGGGTCTCCAGTTCCCTACACTCAACATACGAAACACAACATTATTCAGCTGTTGAATTAAACTATGTTTACGGATTTTATCACGTTTAATTTACTTATTTCAATTCCCGACGTTTCGGTTTCTGCTTGGGATCCTATAATTAACAAAATTAAATCCAAAACCAAGTATACCACTGCTAAATTTCTGGAGATGCTGTAAGCACATTATTTTTTATAGTGTAGGATGACAAATGAGTACACATTCCACCTGATGGTAAGTGGTTGCTGTGACCCATAGACATCTACATCAATCTTCGATTTATCCGCAGTAAAGAATCAAAATGCAGATGAGTTGTCACCCGTGAGGACTAAGAGGGAATGCCTTTTACCAGAAAAAAGGGTCTCCGCTTCTCTACACTCACCACACGAAACACAGCAGCGTTGAGCTGTTATATTACGCTGGTATTCTGTGAGAGCGTAGTCCTACCCCGGTCAAGCCAACCCATTCGTGCTACAACTTATATTATTATATTACTAATAGATGCAGCATGGCTCTACCACGTATAAAATTCTGCGACTAACTATGACATCGGGACGTCAAACATCTCAGGTTTGACGTCCCCCCCCCCCCCCCATGACCATGGTTTGCTGTAAAGGACCCGAAACGTCTTGAATTAAACGCGATGAAATCCGTGTAAACATAGTTTTATTGAATGTATAGTGTTCGCGTAAATATAAGAAATCATTATAATTTTGTTGCTGTTTCACGCTGGTTTCTGTAATACTCTGGTCTGTTGATACTCCGGACTAGCCGACCTTTTCAACTACGTATAACTGCAGTATGGCTCTACAACGTACAGAATCACAAATCATAAAGTTAAGTACCTATTAAGTAATTTAAAATAAATTTTAATAATACAGTAAAATATTATACAGAATACTGAATATTGAATAAAGTTCGTAATATTGTTTCCTAACTTATTTTTTCCTCGAGCTAGAGATTTTAATTTAATATTCGTACATCGTATTGTAGAGGTAGTAGAATCAAACAATGATAATATTATATGTAGAGGTAAAATACATATTTTTTTAAGTTATAGAGGGAAATATGTACTTAAATACCTTTTACGTAAATACTGATAATAATTTCAACTCGACGAGGGCTCAGATTTGGAGAAATGTAAGTATTATGAAAGATAGCGAACAATGATTTATTTTAAGCTGTAGATATAGGTTTTCTCTCTAGCAGTTGCTTTAGTCTTTTTGATATCGTGTTTTCTAGATAAACTGTCAACTTACAAACAACTTACAAAACTTAAATAGCAGCAGCACAATACAAAAATCTGTGACATCATCCAACAATACAAACAAGTAATGGGAGAGAATAACATTTAGTTTTTTTTATGTATTGTTTAGTATCTACATTAAAATATTTCTACAATAATCATAAAGTATAGAGTTGCTGATTCGTTATAAGTTACCTTGCTCAAACATAGTAAATATTAAAATTTTACGAGCCTGTAAACGCTTGACTTCGTGAACGTTGGCGAATGAGGCGATGCGGTGTGACTGATTTTTCAAAATGGCGGCGTTCATTTTATTAATTATATCATTAGTAATTGTTTTGTAGGTACTCACTAATTCTTTTATACCCAAGGAATGATATAGGATGGTGTCGTGGATTCTCTACACCATATCATCCCGTGGGTTTCGTAAGAAGTGAACGAGGGAAATGAAACAGAACTTACTGTTATCAACATATAAAAAAAAAACTTATAGTAAAAATTTCCCACTTGAGGACTTTTGATAGGCTGTGATAAATAAATTAAAGATAAAACTCACTTTAAATCATTGTAAGGATGCTTGAAGTGATAATAAAATGAAGGAAATAAATGTAAATACAAAAACAAAAAACAAAACAAAGCAACTAATAAGATGAAAAATTCAAACCGTGTCTTTTAAAAAATACTTATTATACAAAAACAAAAGCGCATATTTTCTCCATTGTGATCTCAATTTAGTCGCGTGGGTGTCGTAAGCAACCATGGGAATTATCAGAAAAATCTTAGGACTTCTGGTGTATAATTTACCACGGAGAGTGCTCAGAGGAATTGTTCGGAATAATTCCAACGGCAAATTCCACTGACGCATATCGCGACAAAACTCACTATACCATCCACACCGTTTGGATGCTTGGTGGTCCACTAGAAGTGAGGCATATTTATCATAACAGATAAATAACAACAGGTATCATAAAATAGATAGACTGTAACTGTGACGAACAAACTGAAAGAATAGCTCCAGTTTCACGAGATAACAAATCCAGTAAAAGACTGTCACAAGTTTTCTTTATTCATAGATACATATGACAGTTACCTTTGTTAAAAAATGTTACTGTGACACCCTGTTACTCGTCACAAGCTCTTTCCTTTTCTCGCCAACCAAGACCGTAGTAACAGACTGTTATTTTGTAACTGGTTTTTGGAATTGTTATTTATGTGGAACTGGAACAGGCGGAAGAGATATGCGATTATACCTGTTATAACCCACTCCTATGGTCTACCAGAGCGCGATTTACAAGTTTTCTTCCTCGTCGCACGACTGCTTTGTGAAATAGTTTACCATCGGCGACTTTTCCGGACCGATACGACTTAAAGATCTTTAAGAAACGAGTTTACTCCTTTTTATAAGACCGGCAACGCATCTGCAATTCCCTTGGTGTTGCAGCGGTTCATGAGAGGCGGTCGACACTCACCATCAGGTGAACCGCATTCTCGGTTGCCCCTATTCTATAAAAAAAAAGACCGGCGACGGGGAGCTCAGCTGCACCCCCTTTTCCCTAAAGGGGTCGCTTCCGATTCGGTAGAAAGACTATACAGGCCAATGCCAGTTCCACAGGTGGTGTTTAGTGGGTAGGCACTTCTTCAAAGTGAGTCAGACATAACCACGCAGCCGGCTGCCGTGTTATGCTATGAATATTCACCACCTCCCTCACTTCCGGTGGGTAGCCTTGCTTTGGGTGCAAAAAAGGGGAGCTCAGTCAAATGTCCGAAACGCTATCATCAACCCGCGTGCCAAGCGTTCAAATCCTAGATGTAACGGGATGGGCTCATGTGCAGCAGTGAACTTTACGAGCTGATAATGATATGATGATGAAGCACCCATTATTTGACAGTTACAGTATTTGTTACATTTGACATTGGTTCACATTATTTCACTTAAGTAGACATTCTTTTTTTCAGTTTAAAATCCTTAACAACAATTTGATTAATATTGATTGTGTTTAAATGAATAGTTAGTAAACTTAATACAAAAGTTTCAACATTCGTATTCCCTATTCATAAATTTAGTATAAATTATTTTTATTTTTGTACTCCAAAACATTTATCACATAAAAACTCTACATGAGTTACGCTAAATAAAATGAAACAAGCAAAACCAACCAAAACTACATTTAGGTTACGTATATTACAGGCAGGGAGAATAACGACGTATCGTAGTACATAATATTATACACAAAACCAGCCTATTGCTAGGAATCATTAATAACTGTCAGTGACTAAGGCTCCACCCATTTGCGCGGACACATTATGCAGTTGCAGAATTACGTTAAGTCCGATAAGGCGAATATAGCCTTTATTTAAACGGGATAAGGGCTACTTATGACTAAATTCATTGTTTTGATTCCATCAGTCTTTCGTGCAGCAGAGCGTGGAGCTGCCACGCCTTAGCAAAAGAAAGGAATTGTAAATTAATGTTTAAATATGAATACCTACCATACTCACAATTTTAACCGTCACCGTTATCGTTGCAGCCTATCAAGAGACCACTGCTGAACATAGGCCTCCCCGAATATTGCCTCATACAGGCAACATTTGCCATAGTTGCCACGCATGGCTGGCGGACTGGCCACCGTAGTTTCTTACTGTTAGCTACTATTATTAATTCCCATCTCCTGATATGTTTTTCTCTATTGCCTCAACGGGACGAATGCGGTAGTGGATACTCCACTACACGGTTACACAACTTTAATGACATTATTTCTTTCTGCCACAATTTGAAAATCTTATTTATTCCTTTTAACAGTTTAGTAACATTTACAAAATTTCATTAATTTCATCGTTTCGGAGTTCATCGCGGACAATTTTTATACATAAAGATTATAGCTAGGGGATTGTTTAGTTGTTGTAATTTGGGCATAAAATATGGTGATTGCATACTCTTTATTTTTTTTTATTCTACTAAGCCAGCGCTTATCTACGATCCCACCTGATGGTAAGTGGTGATGTAGCCTAAGATGGTGAAGCGCACTGACTTAAAAAAAGCCTATTCACTCTTGCCTTGAAGACACCCACACTGTAATCGGATGGAAAGACAGATGCTGGCAACTTATTCGACGTGGCGAACCGTTTGGTTCGAATGTGTGGTAAGTCAACAACGAAAGGGTGGAGACTGGCCGAACGTCTGGTTGTCCGATGGTGGAAGGGAGAGGGTGGAATTAAGTTATGCAATTCCTGCGCACACTCTCCGAAATGCATCCTGTAGAAAACCGAAAGGCTGGCTACTTTACGTCTGTGTTCGAGGCTGGTAAGATTGGTTTTAACCAAATTCGCGTCACCAATAAGCCTCATAGCACGCCTTTCCATTGAGTCCAAAGCTCCTAGGTGGCATTTTGGAGCACCAGCCCATATATGGCAGCAATACTCCATGCACGACCGGACTTGCGCTTTATATAAAGTAAGCAGCTGTCCCGGCGTGAAGTATCGCCGCACCTTTGCAAGGACTCCCAGCTTCCTTGCAGCTGCTTTGGCCTTGGACTCAATGAACCGCCCAAAGTTCAAATTTGAGGATATTTCAAACCCTAACAACTGAAGGCGGTCGGTATACTCCAGTGATACATTTCGGAAAGAAGGAGCCAAGGTGAGCTGGCTCCTTTTTGCAGTGATGAGACACGCTTGTGTTTTGGAGGCGTTGAACTTCACAAGATTGACATCGCCCCAATCGGAGACTGCCTGTAATGTGAGATTCACACGCTCTACCATAGCTTCTCTTTCGGACTGGATTTGATCCCGACTGGCCCGAGGACTTGGTTGGTATCTCTCAACCACTGTGCTATCGTCTGCATACCCATAGATACCGGGCATAAGCAGATCATTTATATGCAGCAGGAAGAGATTTGCGGAGAGAACGGACCCCTGAGGAACACCGGCGTTAGTCGCCATAGGTTCGGATGAGCAGCCATCGACGACGACCCGGAGAGACCGTTCAATGGTTTCAAATGTTATATGGGCAATCAGCAACCATACTCTGATATTTGCCAAATTGATTTTATTTTTTGTTCAAAAAATGCTCAAAGATTGAATTCGCCACATAGCGCCTTGTCCTTTAGGGGAGCCCATAGTTTGACAAATTCATTTTATACAAATTCCTGTGTTAAATGTTACTACTACTACTAGATACTACAATCCATTAAACTCAGTGGTTATCATTCTATTAAAACGTGAATATTTATTTTTAAATTTTTGTGTGTCTTTCTGTCTGTTATAAAATTTCACGAATAGATAGAGAGCAATTCATGGATGATTTTTTGTATGTACCGTTCCATATATTTTTGGTTTGCAATTCTACACAAAAATGGTTCACTTTACTTCAAGACAAATTTGCAATAACACTACGAGTGTAACAGAATAAGGTGGATTATGTAAAATTATAGATCTTCAATAATTTAAACCTTATCTTCAATAAACTGAGTTGAAATTGGATTTTCGATAATTGAACTACTTGCGCAAAGCCCTGCAGCTGTTTTCTGCCGACTTCCAAAAAGCAGACGGTACTCAATTCGACTGTATGTTTTTTTATGTGTGTTACTTCATAACTTTTTACTGGGTGAACCGATTTCGATGATTCTTTTTTTGTTTGAAAGCTGGTGCTTCTCGTGTGTTCCCATATAAATTTGATCAAGGTCAGACCAATAGTTTTTGAGTTATTGTTAATAACTTATAATGAAGTCGGCTGCACAAAATTTTTAATTTTAAATTATTGCTCATGTTTCCCGCAGATGAAACTGTTATTGAAAGCTGCTACTACATAATAAATAATATACATTGGTATAGGGACTTTTGTTTCAGATTGCTTATTCATAGCGCTATCCAATATAATATCTGCAGAGAAAACCTCATTGATAAAATCTCAGCTTCACTAAAGTTAATTAGTACTCGCTCAAATAACGTTCTTTCCGTTTAATTACACATAAACATACGAAGCGTTTAACGAGATGTAATCAATTTACGTTTTGTAAATGCTTTATAGAATTTTATTTGAATAATACACCAGCATTAATACTTAGATATGAAAATTAATGGCTAAATATACGACCCGAGTACCGTTAAACTTAGATAAAGTTAACTTTAGTTTAAACCTCCGTCTGAGTCGACGAGGCCAATGAAAAGCTTTTATTACTGCAATGAAAATAGCATCACAAGCTAAGACGCTACTATCGGTTTTGCGATAAAACCGATATTTATATTGATTATTATCGACTGACGAAATAAAATGAATTTGTGTGTGATTCAGTCTATCCTCATTTCCCATTCATTACTGTCAAATCTGGCAACTTTACCAATAAAAGTTGATTTTGCGATAAGGGATGTAGGTACATGTACAATCTTACGATTAAGACGGACGACGTAACGTTTTTCGTGACTGTTAACACTTTTTTTAATGTAAAAACTAACTGCTCCCCACGACTTCGTTCGCGTTCTATTTATTGCTTTAAAGTTTTATTATTTTTGCGCGGAACTCTCTAATTATTTTTCTAAATAAAAGTAGCCTAAGTTACTCCTTATAACATGAGCTATCTGCCAATGAAAGTCCCGTCAAAATCGATCCAGCCGTTTCGAAGAGTAGCCGGAACAAACAGACAGACAGACAAAAATTTAAAAAATTGTATTATTGTTATAAGTACCGTATATACTTTTATATGCATTTAGTAAAAAGCTGTTAGCTTGACATTACAAACAGACACTTCAATTTTATTTATTTGTATGTATAGACAGCAATTAATCCATTTAAAAAAAAATATAAAATCAACAATCATTTAACTTTCTGACAATGTGTTTTTTATATGATTTATATGTATAATAATGATTGTTAGATACGATTTCACGTGACAAAACATTGGAACCTTGTTTTTAGGCCCTAGAAGAACATCCTACGCACTTCGCGCTTAAAGCATGCAATAAACTGGAACTAAATAGTTGTGTGAAAATGCCGGTATTCCATAGAATTTCTAAATATTAATTACACATAATTGAAAAAATGTGAAATTATACATTTCCCATTTTTTTTCAATTATGTGTAATAATATAATAACATTACAAGTATGAAAAAAAATGTAGAATATATATAAAACTGGTAAAAGTACATTTCAAACTATGTCGTGTGAAAAGGTAACATGCAGAGCAGAGTAGGTATAAGACTGTTGGTTTTAGCAGTATCTAAGGTGTTTCACGATTTAACTCGTAATATCATCAAGTAAGAGTAGTAGTGAATTTTATAAAAATATTTACAAATAGTCGTCTTAATGATGTCAACTCGTATTATAATACTAATGTTTATAAAAAGGACAATAAATGATGCAACCGATTATCTAATCGCCTTACTCACAGCCGATTCAATAAGTTTTTACTCACGATTGTGTAATATCTGTTACACTGGTAAATAATTTTTTTGACATCGCAATTACTTTGTATAAAGAACCATTTTGCGAGAGCGAGCTAGTTTTTCAAAGATATAAGGATCATCAATTGTATAGATACATTATTGAGTGAGCGAAGTGTAGGGCGGCTGCCCACTAGATAGAGTGGCGACCTGGTATAAAAGATGCAGGAAGTCGATGGATGGAAGTGGGCCTGGACTGTGCTTTAAGGCGTTCCTTAGGGAGGCCTATGTGGGCCTCCTATGGATGGCATGATGTTCAGATGATGATGTTTCTTTTATGCACAAATTACAGTAATTACGAACATACGTGTAACTGCACACAGATAAAAGGTATAATATTTTATATGTGCTAGAGTCACGCTGCAGTTGTGTTATTTTATGTGTATGTCTTATAATGTGATGGAAATTTAAGTCAATGAAGGCAAAATTTAACCCCCATATGCTGTTTTTACTCTAAGAGCTCATAAGGTTCAATTCTCCTTGTTGTCCGTTATTCTTGCTAAAACTCTGAAACGGCTCGTACGATATTGATGATTTTTATGTGCTTTTGAGTGGGTCCCTGGATGGTTTAAATTTAGAATTGAACCCGGTGGGTGGCGCTGCTGTCGAGATCCAGAAATCCTATATAAAAAAAAATCACCCGTGCGAAACTGGGCGGACCGCTAGTAAAATACAAATGTATATGTAATCAAACAGCAAATTGACGACCTCGTTTATACAGTAAGGAATCCTACACTCTGTGACGACATTGTATACAACTGTCTATATTGGTTATAGACAACAGCGCCACCTAACGGGATTCATTATGAATCTAAGCTATCCAAGGATCCACTCAAACACACAAAAAATTTCATCAGAATCGGTCGAGCCAGTTTCGAGAACAGAATAAAATAGAATAGAATAATTTTTATTCAATATTAATATAATATATGTATTACATATATATTATACTATTACTTAATAGGTGATTTTGACAAAAGTTGACAGAAGTAATACTTATAAATTAGACTACAAAAGTAATTTACAATAAATGGCATTCGAATCGTATTTTGGGTTTCATAGATTTTTACAAAATGACGAGGCACTTTGCAATTTGTTTTCGGCATTTCACAAACAAACGAAGCTGTCTGTATAATAAATTAATCATACAATTACAATCTACTGACAATAACTAGTCGATAGCCTGTGCTTAACTTCGTTTAATGCCAAGGAAGGTTAGCATTTTTAGAAGAAGATCGAATTCTTGGAATTTTTCTTCGATTATTTAAAAGCCGAGTTGGTTGGTAATTCATTCGGAATGAAGCTTTATTACTTTAGGCCTAATTATAATTTTATAACCTGCAACACTGTGCCATATAGTGGCTGCTTAAGAGAATCCACTACCCCATAACATTCCGTGGCTGACGTAAGAAGTGACAGAGAGAAATTAAACAGTATATGGGTAGCATCTGCAAAATATTCATGATGTAAATGTTTTTCTATGAATTTTATGAAACATTCAACAACACGCAGGTTTTTGAACGTTTATGTTGTCTGCTATAGATTTTTTTTTAATGAATAGTTTATAAAATATTACTTATTAATATCAGATGTCAGCGTACATTTATTCATACCTATTGTAGTCAAGTAATAACTGCAAAAAGAAGCAGCTCAAAATTTAATTACAAACTACACATTATCGGAAAGTCAGTTAATACGAAATCCACCAAAACAAACGAAACAATTAAGACAGTTACGAGTCTCAAGTATAGCGAGATGATGATGAGTTTCTTTGATGTTAAACATAAAAGTTGCGCGCGTTTTCTACAGATACTTGGTAACATTCAGTCTGAGAGTGTTGAAATGGCCCACCGCGTCGTGTCCATATTGATTCCGGTCACACTATTTATTCATATTCTCGGGCTGCGACTGATCAACGCGCATGTATATGCGTCGCTGTGCGCCCATTAACATGCTAAACAATTCCGCGAAGCTTTTCGATACGAATCGGACACAAAATCCTAGCAATTGTCACTGTATAGTGATGCTAATGTATACAGCTTCGCCGACACTTTCACTTGTTTCGCGGCGTAGCATGAAGCAATGAACCCAAAACACCTCAGGATTGACCTAACCCAAAGTCAATTACTTTATTTATAATATATTTGTTCGCTTCGTAACAGGACGTTTCGCGAAAATACATCTGTGTTTATCTTTAGTAGTTATTATTACAGACAAAGTGAGATAAACGTTTCTATGAAACTATTGTCGAATTCGACACCGGATACAGCACAGACGAACGGACGCTCTTATATACTTAACACGTACATACACAATAGATGCAAAAACAATACTTTAATAAGGCAACCATAAGAAGTAAGTGATTTGGAGACATTACGCCCAGGTGCATCCGCTAACAACAAATACGTATGCGCGGAGGCATACCTTGAATTTCTATTGTGCTCAATCGAGACATTACTTTTGCAGAATCGATTCGGTGAACGTAATAACCGAATCAGTTTTGATTTGCATGCGTGAGATGTCGTTTCAATTCACTAAGTAGGCGGATTCGTGAAAATTTAAAATTTACAGGCCAATGAGTACGACAAAGCTTTAAGTGATGTGCTTGAAACACGACTTGAGTTGAAATCATTGTTAGAAATGATTTACCTGTCACACACTCGACATAATATATTATATACACTTTTAACGTAAAAGTGGTTTCTGGAAGTATGTCCTTGATTCACCGTGTGATAGCAACGTAAAAGAATTCATTGCCCCATTATTACTTGAAAGATTCAATAGTCAATAAACATCATCATCATCATTATTACAGCCCTTCATAAGTCCACTGCTGAACATAGGCCTACCCAAGCACGGCCCAATAATGCCACAAAGCACGGTCCTGAGCCACCTACATCCATCCACTTACCAGGTCGACACCCCATCTAGTGGGGTGAGGGGGGTCTTCCTTCAATTCGCCTACCGGTACGAGGCTGCCACTCGAGAACTTTTTTTCCTTCGAGCTATATGGCCGGCCCATTGCCACTTCAGTTTACGAATCCGTAGAGAAACCACGAGCATTGTCCTCTCCATAGCTTGCTGAACAACCTTGAGCTTCCTCATACGGTGAGCAGTGAAGAATCACGTCTCAGATCCATAAGTCATCACTTCCAACACGCATTGGTTGTACAGTCTCGTTTTCAAGTTTTGAGGTATACCTGACGAGAAGATGTGTAGTAATTTCTCGAACGCTGCCCAGCCGAGATGAATCCGTCGATTAACCTCTCGGTCAAAGTTAGACTTACCTAGTCGGACTATTTATCCCAGAGCTTAGTGCTCTCAACAACTACTGGCATAAGTGTGACATGGAACTTAAACAGGATTTTTACTTCATACTTTTAGCCTCATTCTTTTTTTAACAGTGGTAGAGCCACGCGGCAGCTTTTGCTGTCGCACGGATGGGCCAGCTCGAACCGGGGTGGTACCACGACCTCACAGAAAACCAGCGTGAAGTAGGGGTTTACCTTGCGTTTCGCTTGGTGAGTGCAGGTGGCCGGAGGCCCTTTTTACTGGAAATGAGACATTCCATCTTAGTCCTCGCGGGTGACAACGCATCTACATTTTAATTTGTAATAGAGGATAGATGTAGATGTCTATGGGCCGCAGCAACCACTTACCATCAGGTGGACTGTGTGCTCGTTTGTCAACCTTATCATATAAAAAAAAAACTGTCATACATTAACTCTTCACTTCACTACTCTTATCAACAAAAAGCAAAGCCGCGTCACCACTAAAGTTTTGTTACCAACTGTTGTGTTGCCAACACGTGTTGGTAACAAATGTTTCTGTAATTACCTAGTGTTGGCAACAAAACTTGAAACAATGTTGAGAACCGTGTTTCCATTTTCGGCGGCAACATCAAAGGAATACGCTTGTTGCAAACATTTGTTCCCGCGGTGGAGACGCTTGTTGAAAACATTAGTCGGCAACATTGGTAACAAATGTTGGTAACTTTTGTTGAGTTGTAAACAGTTGGAAACATAAATGTTGTCAACATTTTTGGTGGATACGAGTGGCTTTATGCTTGCACTGCTCATAGGCCCAGTATTACTACAGAACGCACCTGTAGCTAGGGTTACCATATCTCAGGATTTTTAAATGCAAATCAGGCCTTTTCTCCGGACTTTTAATTTTTTCATCTGGTAACCCTACCTGTAGCCCTTTTTATTTGAAGTTGGATGCAGTCCACGGATCGCAGCAGCCACTTAACATCAAGTCAAGTATAAAGTTTAACAATTCAATTCTTTTTTAAATTATAAACCTTTGCGTCTGTTTTAAATTCACGAAATTCGTAAATATTTACGGTAAAATATTTTCGGTAAATACAACGTCACATGTAGCAATAATGAGTATGGCAATCAACCGTCTTAGATTTTGCAGTCACGCAATGGTAATTATTATAATCTCGCATTGTAATCTAATGTATAAAAATTAATATTTACATTATTAACACCGGGGAAGTTATGGATTAAAGTGCCAACTGATTTAAATATGAGAAATACATGGTTAAAACTGGCAAGAAGAGTCCCGAAGGCATTGTCTACAAAATCTAAACTATACTTCTGTGAAGATCACTCTGACGTAAGTATGACTTATATTTAACTATCGATTAAACAAAACAAAACATCATGACATGATAGGTACCTATTGCAAGTCAAATTTTGTAATAGATTAGGTTCATTGCTCATCTGTCCCGCGTCCCGCCTTTTGTGGGCCATTTTGATAGCCCTTGCAAGTGCAGTGCAGTGTTTTAGTTAATTCCTGTTTTCTTCTATTATATGGGAATAAAGACATGGTTTGTACTCAGACCAAATAAAAAAAGTGACTTTATTTCGTCTGAGGGTTTGTATAAAAAAATATAACAAAAAGTTTTTTCTCACCTAAGCTTATATTATAATATCTATAACATTAGTGCTAAAAGCGAAGTAATAAACTCGCTTTTACAAATCCGTCTTCCATGACGCCTTTTCAATAAAATTTGGAATAAAAGTAAACAATCGTAATGATAACTTGAAAAATTTCGAAATTAACTAGTTAGTACACAGCACATAACCTATTTCTTTGACCTAGTGATGTCACGACGCTATCTAACATGGCGGACATCGTTTTGCAGATTTGAGGCACAGCTAAAAAAAAATTATTCTTTAAATTGAAATATAAAATTTATAATGCATTTTTATAAATAGAAATCAATATTTCTCGTTTACTTTTTACAAAATCTATCATAAATATATATTCTTTGACTTATTTTTACATGGTGTAAAATACCCTATTGCGTGCACTATCGCCGTCACCACTAATCCCAGCACCGCTATTCCCAACACCACTACACTAGGCAAGACACACCACTGACGACAACACGACACGTGTTTCGCCTCTACACGAGGCATCCTCAGGTGATATAGACTCTACGGGGGCTAACCGCTAAGACACATCATTTTATTTTATAACACGGATATTTGCGAAGTAAATTTTTCTAAAAGCTTTTATATAATGGATTTCCGCAAAGTAACGCCTGATTCTATTAATTATATAAAAAATACAGTCGAATTGAGAAACTCCTCCTTTTTTTGAAGTCGGTTGAAAAATAATAAAACAGAAGTGTAATTATTATAATTTTAATCCCTAATACTCTACACGTGTGATTGTTTTCTTTTCAACTTTATAATGAGTGGCCACTTCTGACTAAGGTCAAGTGCATACTTTGTGACTAACGCGATCTTATCGGTTAAACACGAGTAGCTAGATAAACAAAATACATACTAGTATTTAAATCACACAACAACCACCTTTTATTAGTTCACTGGCGAATACAGGCCTCTTTTATAAGCGCACTAGATGGAATGTATTATTTCTTTACCCATGGGGGATTTCCTTATGTCACCACCTCAAACAATTACACTTTAATTTATAAATGAACCGTGTAGAGGCAGTGTAAAAATATCTACTACGCCATATCATCCCATGCGTGTCGTAAGAGGCGACAGAGAGAAACAAATCAGGAGATGGCAGCAGCGTCTTCCTAATAACGACTACAGCGCTGCGCAAACGTGGACGCTTTTTGTTACAGACACGGCACACATCACAGGAAACCGTAGTTGCTGTGTCCGGTAGCGGCAATGAGGGCTAATAATCTTCCACTCACCAGATGTCGCTAATTGTGACTGAGGTAAAGTTTTTTGTTACACAGTGTCAGTTAATTGAGAAATCAGTTTTAAATAATAGTTTATCATTATCTAGAGTATTATATTAATACACAACACAATGCGTCAGTGGTTTGATTTTTAATTTTTTGCACATTATAACTCTTTTTTTTAAATCATCTTTTAGTTATATTTATAGTTTGGTTTATTCATTTCTAATGTAATTAATATAAAATATAAATAATAATACAGAAACAAACCTTAAAGATTACATTTTCCTAAGAAATTATCGTCACCGCTATGAAATCTGTCAAATATTTTACCTCACTGTAAAGTGGCGCCGCCCTGGTGGCAGAAAAAGTCGTGGATGCCCTCATTGCACACAGTCGCCGGTTGCTACTTCTGATCACGGGTAACAATTCGTTGCTTGTTTTTCATCAATTTTACGATGGATGTCGTTGAAGAAACATTACCTTCGCTTGTTGTGTTGATTACACGTTGACGTAGACGTACGTCGCCGTCAAAATTTACTACGTCAATGTCAGCGCCGTACAATTTTAAGGAAATTTGCTTTGTGTTGGTTGTGTCTTCAACTGACGACTTAAAGTTTCCAGTTCCTACACCAAGCACCACACAAGACACAAAAGTGTCTAGGTTTGCGCAGCGCCTAAAATAATAAACTACAATTGCCAACCCGCTTGCCAAGCGCGGCAGCTATGGTCACATTCCCCTTATGTGGCATTCTACGGGGCAGCTCTATGTTCTATTATTATATATTGCATCTTTTTGTAAAATATATTCCTTGCTATTTTTCCTTTGTTATTTATTGCTTATTAAATAAACTGTAGGCGGTGAGAAAGAACAATACTATTCAAGAGGGCAGAATATAGATATGATGTATGTGTACTAAGTTTGTCTGTGTTGGTCTGTTCCTGTGACTCTCCACAGCCTAAACAGTTTGACGGATTTAGAAGTGTGAGTATCGTTACATTCGTCTTCATCTCCGAAGTGTCATAGGCTAGATGTAAAGGTATACACATACAACTTGTTAAATATAGGTACGGACGGGGGATATATGTCTACTGCTTATGTCAAACGGGGATATACTTCTCCCCTTTGCCGTGTTTTGGCATAGGGACAAGATAATTTTATCTCTTGTTAGTGGATATACCTAATCGGGGGATAAATTTTTTGGCCCCAGCCCATACTAGCCGTGCAGCAAAGGTTTAGAACAAATAATATACACACCTGTAACTTTACTAACTTTACAGAAGTTGGATTCTTTGTGTTTAATTAACTCTTAACAAAAATTTTACAAAAAATAATAAAGACCGTCATGAGACCTAGATAAATAATAAAATATTTTTTATTAAACTTTTTTAACGATTGTACAACTGTTATCAAGTATCGTCGGCTTCTTTTGTTGTTATAGTTATTAATTAAATTTAGAAAGTTATTATTGTTCTCTAAGTAAGGGTGACAAGTCGATAAGATTGCCACAAAGCACGGTTTTGAGCCATTTTCATCCTTCTTCATTGTCGAGTCTTCAAGCTTTGTGCCACTTCAGCCACTAGCTTGGGCTATGCCCGATACTCTTGGTCTTCTGCGGATATCTTCCTTATTAGCCATCATTTAGTATATACCATAAAAATATTTAAAAATAATTTACTAGTAGAAGTCTTCTATAAAGCTATTAAACATTTTTTTCCTCTCATCACTTTAACGCCTCATTACGGTAATGAAATTCGAATCAAGGCGCCCTAAAGAGCCGCTCTACTTTTTATCGATAACGCTAAACGGCCTCGCAAATCGTGTTTTTGCTTGAACAATTTTTATTAAAGCCGCTTTACGACCTCCAACAATATTTTACGAGCTACGTCTGTATCGCAAAGAGTCGCATCGGTTTTATAATACTTTAATTTCACCGCCAGAAAACCATAAAAATATGCAAATGCGACATAAAAGTCGTGGGGCGGCGATAAAATGCATTAATCCGGACGACAAGAAAGAATAACAGTGACGCTTGGGGCATCGCTGGTATCGTAGTGTTGGAACTTTGTGGAACAATTAATGGTAAAATCATTTCACAGACTATTTAGAACAAGCGTAAACACTTGAACATTTAAACGGATACCTTTTTTATTAAAACATTCAACGATTATAAAACTGTTATCAAGTCTCGTCAGCTTCGCTTGTTTATTGTAATGCAAATATCGAATATGGACTTCCAAGAACTAGTTTTGTATTTAATTATGAATTACTTCATTATATTATACGAGTATACGGCAAGCATACCGCCATCTGTCGGAAAAATGCTCTTTTTATTATATTCCCATAGTAACCCCCTAGATATGTATATGCATATTCGATACCCGACGAAATGGAACGATGTAATGTTTTATTTATTCATTTAAAAAAAACGTCCCCCCCCCCCCCGCACTTAGGGTTGCCAGATCGGAAGGCCAAAATATCTGGACAAAATTTGAAAATGTCGGGATTTTAGGGTTGTTGTCGTGAGAAATTAATATGAAAAATAAAAACGTAAAATAAAAATATTTTTTAAATTGATAGGCTACAAAAAGACTTAACATTGTTGACATATAACCAATTTAATTATACTTAAATTTTACGTTGTCACATGTATTTGGCATTGGACTTTACTGATTCCCCCACTTTAGATCCTTTAGGTTCTATCTACTATTCAGAAATGATTAAAATTTTAAACAATTTGCCTAAAATAAGTTCATTTCAATTACTAACGATTTCTCTCTTTGGTACATAAATTATATAGCAAACTCAACATCCCTTTACAATATGCATTGCTTATGGGAATCGGCAACACAAATGATATAATTATTTTTCAAATTTTAGGTCGTTTTGGTTGCATTTTTAAAAAATGCCCAAATTTTGTCATTTTACATGTCCTTGTTTTTTGGAAGATGTTCAAGTGTTTCTCGAAGGCAAAAGTAATCTGTATATAAAGTCAATATAGTTTAAAATATTAAGTACGTCAGACTGATAACTCTTCCCACGTAAATAAATTTGCACCTTCTAAAGGTAATACAGCGAGTTTTTATATAGTTCTCAGAAAAATAGCGTTCTTGCAAGTATTAAAAAGCTCGTTTTAAAAAATGTTCAGCTTTGACGCAAAAAGTCTAAAACTATCGGAAACATTCCTTAATAAGGTTATTTTTCTACTACCTAAGAATTTGTCATCCAACCTGTTTTTTAGATGACTCATTAATTTTTTCATTACACTTTCAAGTTCTAGGACAGTGCATGCAGCACTTTCCAATGCTAAAATTGCTACTTGGAACTCCAACATTACGTTACAAAGTGTAAATATGCTTCTGAAATCCCCTTCCTGTTTGCATTCGTCAACCCGTTCACTATAATTATCAATATGGGTTATACTTTTTTGTCACAAACTCCCATATTAATATCTCTTTTCGACATTCGCCTTCTCCTTTCAACATAAAATACTGCTGTACAGCAGTCTAACAACACAGTAAATTATCTAAAGTGGGCAAAAGAGATAGCCACCTTATCGGGACATGACGAAGAAGAACGTGAACGCACGTGGCAATTTTAAATTATTATTTTGTATAGAACTTTCCGAGAAACTGTTTGTCTGAAGATTTTGAGTATTGTCGGGAGTCTGGAGATCATTTAAAATGTCGGGAGAATCCAGACGAATCCCGACCATCTGGCAATACCCTACACTCACTAGGGTTTTCTCGAAGATACCCTACACCTACCCGGAAGCAGTTTACATACACAAAAAACACGCTTTGATCGTGAGCTGTGATGGTTCTAGAGAGAATTATCCTGGTGATCCTAATCAGGATACTAGGATAAAGTTATTAAATTATTATATTGTCACCAGTCCTTACAAGTTGGTGAAAATTACATTAAAAGATTCCGTCACATAATTTAGATAGATAGATAGATAGACGACAAGCTAATAAAAGCGTGTTAAAAAGGGTAATGAAAATAAAATCTTGTTTATGATTATGTACTACGTACTAGAGAAGCCTTTCTAAACAAAAAATGTGCACTACTCTATGTCTTCGCGCATGCGCGGGAGATAAAGTCGCGCATGCGCAGTTGATTTAAGCGCGTTGCGCCTGCGCGGTCTGTTTATATAAAGAAATATATTTTTTAATTTTTTTTTGTAATATTACGATATTTTTACCTATTTATTCACTTGAACAACAAATAATTTTACTTACTTGACTACTGAACTATGTTGTTGTTGTTATTTACGTCCAGGTTTAAACTTTAATTTGAAATCTTGTATTATTAGCGCCGCTCCACACTGCATGAATATTGAAACCACAGACTAACTAATAGATTGAAAGCACACTAAATGACACACTGTACGGATTGCAGTACAGTTCAGTTGAACATAGTGTATGTTCAGAATGCGCAATCTAGTACGTAGTACATATATATCGATGATGATTACATTTTTAATAACTTAATTTTTTACGGATTTTACCGTGTTTAATTTACTTAATTAATAGAATTAGGCGTTACTTTGCGGAAGTCCATTATAGTAAATTTGGTAATTTTTTACCAACTTTAACACCCTAATTCTATAAAAAAAATATAAAAAATAGATGGACTGTAAGTTAATTTTTCACATCAAAACTTTATAAAAAAATATAATAATAATCAACATACTAGATCAGTAATTGTATGCAATAATAATAATGCATTCAGTTGGCGCAAGGAACAAGAGTTTGTGTTGCCTAAAAATACAATATTTTTTGAAAAGTAATGACAGGTTCTTATTTCGTGCATACAGTATTTTGATAAAGTATTTGAAAACATCGGTAGCCGCCATGGGACTTAATAAAAACGCCATAAATTTAATGAAGACATTTGTGACCAAGAAAATTTATATCCCGTTGAAGCCTCTTAAAAATAAATCGATTATAAAATAATAAATTTTGAAATTAAACTCAGCTAAGGACATAAAATTGGCCTACCGCAGTTTCCAACGTGGTTGGCTAGGGAAAGCAATACTTTGTGTATTAAAGTAGGTATTAAATCTATAGCATTTTTGTAATTCTAACATTAAAAAGTTTATCCGGCGCTGGTTTGGGAATTTAGGTCCCATATTAATTTGGGAGTTAAAAAATGTGCCAATTGAGTTACCTAAACTGTCGTAAAAGGCGACTAATGGGAATTAGGTTTATGATTGCATAGGCGATGGTCTAGCCACAGATCACTTCTTTTTCAACTTTCCATCTAAACCGAATATTTTTTCTCACTGTAACCCGAGTCTCCCGAACATTTTTTCTCACTATAATCTGAGAATCCCCTTCGGCGATTACAGGCGTATATAATATGTATGCATGTATGTACCATATGTATATCATAAATTTAATATCAACTAAGTATTTTGAATATGAGTAGCTTTAGTAATTTTTTCGTATCATGTTGTAAATAAAACTGAAATCCATTCCTGTATTCTTTCTGTATCTCTTTAAGTCACATTCTATCGATGTTACGAAACTGAATGTAATCCATTCCAAATACAAGAAACCAGTCGGAAAAGGAAATTGAACTTTGAGAGACAGAAGTTTAAATCAGTTTTAGATTGTACGCACGACGACAGCGATGGGATTTGTATGTCTGGTCCCACCACAATTACCACGGCACTGACCCACTGTCGCCAGCAGTAGTAACCTATTTGGAAGGTAATTGAGTTCGGCCAATTCCATCAAAATTCGACGTCTACTGTTGCATTGTAAAACAGATACGGAATGCGTTCTCTAAATATTATTATCAGGTACAATACCAATATATAATGCAGATCATACTCCCTGTAACTCAGTAGTAAATATTATTTTTAGTATAGGATTCGTGTATAGTTGTAAATACTTCTATAGTTGTTATAAGCTTATAAGTAGGGTAATAACAAGTTAATTAATACATACTTTTGATATACATAATATACATGGTGATAGCATATATGGTCATTCACTGCTGACGTGTGAGGAAACTCAAGGTCGCTCAGCGTGCTGTGGAGAAGGCTAAGCTCGGATTTTTTCTGGATTATAGACCACGTAATGATAATATCCGTAACGGATACAACAATGGCTGTAGTGACATGAGCCGGCCGTATAGCTCCAGAAACCGAGAACCGATATGGAAAAATGGTTCTAGGGTGGCAGCACTATGCCGGCAAACAAAGTACACTGGTTGGAGTGACGACCTGGTAAGGCATGCGAAAGTCGATGGGTGTAGTTGGCTCAGCCTCGTGCTTAATGGCATTACTTGGGGAAGGCCTATGTACAGCAGTGTGGGTGATTTCTTAACATTTCGTGGGTTTTCTATTTTAGTTAATTTATATTTAAAGTATTTTAAAATATAAAAGATGAGTATTTGACTATTAAAAACTAATACATCATTATACAGTACACGCATACTATTTCCATACAAATGGTTTTTAACAGCTCATAAGAAGTATTTCAATTGACATGAGTAATCAATAGCAATTGTTCGAGAATATAAGTAAATGATGTCATAGTTTCTTATAACATAATAAAAATGTAATACCTAAGTATTGAGAGATTAAAAAAAATTTGAAATTCAAATCATGTGTTGGTAGTAAATTATTAAAGATGTCTACTGCTCAAGTCAATTAAAATTAATTTAAATAAACCTAGCAAACTAACAGCATAGCAAAGTGGCGAAGCAATCAGCTTTGTAACGGTTTCTAACGGTTGCCGTTGAGCAATCGGTTTCAAAATAGGAGATTCAGATGCCTGGGTGATCAGTAATCGATTGCTGAAAACAGAATTTGAAAATTCGAAACCGTTCCCGAGATAATCGTGGGACAGACGGACAGACGGACAGACATCGTGAAATCAATAAGTGACTTCGCAAGCTTCGCCACTTAATAATGACACTCCCGAAAGTCATAATTATCATTAAAAATTGCTTTATTTTAATTATATTTCATATTTTGCTACTATATACCATATAGTAGCAAAATATGAAATATGATAATACTCAATTAAAATTAATTTTAGTTAATCATCAAAGATGGACTAAATCTCGCCGTCATTGAAATCCTTGCGCGATACAAATCGTACATCTCATTATTTAAACGTAAGTAGTGTAAACACTAATCATTTTAAACTTTTTTGCAATGCGGTCTCCGTGTCTGGGTCAGCGTAAACTTTACAAGTATTGTGTCCACACGTTTCTTACGTCACGTCAGTACTACGGCAGCACACGTCACGACTCCCGACTGTGCGCCTTGTTTATTTTGTCTCCATACCATTTTGTCATTTCAGTGTTTGGCACACAAAGCATGAATAATTATTTCGAAACCCTGTATTTAAGTTTCATTAAGTTATAAAAGACGCTAAGAAGATTTTATTTTTTTGTTGCCCTTCTATTTCTAGTTTCTAGTTTCTTTTCAAATTAGTATTTTATAAAGCCAACGAACAAGTAATAAGTTAGGGCCGCTTAGTATATTTACGGAAATTTCATTACATACACAAAAAGAAAAGTTGAGGTCATAATCCATCTCTAAAACCACCACGCTTACGCTCTCATTAAGAAAATGAACAGTTCGAACTTAAAATTACGTTATCATGTCGTAAGACATGCAGTTAACACAATCTTTGCTGAACATTGCAAAGTCCAAATTAAATGGACTTATAAAATATAATAAGAGAAGTCAATCAGCATATTTTAGACCAACAGCAATAGCTCAAGTCAAACTAGTTTCTTCTCTTTTTCGTGTTAGGGCTTCGAACTCTTAATTCTAAAATTCGCTCTTTTGATAAAAAAATTATTACCAAACATTTGTAGCTACTCTTGGAGACTGCCCAAGTGTATGTAATACTTTTCTATAAGCCTTACTACGCCCTTATCAAACATTTTAAACATACAGAAAATCAGTTAAACAGTTTATTCAACAAGACTACAAAATGTTGCTTTTTTGGCTAAGTCTGTAGTGGCAATGGGCGTTGGGATCACGCGGTGTACATTTCCTTGCCCAAAAACCCTCTCAGAAATGAGAGAAGGCATGTGCCCAGCAGTGGACGTATATATATACTACAACTTTACTTTTATTTTACTCGAATATGCTGCAGTTTCATGCACGGCTATCACGCGCCGACCATGTAGTTCTTTATAATAATTTCACTAGAGAACATAAATTCAGTCAAAAGAATTTTGAAAATCGAAAACAAAGTGTCGTTTCGAATTTAATCAATCTATTCAATTATTGGGTCACACGTAATTTGCTCCGATAATAAAACACGGTCATACATTATACACCGTAACCCCCGCTAATTGCGAACATGACTATAAAAATTTAATTACACCAGCTTATCGTAACTACGACTTAATGTTGTAAATGAGAAAAGCAAAGGTCACACTTGAAGTTAATTAAAATCTTGTATTCTGTAATACACACCAACGCTGCATCACTGGATGTTTAGGCTCAGTTCCGTGTTAACAATAATAATACCCAATGTCCTCCAGGCAGAATTTCGGTGTCGGCGGCCAGTGTCAACAAAGGCTATCACACTGCGCAGGACAGGATTACAGTGCACGAGTGTGTGAGCAAATACAGGTGTACTTTCTATTCCCTCACTAATAATAGTCTGATGGGTCGGCAGTCTGACACGACCGCAAACGACGAAACGACTTTACGTGATTCCTGACTCCGAGCTGTTGCGGAGAATTTCATGACAAAAAAATCCAATCACAGATTTTTTACATTTACGCGAAGACTACACATTAAATGAAACTATTTTTTACGGATTTTATCGCGTTTAATTAAACTTTTTAATTCCCGACGTTTCGGGTGCTTTACAGCACCCATGGCCACTAGCGGGAATGAGGTGTTTTACGTCCCGGTGTCATAGTTAACCCAGCTACCTTCAGTTTTTGAATATTAATTTTTGGTTAGATCTACGCAGCATGAGCTTATAGTATCTTGAAGTCTTGCAGTGGTATGCTTGGGTTTGGATTTAATTTTATTAATTATAGGATCCCAAGCAGGTGGCAGCACCCTTCCATCTTCTCTATTGAAATTAGGATGCTTTTTTTTTATTTCAATAGCCTCGCGATTCGTCCTTTGTAGGAATCGGTGTTCTTTTGCGAGGATTTGTGGTCTATCAAATCTAATGTAATGGCGGGGAAGATATTCAACATGTTCACACACTGCAGACTTCCCGGAACGTCGGTGCTTCAAGTCAGTTATATATATAAAAATTAAATTAAACCCGATAAAATCCGTAAAAATTAGTTTAATTTAATCCAATAACTGATTTTTGCGCACAGTTACAGAGTTTTACAGTTGAGGTTACGATTACGAGCACTAGATAAACAAGGTAGCCAAGACTTCGTTAGTTCGCGAATACATTGTAAGCATGAAGCTAATATAGGTAACTTGTAAGTTTCTAGCAATATTTTATTTTCTTAATGTAGAAAGCTATCAGTTTATATATTTTTCAAGATAGTATCAGCTGAGTGGTAATTAAACTACGAACGACTAAATTCTGCGAAGAATAATTTAAAATAAAAAATTTTGTACAGCCGACTTCAATATAAGCGACTTCAATATAGGTTATTTAAGAATAACTCAATAACCATTGGTCTGACCTTGATCAAATTCATATGGGACCACATGGAAGTAATGAGGTAACACACATAAAAAAAAATATACACTCGAATTGAGTACCGTCTCCTTTTTGGAAGTCGGCAGAAAATGATTCTGGTTACATGTAAGGAATGAGATGAATTACCTTCATTATCAATAATCTAATCTCTAATCTTGATTAATAGTAATCGGATCATTGGCTCTAGTAACCACATGTAAATGTCATAAATGTAAATGTTTATAATTCAGTTACGTAATAAGAACCGATGGCAAGACGATAATTGTATGCGAATTCTGTGGTTTTTAACTCGAATTTATTTATCACTAGTGTTGTTCCCCAATAGTAGTAGTGTTCCCCACGATTTCACCCGCAAAATAAAAATAGCCTAAGTTATATTCTTTCACTGGCAGATACATAACATCAGCTATCCCCCAGTGAAAGTCCTGTCCAAATCCGTTCATAGGTTTTTACGTGATACGTGTTTAGACACGTCGTCTTAGTTTTCTTATAGTATAGATAGATGGATAGATTTTAGAGCGTTCTTCGCTTTACAATACATAACGTCGTTTGGCATTCAGTACCGCGAATGTGTAATTGAGTCACTTCACAGGAGAGACAAAAAACTGATTTATTTATAATGTACGCTTTACTATTTGTTGGAAAGAGTTTTTTAAGTATTTCTAAATCTATTTTTGAAAGGTTTTTTGTCATATTTTAAATACAAAATCGCGTATTTGATTGAATAATATCGAAACAACAAAAAATAAAAATTTGCAATATTTTCACATTCGCGGTACTGAATGCCGAGCAACGTAAGTCGTTTCTTACTTACATTGGTAATACTAATCTTAATTGGAAAGTGTTTGAATACATTTTCTAGTTTAGATTATGTGCGTATTCAAGCAACAAGCATTGAATAAAACCACACTTATAAGACATATTTTATGACATAATAATGCCTCGAAAATCACGTAAAGCCGTTGGTCCTGCGCCCGATCACTCTCCGGTAGTGTCTGTTCACCGTTCCATCGGACTATGAGAGTGAGGGAATAGAGAGTGCATCTGTGCTTGTGCATACACTTGGCACTATAATCCTGTCTTGCGTCAATGGTTAGTCTCCGTTGAGGCTGGCCTCCGTGGCCGAAATTCGGACATAATAATATAAGCAATGTTTATTGACTTTTTTTTTCTATAGAGAATAAACAAGGATCTGTAAGGAAAATATATACAATAATCGCATTTTTTAATAAAAAAAATATAAAGAATAACTAAATTAGGTAGTTATTATTATATTTTTTATTATTTAGTTCTTTCATATTTTTAAAATACTCAAGGATTGGAATGGTAAAACATGGCATTATGCAGCTTAATTTCTAATGTGAAGGACAGAACAGATTTTATATGAATCTCTTTTTTTAAATACTTTTCATTTTTAAAGAAATTCAAAATCATTCTTTTTTCGTTGCATAATCCCGTTTTTACGTCTTCGAATTATTCGGAATTGATTTTTTAGATAATGGCTTATTCCTCGTCTGTAACAAACAGTAATCATAGGCCATTCACCTTTTAAACGTCACACAAAATACTTAAGACTAATTGAGCAAACAAAACACATTGTACCCATGGACCACTTGAAACATAATATTGCTAGCTTTCAAAGTGTTCTTGTGTGACTTGCAAATGCAAGAAGTTGCACGCGAGACGGCGAAGCGAGACAGAAAACGCGCGCAAATTCTGCGAACGCCTCGAGTTATGGGCCCACAAAACGTCAAGAGAATCATCAATGTTTAAATCGTAATATATTGAAGAATTTCTCAATTATCATATTTCATACTTATTTACGACGTCTAGGCTCTCTGACATCTATCCAATGCGATACAGGGAGGTCATAAAATGAATAAACCCAGCCGTAATAAACGCGCGTTTTATTCCTTGTATACATAATTATAAGTATAAGGTATGTATTTGTTTTCGATAGATTTTTTTTGGAGTTGTACGTACGAGAGCCGTTTACGATCGTCTGGCGGAGAGACCGCAGGCGGCCGTCTGGTTATCCTACATAGGTACACGAGAGCGGTTTATTCGCACGGCTAACTTAAACGTAAACGCGGAGCGATAACAAAACTTCAGTTTGGACTCGCTGCATACACGTCCGGATGACGTTTACTGCTTTAGAGAGTGGCAGCGATGAATTTAATGGTTGGAAGCAGCTCGCACAAAAGGGAACTCTGTGTTAGTGTTAAAATGAGAACTTTTTTATGGTAGATAACAGTCATTTATGTTTGACGTTACTCATAAATGCTTATGCAAACCCATATAATTACAGTCACGAATAGGCTATTGTTGTGGTGAGAATAAGACAAATAAAATATCACAGCCTATATAAATATGGTGCACCCGGAAAACTTGAAATTAGCTTCAATTGCTTTACAGGTATAATCAGCCAAAAGATTGAAACAGAAACAGAAACTTTTTTATTCAATATAGATTATAAATCATACTTATTGAAAGTCACTCTTTTTTATGATTGCAAGGATATATAAGTATAATAATAAGATAATAAGAAGGATAATAAGACAAGGGCGAAAAACGAGCACAGAGTTCACCTGATGGTAAGTGGTTGCTGTGACCCATAGACATCTACATCTATCTTCGATTACGAATCAAAATGCAGATGCGTCGTCACCCATGAGGACTAAGATGGAATACCTCGTTTCCCGTAAAAAGGATCTCCGGTTCTCTACACTCACCATACGAAACACAGCAGCATTAAGCTGATATTTTAAGCTGGTTTTCTGTGACAGCCTGGTCCTTCCCCGGTCGAGCCGACCCATTCGTGTTACAACTATACTACTAATAGCTGCAACACGGCTCTACCGCATGTAAATTTACACACGTATTTATATAAAAATGCATGCTTTTTCGCATCAGTGTCTACTACAAAACGGAAAAGGATTTTACTTGATGAAAAGGACGTTTAAAAATTTGCAACGAAATGAAATTATTTAATATCAGATTGAGTACAGCGAAAATTTAAATCAATATTTGGGATTTTGGACCAATTTATTAATTAACTTAGACTGCAAAAAAAAATCTTTAGGCATTTCACAGTCGCCTCTTACGACACCCATGGGAAGATAATGATTCCTTATATTTACGCGAACATTACACATTGAATAAATCTACTTTTACAGATTCTAAAGTAAAATTCTAAAGTAAAAGTAGTTTTATTCAAACCATGGGAAGAATTATGATGATTGATTTTTCTTACGCTACCGCTACAAGGCAGTGATATTCACCAGTGAATAATTATATAATGCATTGGATGCCGCATATTTATTCACATGATAGACACGCTGCTGCGTTTGGTCGGCTTGACCGGGGAAGAACTATACTCGCACAAAATACCAGCGTAAAATAACAACATAAATCACATAACAGGGTAACAAGACTTAGTTTTCAAAGATGATAACCCATCTGCATTTTGATTCTTAATCGCGAATAGATTTAGTTGTGTATAGGCCACTGAATCCACTTACCATCGGGTAGACCGTGTGCTGGTGCATCGTCATATCAATACCCTAATTAAGTCCACGGCAAATATATAACTACATCTTTTCAAGAATACGCCAAGTGGCTTACATCTTACTGTATAGGCAGTTTTGGTGAGAGCAAAGTCGACACCCTTGAACTGGTAATGCTGCTTTCTATCATCCGTCTTTGAAATTTGGGTTCAGTGATCCATCAACCTATATCGACTTAGGTGTGTAAAAATCGACTGTGAGAAATGATAGAAAATCCTATGGCTTTCGATAAATAGTGGTATTACCATATATTTTTTTTAGGATAGGATGACAAACGAGCACACAGTCCACTTGATGGTAAGTGGTTGCTGTGGCCCATAGAAATCTGCATCTATCCTCGTTTATGAATCGAAATGCAGATGCGTCGTTACCCGTGAGGACTAAGATGGAATGCCTCTTTTCTAGTAAAAAGGGTCTCCGGTTCTCTACACTCACCATACGAAACACAGCAGTGTCAAGCTGCCATTTTACGCTGGTATTCTGTGAGAGCGTGGTCCTTCCCCGGTCGAGCCGACCTATTCATGCTACAACTATACTACTAATATAGCTGCAGCATGGCTCTACCAAGTACATACACGGTCGTATGTAATCATACGACCGTGTATGCCTTAAAAAAAAGCAAATTTAAAAATTGTTACTTCCAGCTCTTGTTAAGGGATGCATTTCAATAATAATAATGTCCTCCAGACCGAATTTGAGTCACGGCGGTTAGCCTCAACGGGGACTAGCCATCTACGATAGGTACACTCTATTCCCTCACTCTCAAAGTCCGATGGGACGGTAAACCGACACGACCGGAGAGAGATCAGGCGCAGGACCAACGTCTTTACGTGCTTTCCGAGGCACGGGGTTGAAACACCGCCAACTTCCTGTCTCCGGGCAGCTACTGAGAATTTCTTGATGAAAAATCTCAATAACTGATTTTTTTGGCCCGACCCGGGATTCGAACCCGGGATCTCATGATCAGCAGTCGCACCACTACAACCATTAGACCAACAAGGCAGTATTTCAATAGGGTTTCATTATTGCAGTTGTTAATGAGTTCAGTTTCATATAATCCAAGAAGCCTCTATAATACCTATAGAAAAAAGTTCAGACTTACTAAGCTTAACTTTGCACGCAATAACATTGTAAGTCAAACTTGTCACTATGACAAAAATGCTAACTAAAGATGTTTCACGTACATAATGAAACTGATTGTATCCTTAAGCGTCAAAAGCGTCAAAGTTTCAAATTTAAAAAATAATCCTAAAGAATTTTAAGCTTAGATTAAATCATCTGCTACCGTGTTTCGACATAAGAGATATCGAGAACCAGTATAATCATATGATGTAATAAGTTGATAGCAAGTGTCGGTGCAGGTGATGCATGGGCTGCTGAAACCAATTAATTGCATTGGAATGTTGACTGTTAGCTTGAAAGTCAATTATGGGTGGATTCATCCTCCAAACGAGAATTAATTTTATATTTCTCAGATTAAATCGAAATTTATTCGAGAATAAATCAATTGTACATTTTGCCATTTATAATTATAAGAAAAACGGGCCTATTCGGGAATAGTTACTAATCACCCTTTAACACGGAATAACAGAGTTATTTCAAGAACATTTTAATGGCGTCATATGTTCCTTCGTTGATATTACTGTCAGTGTGAATTTTAAGCTCATTTTGTCAATTATATTACATATTATATTTTGCGTTTATCCTCATACATTTTATTATTTCAAAACACCAAATAATATCAACAACACACAATAAAAACAAACACAACGAATAAAACTTCTAGTCAACCTGACAGTGACACTTGTTGACAGCTATTGTAGACACTATAATACGAAAAAGCGAGTGATGCCCACAAAGAACAATCATTTGCATGGTCTTACATTTATATTATATCCGTATCTCTGCTACTTATTTACATACATATAATTATTTCAAGCGGAGCTACAGCTAATTTAGATTGTACGGAAAAACGATATCCGACTTTTCTCGAGATTTAAAACAGGGAATAGCATATCCCTGATATAGTTAATCGTGTATAAATCAAGGTTTGCTCGGAACCACCCTTAATATTATAAAATAAAATGCCTAATTTTTAATATGTTTTTTTGATCGAGTTTATTTAGAATTTTAGTCCAATTTCCTATGATACTTTAGTTGACGACGCCGTACCGCAAGAAACTTTGAATAATAAATCAAATGTTCTTGTTATCTTGATTTTATCAGTTCTTCAAGGTTTTTTTTCACTATCTTTATGACATTTTTTTAAAGGATAAGGGTAACAAACGAGCATACAGTCCACCTGATGGCAAGTGGTTGCTGCGGTCCATAGACATCTACATCTATCCTCTATTACAAATCAAAATGTAGATGCGTTGTCACCCGTGAGGACTAAGATGGAATGCCTCATTTCCAGTAAAAAGGGCCTCCGGCCACCTGCACTCACCAAGCGAAACGCAGAGGTAAATCTCTACTTCACGCTGGTTTTCTGTGAGGTCGTGGTACCACCCTGGTTCGAGGCGGCCCATCCGTGCGACAGCAAAAGCTGCCGCGTGGCTCTACCACTGTTAAAAAACACACGACATGTGGAATGAATTAAGTTCTAATTTCATAACGAAAAATATTTCTTAAACCACTCGAATGCGCCTTGCGGATGAGTATAAAAGAAACGGCAGAAACCTTTATTACACTTAACAATAAACGTAAATAATTAAATTTAACCAAGGGCCTCAACTTTCTGTTCTTACTACAAGGCGGCATTTATATTTTTTTAATAGAAGTAGTGGTGACAAACGAGGACACAGTCTACTCTGATGGCAAGTGGACTGTGGCATAGACACCTACATCATTCATTGTATACGAATCCAATTGCAAATGCGTTTTCACCTTTAAGGACTAATATGAAATGCTTTGTCACCAGTAAAATGGGTATCCAGTTCTCCACACTTACAATACCACGGTAAGATAGCAACATATGGCACCATTATACTGTTATTTCACGATGGTATAAAAATACAAATTAAATCCATTCTGTATAGTAAAGTATACATAACTTAATTACTTAAATATAGCCAACTCGATTTTCATAACATCTATAAGTTCTTCTATATTTTCAAATGTCAAAAATTCCAAATGTTAGTTAATGCTCATTTAAACTGACGTCTGCGACCCCAAGATGAACAAAGCATTAATTTAGATCAATAGTAACATATAAGTAGTTACAAACTGACACACTGGTTCTGAGCATGCTTCACGTTTTGCCTCTTCGCAAGTTTTCTAAGTCAAGTTTTCGGAAAATGGATTATGTTCTTTTTTTTATAGGATAAGAGTGACAAACGAGCACACAGTCCACCTGATGGTAAGTGGTTTCTGTGGCCCATAGACATCTACATCTATCTTCGATTACGAATCAATATGCAGATGCGTTGTCACCCGTGAGGACTAAGATGGAATGCCTCGTTTCCAGTAAAAAGGGTCGCCGGTTCTCTACACTCAACATACGAAACACAGCAGCGTTAAGCTGCTATTTTACGCTGGTATTCTGTGAGAGCGTGGTACCTCCCCGTCGAGCCGACCCATTCGTGCTACAACCATAATATAGCTGCTGCATGGCTCTACAACGTACAAATACACACAAAATGTTCATTACGTAATTTAGATATTTAGTTTATTTTTATTTTTAGTCTATACTTATATTTTTGAAAATGAAAAGAGTGGGATAACTCTTTTTGAAAATGTTCCATTTTCTCCTTGTAGCAAGTATAAGAATATTTTTTAACAAGTTAAAGTTAATGTAACAGTCTATATACGTCCCACTGCTGGGCACAGGCCTCCTCTCACTTCTAATAGGGTTTTAGGGCAAGGATATGTCCGCCGCGCTGCCCCAAAGCGTGTTGGCCGACTTCACATGTCTTTAAAATATTTTTTTTTCTTATTTTTGAGACATACAGGTTTCTTCAGGATGTTTTCTTTCGCCGCCGAGCACGTGGTGAATCAGCACTTAAAATTGCAATTAACAACTTAATTGGTTCCAGCGGGGATCGAACCCGGGTTGCTCGCGTACTGTGAAATTTATAGAGAGCGTTTAGCCCCTGAGTTAGCACGACGTTACAATGCGGCACATAATTATCGTACAAATTCCGGTATATTATTTTTCATGTCCAAGAATTTCTTTTGTGTATAGAAATCATAACAATGCGAATGCGATTTAAATATTTTTTTTAATTGTGGCACATAGCAGCACTACAAGGGCACATCACAGCACGATGTTTTTTTTTTAAATAAGATGGGTGCAATTTTTTTAAATACAGCATTATGATTATGGAAATCAACAGATTGCTAATTTGACAGCTACTACTTTAAAATTTATAGGCCAATAAAACTGTTAACAAGGTTCTGATTACACCAACCAACAGATTTTGTAAAAAATATATTATTGGAAAAAAGAAGACAAGTATTGCTAAAATTATTTTTTTATATATATTAAACTGAGTGTATAAATTGAAAATGAAGATCCTTTAATGACTAAATAAAGACGAAATTAAACTATTCTCTGTCCAATGTTGTCTCGGTTTGAAGGGTATGAAAGCCAATATTCACACCATTACACGCTTGAAGCATACTATTTTAGAGCTAACACATTTGTAGTCTTCTTTTTTTAAATATTCATGGACTGCACAACTACTAACTACCATGATTTAAAGCGCTTTAAAAACTATATGTTTAAATCAAATATTAAAGCATAATAAATTGAATTCTAAGTGAAAACTATTGCTTTTATTAGTGTATATTATCTTCTTAGACAACACATAAAGTGCCTTTTAGCACAATAAGCAAATAACTAATCTTTATAGACATTCCGCGAAAGAGTTTGATCTAGCTTTCATTATTCCGACAAGATAGAACGTTACGAATGTATGGCTGGCAGACTTTTTTAATTAGCGAGCTACGCTATACGAGCTATATATAAGGCGGTGGAGCACCCAAACCCTTTTAGCCGGATGGTATTACCCTGACGGTCGTAAAGTCCGTTTATGGCCTATAAAACCAAGTGGGTATACACATCCAAAGCCAGTGTACATTTCGCATACTTGTTGCACTTTTATAACCAATATATTTCGGTTTGATTTGTAACTTCTGGACGCAGAATAACTTTTGTTTTGTTCGCTTTCGACGCGCGTAGGATGGAATATATTTTACTTTAATAGTCATAGGTACCAAGGTAGCGGGGTAATAAAAAATTTATTTATAGTCGCAGTGCATATATGTTAATGTCAAATCGATATTCGAACAACGTTTAAAGTTAACAGAATAATAAATCTTGATAGATATTTAATCCAACTAAATTAAGTTTTTTAAACAGTTAATTAAATGTATGACAATTATAATTTAAACGAGTGTTAAGTTATTATTTGGTCAAAAACTGCACTTTAAAACAAAAACTTAACGTAAACTTTACGTGGTAGAGCCATTCTGCAGCTATATTAGTAGTATAGTTGTAGCACGAATGGGTCGGCTCGACCGGCGAAGGACCACGCTCTCACAGAATACCAGCGTAAAATGGCAGCTTGACACTGCTGTGTTTCGTATGGTGAGTCTACACTCACACTGGCCGGAGACCCATTTTACTGGAAAAGAGGCATTCCATCTTAGTCCTCACGGGTGACGACGCATCTACATTTTGATTCTTTATTGAGGATAGATGTAGATGTCTATGGGTCACAGCAATCACTTACCATCAGGTGGACTGTGTGCTCGTTTGTTACCCTATCCTATAAAAAAAATTCGGGAGTAAAAAATGCACGTATTGTGTAATCTCCACATATAAATAAAATTGAAATGTTAGTCTGTAATATTGAAACATAACTTTATTAAAAAAAATTAAATTAACATATTAATAACCTTTTTAAAAATTTTGTTTGATCTGTCTGTCTGTCTGTTTGTTTGTTTGTCTGCCAGGGCTAAATAATTGGAATGGCTGAACCTATAGTGATAAAACTTTTCGAATAGAAAGAGGTCAATGCCAGGAGTGATGTAGACTATATTTCATCCAAAAAAACTTGTAGATTTTGTTTGTAAAATCGAGAAGTTGATAAAATAAATGATTTTTGATGAATAAACTTTAAAAGATATAAGAAAACATTTCGAAGAGGCAAAGCATTTACGGCTACTTATGGGGACTGTCGAAGTATATGAACTGCTTTTCCACAAGCCTTACTACGCCCTCATTAAACAATTTAAATATACAGAGAATCAGTTATACTGTTTATTCAACAAGACTACGAAATGTTGCTTTTAATTGGCTGAGTCTGCCACAACGCATTGGGATCACGCGGCGTACATTTCCTTGCCCAAAAACCCTCTAAGAAGTGAGAGAAGGCCTGTGCCCAGCAGTGGGACGTATATAGGTTGTAACTTTAACTTATGTAACGTACGTAACTTTAACTTATGTAATGTACGTAATGATGCAGCTCGTTTTAAATAAATGGTAAATAAAATTAGTGTTTATTACAAGTGCTTACCTGTTATCAAACTTTATAACCTTAATTCTTTTTCAAAACTAGTCTAAGTTACTCCTTATAAAAACCAAAACACATTTGTAAAAATTTAAGTAGAATGAGAAGCCTCCTTAATGTCTACGAAAACAACAGTGCAGTTTTTTAATTGTAATAAATAATATTCTGTTTTTTTTTTTATAGGATAAGGCTGACAAACGAGCACATAGTCCACTTGATGGTAAGTGGTTGCTGTGGCCCATAGACATCTACATCTATCTTCGTTTGCGAATTAAAATGCAGATGCGTTGTCAGCCGTGAGGACTAAGATAGAATGCCTCTTTTCCAGTAAAATGGGTCTCCGGTTCTCTACACTCACCGTACGAAACACAGCAGCGGTAGGCTGCTATTTTATGTTGGTATTCTGTGAGAGCGTGGTCCTTCCCCGGTCGAGCCGACCCATTCGTGCTATAACTATGCTACTAATAGCTGCAGCATGGCTCTACCACAAATGAATATATCTTAAATGTTTGACATTTAAGACTTAATCCTCTCCCACCAAATGAAGATATGTCATCAATTTATTGCCAGATTGGCAGTAACAGATGACGTCAACATTGAAACTACTCCCAATCACCGGTCTAATTAAAACTTTATAAATAGACATCCGTCATTTACGAAATGTATAGCACTAACGATCAGAGAATACGAGGTTTTCTTTCTTGTTTTAGCCTTTTACATAATCACCTTATTCGATACCCAAGGAATGAAATGAGGTGATAGATTCCTTCGCGCAACCACAATACGGTTAACCCTAAAAATATCTATATAATTATATAACCTCTATAAGTATATATATACAAAATAATTATAGAAGTTTGCAGTTGTGCGCGCATCACGGAAAAAGTACTGGGTAGATTTCAATTAGGTTTTCTAATTTTAATTTCTTAGACACTTGACCGTTATTTAAAAATAAATAATAGTTTCAAAAAACTAAAAAAACACGATTTTGTAGATAACTGAACTAAAAAGTAGAAAATAGTTTTCTTGTATAAACAAAAAGCGTGGGATGCTTTTTTAGATATTTTTATGATGACGCTAATGTTACAAATATCCACAAAAATATTTACAACAAATGTCGTCAAGCACCCCACGCTTCTTGACAATAAAATTACTTTTTTTATGATAATCACTATTTTCTTATTTTAAACTTATTGAAAACTATTTTTTAGCTTATAGTTCGGTTATCTACAAAAGCGTGATTTTTTTTTAGTTTTTAACTATTATTTATATTCTATTTTTTAGTGCGGCTAACTACAATAGCGTATTTTTTTTTGGAACGAAGTTCTTTTACGCGACTTACAGTAGATTGAACTGGCAGAAATCGTAGTTTTTATGTGAATAATTCGGAAATTCTGAGGATCATGGCAAGGATAAACTACCATTTAAATTATTGCATTGTCATCAGTCCTTGAGTTTAGAAAGTGTGCGAAGTTTCAAATCAATTCAACGTTTTGAAAGGGCTGAAAATCACATTCAAAAATTAAGCTACTAAAAGCGTGTTAATAAAAATTATTGCGATATCTTCATTTAATATAAAGTCATTAAAGTTTTAAGAAACAGTGATTTTGTAAGCAAAGTAAATTTTTGCTTTGGACCTTTTTGATGTTTTTTCCTTCGCTCATACGAAATCTTTGTTAATATATCAAGCAACGCGAACGAAGTCGCGCGTATCAGCTAGTATAACATAAAAGTCGATTAGCAGCTAAACTGGGTAACCCTATAACCTACTTTCCTAAATACTAAGCTGAGGACAAAAATCTCCCAGACGTTTGGTCATAACGTTAACTTAGTAAAAGTGCAAGGCATCTCGGTCATTTCACGTTCTGTTGTGGGTTTTATACAATCGTAAATTTTACAACCAATCCGCCGTCTGTTGCAAATTAACAATTTTAATTTTCTATTTGAAAACTTTCCATTACTACAAGTTATTTATTGAATGATTTTCATAACTTTAATTTACTAAAGTAATTATTAATTTATGTCGCCAGCGCTCATTTGCATTAATATCTCTCTATATATAAAAATCAATTACTGTCCGTTAGTCACGCTAAAACTCGAAAATGGCTCGACCGATTTTGATGAGATTTTTTGTATGTTTGATTGTGTCCCTAGATGTAGAGTAGCGCTGTTGTCGAGATCCAGAAATCACGCATGCGAAGCCGCTAGTAAATAATAAATAAAGATCGGTAGGTTTGGCACTGCCGGCTAAGGTGTAGTTGGTACGAGATAGATACTAATATCATATAATCACTGATTTCCGGGACAAAAGGCGTCCCGCAAGGGGTTACGGCGGGACGGTCCAAAATTCACCCAGAAGCGGGACGTCCCGGAAAATCCGGGACGGTTGTCAAGCCTATTTGGCAGAGCCTTTCCCTTGATAGGCTTTTTACAACTATATACAAGTATATTAACAGTGGTAGAGCCAGGCGGCAGCTTTTGCTGTCGCATGGATGGGCCGGCTCGAACCGGGGTGGTACCACGACCTCACAGAATACCAGCGTGAAGTAGAGGTTTACCTCTGCGTTTCGCTTGGTGAGTGCAGGTGGCCGGAGGCCCTTTTTACTGGAAATGAGCCATTCCAACCTAGTCCTCACGGGTGAAAACGCATCTGCATTTTGATCTGTAACAGAGGATAGATGTAGATGTCTATGGGCCGCAGCAACCACTTACCATCAGGTGGACTGTGTGCTCGTTTTTCATCCTTATCCTATAAAAAAAATAATATAGTGATGGCTACTAAGTTTAGATGCCAGATATAAGGAATATTATATCTAAGCTAAATTAACGACATAGCGGAGATAAGAAAAGTTATACTCATATACACATTTTTACCAAGTGGTAATTTTTTTTTAAAATAGTGATTTCTTATATTTACGCGAACACTACACATTCAAAAATAAAACTAATTTTACGAATTTTATCGCGTATATAAACTTATTTTATATTCCCGACGTTATTTACACGTCGTAAATTATTTACAACTGACTTCAATATAAATAAAATGAGAACATCATCAATGTAGTCGAAGTCAATTAAATACGCATTAAGGATTACTCAAAAACTACTGGTCAGATCTTAATCAACCATATAAGAAGCACAAGCTTTCAAATAAAAAAGAAGCATCAAAATTAGTTCACCTAGAAAAAATTTCAGAGGTAACACACATAAAAATACAGTCAAATTTAGATGCTTCTCCTTTTTGAAAGTCTGTTGAAAAATCTCTTATAATGTACAAAAAAAATGATCTTTTTAATAATTTATTAATTTATCAAAAGTCCACTACTGAACGTATTTTTTTTTTGGAGCTTATGGCCTGGTATCTAGACCTTTAGGCCAAGTCTTGAGTATTATTATTCGGTTTATTATAATTTCCCAAAGCCTTGTCTTTATGTATTATTATCCTTCATAGTTCACTGCTTCACAATATGTTGATGCGTCACATTGTGCAGCCCTTGGGAGATTTTGACGGCAACTTGAGCCAGCAGGCAGCTGAAAGTTGGCGATAGTATCTAAAGGCGCCTATGCAAACAGCTTATCTTGAGAATCCATCACCATCAGAGCACTTGTTTCACCGTTTCCACTAATAGTTCAAATGCGTAGACAGTTAATACATAAAATCGCACCACTTTTACATATCAAAATCCAGTTCAGACTATTATTTAAACTATAATACAGGAGCAGCAAACCGTCGCCGATCAAGTTCCCGCCAAAACCCCCCCTACTGAACGTATGTCTTCCCATAGAATGCCTCATAGGGGGGATATTTGCCATGGTTGCCAGATGTTTTTATAGTTTTGAGTTATCAGGAAGATGCTGCTGCCCATCTCCAGTTTCATTTCCCTCCGTCGCCTCTTATGACACTCACAGGGCAATATGTGGTATTGACATTATTAAGTGTTTGCCTTTAAAACGAAATTTATATGTAAAGCTATTTGACATAAAGCACAAAATGAAAAATTACTTTCGACACATACGTCCTTTTACAAAGAAACGGCAACATCTATTGGCAAAACGCCAGCATCTTTCGAGTATACAGCGAATCCGTTTTAAATAAATTTAGATACTTAACGTCGCTATGCATCTCTCTCCAAATTGCAATGTTTTTGCACAACTTTTTAACTTAATATTGTTTAATAAGGACGAGAATCTTAAATGTTTTTTGGAACGCGTATTTTGTTAACAATCTATCATTATTATGAATATGTAAGTTTAAATTGTCCTACGTTTTTTTAGTATTATAATAAAAGGAGTGGAATGAAACTTGTATTATACAAAAGATACTCCGCCATTTATGCCCAGATAAAAAAAATGTATTTTGCAGTTAAGGCACGTAAAATAAAGTGAAGTTTCAAACATTTTTACCAGGTAACCAGTCTACATTGACTACAGAGAGATACATTTACTAGGAGTCCGCCTCGGTAAGTACTCTCTTGCCAATTTCTGACACTAAATAGCAGTGTCTGCGATCTTGTGTTCCGGTCTGATAAGTAAATAAGTAAGTGAGTAAGTAAGCACAATAATTATAGACTGTGTGAAATTTTAGTTCGTAGAGGTGTCATCTCTGAGATGCGCGTCTGTTGCAGGTTTTTTTTTCGATTTTTTTATAGAATACGGATGACAAACGAGTACACAGTCCACCTGATGGTAAGTGGATGCAGTGGCCCATAGACATCTACATCTATGCTCGATCGACGAATCAAAATTTAAATATGTTTCCACTCCTGAGGACTAAGATGGAATGTTTCGTTTTTAGTAAAAAGAGTCTCCGGTTTCACACTCACCATACAAAACACAGCACCATTGAGCTGATATTTTAGGCTGGTATTCTGTGAGAGCGTGGTCCTTCCCCGGTCGAGCCTACCAATTCGTGCTACAATTATAATATAGCTCTATTATGTAAAACCGTATCATGGTTAAAGATGTTCATCGGCTGCAGCAATCGCTTACAATCAAGTGGACTGTATGTTAAGTTTAAAAAAAATACTTTTATTAAAAATTAAAGGCGACTTTACATAACTAAAAGAATAAAACCATTTCACATTCTGAAGTCGGTGCTAAGATATATAGTGTATAGAACAATAAGGCCCCGACTTCAAATCTGAAATTACGTAATTTGTTTTTAATTTTTAGAAGTCCGCTTTTTACATACATACATAAATACTCACGCCTGTCACCCAGAGGGGTAGGCAGAGACTATGGACTTCCATTTGGAAGGGATTTGTCATTCTGATTTTTCTCGCCTCCTCCACATTCATAAACCTACGCATACACGCACGTCGGTTAAGGGTACTCTTAATTTGGCCCATTTTCAATATATCTCCAATTTGGTCGATAAACTTTCGCCTAGGACGTCCCTTCCCGACTCTGCCGTTCACCTCTACAACATAAATTTGCTTCGTCACTCTTTCCTCATTCATTAACCACATGACCAAACCATCGAAGCATTCCTTTCTTAATCCTGGTCACAACGTCATCTTGCAAACCACACTTTTCTCTTATCACACAATTTCTCAGCCTGTCATTTAGAGACACCCCTAACACTGTCCTTAATAATTCTTCTACAGCATTTATTCTACTCTCGTGTTTCTTCTGCCACACGCAACTTTCACTACCATACATTCGTCTTTTTCTTTTTAAGATAATTATTTTTTGTCTCTTTACACTAAACTAAGGAATATCACAACCTCAACATCGTCTTAATAGTTTAATTAAAAGCTTCAACATTCAGGGTTTCTTTTTGTAATTTTATTTTTTTTTAATATTTGAACAATCTCAGTTTTGTAAACAATTAGAAACCGTAACAAGAGAACTGCATAATAAAAGCATATAAACAAAAATTAAATGTTTTGTCTACCGTTGGTACGTTGTATTGAAGTGAAAAGTTCTTTAGAATCGTTGTGATTTGAAAAAGCGACACAAAAAAGAGACAAATATATACATCTATAGGATTTAACCTGCGAGAGAATGGGATAGAATACAATAATTTATATAGTTTCCTATTGTCTTCTCTTTGTGCGTGCTTTATAGATAATTAATATAACGTTAACTGTTAACACAAATAGTAAAAAAAATAATTAAATAAATAAAATTAACCATATTGAATAAAATTATCTTAACCAATCCATTCATAACAATCCACGATTTTATAACTTACCGATTTATTTTAAATTAGTCCTGTTTAGGCCATCTAGTGTCTATATGACGTACTATCTTGAGTTTTTTTGACAGAAGATGTTCAGGACGGCGATATCTGGTACTGTGATCGTCAATCCCACTGCCAACGTTTTTTTTGTTTCACAAAAGGTTTCTAAGAAAAATCACTTAGCTGCATGCTGCATAAAGACACTCATTGCACATCTAGGCCGGAACATTTACATTTTGTGTTTTTAATTACCACTGACTTTAGAATTTAAGCATAGGAAATAAAGAAATGTCTTCAATATATAGATAAAAAAAAATTAGGATATTATGTGAATTCCTCACGCTGGTCTATGGACTATGCCGCTTTAAAACCGTCTCAGAGATAAAAAACCAGAGTCCAGCAGGTATAAAGGCTACTTCTTTTTCATTATTATAAAATTGTTTTTTTTTTAAATATCTAAGTTCTTTGATAACTTAGACAGTGCTTGTCTAAGGTTGCATCCTGTCCGAGCAGTCTGATCGCGTGTCTTGGGTTGGTTGGTTGGGTTCTTGTCAGCATGCCGCACGATCATCATTAACGTTACTACTTTTTTTATTTACTTCAGTGTTTTTTTTTAAGAAACGTTACCCTCACACCAGGATTTTCTTCTGTATCGTGGAGGCAGTTTAGAAACACAGATTGCACAAGGACAAACATCCAGACCCGGAACAATTATTTGTAGGCCATACAAATACTTGTTCCGTGCGGGATTCGAACCCGCGCCCCCCAGCGCAGTAACTTATTGCTAAGCCACTGCGCCACGGAGCCGTCAAAATTTTACAAATTCTTTTATTTAACTACTGATTCTAGTAAACCTAATACTACATTTTAATTAAACGACTTAAAAAAAAAGAGGAGAATCTTAATTCGAGTGTAGTTAATGTTGATTTTTTTACATATCTTACTCGATATGTTTGTCAATTTTGAACCGATTTTAAAGATATTTTTTTTATTATATAGGATATACTTCAACAGTGATCTTTTGTTTGATTTTGAGAAAAATTTACAACCTGGGAAAAGTCCCCTATTTTTGAAGTTTTTAGACAATTTAGACGACATTCGAGCTTTGATATTTTAGCCTTAGTGCACTCAAAAGGCAAACGACTAAAAAATAATTGAAATAATTTCCACATAATAGCTTCAGAAGTCGGGTTTTAATACTTCTAAACACTATGTCTTAGCGCCGACTTCTGAAGCTATTCTACGGAAAATAATTTTGTTCTTCTTAGTTCTTTGTAGTCAACTTTTACTTTTTATTGAAAGTCTAATCATTGAAGTTTGATCATGTCAAATTACCGTTGATTCGCGAGACAAAGAAATAAGATAATTAGTATAATTTTACGTATAAAGTTGCAGACTTTTAGCACTAGAGAAAAGTAAATATATAATTCCATGGTTAAAATATCACCAGACCAAGAACTTTTTACATGGGAGTCCATGCTGCAGCTATATTAATAGTATAGTTGTAGCACGAATGGGTCGGCTCGATCAGAGAAGGACCACGCTCTCACAGTATACCAGCGTAAAATAGCAGCTTAATGCTGCTGTGTTTCGTATGGTGAGTGCAGAGAACCGGAGACCCATTTTACTGAAAACGTGGCATTCTATCTTAGTCCTCACGGCTGATAACGCATCTACATTTTAATTCGCAAACAAAGATAGATAGACCATCAGGTGGATTATGTGCTCGTTTGTCACCCTTATTCATTAAAAAATCCTTTTACTTAAAAAAAATCTTTTTATTTATTATTAATAATAGGGTTATTATTATAAAAGAGTGTAACCAATTAAGTTTTATATTTCAGACTAAAAGTTGAGAGCACTGTTAAATTTTTTTTTGGTACGAAAATATAGCATTGCGTTTTAGGACACCAAGTTAAACCGGTTAACATATTTTTATACCATAAAATTTACACTTTATGGCACAGTCTACAACATAGTTAATTCCTAGAAATTACTCACTAAAAGTGATAAAATCAATAATTATGTTATTATCCGCCTTGTTGTGTAATATCAAAAACCAAATACTCAATATATCCTGAATGTTGCGTTTTCGCAAACTTCAGTTACGAGTTTTAATTTATACGAACACTAGGTTAGTTCTAGGTTATAAAGAGATGCGGGCGTAAAACGTTGTAACTTGATGGGGCTGCGAATTCAGAGACATAAAAACGTGTGGACGGATTTGTAGCGTTATAAACAAAATTTTATATGTTGCAGGTTAATTAGATAAAACTAGTTTTTGCGGATTGAATCGGGTTGAATGTTACTTGTATTTAAAGTTAATATTGTTTTAAATTTATACTTTTGGTCCGATCTAGCTGAAGATGCTCCAGATGAACTTTGACATTGGGACGTCAAACACCTCCGTTACCATGAATGCAGCAAAGCACTCGAAACGTCGGTAATCAAAAACTAGTAAAACTAAACTTTTTTTTTATGTTCCTTACCTATAGAATAAGGGTGACAAACGAGCACACAGTCCACCTGATAGTAAGTGGATGCTGTGCTCCATAGACATCTATATTTATCCTCGATAAAGAATCAAAATGCAAATGCTTTGGCACCCTGAGGACTAAGATTAGATACCTTGTTTAATATTTTTATCGCTCTTTCTGAGTCTTTGGGCATGTTCATTCCCACGGTCAGCTCTAAATTACTGCCTCCTTAATGCTGAGTTTTGAATAGCTGAGTATCTAGATATACAAAGGCAGAAATTGCTACATTCCAAGAATGTATTAAGAGTAATTTTGAGTAATTTTTGGCCACGTCTATCCAATCTAAGGTCCAATACTGGCATCAGGGTTCATCGGAAATGGAAACGTTACGATAAGCTATACATGTATAATTAGTAATTACCTTATAGATACATACGACTCTATAATAATACACTTCCGATAATATTCAAAAATTGCGACCGTGACTAAAAGCGATCTGGAAAACTCATCATCATTATAAATATAATATGTTATTTTACTCTAACATAAAAACTTACGCCGTTAATATTTGAAAATTTTAAAATCCACTGGTATTTTTAAACACGCCAGAGATGCATGGTAAATCAGCATAGGTAAAAAAGTAAAAACGATTATTTTCAATAAGAATTACTTATTACATATTATGTAATTCGAATATTATAGCACTTAAATTTCAAATAACAGTCGAACTAGATTCACTTGTGTACTATGAAATTTTAAAGTGATATTAACTAATATTCTTAATTATGCAGTCATATCATATCGCACATATATTATAGAGGGAATAAATATTCCTTATTAAATCTAAAGCTTCATTTTTATTCCGACACTAACACTCGGGCCACACACGACGTCACTTCGCCGCATCGTCCTTGCCCGCTGAGCTACTGCCCGAAATACGGATGCATCGTAAAACTTGTATGCTTGCAACAGGGCTGACGGAAGCCTTTTCTGAGAATATTTATTTGAACCCAGCCACTGGACCTGATCCATTGTATTATTTAAACATTTGCAATTTATACTTTTATGTTATTAGATATAATAAAAGCAAAACCAACGAACCAATCTCACCTCTGAGAGCTAAGACGAATGTCTAGCCCACAAATATACTGATTATCCATACCTTTTCAACTGGGACTTAGCGGTAAATGTACAGCTGCTTGGTAGCAAGAATAGGTTAAATGATGGTACCCAGCTAGGCGGACTCCGTGGCACTAAAATTTGATCCAAGAATTGTTATTTAAAAATTCTAACCATTTAATTTTAAGGGCAAACAAAACGATCACAAAACATTTTTATCGTTAAATGTAAGATTAACGGTTGAGGTAGAAGGTATCTCGAGTGGAATCCTAATACCGACGAGCACAATGGAGGATTTTTGTTCGACATTGCACTGCGAAGAATATTCTTCATTCGTTTTCATTCTTCAAAACGTTTCGTCAATATTTCGGCACCCGACGGAACGCACGTTTGTCACGACAAGCGTAAAGCTACGCGATGACTTGCGCCATTTTGTATGTGCCAATAAAAATTTTATTACTTGCCACATTGACTTTATTATTATCGCATAACGAGCCATCAAATTAACACAAAAATGTAACAATGCTTTATAAATCGTCGACCGCCCGGAAAGCTCTGTTAGCGTGAACTTCAGCAAAAAGTTTTGATTTCGAGAGATAAAACAGTACTTCTAATAATACCATCTTTGTGACCGCAGTATATTCAGCTGTAGGTAAACTAAAAAGGAAACATAAGTTTCTTTAACTTTAAATGGTAAAAATCACTTATTGTAATTTACTACCATGACAGCGTATAGCAAACAAAACCGCGAACATAAAATTAGGCTAACATTTTTTTGGCTTTTACAATGTGACATTAAAAAAATCATTCGCCCAACAATTTAGGTCTACAGAAGCGGAACTGAATACGTAGGGTAAAAGATATATGTGAAATAAGCTCTTTTTGTATTGTCGCACGGATGGGCCGGCTAGAACCGGGGTGGTACCACGACATCACAGAATATCAGCGTGAAGTACAGGTTTACCTCTTCGTTTCGCTCGGTGAGTGCAGGTGGCCGGAGGCCCTTTTTACTGGAAATGAGGCATTCCATCTCAGTCCTCACGGGTGACAAAGCATCTGCATTTTGATTCGCAAACGAGGATAGATGTAGATGTCTATGCGCCGCAGCAACCACTTCCCATCAGGTGGACTGTGTGCTCGTTTGTAACCCATATCCTATAAAAAAAAAGTAGCTTCATTTTACATTACGGGTTTGGATGTCAAACGGCGACACGTTTATCATAGATTTTTTCAACAGCGTGTGGACAACAGCTGTTTTAATAATATTAAAATGTATTGTATACTACAGACCCCTGCTTCGCCTGGCTTGGATCTATTAATGTAGCGTTATTCAAGTTTAAGTTTTTTTCAGATTCACAAAAAAATATTTAAGTTTTTTGAGAAAATTCTCTATTCATCACAATCTATTCAGCCGTCGTAGATTTAGTCAGAGATTATTTTATATTACATTATAGCCCAGTCAGACAAAAATTTCAAAACGTTTATTCATGTGTTGAAGGCACGCAAATAATAACTTGAGCTTAATAAAACGCAGCTATTTCGTTATTACAGACAGACACTGATTTTATTTAAATGTATGGATATTTATTAAGTGGCGAAGCTTGCGAAGACACTTATTGGTTTCACGATGTCTGTCCGTCTGTCCGTCTGTCCCACGATTATCTCGAGAACGGTTTCGAATTTTCAAATTCTGTTTTCAGCAAAATTACTGATCACCCAGGCATCTGAACCTCCTATTTTGAAACTGATTGCTCAACGGCAACCGTTAGAAACCGCTACAAAGCTGATTGCTTCGCCACTTTGCTATGCTGTTAGCTTGCTAGGTTTATTCTATAAAAAAAACATGTGGAGTTTGCCAACCAGCATTGGGGCACTGCAGCGGAATATCGATCTCAAGCTCTTTCAGGAATGAGGTCTTTGCCCAGCAATGGGACGTATAAAGTTTTTTACTTTACTTTCTTTACTTTCTGATACATTTCGGTCACGGCAACTACTTGGAATAAGTAGTGACCGGAATCGACAAGAACCGGAGGCGGCTTGTGGCTGGTGTAATTGTATCTATAATAAACCACCGCTTACCATAATCGCTGCAAGAGTCGATTCAAAGAAAAACTCGTAATGGACAGGCGGTAGCATCTTTTTACGTAAGCTTTTACGTTTGCTACTTGCGAGCCAAGCAAAGCTATTATATTTCTTCTTTTTTAGATCACTCTTAATATGAAATCCGTTAAATAAATAAGTTCTAAAGAGTGCCTTTTTTATCACTCACTGACTTATTTATTCACTCACTCGTCAAAAACCTACACCGTTCTAGTCGATTTGAAATTTGCTTATAAGATCAGTATAATTGCAACTTTTAGCTCCGCATTATTCTAAAGTAGACTGGTAGATAATGCCACGGGCAGTTAATTAAGTCCGCCTATATACATTTCAGTGTATATGAAAGTTGAATAAAAATATAATTTGGTGTATACAACGGAAAAATATGAAAAATTACAAAACAAGTGCCAAGTTTCAAAAACATTTTTTAAATCATATTTTAAATTAATTAAAGGATTTATATACCCTTAATTATGGGGTTTTGGCGGGAACTTGACCGGCGGCGGTATGCTGCTCCTGTATTATTGTTTAAATAATGGTTTGAAGTGGACTTTGGTATTAACAGTGGTAGAGCCACGCGGCTTTTGCTGTCGCACGGATGGGCCGGCTCGAACCGGGGTGGTACCACGACCTCACAGAAAACCAGCGTGAAGTAGAGGTTTACCTCTGCGTTTCGCTTGGTGAGTGCAGGTGGCCGGAGGCCCTTTTTACTGGGAATGAGGCATTCCATCTTAGTCCTCATGGGTGACAACGCATCTGCATTTTGATTCGTAATCGAGGATAGATGTAGATGTCTATGGGCCGCAGCAACCACTTACCATCAGGTGGACTGTGTGCTCGTTTGTCACCCTTACCCTATAAAAAAAACTTTGATATGCCAACTGTCTACTGGCTCAAGTTGCCGTCAAAATCTCCCGAAGACTTCACAATGTGTCGCATCAACATATTGTGAAGCAGTGTACTATGAAGGCTAATTATACATTTGTACTACGAAGGATAATAATTATACATTGAAAAATGGAAAACATGGCTGACGCACAAACCGTGCACGCCAAGAAATAGGGAAAAGAAAAAGAATACCCTTAATTATAATTTAAGGATTTCTCTTACATGTTCTCGAAATGCAGATACTTTTATAAACCATCAAAACCAAATATTCACAAAGAAATATATATATATATATATATATATATATATATATATATATATATATATATATATACGTAGATAATTATTAGAGGATTATTTGCCATAGTTCCACGCTTAGCAATCGCATTGGCAACTGCAGTTTATATTATTTGAAGTTTTTTTTTATGAATATCCATCTCCTGTTTCATTTTCATAGTAGTATTTCCTCTTTGCTAGTGGATTCTCTAACGCCGCTACAACATGGCAAGTTACGAGTACATAATATTATACAAACGTTATACCAGAGTTCCCTTGAAAGAGAATAAAATTTTATATAATATTTCCATGAATGAATATTTTCGGAAATATACAAATGTACGTTTAAATGCATGTCTCATTTAGTTACAAAAAATTCGATATCGCGGATGATAAAAAACAGCTCTTAAATACAATACCGATTTTTTTAATGCCGCTGTGTTTCGTATGGTGCGTTTAGAGAACCGGATACCCTTTTTACTGGAAACGAGGCATTCCATATTAGTAGGTGACAACGTATCTGCGTTTTGATTCTTAATTGAGATAAATATAGATGTATATGGGGCGCAGCATCCTCTTACCATCAGGTGGACTGTGTGCTCGTTTGTCACCCTTATTCTATAAATAAAACTTGGTTTGTACGCATACTAAATAAAATGCTGCACTTCGTACCATATAAAAAAATTAAAAAACACTTTAAATAAATTTGAGTATATAGCACGAGCATATTAAAATGTAGTCTGCGTTCATACCTTCTATCGCAGGAAAATAATTTTCGAGGAAATAAACACATTGGGTATACCCGCTGCGAATAATGGTATACAAAAAATTATACGTGAAATATACGTGACGCTATGGTATACTGTACAAACGCGCAATAACGACCACCCAAGCCGTCATTAGGCACACGTTATCGCCAAGCGTCTGTATTGACAGTTTTTTTTACACTAAATTCCGATTATGCCGCGGCGTCGGTTAGTCTACTTTTGGTGTGAATGTCATTTAGATTTCAAAGCAGGAATAATATTAAGTAAGTATCCCAACATGGTCTGGCATTTACAACTATGTGATAATTAGCAGCAGTGCTAATACGTTACAGTTTAAGTTGGAAGTTTTAAATCTCAAGGGAAATTGAGCACAATTTTTTTTCAACATATTTATATGGTAATCTAGTAGATTTCACCACACCTAGGGTTGCCAGATGGTCGAGATTCCTCTGGATTCTCCCGACATTTTAATAGATCTACAGACTCCCGACAAAACTCAAAATCTCCAGACAAACAGCTTCTCTTCATCACATCATAGCTGCCTTTGATTTAATAAAAACTGAATCAGTGATTAGATTAGTCTTCTAAAACTAAAAATTAAGTGTACTTAAATTAGTTATGTGTCAACAATGTTAAGACTTTTTTTGTAACCTATTAATTTAAAAACTTTTTATTTTAAAAACTTTTTTATTTTTAATATTTATTTCTCCTGACAACAACTCCAAAATGCGGACATTTCAAATTTTGTCCAGATATTTTGGTCTTCCGATCTGACATTCCTAACCACACCACCTTATCTCATAGATGGAGTAACTGACATAAAACTTTCCTGATGTTTAGACCGGAGCTATCTAGCACAAGCACAAACCGATGATTAGAGCTTGATATTGAAATTTAAAAAAAAATAACGCTAGTTGTCAGATATTTTCTTCGGAGCTTGCAACCCTACAAACCGCGTCCTAGTTACTTGCATAACTTATCCCCTAGCGCTGATATAAGACAGCTTCATCTTAATCATCCTTAAATAATAAACTAAGTACGGTAAGCCACAGCTCCCAGGATTCCTTACTATCTCTGCTAACTTCAACTCAACCTCAAAATATCAAAGATTTTAATTTAAGTACAGTAATCGTAATAAGAATATTTAAGTAACGTTATCTAAAATAAATATGACTCACTGTTATTAAATGAAACTATTTTTATGGATTTAATCTCGTTTAATTAACTTATTTTTATATGTTCCCGACGTTCAATGTTTAACAACGCAGTCCACTCGAGAAATAAGTATTAAATAAGAATTAAACGACAAAATACGTAAAAAAAATGATTTCATTTATTGTATGCTGGTGTTGGGTACCTATTTAACGTAAACATAAGATATCTATATTTTAATACACAAAGAGTAAACTTTGCACCCCTTTTTATGTATAGTGTGCGCTCGGAGGAGTGTGAGATTTGGCATAGTTAAAGTTATAAAAGCTTTTAGAAAAATTTACTTCGCAAATATCCGCGTTATAACATAAAATGATGTGTCTTATATAATCCCAGCACCGCTACTCCCAACACCACTACACTATTAGTGGTGACGGGGATAGTGCACGCAATTGAGGGAGGGCGGGAGGTGCTCTTCATACTAGGTAAGACACACCATTTTATGTTATAATGCGGATATTTGCGAAGTAAATTTTTCTATAAGCTTTTATATTATGGATTTCCGCAAAGTAACGCCTGATTCTATTAATTATAGTTAAAATTTTATATGGAGAAGGAATGCATTATAATAATATGTGTTACAAAAATATTAAAAATGAAACATCCAGTGTTTACGTTCACACTGCCAATGTCAATTGTCAAACACATAACATGCTATGGACTAATAGCCGCACAAAGTAGATTGACACTAAAAAAATAAAATGTGGCCAACAAAATAGCTTCGAACAGAATGGACTGAATGAGCAGTAATTTTGTGTGATTTTTTTGTTGTTTGATGTTCCATTTTCAATAGTCTGCGGAGCAAGGCAAAAAAAATGTTAATTTTATATTTTAGATATCTATGTTTTATATCTTAATGGGCAGTTGAAAGCGAAATACAGCTAGCTTAGGTTTAAAGACATTTATTCTCATAAAGACTTACATTAGTCACTTACACGAGAACATTAAAAATAATAACAAAATTTTAATTCGTTATGTTCGTCATTGTAAATTTGTGCGTACTCAATTAAAACATTCGTCTATTTTGTGTAATTTTTGAAAACGTATTCTGCTAATTTTATTTTGAATGTGTTAAATGAGTGTATATTTTTAATGTGTGCAGGTTTGTTATTATAAAGCTGCGCTCCTTCATATGTTAATGTTTTTCTAGGATAGAACGTTCTGGTTTTAGGTAGGACAAGAAAGCTAGCTCTTCTCGTTCTTCGTTGTCTGAGGTGTTTTGCTTTTGTGAAAGTGATACTGGAATGAATGTTTTTGTCAATAATTTTCCGGATTAAAAGACGAGTGATAAATGTATAACTGTTGTATAGTCATAATTTTTGTTTCACTATAGATTTTTGATGTGGCTGTTCGAAAAGGATATTGGAAGAGTATTATTATGACTTTATTTTGAGCGACTTGTAGGTAAGCTAGTTTAGTTTTGGTAGCACTTCCCCAAAGTTCTATAAGGTACATAAGGTGTGGTTTGACAAGAGTGTTGTAAATGGTGTAACGTAAATTTCACGGAATGCATCCAACTAAATTTCTAATAGAACCAGAGACAGACACTAGTTTGCTTCTTATGTGTTCAGTTTGATTGTTCCAAGTCAACTTATTGTCAATTCTTATACCTAAATATTTTTCGTTACTTTTTATTAATACACACGCCTAATACACAAACCTAAAAATTTTATGAATTACGCTTGAAATTCGATCACTTTAATTTTAAATTGTTTCACAATATTTTGCGATAACAAAAAGTTCGTATTTATTGTGTGTGACGCGACTTCAGTAGCTAAACTTCCTGATGCCCTTTTACTCTGGATTATTATAGCCTTAACTCAAATTGTTTTTTAAAAAAGTTACACGATTTTTTAATAATCAAAACTGATGCATTGTCACCTCTGAAGCCTGTGATTATACTGGTTATATACCCTCCAGAATAAAACATGTCGGAATTTCTATGTCTTTGAAATATTTTTTTTTAATTTCTCAGACATTCGGGTTTCCTCCGTCACGATACTTTCTTTCGCCGAACACGTAATCAGCACTTACTGGGACACAGCAATGCAAGTACTATTATTTTGCGACAGAAATAGGTAAAAAGGTGGTACCTTATATTATACGTGGCAGAGCCATGCTGCAGCTATATTAATGGTATAGTTGTAACACGAATATGTCGGCTGGACCGGGGAAGGACCACTCTCTTATAGAATACCAGCGTAAAATGACAGCTTGAAACTGCTGTGTTTCATGTGGTGAGTGTAGAGAACCGGAGAACCATTAAACTGGAAAAGAGGCATTCCATCTTAGTCCTCACGGCTAACGACGCATCTGAATTTTATTTTTTTATTGAGGATAGATGTAGATGTCCATGGGCCACAGCAACCACTTAACATCAGGTGGACTGTGTGCTCGTTTGTCACCCTATCCTATAAAAAAACCTACCCAGACAGTCACCTGGACAGAAAAGTAATGCTACCGCCTGGTGGATTTTATTAATTAATTAAAGTTTCAGAAAGTTTTAATCGTTTATGGCAATGTTGAGTATTTAAAAAAAAGTTAAAGTTAAAACTACAGACTATATACGGCCCACTGGTGGGCACAGGCCTCCTCTCATTTCTGATAGGGTTTTAGGGCAAGGAAATGTCCGCCGCGCTGCCCCAATGCGTGTTGGCGAACTTCACGTCTTCGAAAATATTTTTTTTTGTTATTTCTCAGACATGTAGGTTTAAATAGAATTAATTGCCATTATCTAAAAAAACGGTAATGTACTAATGAACTAGTCTTATAGCGAAAGTTTTGGAGTGACAAACATGGAGGTCATTCTATGATACATGATCTATTTTAAACGACTTCAAAAAAGAAGAGGTACTCAATTCGACTGTATTTTTTATGTGTGTTGCCTCATAATTTTTTTTCTAGGTGAACCGATTTTGATGATTTTTTTATTTGGAAGCTGGTGCTTCTCATGTGGTTTCATATCAAGGTCTGACCAGTAGTTTTTGAGTTATCCTTAATAATTTATAATATTATATTATTAAGTCGGCTGTACAACATTTTTAATTTTAGCACTTGTTTCTTGTATTTTGTGCTAAAAATAGAAGACGGTATTGTTTTTGTCCTCCATTTACTAGTATCATCTATACATCTATACTAAAAATAAATAAAATTGAAGTGTCTGTTTGTAATTTCAAAATACCAGCTTTTTACTTAATCCATATGAAAGTATATACGGTACTTATGACAAAAACACAATTTTTAAAATTTTTGTCTGTCTGTCGGTCTGTCTGTCTGTCGGTCTGTCTCTCTGTCTGTTTGTTCCGGCTAATCTCCGAAACGGCTGGACCGATTTCAACGGGACTTTTCACTGGCAGTTAGCTGATGTTATAACGAGTAACTTAGGCTACTTATATCTTAGAAAAATAATTAGGGTTCCGCGCAACATAGTTAAAACCCTAAATTACACGCGGGCGAAGTCGCGGAGAACAGCTAGTATCAAATATATTAGATAGAAATATCTCATGAACGCAGTTACAAATAATTATACACACGGAAGAGTGCATTAATTATTTCCAACTGCGTATATTATACAACTATTACGTTCAAAAATAAACCTATATCTGATCAAGTGAATGCTTGGAGTAGTGTAGACTTCATAAATCTCGTCTCGCGTCTCTTTCCGAGCTGCTAGTTGCAGCATAGTTGTTCTAGACGTCCAATGTAATTAGAGTAATCGAAATAACAAGTGTTACATGTATTTTTTATAGTAGACGGGGCAAACAATAGTAAACGATTATTTAGTGGCGAATCTTGCGAAGTCACTTATTGATTTCACGATGTCTGTCCGTGTGTCCGTCTGTCCGTCTGTCCGTCCGTCTGTCCGTCTGTCCCACGATTATCTCGAGAACGGTTTCGAATTTTCAAATTCTGTTTTCAGCAATCGATTACTGATCACCCAGGCATCTGAACCTCCTATTTTGGAACTGATTGCTCAACAGCAACCGTTAGAAACCGCTACAAAGCTGATTGCTTCGCCACTTTGCTATGCTGTTAGCTTGCTAGGTTTATTTTTTTATAACTGGCGACGCGCCCCGGCTTCACCTGGGTAGAGTTTATTAGTGTGACGTTATTTAGGTTTAAGTGGGTTTAATATAATAATCAAAGACCTTTGATTTTATGAAATTTTCGATTTCTCAAAAAAATCTGTTCGGGTAAGTTTTATTATAATCGTTTCATATCATTTCGAAGATTAGCCCAGACAGACATACACAACAATTTTTAAAATAGTTACTCGTGTTTTAGTTGCATACCAATAACCCCCACGGCTCAATAAAAGGCAGTTATTTCGATACTATAGAAATACACTTGAATTTTATTTATATGTATTTTTTTTATAGGATAAGGGTGACAAACGAGCACACAGTCCACCTGATGGTAAGTGGTTGCTGCGGCCCATAGACATCTACATCTATCCTCAATTACAAGTCAAAATGTAGATGCGTTGTCACCCGTGAGGACTAAGATGGAATGCCTCATTTCCAATAAAAAGGGCCTCCGGCCACCTGCACTCACCAAGCGAAACGCAGAGGTAAACCTCTACTTCACGCTGGTTTTCTGTGAGGTCGTGGTACCACCCCGGTTCGAGCCGGCACATCCGTGCGACTGCAAAAGCTGCCGCGTGGCTCTACCACTGTTAATAAAGGTAAAGGTACATGAACGTTACATTACGAGTACAGTACCAGCATGCAAACTTCTAGGGGTTTATCTACGCCAGGTTCCTAGTATTAAAAAAAAACTATGTAGATATTTATTACACTCTACCACTAATGTGTATGGTCGTTTTACCAGATAATATGATTTAAATTTACTTTTAAAACGTTTTCTTTTATCTAACGTAATTTTTTTTAAATGATTTTGTAGCATTTCATTGATTAAAACAGGTAGGTACAAGATGGTAGATATTTCTTGCTTCATAGAAGTTTTTAGTTTTTATACGTGGTAGAGCCATGCTGCAGCTATATTAGTAGTCCATATAGTTGTAGCACGAATGGGTCGGCTCGACCGGGGAAGGAACACGCTCTCACAGAATGCCAGCGTAAAATAGCAGCTTAAAACTGCTGTGTTTCGTATGGTGAGTGTGGAGAACCGGAGACCCTTTTTACTGGAAAAGAGGCATTCCATCTTAGTCCTCACGGGTGACAACGCATCTGCATTTTGGTTCGCAAGCGAGGATAGATGTAGATGTCTATGGGCCACAGCAACCACTTACCATCAGGTGGACTGTGTGCTCGTTTGTCACCCTATCCTATAAAAAAAAGTTCCTGTACTATTATTTATTCTGTGGTTTTTAGAAAGTACATTCATGTTGGAATTATAAATATATCTACTAATCGAAAACACAATTATTGTTAATATCCTACTCTAATTAATAATTACATAATTGTTGAGCATTCTAATAATAATAATGTAATGAAATAATTTCATGCTAGAATTAATGTAGTAGTCTTAATTGTGTTAGGTGTACAAATATTATATATTTGTATACCTAATAGGGTTGAATGCAGCGAACATAATTTTTCTAAAGATCTATTCAGTCTCATTAACTGTAGATATTCATAAATAAATAAATTTGAATTTGAATTCTGGAATAATTATTGTTCAAGAGCACGTAAAATGAATGAATAAACATATTATTATAAATAATGTTTATTCATTTCATTCATATATTTATAGCACTATGTCTGGCGTATGTGGACTATGAGAAAGCCTTTGATTCCGTCGAAATTTGGGCGGTGCTGCAGTCCCTTCAGCGGTGCCAAGTTGACTGTCGGTATATCGAAGTGTTGAAGTGCTTGTACAGTAGGGCTACGATGGCTATCCGAGTACAGAACCAGAGTACGAAACCTATCCAATTGCAGAGAGGTGTAAGACAGGGTGACGTCATATCCCCGAAACTCTTCACCGCTGCATTGGAAGACGTTTTCAAGCTTCTGGACTGGAAAGGATACGGTATCAACATCAATGGCGAGTACATCACTCACCTTCGATTTGCCGACGATATAGTCCTTATGGCAGAAACGCTGGAGGACCTAAGCACTATGCTCAATGACCTCAATAGTGTTTCCCAACGGATAGGTCTTAAGATGAACATGGACAAAACAAAGATCATGTTTAATGTCCATGTCACACCTATGCCGGTAGTTGTTGGGAACACTAAGCTCGAAGTTGTTGACGAGTATGTTTACCTGGGACAAATAGTCCGACTAGGTAAGTCCAACTTCGACCGAGAGGTCAATCGACGGATTCAACTCGGCTGGGCAGCGTTCGGGAAGCTACGACACATCTTCTCGTCAGACATACCTCAAAACCTTAAAACGAAATTGTACAACCAGTGCGTGTTGCCAGTGATGACTTACGGAACTGAGACGTGGTCCTTCACTGCTGGCCGTATGAGGAAGCTCAAGGTCGCTCAGCGAGCTATGGAGAGGGCTATGCTCGGAGTTTCTCTGCGTGATAAACTCAGAAATGAGGATATCCGCAGTAGAACCAGAGTGACCGACATAGCCCAGCGGATTAGTAAGCTCAAGTGGCAATGGGCCGGCCATATAGCTCGAAGAACCGACAACCGATGGGGAAGAAAGGTTCTCGAGTGGCAGCCTCGTACCGGCAAGCGAAGTGTAGGGCGTCCCCCCACTAGATGGAGTGACGACCTAGTAAGATATGCAGGAAGTCGATGGATGCAGGTGGCTCAAGACCGTGCTTTGTGGCATTCTTTGGGGGAGGCCTATGTTCAGCAGTGGACTTGTGAAGGGCTGTAATGATGAATGATGTTGGGACCTTTGAGTAAGTAAGTACTTGTAGCAGCAGGTCTCGCTTTTCGGCAATTTTTACTAAATAAACATAAAAATGAAATAAGAATTCTTAAGAAAAATAATTAAGAGAATTAGGAGAAAGAAAAATAATTAAGCTAATAATGGAGCTTTAAAAATATATATATTTATTTTATTATATAGACGTACAGATTGTTTTCTAAAAGGACAACTAACAAATGCGGTAGATATTAGTGCTCTCAGTACCTACTAGTAGCAATAATTTTTTTATTAGCTACTTTAGAACGATAGATTATATTTTTATGCATTCTCATGATAGTCTGCAAGTTATATAGCTTTCTTACAGATAATAATTTACAAGTTGAATATAATAACCCAGTAGTGAACCAAAATGACTTGAAGTACCTGCATGACTTAAAAGATCACGCTGTGCTCTTTCTACCTCTAATAATTTTTTTGTGTCCAGTTCCTCCCCAAACTGAAATGCAGCATGTTATAAAGGACTGACAGTGATAGTAACCGTTAACGGTTCAGCCTTTCAAACGTCCTCTGCAGGGCAAGCATGGACAGGAGACAATTTTATCCCCGGGGAAAGGAGAAAATGTTTATCCTTTTGCTTAGTTTTATCCACCCTTCGAGCATGGGCACACCGGTGGATTTTTTATAGGAGAGGGTGACAAACGAGCACATAGTCCACCTGATGGTAAGTGGTTGCTGCGGCCCATAGACATCTACATTTATCCTCAATAAAGAATCAAAATGCAGAAGCGTCGTCGCCCATGAAGATTAAGAAGGAATGCCTCTTTTCCAGTAAAATGGGTCTCCGGTTCTCTACACTCACCATACGAAACACAGCAGTGTTAAGCTGCTATTTTACGCTGGTATTCTGTGAGAGCGTGGTCCTTCCCGTTCGAGCCGACCCGTTCGTGCTACAACTATACTACTAATATAGCTGCAGCAAGGCTCTACCACGTAAAAAAATATACACATACATCCACTGTAGATAAAAAGGGAGATAGACATAGACTTAGATAGATTTTTTGTATGAATATTAACTTACACCCACGTCCAATGAACTAGGATAAAATTGTCCCTTTCAAATGTCAAAAAAGCATAATTTTTATCTTTCATTTGGCTCCATACGAACGGGGGATATATGTCTACTCGTTATGTCAAACGAGAATTTACTTCTCCCCGTTGCCGTGCTGGGGCATAGTGACAAGATAATTGTATTTCTTGTCAGCGGATATAATCGGGGATACATTTTTTGTCCCCAGCCCATGCTAGCCGTGCTGCTGAACATAGGCGTTCCCCAAAGATTGCCTCATAAGGAGGATATTTGCCATAATTTAAACACTTCGCAGGCGGTTTAACAACCGCAGGTTTTTTTAGTAGTTAATAACTTCATACCCCTATTTTCGTACCATTGGGTGGAACTTTTCTTAAAATTAATATGGGGCCACTCCTGTGCCCCAAGTATAACCTATTTCATTAAAATTGAATCAGTTACATAAATTTGTTTTGCCGTTTCTGCGAAATAGGTATTATACATAGGTTCTGTATACAATTTAGAACCTGCTCGTGAAATTCTTAGTAAATATACTGTTCCACAGGTTGCTGATACCTACATAGATGTTAATTTCATATTCGATTCTTTCGAAAATTAATGTTTCTCTAAGCTAAATTAATACAAGGGATTTAATTCAAACAAAAACAAACTATGAATGGATATAAGCTTTGGCAAACAGACATGACTTCCTCTTGGAATACCGATTCCCAATAACAGTACTAGATATCTTACACCGCAGACGCCGCGCTCCGCTATCAATCTGGATATTTCAGGAAAGCAATTTTCGAGTTAGTTATTACGTCATCGTATTGATCCGCGGTAACTCAGGGGATAAGCGATCGCCATAAAATTACAAAGCAAGAAATCGATTTCGAACTGGCCACCAACCACGAAATTGACAATTACAATTAAGTCTCATTTGCGAATGAGAAATTTATGAAAATTGAAGGCGTGGGATGCCGACGGGCATTAGTGCATCGCGACAGAATCTTCCTTGCACTTAAATCGTTTCAAAAATAAAAGGTAGTCTGTTCTCAGCAGTGGTACGTATAATAAAGGCTATAACGTACTTTTTGCTAATACGCCATAAATCAAAAATCACGATTCTGAAACAATACTATCGACCAAGTGAAATTTCTAATGATACTTAGTAGGTGTAATGTATGTAGGCGTTAAGACTTTCCTTAGGACGCCATCGCAATTAAAGATGTAACCACAGGACAAGGGTAGCCTCAAATCATTTTAGGCTCTGAAAAGATACGCTTTTTAGGGTTCCGTACCCGAAGGGTAACCAACGGGACCCTATTACCAGCCTCCGCTGTCCGTCCGTCTGTCTGTCAGCGGGCTGTATCTCATGATCCGTAATAGGTAGAGTTGAAATTTTCACAGAATGTGTATTTCTGATACGGCTATAACAACAAATATATAAAAATAAATTAAAAATTAAAAGGAGCTCCCCTAATAGAAACGTGTATTACTACGGTACGGAACCTTTTATTCGCGAGTCCGACTCGCACTTGGCTGGCTTTTTTGCTACTACCTACTCCACCGTAAATCAAAAATCACGACTGCAATAACACTGGACTAATAAGTGAAATTTCGAATGATACTTAGTAGGCGTAATCTAGGTAGACATTAGACTTTAACCGCGTGTATTTGACATTTGGAGAAAAATATTTACTTAAAATTCATAATATATTTAAATATCACATGAAAACAGAATTTGAAAATTCGAAACCGTTCTCGAGATAATCGTGGGACAGACGGACAGACGGACAGACATCGTGAAATCAATGTCTTCGCAAGCTTTAATTTAAAAGCATTAACTGTTATAATTTTTTTTCAGTTGTGTATGTTTAATGAAATTCATGTAGCATACGTCTTCTCATTTCACGAAACATCAACAGCAAAGATAAAACAACGAAACCTAACATCATAACATACAATTTAAAAAAATATGGTATACTTAGTTTCACACCGCTAATGACGTCTTAGTGCTGACATGGAATTAATTACATTTATTAAACTACTTTGAACAGTTGTAGAAATAATAATTTAAAATTAAAATTTTGTACAGCCGACTTCAAAATAAGTTATTTAAGAATAACTCAAATAACCATTGGTCTGAACTTGATCAAATTCATATCGGACCACACGAGAACTATCAGCTTTCATATAAACGACTTCAAAAAGGAGACGGTACTCAATTCGACTGTATGTTTCTTTATGTGTGTTACCTCATAACTTTTTTCTGGGTGAACCGATTTCGATGATTATTTTTTATTTGAAAGCTGGTGCCTTTCATTTGGTCCCATATAAATTTGATCAAGGTCTGACCAATATTGCATACCTTAAGCGAAAGCGCAAGGTAATGTTCTACTATCGCCTAAAAATTAAAATTCCAACATTTTATCGAATAAAATCGTATCTAGCAATCATATTATACATATAAATGATATAAAAAGCACATTGTTAGAAAGATAAATGATTGTTGAACTTATAAATAATTTTTTTAAATCGATTAATTGCTATTTTTAAATAAAAAAAAGGGTTTTAGTGGCTTATGGTGTGGATTTATCATGTCCCTGTGGCTTGTAAACACTATAACTTTTGAAAATATCAATTGTTTAACTCAATCTATTTTTTAATCTCTTCATCTATCATGTGGGAAGCCACTGAATGTAAATGGCAGTGTAATTTTGTTTTGTTTAGCTATAATTAATTTTTTTCGGCTCCAAAATGGCGAAATTTTCGTTGATTTGGTTGCCTCGTATATAAATTGTTTCTGTAAATGGGGATCTACAGCCACAGAGTAGTTTAGTTCACAGAGTACCTTTGTATTAAGTTTAGTTCGGCTTAGTGTTTCTATATAGTTTGTGGTTTGACTTCAGTCGCCGTTGTGAGTGGACATTGTTTCGGTTGTTTTCAGCGGCTCAAAAAGATCGCTGTACAAATACACAATATTCGAATAACCAAATTTCTTAAATACTTGATTATAATAATAATAAGAGATTTTTTATTACAATATTTAAAAGCACAGAATAAATAATAGTAGTACGTACTAAAAGTAAGTAGTATAATTTTTTTGTCATGGGTGACATTTTCATGCTTTTCGAGGGTGCCGAAACCATAGGGTTGTCGAAATGTAAATCCAAGATGGCGGCTGAATTAGGTACCAATTTATTCACCATGGGTGTCATTTTCATGGTTTTCAAAGGTGTTGAAGCCGATAGTGCTGTCAAAATGTAAATCCAAGATGGCGGCTACAAAATATATCAATTTTTTCATCTTGGGTGTTATTTTCATGGTTTTCGAGGGTGTTGAAACTGATAGTGCTGTCGAAATGTAAATCCAAGATGGCGGCTGCAATAGGTATCAATTTTTTCATCATGGGTGTCATTTTCATGGTTTTCGAGAGAGTTGAAGCCGATAGGGTTGTTGAAATGTAAATCCAAGATGGCGGCTGATGTAGGTACCAATTTTTTCATCATGGGTGTCATTTTCATGGTTTTCGAGGGTGTTGAAGCCGATAGTGCTATCGAAATGTAAATCCAAGATGGCGGCTGCAATAGATTTTTTTTTTATAGAATAAGGGTGACAAACGAGCACACAGTCCACCTGATGGTAAGTGGTTGCTGCGGCCCATAGACATCTACATCTATCCTCTATTACAAATCAAAATATAGATGCGTTGTCACCCGTGAGGACTAAGATGGAATGCCTCATTTCCAGTAAAAAGGGCCTCCGGCCACCTGCACTCACCAAGCGAAACGCAGAGGTAAACCTCTACTTCACGCTGGTTTTCTGTGAGGTCGTGGTACCACCCCGGTTCGAGCCAGCCCATCCGTACGACAGCAAAAGCTGCCGCGTGGCTCTACCACTGTTAAAGAAAAGATATAAATTTTTTCATCATTGGTGTCATTTTCATAGTTTTCGGGGGTGCTGATGCCGATAGTGCTGTCGAAATGTAAATCCAAGGTGGCGGCTGCAATAGATATCAAGTTTTTCATCTTGGGTGTCATTTTCATGGTTTTCGAGGGTGTTGAATCCGATAGTGCTGTCGAAATGTAAATCCAAGATGGCGGCTGAAGTTGGTACCATTTTTTTCATCTCGGGTGTCATTTTCATGGTTTTCAAGAGCGTTGAAGCCGATAGTGCTGTCGAAATGTAAATCCAAGATGGCGGCTGCAATAGGTATCAATTTTTTCATCATGGGTGTCATTTTCATGGTTTTCGAGGGTGTTGAAGCCGATAGTGCTGTCGAAATGTATTTAAACTACTTTAATAATTCCGTATAATCATGTTATACGTAATTTTTTTAATGCGCTTAAGGTATGCCCAATTGGATTTACCAATATATTTTAAAATTATTCTTAATAATTTGTATTGAAGTCGGTGGTACAAAATTTTAATTTTAAATTATTTTAATACTCATCGCATAAGTCCCTCTAGCGAGCTAACAAATTCTAGACAAATACTTATAACTCAGAAATTAAAGGAGTGAATAAAGGGTGTTAATCCTCATTTATTAGGTATTACTGTTACGAAAGACAAGATAAAAATATGATATCGATTTTTGTCTTCTTGCATAAAACAACTTATTGATAAACGATAAACTTTTAGTGCCGCTTGTGGTCGAAATTCGACCAGTTGTGTTAAAGCAAAGAAATTAAAAGTGTCTCGTATATATTTGAAGGTTTATGTGTGGAAAAAATGCTAAGTATTTGTTTGCATAACTTTTTTGTAATATTTTCCCGTGCAGGGAAGACAAAGGGATTTTAGCGCTTACAGCCATGAACGTGATTAAAACCTTTGTCATCATTACAGCCTATCTAAATCTATAACTCCCCGTAGCTTGCCTCAAAGGGGGATATCTACTTACTTGCTTCGTTTCGCAGGTTACATCTAAATATAAATAATATATAAACAGAAATCATAAAACAGAAAATGTACGACTACCTATACTATAAAATGTTCTAAAATCCAACACTTGAAAACTTCCATTTTTTTTTAATAGGATAGGGTGACAAACGAGCACACAGTCCACCTGATGGTAATTGGTTGCTGTGGCCCATAGACATCTACATCTATCCTCGTTTGCGAATCAAAATGCAAATGGAATGCCTTCTTTCCAGTAAAAAGGGTCTCCGGTTCTCTACACTCACCATACGAAACACAGCAGTCTTAAGCTGCTATTTCACGTTGGTATTCCGTGAGAGCGTGGTCCTTCCCCGGTCGAGCCGACCCATTCGTGCTACAACTATACTACTAATATAGCTGCAGCATGGCTCTAGTAACAAGAAACCTTAATATATATCTCAACATAGATGCTTCTCACAAAATATATAACTTAAAGTATTGCTATATGTTTAGTCTTTCTATTTTAAAATCAGTTTCTGTATGTCCTTTTGTACAAATGAATAAAATAATATCATTATTAAATTTCACAACACCGTAATCTATACAAAATATTTTCCTGTATGATTAGATTTCGTATTTTTACACCGTGTAGTGACGGTGTAAGAATATCCACTATCATCCCGTGGGTGTCGTAAGAGGGGATAAAGGGAAACAAATCAGAATTCCTAATAACGACTAAAATATAAAACTGTGGCAACCGCAGTTTTGTGGCAACTTATGTGGCCCTTATGAGGCAATCTAAGGGGAGGCCCTATGTTTTCGATTTCGAAATCGGTTTTCATGAAATTGAATGTTTCTACATTTACCATGTAAGGTTAACTTTAAGCTTTCAGTGACATCAAACCAACCAAAAATTTTACTTTATCAAATATGTGAAAAGATGAGTGAATTTGAAAAATTAAATCGATCTATTTTAAACGTTACCTCATCACTAGTAATTACTTCTATATCATGGGTGCATTTTAATAACGCAAGTTGCACGTGGATGAACTTCCGGAACCAGGACAATAATTTGTTATTTAATTGTCATACAAAAATACTTGTTCTGTGCAAAATTCAAACTCGCGGCTTACATCACCGCAGCCTCTTAGTTACTGCGATGTCGAGTAGCTGTACTTGCTGTTTAGCTACTTGTAGTAGATAAACTAGATATTATATCTGATTAGCGACCCGCCCCGGCTTCACCCGGGTGATTCCTGGATCTCGACACCAGCGCCACCTTCCGAGTCCAATTGTTACTATAAACCATCAAGGGACCCATTCGAACACATATTTTCTATCTTTTGCGATACTAACGGACAGCAATTGATTTTGACTTCTATTGCAATAATAGATAGTATGCTTAGTATAATTCATCAAATGGTAGGTATGTTAAACAAATTTGTTTCTAAAAGCCTGTAAAATGGACAATTTAAACATAATGGCAATAATTACTTATAGATCGGTGCAAAATTTGATTTAACTACTTATAACAGTAACTCCGAGTCTATCTTGGTTTTTGCTTTTTTAAAAATATTATATGAAAACTAGTATCACGTCTGGTCAAAGCTCGCCAAATGGAAAAATCATGTGTGTACCTTCACTTTATTTTAGCTGCCTGAACGGCAACGGCATACCTATCTATGGCACAGTACAGTAACTTTCGAATCATATTAGTTTCAATCGCCTGCTATAAGTAAAGTTGCAGCCTACATACGTCCAACAGCTAAGTACAGGATTTCTCGCATTTCTCAAAGTTTTTAGGGGCAAGGCATTTTTCCGCGCTGCCCCAACGCGTTGTGACGGAATCTGCACGCGTGTGCGTGCTGATTCCGTCACATTTCATTCACCGCCGAGCACATGGTAAATGTTTTCCTACAGCTGAGCCGTGGTAGCTCTGTGGCTATTAATAATAATAATAATGAATTATAGATAAATAATAATAATAATGAGCAGTGGTAGCTTAACTCGGGTTCGAATCCCGCCGGCACCATTTAAACTTTCATTTGCAATTTTCAGCGCCGATAATAGTATTTAGTTAAAAACGTAACGTAAATTGTCACTTACGATTTGTGGGTCCGAATGTTTGTCCTTGTGTAATTTATGTTTGTAAACTGCCTCCGCGATACAGGAGAAAATCCCAGTGTGGATTAATGTTTTTAAAAAAAATGTTTCAATATTAACATAATATTTTAGATTAAGTGTAGTTAATAGTACAATTTTGAACATAAAGTTATTAATAGTAAGTAATGCCTGGCGACGAAGAAAATAAAGGTGAATTCTCATTTCATTTATTTGCCTTACACAAACTGAACTCCAACCATTATATACGAAGCTCGCCGCCTACCGTAGGCTTAAATTTATTTTACCCCCGCTTAACACTCCCTTGCGAACCGACCTATCGCAATGCCTCACCCCTCATGGACCATATTCTTAAGGAGCAAGCGAGACGACGAAATAATGAAGCTATTACAAAAGTAAGGATGGACGATATTGCCCCCATTGGGCGTCGCCAGTTTTTTCCCTCCGTAAGCAACATTATTTGTTATGCAGGTAAACAACCATTTTGCTGCACACTAGAACTATTGTTTTAAAAATTTTATATAGCTTGAAACCACCCAGTTCTAAATTGCCAATAATAAAAAGTTTTTACTTTTATAACGTAGGTACTTCGTGCACTAATTTATTTTTAGGCATGTTAAACTATTTGTAATTATTGTGTGTAAAGACATTTAAGTATCGTATTTACTTTTATTTACATTTATTTATTTTATTTTATTTAAGAAGTTTATTTGTAGTTATTGTGCGAACATACAACATATTTTAGCCTACATTATTATCAAATGGATAAAGTCAAGGACGAAGAGTCACCGCATTAAAATAATTAATACCCACTTCTTTTATCTCTTGTATACCTAAACTAAGATATGGCACCCGTTGCATTTGTTCCAGACAATAGCATCTAATAAATAATAGTATGTACTCACATACGTATAGCCGTGGTAGCTCAGATGGTTGGCGCTCTCGGTAAATTTCACAGTATGCGAGCAACCCGGGTTCGGTCCCCGCCGGCACCAATGAATTTGTTATTTGCAATTTTAAGTGCTGATTTACCACGTGCTCGGCGGTGAAGGTAAACATCGTGAGGAAACCTGCATGTCTGAGAAATGAGAAAAAAAGTATTTCGAAGACATGTGAAGTTCGCCACATGCAATGGGGCAACGCGGCGGACACTTCCTTGCCCTAAAACCCTCTCAGAAATAAGAGGAGGCCTGTGCCCAACAGTGGGACGTATATTATAGGCTGTAACTTTGTATATATATATATATATATATATATAAATTTTAAATTTAATTAAAAATTTACTTAAATATTTTAAGATATATTGTTTTCTGTGTTTTCTTTATTTGTATTTATAAAATGTTCAATTATTAGATATTTTCATTTTTTACAGGAGAATTTATAACTAAACCTGTAGAAATTTCTTCTCTAACTAAATCTGTAGAAATTTTTCTAACTATATCTGAAAAATAACTACATATTTAAAATAGATCTATTTACATATGAAAATTAACATTGATATTCCTTGTTTTTTTTTTTACATTAAAATTTAATACGTGTATGTGAGTTAAAAAGTTAAAGTTACAGCCTATAATATACGTCCCACTGTTGGGCACAGGCCTCCTTTTATTTCTGAGAGGGTTTTAGGGCAAGGAAGTGTCCGCCGCGTTGCCCCATTGCATGTGGCGAACTTCACATGTCTTCGAAATACTTTTTTTCTCATTTCTCAGACATGCAGGTTTCCTCACGATGTTTACCTTCACCGCCGAGCACGTGGTAAATCAGCACTTAAAATTGCAAATAACAAATTCATTGGTGCCGGCGGGGACCGAACCCGGGTTGCTCGCATACTGTGAAATTTACCGAGAGCGCCAACCATCTGAGCTACCACGGCTATACGTATGTGAGTACATACTATTATTTATTAGATGCTATTGTCTGGAACAAATGCAACGGGTGCCATATCTTAGTTTAGGTATACAAGAGATAAAAGACCTTGACTTTATCCATTTGATAATAATGTAGGCTAAAATATGTTGTATGTTCGCACAATAACTACAAATAAACTTCTTAAATAAAATAAAATAAATAAATGTAAATAAAAGTAAATACGATACTTAAATGTCTTTACACACAATAATTACAAATAGTTTAACATGCCTAAAAATAAATTAGTGCACGAAGTACCTACGTTATAAAAGTAAAAACTTTTTATTATTGGCAATTTAGAACTGGGTGGTTTCATGCTATATAAAATTTTTAAAACAATAGTTATATATATATGTTAATAATATATATATATATATATATATATATATATATATATATATATATATATATATATATATATATATATATATATATATATCATGAAATTATTTATATCCGAATTTCTATAATTTTATCTCCGACCCTAATTCCTTCTGAACTTTAGTGTATATATAATGTACCTAAATGTTGTTAAAAAAAACGAATCACTTCAACTAGATACCTAGGTAGAGAGCTAGAGCTAGATATAGGACTCTAGAAATTTAAATGTCTGACAAAAACTCTGTATCTATGGGTTTACTTATTTTGACTTCAAAACAATACAGTAGATCTCAAATCTTCAATAAGATACACCAATTACAAATTTGTATTTTGATATACTTAATGATTAATTATGTTGCAATAACATTTCAAACTTAAACAGTGGTGTTCTTTATGGTAACCGTAATGGATAAAAAATATACATGCTAGAAGGTTAATAAAACTTAAAAAAAAAAGGTAAAACCGACCGAAATTAAAACCGACGAAAAACAAAAAAGAACAGAATAAATTCCACATTCACAAACAGACTTTTACGATACACAGCCTCTGAAGTCGGTACCAAGACATAGTAAAAGAGGCAATTATATTATTTCGTTTTTGTTTTTGGAGCCAGTTTTACATTTTAAATGTTTAATTATTTTTGCCTTATGAGTGCAGCACTAAGGAATATTTATTTTATATGTCTTGAAAGTCAAATGTCACGTAAATACGAGTATTAACATTAAAAACTTTACCGATATTTTGTAACTCTTGGTGATGAAATTTATTTTCAAAATTTATATGGGACCACCCCTGACGTCTCCCGCGTCTGTTTGATAAAGGAAGAATAAATAAAATTGGTTCAAACGTTTCTACGAAATTGGAGATTATTAAAAAATAACACATATTTTTATACGTGGTAGAACCACGATGCAGCTATATTGGTTGTTGCACGAATAGGTCGGCTCGACCGGGGAGGACCACGATCTCACAGAATACCAGCGTATAATAGCAGCTTAATACTGTTGTGTTTCGTATGGCAAGTGTCTGTGATCTGAGACCCTTTATACTGCAAACGAGGCATTACATCTTAGTCCTCAAGGGTTCATTTGATTTTGATTTCATTTCATCATTCATCTGCATTATGATTGTTAATCGAGTAACAATGTAGATGTCAATGGGCCACAGCAACCACTTACAAGTACCATCAGGTGGACTGTGTGATAGTTTGTCACCCATATTCTATTAAAAAAAACTTTATACGTGTCGAATATAGAACCTTCTCGTTTTTAGAACTCGATTAAAAATTAACTAACATAATTTCACGTTCAGCGAATTTAAGCGACCGTGAAAAGTATTAAAGATAATTAATGTACATAAAATGTCATCAATTAACCCATGTGTGAATTTAATTAACACATCATCAGTTGTAATGTTTCCTTCAGCCGCTGTCACAATTCTCAAACAAAGTTAATAAAACACTATCCAACTTTTTAAGAAAACATGATGACTGCACCAGTGTCTCATTACCTTAAAGGTCATAGCATACAATGTTTATTTTACGGTACAATATAATCATGGATAAAGAGACCTTTAAAGTAGAGCATACATACGCGGAGCTCATCATTGCGATAATAATAATGCAAATTGTTTCAATATAAACATATTTAATGTTATCAAACTCTTGACTCTAGCTCCTATCAGTTGCAACTATGATAACTGGTACTTATTCTGCATTGATGTAACAGACTTTAGATACATTATCGCGTTGCCTACCGACGCAGCGGTGAGACATTGTCATTCAAAATAATTGCTTAAAATCTCGAATGTGTACGATATTTGACTGTACAAACGGAAAAAATGCCGTGAGTTTACGACGTAACGTGGTAGAGCCATACTGCTGCTATATTAGTGGTATAGTTGTAGCACGAATGTGTCGGCTCGACCGGGAAGGACCACGCTCTCACAGAATACCGGCGTAAAATAGCAAACTAACACTGCCGTGTTTCGTATGGTGAGTGTAGACAACCGATGACTCTTTTTACTGGGAACGAGACATTCCATCATAGTCCTCACGGTTGACAACGCATTTTGATTCGTAATCGAGGATAGATGTAAGATGTCTATGGGCCACAGCAACCACTTACCATCAGGTGAACTGTATGCTCGCTTGACAACCTATTCATATAAAACAAATATTCGTAATCAAGGATAGATGTAGATGCCCATGGGCCACAGCAACCACTTATCATCAGGTGGACTGTGTGTTCGTTTGTCACCAATATCCTATAAAAAAAACGTAAGAGAATCACCCCGTTTTGTCCTGTGATTATCGTCAGAGCTGTCTACGCGAAATGCCAGAAAAATCTTACAGCTTCCAGATGATAGCGGTATACCTCCTCGTTTACGTCAGACGTACAATGTACTACTCTCACCGGTGGCTAAAGAAGCAGAAAAAGAAAGGTTAAAAGTTCCGAAAAGTGCGTGTCTCTCTATAAATAGTTTTAGTGTTAAAAATGCAATTAGCCATTAAATGCATTTTTAACACGCTTTTATAAGCTTCGCGTGTGTTTATATAACGATCTATGTAACGGGGTCTTAATGTAATTTTCATTAACTTGTAGACGGCCGATTACAATACAATAATTAAAAACTATACTAATTAAAACTTTACCCTAGTATCCTGATCAGAATCACCAGTATGAAGTAAAATAGTTATCTGGATGGTTACAGCACGATTCGTGTTGTTTAAGTTTTTTTAAACTCTTATATCGATGTGAGATCTATTAATCGAAAAATCGATTAATTATTTGACATTAATGAGTTGACTTTTAAGGTCTCGCCCCTCCTTCATACTCCTACCAAGACAAATAATTTAGTTGTTAAAGAACTCTGAAAACTGATTTTATTATGAAACGCCACCTTTTTCTTCATAATCATTTCATAAATTTTAACCTGAACTACCTGTGTCTGTAGCACGCTCTAATTTCTGTATTTGTGGTTTCTGAAAAAATATGGCTCCAAATCACTGGGTATTTGATTTTTACGGCCCAATTTGTATTGTTATTGTTACTGAAAATTAGAACCGGTAGAAAATTCCAATTCTGAGCTTGACGTGTGTAAAAAACTTCGAAACGGTCCGTGCGAATGCGTGGAATATCAATAATGTGGTTACAAAAACTTAACACAGTAATTCCCGAGCGCTCATTACTAAATTAATTTCATAGAACGAAGATGATCGTAAAGAAACTCCATTTTGTTTTGTGTTAATTAAGAACGTCGCGAGGCTGCGGAATTCATTCTGACCATTGAAACATGGATTCTTGTTTTGAACTCCAACAAAACAATAATTACAGAGTGAATACATAATTCGTGAGTTTTGACTTCGACGTTTGAAGGTCACTAATATCGTATCTAACGCAGATGACAGTAATAATTGGTGATCAGTTCTATAATGATGTTATGTTTTTATGCATTACCTACTCCATTTTTGATTAAAAAAAATGTAGGATACATACTCTCAAAATAACTGTGATTGTCGGGATAGCTAAGCGTTTCGTCAATCTCCGTAACCAAAGGAATTGTTTGTGCTAATTTACCACATGCTCGACAGTGAATAAAGTAACTATCGTATGAAAACCAGAGTGTCTCAGGAACAAAATTTCTCTACCAGATATAGTACGAACTAATACCTATGTAAAGTTTGAATTTTGGAGTTGGATTCAATATAATGACTACCTGGAAACACTTTTTATTTATTTAAATAAACCTGCCCAGTTCTGTAACTTTCTTTTTTCTTCAAAAAATATCAGTAACACAGTCATAAATTACTACTATTCAAAGAAATGTTCATAAAAAAACTAGCAGGTGTTTTATTATCTCTTATTTATTATTTATTATCTTTATCTCAAAGGATCCGGGTTTATCTTTAGAATGACTACACCGATTTTGATGAAACAACACGAACATATAGAGAGTAATACCAATAACCAGGAGTGATCTATACTTAGACTATATTTTATCCGAAAATACAAATATTTTTGTGAAATCGAAAAATTCATAAAATGATCATAGCTGATTTTTTAAATTTAAATGACGCAACACTCATATATTATCACGCCCAGGTGAAACCGGGGCGGCTCGCCAATATTTTAATATATGTATATTGTATATCAGACATTTAATTCTCGTCATAAGACATAAGTACTAAACGGCGAAAAACTAACTAAAAATAAAAAGGAAGTAAAGCGGTACTTGCATATTTCATTTTTATTTACAATACAATTAATAAAAATAAAAGGAATAATTTGCACGAGTCACGCGCTCGTTATTAAAGTATTATAATATATTCATTTTATCAAGTAAAGCGTATGGCGACCTGCCAGTAGATGGAGTGACAACCTCGTGAGACGTGCATGATAGTAAATAAAACGTGGTAGAGCTATCCTGTTGCGTATTACTACAACAGGAATGGGTGGGCTCGCCTGGGAAGACCCACGCTCGCACAGAATAGCAACATTTAATAACCAGCATAATGTTGCTGTGTTTCGTGGGATAAGTGACGAGAAACGGAAATTCTTTTTTTTATTTATTAAGATAAAATATTTTACTGGCAACAAGGGATTTAGTCCTCAGGTGTGACAAGGCATATGTATTTTAATTCTTAATCGTGGTTAGCTGTGTCTATAGGTCAGCATTCACTTGCCAAAAGGTGGACTGTGTGCTTCTCACACTAAATTCAATAAAAAATGTTAATTGATTTATTATTTTGTTACATAAATGCAAGCAGTTGAAACAGGTTAAAGGTTACATATTGTCTGCGCCATATGCCCCAAACCTTATCAAATGTATTATCTTATAGGTCAATGCATAATAACAATATTGGTTAGTATTATCACATGCACTAATTAAAGCCCTAAGAGCAATATTGAAACTCCTAGGCCTAATTTGTATTCAGATCAAGTTCTTAACATGGATGATATTTTCTCATTGTTTAAGTTTAGCGCTTAAAAACATTAAGCAAGCAAAAATTTATATCAGATGTGGTCAGAGATGACCGGTTCATCTTTACCAGCGTGTTTAGAAACCGGACCTTATCTTCGTCTGAGGTAAGAACTAAGCCTTAAGAAGTTTGGGAGGTTATAGTAAACACAAATACTGTTTTTTTTAATAGGATAAGAGTGACAAGCGAGTAGACAGTCCACCTGATGGTAAGCGGATGCTGTGGCACATAGACACCTTCATCTATCCTCGTGTGAGAATCAAAATGCAAATGCGTTGTCAGCCGTGAGGATTATGATGGTATGCCTCTTTTCCAGTAAAAAGGGTATCTGGTTCTCTACACTCACTATACGAAACACAGCAGCATTAAGCTGCTATTTTACGCTGGTATTCTGTCAGAGCGTAGTCCTTCACCGGTCAAGCCAACCCATTCGTGTATACAAGTAATATAGCTACAGTATGGCTCTACCAAGTTTACAAACTGTGAGAAAAACACTACTTTAATCGGCCAGAATAAATTCACAGATGCCTACCATAGAGGCCCATTTGCCACATGCCATGGAGTAGCTCGAGTTAATTTTGTTCGCAATCACGAAAATTGGAATGACGAGTCTTGGAGTCAAATTCTATTCACATATGAGACCAGATTTTGCCTGAAGCTAGATGATGGAAGGATCAAAGTATGAAGACGTCCGTGAGAGATACCTCTAGGCCCAGTGCAACATCATTGGTAAAAGGGGCATATAGTGGAAGGTCAGTTATGGTATGGGGATGTATTTGTATGGGGACACGTACGGAACTATGTAAGGTATGTAACTGAAATGTTGGTTGAAATTGAAGTGCCATTTGCCTCTTTTATGGGAGATAGAATTGTTTTTATGCATGAAAATGCACGCCTCCATATAGCGGCCGTAGTTGTCGAATACCTTCGAGACGTTGAAATCAATGCTATGGGGTGGCCAGCGCGCTCGCCCAATTTAAACCTGATAGAGTATGTATGGGATAATCTTGGAAAATAAAGATCACTCAGGGATTTAATGATAACTTGATTAGTTTTATGCCAAAGAGACTAGAAGCAGATCGAAGAGCAACACTAAATACCGAGTATAGCTAATGTTATTGCCATTCCTAAGCATTTATGAAAAAAATGACTAAAATATTAAGTGCAAATATGTTTCTTTCCTGTAAAAGTTTTCCTTTTTTTTAATTTTGTTAATTTTGTCATTTGATAGTTTGTTTTTTTCTGACGTTTGCTATTTAAAATTAACTAATAATAAGCAAAATCCAAATATATAAACTTAATAATCACAAATGTCCATGATATTTTTACCTGTTAAGGTATGAGGTCACTTACGTGAACTACATATTACTTTATTACTTACTTACTTTTACTTGACTTAGTTTTTGAAATTAGTAGGCTTCATTATCGCGTAAAACTGACAAAAATAAAACTAAATCACTCTTTTTCTGTTTATATTATATTTTCGTCTGTTTCAACATTTGTAATGCGTAATTATTTTGAAAAATTATTATTTATCCTAAAATATAACTTCTTATATTAAAATGTGTTGTGCGAACCTTGCGGTGGTGGATACTGTGGTAGATGCAGTGGAGCCTGTTGTCCATGCATTATTGCTCTACTAAGATTTGTTAAGGCGATACCCCGACCAAAACCTTGCGATAGTGCGTTTTTCAGAGACTGTTATCTCATTAGTTATGAGAAATAAACTACATCTAAAAGCACATTATTAATGTTCGATATCCTATCATCACATTCCACATTCTAATTTGTTTTCATGTGTTATAAATATATTTAAAATCTACTTTTAAAAATTGACTGAAATTATTGATTACATGCATTTGTTTCTAAAGGCAACACTCTAATCATTTGAAGATTACACTAATGGATAGATAATTTGAAAATCTATATTTTTCACGCTTTATTCAATTTTTTAAGTTCGTTTTTCTTTTTTAATTAAAATAATTCCAAAAATTGTGTGAATTCTATGATAATGCGGCGTACGTCTAAAGACGAATGCTCAAGGTTATTTGGTCAGGGAAACGCCTTAAGTTAATACCTGATGGCAAAATTGTAAATACTATAATAAAAGAGAGATATGCCCATCGTTGAGACATAATATATACCCTGTAACTTCATTTTTTAAAGTGAGGAGTTCTATAATAAACATTTCAATTTATAAAATAATAAAACAATTTGTATTTATTGCTGGTGTAATTATTTATTTTTACTAACTCGTGATTCAACACAAATAATTATGATGAGATTGCAAAAATGTTATTGTAATATTTAAATTCAAACTTGAATAATATATTTGGATTAAGAACTTAATTATTGTTTACACTGCTTACTAATAAAGTTAATTTATATATTTTTAAATAAAGACCGAAAGTAGAGTCAAATTTGCAATAAAAATATTTTTAATTAAAATTCATGCAACTTAAACGCGTTTCTTGTAAAAAGATATATCTACAAACTTTACTCTTCTATCTACTGATGGGTAAAAAAATTACTTGCGTTAAATATCTTCTGTTTATTAGCCCTAGAAATATATATTTATATCTGGAAAGGAAATGCTTATTGTGTTCGTTTTATTTCAATTTAATTTATCACGGTTATATTTTATATTAAAATATAATGTAGAGATGTAGAGTTAATATTGACTCCACACCTCCTCTTTTGACTCTGTATCCTGTTATCATTATTAGTATTGTACTCTAGTAGATGTATATGTAGTAGAGAAAGTTTTTTTTTAAATTATTAAATTTAATTAATAATTAATTTATAAACAAACATCATAATATTATCACATTAGTAACTTTTAGCCTATCGCTGAATAGATATTTAAGTTTGGTAACAGTTTATTTATTTTATTTTTAAAAAAACGTAACCTCCACACTAGGCTTTTCTCCTGTATCGTAGAGGTAGTTTACAAACATAAATTGCATAAGGACAAACATCCAGACCCAGATCCAGAGTTTATAATGTTCTTTGGGTACCTACGTTAAAATATGTATATAGAGTATATGTATATCTAATAATATAGAAATAATCTGTGAAGATTTGCCCATACTTAACATGCTGAGCAGGCAGATTGGTACTTTCGACTAAGTATTCATAAACATAGCTTGTTAATGGACATACTTTAAGATGCTTAAAAAGCAGCGACGGTTTGTACGATATCTAATATGTTATTTATATTTATAATGCCGCTTTTTAATTTAGCAATACGTGGCGTCTGAATAATTTTTTTTTTTGAGTAATCAAAAGACAAAGATTTCAAGGCATTAGCTTTTATCAGCAATGTCATTTGATTGTGTTAACTGTTTTAGGTATAATATGCGTACAACGGATCGCTTGCTTCGTTAATTAATTCATTAATATAAAAAACTACAATTTGATCTCATAGAGGATACTTTCTTACTACCTACTTATATACTTTTTGAAATAATATGTCTGTTGTCGCCAAGTACCTAACATCCAAAGGCAAACTACAGCCGAAAGCATATAGAGACAATCATTATTTAACACAGCAACTCAAGACTCCCACATATTTGCTAATTGTGCAAATTCCATTTGCCTGCACTTAACCTAATGTAACAAAGATTGTGCATGTGTGACCGAGAATATTAGAACCCAAAGATAATGTAATCACTGCGTTTTGTCGCCTTATTTTCGTTATCACATTGGTATAGGTCACGTCTATACACAAAATTCCGTTATCAGAACGCGATGCGCGCGGGCATCATTGCAAACACTGTTTAGCACGACGAAATAGCAAAAGTACTAACCGGGTTGTTGCGGTGGTAGAAGTGGAGGCATGGTTGGCGGTGGCGGCACTGATGGTGGCGGCGGCGCGTAAGGAGATACACCTGGGGATCCAGGCACTGAGTCGCAACTGGCGGAGCCCAACGAGTGTGGGGGCGGAGGTGCTGGTACTACAGGGCTCCGTGGTGCCTTCACTGTAGGCGGTTCTGGGTGCTCCAACTCGATACCGGGCGGTTGCTGGCCGAGTTCTTGGGCTCTCGCCCGCGCTTCGTCTTGGGCTTGAGCGCGACGTAGCGCTGTCTGCATTGCCATCACGCGTTGTCTGTCAGCCGTGAGGCGGCATTTCTCGCACGTGCAGTACCGGTATTTGCAATAGCGCTTGTGGCCCTTCAGCTCGACCTTAAGACGGTGGTTACGGCATCGGGCACAGTTCGGCGGCGCGCGTGGCACTCCCGAACTGGAAGCACCGGGTTCGGTGCGCTCGTCGCATTCGTCGGGCGATCGGCGCCTCCACGCACCGACGGACACCATGGCGAAATCACGCTGCGCCGTTTTCCCGACAGCGAGCGTTCGCACACACAGCGCGACGCGCGGTCACGATACGACTGCCGCTGGTCACAGCCACCCCACTGCCCCGCACCGCTCCCCTCCCTGCCTAGCGCGTCAGCATTTATTGCTGTGCACTGCATATATGCAACTCTATGCATTTTACAAACATTACCTCAAAAACTCATAATCTACCGTATACATTAAAGTCAATATTACTCCAAATTACTTTGAAAATATATCTTTAATCAATTACATATCGCTTATCACAACTAAAACAGTGAAGTTGACACAAATATAGTGAAAGAATTGGTCAATCAAAAAAGTCGTGTATTTTTGCTTTAACTTGGACTTTGATAAGATTTTTGATAAGATTTGATAAGATCCAGGAGTAACCTTTACAAATATTTTGAAAAATTTCGACTATTTATTAATGCTTGAGATTCTACTTTTAAACTCTACTTTATTCTCTATTTCAGGGTTTCTTTCCTTCTTTCTTTTAAATAACTAGTAAAACTAAACTGATCCTAGTTAGTAAAGTAGAGCCACGCTCCAGCTATTTTATTAGCTGCAATACGAATGAATCGGCTTGGCCAGGGAAGGATCACGCTCTACAAAATACTCTATCGTGAAATAGCAGCTTAATTCTGCGGTTTCGTAGGGTGAATATGGCGTGACTGTATTGTAACGTCGAAAAACGCAGCAAAACGAACTCAAAATGACGGCGCTCTTCTTTGCGACCCGCGAATACTTTACAGACCTCACTCAACGTATCGAATTCTTTCATTCGTTGGCAATCGATTGGTGTATATTTTGAATGTAGATGATAGATATGTAGCTACAACACCAAACTATACCTATTTCCGATTTTTGTTATCATCAGTTTTCTGAATTAGCTCCCACTATGGAAGTAAATTTAAACACGTTTTTACGTCAATATTGTTAATGTATATTTTTTCAGTACCGTTACCGTAAACCGCTAAATAAACAACGTGCAAGAATAATTAATATTACTATAATGATTTCTTATATTCACGCGGACAATATGTATATTACTGTTTATAATATTACTGTTTTACACGATTTGCGAAGAGTCAATACACGAATAAATGCCCCGACAGCGTGTTGCATTTCCATCCGATCGCGTGCAACATCGCGTCACACTGATACAACATTATCGTAACCACAAGGCAGTTGTATGTGTGCGCGTTTCGTGTTCTACACCTCAATGTGAGCAAGAACTAATATAAATGCATATTTACAATTATAAAGCCGCGCATTTTTATAAATCTGTAGCTTTTTCCAATCTCGCATTTACACCTTTTTTTTCTTAATTCATACATTACAAGCTATTAAAGTCCACTTCTAAACATATGCCTCTAGATTGCCTCATTAAGGGGTATAATTGCCATAGTTGCCCCGCTTGGCAGGTGGGTTGGCAAAAGCAGTTTTTTTATTTTCTACCGACTTCAAACAGGAGGCGGTACTCAAATCGACTGTATGTTTTTTTTGTGTGTGTTAGGTACCTCATAACTTTTTTCTGGGTGAACCGATTTCGATGATTCTTTTTTTATTTATAAGCTGATGATTCACATGTAGTCCCATATAAATTTGACCAAGGTCTGACTAATAGATAGTGCAACAACAAGGTATGATACAACCGACTTCAATATAAATCTCAATAATTTATAGTGAAGTCAGTTGTACAACATTTTCAATTTTAAATTATCTAGTTATAGTTGTAGAAAGTAGTTGTAAAAAGAAGATCTCCTGGTTTGTATTCTTCTGTGGCCTTTTACGACAGCCACGGAATGGTATGGGGTAGTGGATATTCTTACACTGCTACTAGACGGTCAAGATTCACATAAACTTCAGATTACTTATTTATTCAGTTTAAAGCTTTGTATATCGACACACGAATCGAAGAAAATCATATGTCGGTATAGGTACCTACACTATTTTGCACATCAAACTATATTTTTATATTTTTTTAAATTGTTAAAAGATTTTTCTGCGATATTATTGTAAGTGCATGTTTTTTCACTAAAATACAAAGAATCGTTTCTGAAACAATAATATATTTATAGTTATAACTATAAATAATATATTTATAGTTATAACTATAAATATATTATTGTATATAGCGTTTTTCTTTCTCATAAAGAATTACGTGACACTTCTTACATTATTATTTCACACTAAATGTTTACATTAACGAGAAAATTCTGCAAAATTTTTAAACGATTTTTCTGCGATATTATTGTATATATACATATTACATACAATAATATCGAATATTAATATTACAATATTACAATAAAATGTTTATTTTGTGATAAAATTAATTATTACGTGTATTTAATTTGTTTAATATGTGGTAATTTAGGTGGCCGACTAGTGGGTATATACCTTAGCGAATAGTACCTTAAAGCCTTTTCAATAAGGATTAAATCTATCCACGGTTATTTTAACATGAATATCATTTGTTTTAGAATTCTATCATGTCAAAAATTCATCCATCAATACAAAGAAGAGGAAGTAACCCAAGCTATGGCGGCGATTAGAAATGGGATGAAAAGAATAGGAGCTATTTCTTCCAAAGAGTGGAGACAATTTCAGAAACAAAAAGAAGAAGTGAAGTAACAGAAAAAGAACGATATATTGATTAAAAGAATTAAGAGATTTGAAGCTAAAACAAAGAAAGAATAAGAAAGTCAAAAAAAGAAAAAGAAAGTAAAAAATGAAAGCAGAAAAGCTGTTGAATTCTAAAAATAGCAAAAGGAGGAAGAAAAATACTAAATGTACAATAAACAAAGTAAGATGCAAAAACTGTGAAGAGGATTTGACTAGCGACACAGAAATTATTGACTTAAAGAATATTGGATATGACTTTGAATACCAGTATTAAGATAATACAACAATTTTGATGACTTATTTAATCTAGGATTCTTAACATTCAAAGACAAGGAAATAAAATTAAAGATACTCCTGGAGTGATTATAACTTATGACCCAATTGAAGAAAGCTGTAAATCTTCCGATTATGTTGCACCAAGACAAATCAAAAGTGAATTCAGAGAAATTATAGAATCCTGTAACACAAATAAAGTGCAAAACGTGTTGGTAACTACAAAATGTTAGATATTATTCCGCCTGCAACATTACCAGCAAAAAATTCGTTTACGTTGGCTTCCAAATACTAAATCACATTCTTAGATCTAAGAATAACTACGAACTTCAATGAGACAAATACGTATATAAAAAGTTAATATATAAAATAATGGTAACTCTTGTTCATCATCTGAGCCTGATACTAGTGCAGAAAACAATATACTATCTAGTTAAGTCAAAATATGTAAATTCTAAGGGGAATATTACTATAAAGAAATATTTGAAACGGCTGTAGGGAAAAGAACTATAGAAAATTCCATTCTAACATTACAGTATGGCGCAGACATATTTTGTTTAGTAAATTTTGGGACTTGGGTGGGTAAGGTAGAGATCATAAAAGAGAATAAACATCTCGGCGCCAGTAGAAGTATTAATATTTGTACCGAAGCTCAGTGATGTATCAGCAGTAGATACGAAAAAAAATTGATGATAAAGAAAATAGAGTTTCAGTCTGTAAGCAAACATTTTGTACACCACATTAATTTAACATTTGTTTTATTATGATAAAGGCATTATTTACAAAAAGAAATAAAGTGACCACGTGACAAGTGGTTCTAGAAACCAAAGAAGTCAATAGTCGATACAATACACAACGAACAAAAGATATCTATAGAGCAAGTGTCATGAGATTTCAACAGTGGTAGAGCCACGCGGCAGCATTTGCTGTCGCACGGATGGGCCGGCTCGAACCGGGGTGGTACCACGACCTCACAGAATACCAGCGTGAAGTAGAGTTTTACCTCTGCGTTTCACTTGGTGAGTGCAGGTGGCTGGAGGCCCTTTTTAGTGGAAATGAGGCATTCCATCTTAGTCCTCACGGGTGACAACGCATCTGCATTTTGATTCGCCAACGAGGATAGATGTAGATGTCTATGGGCCGCAGCAACCACTTACCATCAGGTGGAGTGTGTGCTCGTTTGTCACCCTTATCCTATAAAAAAAAATTCTATCAGATTCTGCATTGCATTCACAAAAGCGTTACCAGTAAGGATTACTAAATACAAGCAATTTAACTTGCTTTTGAACTATAACTGAAAATCAACAGCGGCTCCTATGACCCGCCCTGCAGCAGAGGTCAACCAATTAGTGACCTTCTATCCACAGAAACTGATATCACACCACGTTGGGTTCGGGAACAACGAGGTGGGCGTGACCCCTGAGAAGGTATGCCACTCAAAGCCCGTCTGTTCTTTCTCAAAAGAAAGGTTAGACGACATAGATTACGAGTCCCTGTCTTGATGTGGACTGTGATTGGGATATTATGTTCGACGTTGCATCCTCTTTTTAAATAAAACATCAATTAGTCTTCATAATTTCACTACTTTTACCATCACTTTTCCCTAATATTTTCTATCTTGTTTTAAACTGGAAACTGGTAGCTGGTCCCAAACGGTCCTGGACGAATTTCCGTTATCCTTGTCTTCTGCGTGTGTGCTATTTAGCACACAGCAGGTCCCGGGCCTCGGGGCAAACGAATTTCCAAAATATCAGCCTCCTATCCTAGTACGATAGCTAAATGCGAAAGAGAATCGCGCGCCTCGGGCCATTTCGACATAATCCAACACTTAGTTTCATTATCGCACTCCCACATTTAATTCTATATCTTTACACAAAAATCACATACAAAAGTCTTATTATTATTATGAAATACATTACATTGCTATCACATAAAAATATATTAAGATATTCAACAAAATACACCAATTTTACAAGAAATTTTTAAAATTCGAAATCTTAAATATCTATTACACATGTGAGTGAGTATCAGCGCTCCATACCAGGTTCATCAGGGACAATATGTGTAAATAACAAAGTAAACAGTAAGGACTCATTATTTTCACCTACACTATGACACTATGACAGTGCCATGACAAAGGATATAAACATAAAAAATAATGTAAATATTAAAAAAAATAAAGTTATTATGTATTGTGATGACATAGGCAAAAATTTGGGCATGATGTTAAATAACTGTTTAGAAGGACATATGATTAGTAATTATAGCATGCCAGGAGCATCCTTTAGTCATATAATGAATAAAGTTTTAGCTAGTAAATTTTGCCCTAATAGCACATTAATAATTCTTGTTGGGAGAAGAGGCAATATAAACAAAAATCAATTATTAAAATATATTGATAATCTTAATAATTTAAATGTACATAAAATTATCTTGTTTACATTGCCTTACATACAGGGTTGGCCGCAGGAAAATAAAATAAGATATGATTTAAATTTATTAATGAATAACTTTTCATGTAATAATAATATAAACTTGACATTTAATTGTTATAATTATAATAATAAATGTAATTTAATAGACATAAATAATTTACTTAAGAAATTTTTGACTAATGATAGGTATTACCTATCTAAATATATTTTAAGACAGATAGCAAATATGCTATCTTATTGTTTATATTATATTAACTCAGCCAAGGACTTGGCTACACAGACATCTGCTCCTTTTGAGCAGTGTAATGACTTAATATGTAATTTGGAATCAGTTCCAAGTAATTTAAATTACAAAATGAGACAATAGAGGTAATCTCTAGCAGTTGAAATAATTGAAATAATTTAGAATGTAGCTTACAAATCTTTAATTGTATGACTCCACAGAGTGATAATGAAAATTGTATATACCTGGTGCATCAAAATATACAAGGCATGGTAGGCAAAGAGCTAGAAATTGAGTTGTTCTTAAATAGCAACAATATTCATATTTTATGTATTACTGAACATTGGTTAAAAGCTTATAACTTAATGTTTAACTTCAGTAATCACCAGGTGGTCAGTTCTTTCAATAGAGAAACGGTTTTAAGAGGTGGCTCCTTAATATTAGCTAGTAAATTATTGTCATGTAAAGAACGGAAAGATATTGTGAGCCTCTCTGTTGAGCGAACTGTAGAAATGGCATGTGTTGAGTTTGAGCACCTCATTGTTGTGAGCGTTTACAGACCCCCATGTTCTATATACGATACTTTTGAAAAAATTATGGAGGAAGTTTTTGCTAAGCTTAATAAACGGAATAAATCTGTTGTAATATGTGGAGACTTTAACATCAATCTCCTAGAAGCTTCCTCAATCAATATTAAATTTAGATCATTGTTTAAATCATATGGTCTTTTTAATTTATTTTTAGAGCCAACGCGTATTGCTCAATCTAGTGCAACATGTATAGATAACATTTTTACAAATGTGAAGCCGTTGCAAAAATGTATAATTCAAAAATTAAGTTCTGATCACTGTGGACAAGTAGTTTCGTTACCATATGTTCACAAAAAGCAAGTAGATAAGAAAGTTGTGTTTGTTCCAGTAAATGCACGTCGCTTGGAGAAATTTAGAAGTAACATAGTGAAAAAACTTCCATCACTTACATACCAAAATGATCCAAATTTTTTGTATGGAACATTATTTAAGCTTATTTGCAATGAATTTAATAATACTTTTACTTCTAAAACATTCTCCTTGAACAGTCGGAAGTCATTTAATGAATGGGCGACAGTAGGAGTCCATAAGAGCAGACATAGGTTATATGATCTTTACCATGAAAGGTCATATAATCATAGCGTCGAATTTAGGGAATATGTAAAAAAATATTCAAAAATATTTAAAAGAGTGTGCTCCACAGCCATGTCTTTGCATTTGAGCAATAAAATTAAGACAGCTTCTAATAAAATTAAAATGACATGGAGTATAATTAATAGCGAAACTGGTAAGATTAACTCTCGCAATTCAAACTACCAGTTAAGTGTTAATAACAAATTAACCGAATCAGATCAGGACGTTGCAATGGTTTTTGAGAAATATTTTACTGATATTCCGATATTAACCACTAAGTCACTGAATTCTTCTCCTGCGGTCGCCGAATCATTACTTAAACAAAATGTAAATGCGTGTACAAAGAATTTTACATTTCATAAAGTATCATCAAAAGATATTGTAAAATATTTTAAAACTATTGATGTTAATAAAACTGCGGATCTGTGGGGGATTCCCGTTAAAGTTATTGCGTCTATAATAGATACAATCGCGCCTCATTTAGCTACTATTTTTAATACTAGTATTGAATCTGGTGTGTTTCCTGATTTAATGAAGTATAGTAAAGTAATACCTTTATTTAAATCTGGTAGTACATTAGACCCCGCTAATTTTAAACCTATTTCTGTACTACCAACACTTAGTAAGATTTTTGAAAAAATTATTCTTGATCAAATTTTAAATTTCTTTAATATAAATAATTTACTTCATAAAAATCAATTTGGTTTCACAGGGGGTCGCTCGACAACTGATGCCGGTGTTGAGCTGATTATTATATAATATATATTTAATGCATGGGAGAATTCACAGGATGCTTTGGGTATATTTTGTGACCTATCCAAAGCCTTCGATTGTGTTCACCATGAAACATTAATCAGGAAACTTCAACACTACGGTGTAAGAAGTGATGCTCTTAAATTAATTATTTCATATTTAAGTAAGAGAACGCAAAAAGTTGTCATTAACAGTATGAGTTCTTCCGGGTCGATGGTACAGATGGGCGTGCCTCAAGGCTCAATTCTAGGCCCCTTTCTGTTTCCTGTATACATTAATGACTTACTTAATTTTCAAATTAAGTCGACAATTGCTAAAATATGACGAAGTAAATAATGCTATATCTAAATTAGTAAATTGGTTCAATGTTAATAATTTGCATTTAAATGGGACTAAAACGAAATGTATGAAATTTATGACTCCAAATGTCAAAAAATTAAATACTAATGTAATTTTAAATGGGGAGAAACTGAGTCTTGTAGATACCACCATTTTTCTTGGAATCACACTAGACGCGAAGCTTCAATGGAGCCCCCATATATCAAAACTAGCAAACAGACTTAGTTCTGCAGCATATGCCGTAAAAAAGATTAGAAGTCTAACTAGTGTTGAAACAGCTAGACTAGTTTACTTTAGCTATTTCCATAGCATAATGTCGTATGGTATTTTGCTATGGGGACACGCAGCTGACACTGAAATTATATTTGTTTTACAGAAGTGGGCCATAAGAGCAATTTATGATTTAAAGCCTAAAGAGTCGCTGCGACAAAAATTTAAGGAAATTAATATATTAACTTTGGCCTCTCAATACATTTATGAAAATGTAATGTACGTACACAAAAATAAAAGTAGTTTTACAAAAATAAGTGATATTCATTCTGTAAATACTAGGAACAGACACAAGCTAGTAGTACCGGTTACTCGACTCCATCGAGTCAGTAATTCATTCTTGGGGCGATGTATACGCTTTTACAACAAAATTCCAGAAAATATACAAAATTTGACCTGCTCAAAGTTCAAAAACTTTATTAAACTAAGTTTGTATAAAAAGGGTTATTATAGTATTAAAGAATTTATAGATGATAATAACCCCTGAAAATGAGGTGATCGCTACCAAGCTATTTCTAATTTGTTGTGTTGTTAATTTGTGTAACATACATGATTGTAAGCTTTTATTTTTAAAAAAAAGTCCCGCTGGGTTTCTTGCTGGTTCTTCCCAGGACAGAGGTTTTTTTTCGAACCAGTGGTAATTATACAAAAGAGTGACTTTCAATAAGCATTATTTATAATCTATATTGAATAAAAAAAGTTTCTGTTTCATGTTCAAAACAACAATCTTTATTAATAAACAATAGTTTAATTCACAAATCAAAACCTTTAAGCAGCATTAATACACTATAGTTACTATTTCGCTATTCTAAGCACGAAATTAAACACTTAACACATCATTTGTCTTATTATTCTACACAATACCCTGAAACATTTATTGTCTATTTTTACATATATTACTGAAATTTTCATAAAATGATAAAACATGCTAAATAATATTATTTTTTATATTTTACTACATTATTTAGACACTGTTCAAGTCCCATACAAAATGAACAACTAGGGTGCGTTGTGGTAATACCGGACAGAGTTTCGCCTAGTTGAAAGAGTCTGGCAAAAACTTTATTTTCTCGACACCCGTATACGTCAGATTTCTGGAACATGGCGCAAATCATCAATGGTTAAATGTAGTTTAGCTGTGAGAATCTTTTGCTTTTGTAAACTAAACGGTTTCTGCTTTAAACATGTGCGAAGACAAGACATACTTTTTTATATGCATGTTGAAGAATTTGCCATCAAGGGGTAAGAACGGACTTAAATTTAAAGCCACTTCTACTGCTTAGGGAACAAAGTTAATAAAAGGGATTTGTCATATATTTAACGCTCAAAACCATATTTCAATATGATCTATAAATTACCAGGAACATAAATGTTCCAAGGTTTTCTCTTTATTTGTTTCTTGGCATCCGATCTTATCCCTGATATAAAAAAAATTGTAATTTTATGGTTCTCAAACATTTGTTATGACATAAGATGGAATTATTCAATATATGGGAAAGATCGGATGCATTTGATTTTTTTACTGGGTAAGAAAATTGTATTTAAAAAATTTAGAATTTTTAAATAAAATGTAACAGCAAAGACTGGCGAAATTCCCTGGGGCAATACACGAGTAGAGGAAGATGTAAGCCTAGTATGGCGAAGCAGGTTGTAGTTGGTTAATTGATAGATTATTTAGTGTGCAGATTTGTGTGTGTGTCAATCAGCAGGTGTGAGCCTATTTGTAGAGTTAATTAGAATCAAAATATGGGCATGAAGTCGGAAAAAATAAAGCAAAGTGGACTAGACCAGGAAAAGGAACGTGGGGCGAAAGTTTCCCGTGAAACTGAATTAGTTCTAAGTTTATCTAATGAGGTAAATATCTAATAAGATGAGATAAACGTTATCTTATAAGTTTTGTATTCTTTGAATTGCAATTTCTAGGGCTTCTTGTTTGAATCATCTGTGGATAAAATGTTACTGTAAGTAATGCGGCTGCAGCACCGAGTGCATCACAGCATAAACTAGTGCAAATATATCGGCACCTAACAAATTATATAGGCAGACAACTAAGTTGCGAAGATAAGTTGTAAATAAGTTTTGTAATTATAAGTTGTTGTAAGCTATTGAGTTAATGAATAGCTAAGTATGCTGGTAACATTTAATAAAACGAAATATTTCAGTGAGACGTAAGTTAACAGCATATTAACAGTTTCGAACATTCTAATTTTTGAGGTCATCCATCCACCATATTGTTGCGAAATGTGAAGAATTATTAATGTTTTAATGTGTATTTAAAAGTAATAAAACCATTCTAAAAATTAAACTCAATTAGGTTCATTAAGGCACAATAGATATGATAGCGCTACTGAGTCCCGTAGACACTTGAGCAATCTTCGAAAGAATATGCACGACAAATGAAAGTTTAACAATCACTGCCATATTTGTAACGAGTAAAGATAGGATAAAATTCATCCGATCTTCACTCACGCGGGCAAACATCAGATCTCGGCCTACAGCGATCTTAACCCACTTTGAATCAATTTTATCTGGCTGTAACTTCATAAAACTCAGTATACAGACAAAATAATAACAATAGAAGCTATATTCTCGCTAAAAATCACAACTAAAAGTGATAGGGAAAGACCGGATGGACAAAAAAAATACTAAAATTATCTTGTTTTATAAAATGCCTCTCAGCACGCGTCCTACTTCCCCTAGCGAATGGCGGGAACTTGGGGTCGGGGCAGAATAAAATGGCGTCATGTACCATATTGCTAGCATTTAAAAATATAGCATAATTCGTCAGAAATTTCAATCTTACGATCTTGCCCCATCACCGATCTTACCCCAACGCACCTATATCTCTGCACGAACCTTGTCACCATGATAAGAGTATAATGCTTTCTTTGTCTAAATTACAGCTATGTCTGTTTATTACAATACATTATTTATTTATATATGCTATTCTTATCTAGCCATTATGTAACTTATCTCTTATCACATGAACATAATATAGTATTTTGGCTTATCCAACGTCGGAGGAGGCTAAAATACTGGTCAAGCTAGCAGACTTGATTCTGTGTAGGGAATAGGTGGGGCTGTTTATGGTTCCACTTATTCCCTAGGTGTGTTTACTTATTATAGTCGCGCGTGTTCCTTGCATATAACTATTGTTAATATAATAGATTTTATGTTTAATTATGTATTCGATTGTAGTGATTAAGTAGATAATTGTAGACAAAACGGGACGCTGGGTCCTTTATAATAATAAATTTAAAAAAAAACATAAAAGAACATAAGTAACATATTTTTAACTACAACTAGTATCAAATTTAATATAAAACGTTTATTCGTATTACACAGCCGATTACAATATAACACATGACTCTAAGATAAACTATAAACAAACTTTTGTGGAATTAACTCTTGACCGGCGAATCGAATCCTGAACTTTCGCTCAGCAATCGAATGTTCTTATCATTACATTGAATCTATTTACTTTTCACATAGATTGTTCTATAATTGGGAATATATTAACTTTTAATCATAAATGATTATACATGCAAATATGCTTGATTTTACGAAATGGAAAATTATTTAATTGATCTTTTAAGCGTGTCGCCAACAATAACATAACTATTAGATATGAAAATTTAGTTTAAAATATATCATAGGTACTAGGTGGCAGCACTTTCTACGTATGTTATTGTAACTGAGTATACTTGCAATGTCTGTATCGTGTCGAAGATAATAAATAAGTTTTGCATTAATTATAAAGTGTTGTTTTAAATTAGAAACCCATAACCCAATAGGTTATAGGCCCAGGAAACTCTGGACATAGAAGTACAAAAGAAATATGCAAAGAAAAAGTTATAATCGTGTTTGAGAAATCATTGACAAAATAACCTCAAAATGGATTCCATGAGGCCAATGAATTTAGAAAAATTTGATAGAAACAACTTTCGTCAGTGGAAATTCCAGATAAAATGTGCTCTAAAAGCTAAAGGAATAGATATTTCGAAACCGAAGCCACAAGGAGACTGTACAGATTGGTTGAAAATTGACGTCATGGTAATGCCATGGCATGCATCTTCGATGGACTTCAAACAAATTACACTAATAGAAAATTGCGAAACTGCCTTGGAGATTATGTTAAAATTGGAATCAATCTATGAACAGAAAAGTGAACTGTGCAAAATGTTGATACACGAAAAGATTTATCAATACAAGATGGCGCCGGCTAATACTGTAGCTCACCACATTTCAAAGGTGGAAACCTTAGCTAAACAGCTGAAAAAAAGCGGTGAAGCTATCAGTGACATAGCAATCATAACAAAAATATTGGGAATTTTGCCTTCCAAGTACAGAGCACTGCGACAAGCATGGATGTCATTGAACTCAAAACAACAAACTATTGTTAATCTTACTGCATCTTTATTGGATGAAGACGCGAGCTTAGCAGGTAAAGAGGCACAGAAGACTGCTCTTCTTGTTGCCAATTAAAGGTGGAAAATAAAGCCAAAACAAAATAAACAAGTAGAGAGTGAGAGCAATACAAATCAGAATAATATAGCTAATAAACATTGGTTCTAATGCTATAATTGTAGCAAGCGGGGGCATTTCGCCAGAGAATGTCGTGCTCCAAGACAATCCAAGACTAGAAAACCTTCGCAAGAAGGTGCAAATATGTTAGCATTTAATGTGGAAAATAATTCATGTAATGATGAAGAGAATACTTGGGTTCTAGATAGCGGTGCCTCTGCCCATATGACATTTAGAATTGGAATTATCTGAATGTACCAGAAATCATTGACATTGGGAAATAACAATCTATGGAGGTACCTGGCATTGGAAAAGTGATGAGACAGAGATATGTCAATGAACAGTGGGAGACAATTGAACTGAATGACGTGTTGTCATTCAGTTCACTGGTCTCTCAAGTTTAAGAAGAAACTTATTCTTTTAAGGGGTGATTATACGAAAATTATATTCTATTGTAAATAAAGTCACAAGTGCCCTGATTTATAAAAACAATAAAGTGGTGATGAGTACAAATATTAACGAAAACAATTTATATGAGTTGAACATAATAACAGTGGTTCCAGATACATGAAAGTTTAGAGCATATTAATATGAAACAAATTAAAAACATGAGTGAAACTAGTGTTGTGAATGGACTGGAAATGATTGACAATGGATAAAACAACTTTGTATGTGAAACATGTGCATATGGGAAGCAGTGCAAGTTTCCAGTTCACAAATCTGAGCAAGGCGAACTACAGCCTGGTGATCTAGTTTATAGAGACGTTTGTGGACCATGAGTATCTCATCTATTCAAGGTATAAGATATTTCTTACTCTTCAAGAACGCTGCAACTTTGTAGTGTATATTTTATGAAACATAAAAGTAATGTCATGTAAGCCTTCAAAACATACAATGAAATGATGAAGAATAAATACATGCACAATACCAGAATATTACATATCGACAAAGGAACAGAGTATGTAAATAAAGCTTTCAAAGAGTATTTGGAGAGAGAGGGGATAGTTCATGAACGTACCGCACCATATACGCCAGAACAAAATGGTCAAGCAGAAAAAGAAAATAGTACCATAGTTTAGAGTGCACGTTCAATGTTGTATGCGCGAGAGATCCCGTTAGGGCTGTGGGCAGAAGCTCTACAAGGTGCTACATATATATTGAATAGAAAATCCTTCACCCAGACTCCAAATCCAAAAGATTTTGAATTGTGGAACGGGATCAAACCCCAATTAGGAAATGAGAAAGTGTTTCGTAGTATAGGCTATGTTCATGTTCCAGATCAATTAAGAACAAAGTTGGAGAAGAAAAGCAAGAAAATGATACTAGTTGGTTATGACAACATCAACTACAGAATGTATGATATGAATACAAAGAAAATTTTTATTCATATCATACATTCGTACGTTCCAAGCTCAAGGAAAAAAATATTGCACTAATAAGTATTGTTGCTGAAGAAATTACAAATGTGAATGAAAGTGAATCACAAGAATCTAATATGGATGATACTCTAGTTGACATTCCGTCAACAAAGAGTGAAGAAAGCATGCTGAGTTGTACCGGTGATGACCCAGATTATGAACCATCTCGAGAATTGGAAGATTCAACAATACATACAATGAATTTGAGACCACGGATCAATAGAAGTTATGAAGCAAACCTGATTGAGCTGTCATTGCCTCAAACATATGCAGAGGCACAGAATAGTCCATAAAAGGATGAGTGGTCTAAAGCTATAAAAGAAAAATTGTCAGCATATAAAGAAAACAATACATGGACTGCGGTTGAAAGGTCTGGTCAACGAACCCTTACTGCCAAGTGGGTTTTCACCATAAAGAAGAGTGAGAATAGTCAGATTGCAGGCTATAAGCCTCGTTTATGTGCGCGAGGGTTTTATCAGTTTAAGTATATTGATTATGAAGAAATATTCTAAGAATTATACTTTCTGTTGCTGCAAAATATAACTTAAAAATTCAACAGTTGTGTGTTGAGTGATGTAAAGACCTTTTTCTTGATCTCGATTTTTATAAATATATCTTTGTGATTTTGTGTTAAAGTTAAATAAGTCACTGTATGGTTTAAAACAGGCAATCTAGATGCTGGAACAAAACATTTACATAGTTTTTGCTTAATGGTTTTGTTCAATCTCTGGCTGATAATTGTATTAACATAGGATTTTTTGATGGAACTAAATTATTCCTAATAATTTATGTTGATGATGCTATTGTAATATCTTCAAATAAACAGCTTATAAAAGAGATAATAGAATATTTAAAACAACTTTTAAAATCAAAGAGAGTTCAAGTATTTTGTGGGCATGCCAATAGAACGTATGAATAACAATATATACATTCATCAGGAAAATTTTATAAGTCAGATTATTGAGAAGTTTTGTATGAGTGATGCAAATCCTGCCAACACTCCAGCAGATGTCAATGTTATTATTTCAAAGAATGTTGATGAATTTGTTATTGATTTTCCGTATAGAGAAGCTATAGGTTGCTTACAGTTTTTGAGTTCTGTCTCGAGGCCAGACATTTCATTTGCTGTAAATGTATTAAGCAGATATATAAACAATCCAAGACCACAACATGTAAATGCTGTTAAATGTGTAATAAGATATATAATAAAAAGTAAAATTTGTGTATAAGGTACAATGGGGAAAGCAATGATCTGGTTGGATATTCAGATTCAGATTTTGCAAGTGATATTGATGTACGTAAATCCACTACAGGATATTTGTTTATGATGAATGGAGGACCAATCACATGGTCCAGTCAGAAACAGAAGACCATTGCTCTCTCCACCACAGAGGCTGAATTTGTAGCTGCTAGTGAATGTGCTGAGGAGATATTGTGGTTGCAGCAGCCATTGTCTGTTTTGGTGAAAGTTATGATTTTATCACATTAAATATAGATAATCAGAGTGCAATCAGATTAATTAACAATCCTGTTTATCATAAAAGGATAAAACATATAGATGTTAAATATAACTTTATAAGGGAAAAGATTGAATTGGGTGTAGTTAAAATTAATTACCAATGTTCCAAGCAATTGTCAATTAGCAGATATTTTTACTTGGGACAAATAGTCCGACTAGGTAAGTCCAACTTTGACCGAGAGGTCAATCGACGGATTCAACTCGGATGGGCAGCGTTCGGGAGATTAAGAGTTACGACACATCTTCTTGTCAGACATACCTCAAAACTAGATTGTACAACCAGTGAGTGTTTCCAGTGATAACCTATGGATCTGAGACGTGGACCTTCACTGCTGGTCGTATGAAGAAGTTCAAGGTTGCCTGCGTAATATACTTAAAACGACGATAGTAGAATAGGACAGTAGAAGCAGAGTAACCGACATAGCCCAAAGAATAAGTGTTCTGAAGTGGCAATGGGCCGGCCATATAGCTCGAAGAACCAAAAACCGATGGGGAAGAAAGGTTCTCGAGTGGCAGCCTCGAACTAGCAGGTGAAGTGTAGGGCGTCCCCCCACTAGATTGAGTGACGACCTGGTAACACATGCACGAAGTCAATGGATGCAGGTGGCTCGGGCCCGTCCCTTTTGGCATACCTTGGGGGAGGAGGCGTATGTTCAACAGTAGACTTTTGAAGGACTGTAATGATGATGATGTACCTTTATTGCCCTATAAAACCAAAATTACGAGGAGGAGAGAGACAAAAACATGTAGCCGGTGGTAGGAAAAGGGGAGATCTCCCGCCGGGGAAGGTGTTCTGCCCGGGGAGCGGCCAACACTCCGAGTGGTAGTTCGGAGTTATTCTATATATACTGCTTTAACTTCGGAACTTTGTTAGCGCGATTTAGGCTTCGATATGTTTCGCTTGTGGCGTGACGACAGCGCCGCCACAAACACAAAGTCATATACTATAACTAATATGTTAAGAAAAAAATAAACACTTCGAAAAATTAACTTAAAGAAACTTACTACACTACACAATACACAAGACTTAAATATTTACTCTACCAACTATCAAAATGGCGTCGATAAACCAGCGCCCTTTTTACCCTTTATAATTTGATTGACTGATGAAGAGCTATCGTATCACAGAGACATCTATGCAAGCGAGGCAGGAGTTTTTGAGTTATAAAAATGTGACCATAATATTAACCGAATGATCATATTACCCTCACGTACTATAGACGCAAATGGTAAAGAAGAAATAATTTTAATATGTAAATCTCAAACATTCTCTAATTTTATCTTTTAAATTCAAAATGTATGGTTATGCATCATTGTAACTGATTGTCATTCATAAAAATCTATGTTACTACATTCATAAGGGTCGATCGGTCGGCAAAAACGTTGTGAAGTGGCATAGCAATTAGTTGCTGCGCTGGGGGCCTCGGGTTCGAATCCCGCACGGAACAAGTATTGGCCTACAAATAATTGCTCCGTCTCTGGATGTTTGTCCTTGTGCAATTTGTGTTTGTAAACTGCCTCCACGATACAGGAGAAAATCCTAGTGCGGGGGTAACGTTTTTTAAAAAAAAAATCGCACACAGAGGAGAACGCGTTGCGTAGTTTTGCCAATAAATCACATTCAATTTGGGATAGTTTAAAATAAAAGTAGAAGACTTATTTACCCGTATTTTCAAAAACTGCAATAACGCTATATAAATATTTATATACTTGAACTTAAGTTTACATCATTTAATAAGATATTCAATAAGATTATCTAATCTGCACCTGTAATGATATGTGAAATCACAAACTAAATTGATACTGATGGTAACATTTTAAATGTCACACTCAAGAACTGGATTTTTAATAGAAAATAGTGCCAGTGAAACTAATTTCTCTATTCATAGAATACTATAAGTATTATCATTATTTATAGTTTTCAATGTCTCTACTATTTACGCTTTAGGTAAGGAGTTAATCTTAAATTACATAAGATTAACTCATCATGTCATGTATGATGATATATGTTTTATTCACCAATATGTTGCTGCTTACATATCTAGTCTTTTTAGGGTTCCGTAGCCAATTGGCAAAAAACGGAACCCTTATGGATTCGTGATGTCTGTCTGTCTGTCTGTCCGTCCGTATGTCACAGCCACTTTTTTCCGAAACTATAAGAATTATACTGTTGAAACTTGGTAAGGAGATGTATTCTGTGAACCGCATTAAGATTTTCACACCAAAATAGAACAAAAAACAATAAATTTTGGGGGATCCCCATACTTAGAACTGAAACTCAAAAAAATGTTTTTCATCAAACCCATACGTGTGGGGTGGGGTGTCTATGAATAGGTCTTCAAAAATGATAGTGAGGTTCCTTATATACCTTTTTTCTAAATTAAATAGTTTGCGCGAGAGGCACTTTCAAAGTGGTAAAATGTGCCCCCCCCCCGCCCCACCCTGTAACTTCTAAAATAAGAGAATGATAAAACTAAAAAAAATATATGATGTACAACTACCATGTAAACTTCCACCGAAAATTGGTTTGAACGAGATCTAGTAAGTAGTTTTTTTTAAACGTCATAAATCGTAAATTATATTACTTGCTACGGAACCCTTCATGGGCGAGTCCGACTCGCACTTGGCCGCTTATTTCATTCTCAGATATATTGAACAAAGTAAAAATGGAATCTGAAGAAAACACAACATTTGCAGTTCAGAAAATAACCCGAAATCAGCCTTCAAATTGAAGAAAACAAAATAGCGCAGGCTTTATTAATCTTTATATATAAAAAGTACGTGTCACGTTGTTTGTCCGCGATGGACTCCTAAACTACTGAACTGATTTCAATGAAATTTTTGTCCAATGTGCAGTTTGGTCCAACTTAAAAGATAGGATAGCTCACATCTCAATTTATAGTCGCAATGCAATATTATTTTATTGAAAATTATTTGCCTATTATTTGACAGTCACAATTATCTGTTAGCTCCAAACGATTCTGTCAGATGACGATATCTGTTGACTGGATTGAGTAAATATTTAATAGATGGCGCTATGTTAAAAATGCAAACGTTTAATATAAGCTACAATTTAGTAGTATAACCACCACGTGTTGCTGTAAGTATTCAACAAATAGAACCGATTTCAAAAAAATTTGCAGACTGTGCAGTTTGGTTCAACTTGAGAGATAGGATAGTTTTTATCCCGATAAGTGACCCTCAATTTTTTTATTGCTAATTTCAGGAGGTTTTTTGGGAAAGCAAATGGTCGTTCGGAAAGGGCAGAACAACGTCTGCCTGGTCAGCTAGTCCTATTATATATTTGTGCACATATTATATATTATTATAGATCTAATTGGTCAAAATTATTCAGCAGTTATCAAGACCACCTATCCAGTGCATAGATCCACAGACTTAATACGTCGGGAGGCTGTTATGAGGATCAAACAGTTAGTAAATAAGAAAAAGATGGAAATGATGAAAATATTAGAACACAGATATCTATGAATTTCAACAACCTATGTAATGGTTTTTACTGTATTATTTTTAAATCTTTATTGATTATGGACAGTTTGATCTACTAGATCGTGTTACACTCATAGGTATAAAGCAAATACACATAATTAAATTAAATCATTAAAATAATGATATTTATAATATCATTATTTAAATTATTTATTAAATAATGATATATTTACATAAACAATAGTAACAGGTTTTCTGTTCTTAATACCAAACAATACTAGTAAATAAAGTTTTCTAGCTAGAGCTAAGATATTCGTCGATTTGCCAAAGAGAAATCATATCAATTCGTCTTTTTTTTTTTTATAGGATGAGGGTGACAAACGAGCACACAGTCCACCTGATGGTAAGTGGTTGCTGCGGCCCATAGACATCTACATCAATCATCGTTTGCGAATTTAAATGCAGATGCGTTGTCACCCGTGAGGACTAAGATGGAATGCCTCATTTCCAGTAAAAAAGGGCCTCCGGCCACCTGCACTCACCAAGCGAAACACAGAGGTAAACCTCTACTTCACGCTGGTATTCTGTGAGGTCGTGGTACCACCCCGGTTCGAGCCGGCCCATCCGTGCGACAGCAAAAGCTGCCGCGTGGCTCTACCACTGTGTCTCGTCTGGTCGCGGAATGGTAATATCTACTTAACCCGCCAACGGTGACGCGATTTGACTTACATCTTCGGTGACGCCGGTTCCACGCACCGGGGTTATCAATGGAAAATTTTTCAAAATCTTTTATTTACTGACCATTGTTTTTGTTAATAATAAATTATTTTACATTAAAACAACGATATTTCATTAATCACAGCTTCGTTTATTTACTTTTTCTTTTGATTAGACAACTTCACATAAAACCTATAAAATTAGTTAAAAGTATAAAAATTTGAAAACATAACAATCAACATATTTTTCAAATTCTGTCTTTTCAGTTTTAGACTCTAGGCAGTTACTTATAATAAACAAAAAATTACATCCTACTAACAACAAAAGCAAAAATAAATCTTTGAAAATCACTATTCTTCAGTTAAGCAAAAATTGCAATACGTTATACGTATACGTTACGTTTCTCTAGCATAATTATCTTTAACTGAAGCAATGTATTGGTTGGTAATTGGTATACTCGACAATAATCTCAATTATAGTGTCGTCAAAGAAGTGTCTCCAAATTCCAAAAGGGTCCTTTTCACTAGATATAGCTTGTTTAGGTCCTGGTAACTGAGTTACTATATTGAAATTTCTAGTACGGATAGTTTGGTAGTGAGGTTCTTTGCTCCATTTCGTACTTTTATCTTTTCCTATATAAAAGGCGATGTTGTTACCCGAAGCTTCTCGGTCACTTAGCTCATCTTCGCTGTCTGAATTCTGTATGTCATCTGGTGAAGGATCCGCCGATTCAATATCAATAGTCCAGCTTCACTGTTTGAAGACATTGATGGTCTGTAGTCATCAAACAGTTCATGGAGAAGCGATTCTAAACGATGCTGTTCCTTATAGTACGACATACTGTAACAAAGTTTATATTTCAAACAAGATAGAATAATTTTGTAATATTTCGATAAAATTATGCAATAAACTTAATAATTATAGAACAGTGGAGTGAAGCAACAAAATTAAATTTAATAAAAAACAAAACTAAATTAAATTATGTACATAAACCAGACAAAAAACCAATAATTCAACTCTGCCTATTTTACTTACATATTCGGTGACCCCGGTGTACCGCAACGGGTTGGCGCTAAAACGCAGGAACTTGTGCCCGCTCCGACGTCGCGGGATGAACTGACTATGAGGGAGGCGAAATGAGGCAGCTACTGGAAATTGCGACGAAAATCAACGGCGGGGGAAAAAGTTATTCCAATTTTTCTAGTCACCCGGTCCACAGACATAGGTCACCGTTCCCGGGTTAAGAAAAGCGCCGTCCAGTGATGTAATACTTGTAAGAACTTAGAGTTCCTTAACGAAATTTCTTAAAACCATACCATTTATTTTATTTTTTTGTTTAGAAATTTAATACACATAATATATTGTTTAACTCAGTTATACTTTCGTTTAGTCGATGAACTGTATTAAAGTCTTTTATCAAAACATTAGAGGTCTTAAAACCAAAACTCATGAGGTATATAGTGCGATTATAAATTCGGAATTTGCCATTATTGTGTTAACTGAAACATGGCTATTTGAAGGTATATTAAATAACGAAATTATATATAAACGATACGTGGTTTTTCGACGTGACAGAGAAACTTCTATTTTGCAAAACAAACATGACGGTGGTGGCGTACCTAAAGTACTTAAAAGTAAGTAAGTACTTAAAAAAAAAACTTTTTTTTATAAGATAAAGGTGTCAAACGAGCCCACAGTCCACCTGATGGTAAGTGCTTGCTGCGGCCCATAGACATCTACATCTATCCTCTATTACAAATCAAAATGCAGATGCGTTGTCACCCGTGAGGACTAAGATGGAATGCCTCATTTCCAGTAAAAAGGGCCTCCGGCCACCTGCACTCACCAAGCGAAACGCAGAGGTAAACATCTACTTCACGCTGGTATTCTGTGAGGTCGTGGTACCACCCCGGTTCGAGCCGGCCCATCCGTGCGACAGCAAAAGCCGCAACGTGACTCTACCCCTGTTAATAAGAGTAAGCAAGTTAGTCTGTCTAATTAGACGGACCGAGTGGGTTCGGCCGTGCTTGCTTGCTTTCTTGCTGAATATCGCGTGGTGTAATAAGAGCACGCTTAGACCGTTTAGTGAGCGCGCGGCAGCAGCAGAGTGAAGTCACTTTTTTGTTTGCTGTGGCGTGCACAATGGCTTGCTCAAAAGAAAAGGAAGTGATTTTTAATCTTATTGGTGTGTAACGAAACGTTATACGCGGTAGAGCCATGCTGCAGCTATATAAGTAGTATTAGTTGTAGCACGATAGGTCGGTTCGACCGGGGAAGGACCATGGAATGCCTTTTTTCCAGTAAAATGGGTCTCCGGTTCTCTACACTCACCATACGAAGCACAGCAGTATGAATCTGCCATTTTACGCTGGTATTCTGTGAGAGCGTGGTCCTTCCCCGGTCGAGCCGAGCCATTTGTGCTACAACTATACTACTAATATAGCTGCAGCATGGCTCTACCAAGTATGAAATTTTTCCCGTAACAGTAAATACTCCTTCACCCATATTTTTCTTTTCTTTTTGTACTCCAAGTAATAGACGCGGCAAGAGCTATGGCGATTTTCTGGTGCTTTGAAAGTCTTCCCATGACATCGCGACAACCGCCACCGGCTACGTAGGCCGTGCTTGCTTGATTTAGCATACGGTATTCAGGGCGGTGTAATAGCGAGCTTGTCTAATGAGACTTTAAGACAGTCTTAATAAGACTGTATTGATATTGCGTAGTGTAATAGGCCTATTATTGCAGTTACAAAAAAGCTTAAAAGTTATAGAGTTATGAAATGGGAAAGCAACTACGAGGATATGTGGATTAGCATTGATTTTAAAGCAGGTATCCCAAATTTTACTTAATCGGTTTGCGGTGTTTACTTCTCATCACTATTAAATTATGAGTGTCTTAAAAGCTTTTGTGATAATGTTTCGCGTGTATCAGTTGAGCAAACCAATACAATAATAATAGGAAATTTTAATTTATCCAATATAATGTGGACTGAACAAACTAGTCAAAAATATCTTATTCCTGTTAGTAATAGTCGCAAGATGAACGAATACTTTATAGATTTCATAGCTGAAAATCGTCTTTACCAGTTTAATCAAGTTAGTCAATCTTCCTTGAAAGAGGGTTTTTTCCAAGCGTTTGGAAGGAGGTCAGAGTTGTGCCTGTTTCTAAAAGCGAGGATAGGACCGATATAACAAAATACAGATCCATATGTATATTATCCGTGTTCCCAAAGGTGTTTGAGGCTATTATCTGTCCAATTATAAATTGGCACATGAAATCAATACTAACTGATAGGCAGCATGGATTTTCGAGAGGAAAGTCCACTACGTCAAACCTTTGCGAATACATTGATAATTTATGTGTCTGTGGAGCTTCAAGTTGACGCAATTTATACAGATTTCTCAAAAGCGTTTGACGTCGTGAACCATTTCATACTAATAATAAATAAAAATTAAAAATTTTGTACTGCCGACTTCAATATAAATTATTAATAATAACTCAAAAACTATTGGTTGAACTTGATCAAATTCATATGGGACCACAAGAGAAGTATCAGCTTTCATATAAAAAAAGAATCATCGAAATCGGTTCAACCAGTACAAAGTTATGAGGTAACACACATACAACAAAAACATACAGTCGAATTGAGTACCGTCTCCTTTTTGGAAGTCGGCAGAAAAAGCTAGAATGTTATGGAATCCACGACTCCTTTTTAAAATTGATGTTTTCTTACCTTTTTGGCATGGTGACATGGTGTCCATATGCCTAAAATCACGCGAAACACTAATGGCAAAATAGCTTTTTAATAAAGCCAACACCATGGCCATTAACAATATCTTAATATTATTTTTATTATTAATATTATTATATTATATTATATCAAGAGTACTCGGATACCTAGACGTGCATGTATGAAGAAGATAATGAATCTAAAAGAAGCGAAAGAGGTATGTAAGGATCGTGATACTTGGCGATCTGTTCTCTCTGGCTACCTCGTCAGGGATTGTGCGTGACGATAAGTAAGTAAGTAAGTAAGTATATTATAATAATATATAAGTATTTATTACACATATGATACTTTTTTTTATAGGATAAGGGTGACAAACGAGCACACAGTCCACCTGATGGTCAGTGGTTGCTGTGGCCCATAGACATCTACATTTATCCTCGTTTGAGAATCAAAATGCAGATGCGTAGACCCGGGAGGACTAAAATGGAATGCCTCTTTTCCAGTAAAACGGGTTCTCCGGTTTTCTACACTCACCATATGAAATAGAGCAATGTTAAGCTGCTATTTGACGCTGATATTCTGTGAGAGCGTAGTCCTTCCCCGGTCGAGCCGACCCATTCGTGCTACAACTATACTACTAATATCGTTGCAGCATGGCTCTACCATGTACAACAGAAAGCTAAAGGTTGTAATAAATGGATTTCAATCCCTATCCCTATTTTTATACCCTACCCAACATTTTTATAAATGATGTAGTATATTGTTTCCTGAACAGTGATTTACTTCTCTTAGCAGATGATTTAAAATTTTAGCGAGCTTAATAATGTAATCTCTAATCGTTAAAAATGTTATCAAATAAAAAAATCCATCCAATTTATAATGAATATAATATTAAAGATATTGTCATAAAAAGAGAACTGTTATTCGTGATTTAGGTATTTTAATTAATTGTAAATTAACTTTCACTACGAATAGGGATAAAGATATAAAGAATTCATTGAAATTTTTAGGATTAATTAAACGGGTAACTAAAACTTTTAAATATAAAAAATCCAAAGTAATTCTTTTTAACTCTTTTATTCTCAATAATCTTGAATATTGTTCTTCTGTCTGGAATCCATATTATCAAACACATAAATAGGTTAGAACGAGTGCAAATGAAATTGCTTAAGTATCTTTATTTCAATAATAACAAAATATATTGGTAAATCCAATTGGGCATACCTTAAGCGCATTAAAAAAATTACGTATAACATGATTATACGGAATTTTTAAAGTAGTTTAAATACATTTCGACAGCACTATCGGCTTCAACGTCCTCGAAAACCATGAAAATGACACCCGTGATGAAAAAATTGATACCTATTGCAGCCGCCATCTTGGATTTACATTTCGACAACCCTATCGGCTTCAACTCTCTCGAAAACCATGAAAATGACACCCATGATGAAAAAATTTATACCTACTGCAGCCGCCATCTTGGATTTACATTTCGACAGCACTATCGGCTTCAACAATCTCGAAAACCATGAAAATGACACCCAAGATGAAAAAATTGGTACCTACTTCAGCTGCCATCTTGGATTTACATTTCGACAGCACTATCGGCTTCAACACCCTCGAAACTCATGAAAATGACACCCATGATGAAAAAATTAGTACCCATTGCAGCCGCCACCTTGAATATACATTTCGACAACCCTATCGGCTTCAATTCTCTCGAAAACCATGAAAATGACACCCATGATGAAAAAATTGATACCTTTTGCAGCCGCCATCTTGGATTTACATTTAGACAGCACTATCGGCTTCAACTCTATCGAAAACCATGAAAATGACACCCAAGATGAAAAAAATTATATCTATTGCAGCCGCCATCTTGGATTTACATTTCGACAGCACTATCGGCTTCAACACCCTCGAAAACCATCGAAATGACACCCATGATGAAAAAATTGATACCTGTTGCAGCCGCCATCTTGGATTTACATTTCGACAGCACTATCGGCTTCAACACCCTTGAAAACCATGAAAATGACACCCAAGATGAAAAAATTTATATATTTTGCAGCCGCCATCTTGGATTTACATTTCGACAACACTATCGGCTTCAACACCCTCGAAAACCATGAAAATGACACCCATGATGAAAAAATTGGTACCTAATTCAGCCGCCATCTTGTATTTACATTTCGACAGCACTATCAGCTTCAACACCCTCGAAAACCATGAAAATGACACTCATGATGAAAAAATTTATACCTATTGCAGCCACCACCTTGGATTTACATTTCGACAGCACTATCGGCTTCAGCACCCTCGAAAACCATAAAAATGACACCCATGATGAAAAAATTGATACCTATTGCGGCCGCCATCTTGGATTTACATTTCGACAACCCTATCGGTTTCAACACCCTCGAAAACCATGAAAATGTCACCCATGACCATAAAAAATTATACTACTTGCTTTTAGTACGTACTACTATTATTTATTCTGTGCTTTTAAATATTGTAATAAAAAAATGTCTTATTATTATTATAATTAAGTATTTAAGAAATTTGGTTATTCGAATATTGTGTATTTGTACAGCGATCTTTTTGAGCCGCTGCAAACAACCGATACAATGTCCACTCACGAAGGTGACTGCAGCAAGACCATAGAGTAGAGTAATATATACCGGAATAGAGAGCCATCTTCGAGGATTTTTTGTCACCCAATACAAATAGTGGCACAGTGTCGCCGTCTGGTATCATATCCGTTGAACTAATCTCAATATTTTAGCTATAGATAGTTATATGTAGTTATGCATATATAGCTATTTATACTATAGGCAGTTATATTTATATTTTAAGGTATTAGGGTTCTATGAAAGATGTATTACAGATTTCAGTAATTTAAACATTTATTTTAAACATTTAAACATTTATTTACAACAACCTAAAATTACATAAATGGCAAAAGCGTTCGTGAAAACGTATATTATTTGTAACACCAATGAAATATTAATTTAACTTTGTTTTATGTACATCCAATAGCACAAGTCCTCGGCATTTTAACAAACAAGATGTAAAATCATCTATTCCGCACAATACAACACCAAACCAAATTAAATATTTGTTGTTAAATATTTCGCACAACACTACATAAACGTACATACAATGTGGTTCCAGCATGAAAAACTAAACGATAAGACGGGATGAGGGCTAATCTCAACTCAACCAAACTTATTGTAAATAGCAACAACAACCGAAAATTATATAAATGGCAAAAGCGTTCGTGAAAACAACGACATGCTCACACGCCGGTAGCCATTATGTGATAAAGTAATAAAGTTGCCACTTGCCAAAACGAGAAGCTTATTGCATCTCAGACTGACAAAATAAATATTTTTATTCAATATATTTTTAAAGAGGTTTTTGGATGCCCGTATAATTATTAATATTTTATATTTATGTTACAACTATAGAGAATTCCATTAAACTCTATACCCAATAACTAGAATTTGTGTAATCGCCATCTAGCGCACCTTTTAGAATTTGATGTTCGAAAGTTTATGCGGATATCGTATAAGATGGCACTAGTGTCTTTGCAGATTATTGGATCCCTATCTAAAGTATGAAAGTGTACCCCCCCTGAGCAAGACTGAAGCCAAACCAGTGGTATAACAGTCCATACTATAATTTTTCTTAGAGGTATTATTATGTCATGACAGTTTGTCCATGTTGCAGTAGATGTCGCTTTTTTAAATTTAGCCATGCTAGGCCAATTTAGAATCAAACAAATTAATGAATAGTTTAAAATACAATCGAACCTTGCTAACTTACTATTTTGTTACAAAACAAATTTGTAATTAAATTTTCAGTATAATTTATTTATTTTACATTATTCCCTATATATAATGTACTCTGTGAGCCAAACTAAACTACTCATTACTACTCTGTGGCTGTAGCTTCCCATTTACAAAATTAATTTGTATACGAGGCTAACAAATCAACGAAAATTTCGCCATTTTGGAGCCGAAAAAAATTAATTATAGCTAAACAAAACAAAACTACACTGCCATTTACATTCAGTGGCTTCCCACATGATCGACGAAGAGATTAAAAAATAGATTGAGTTAAACAATTAATATTTTCAAAAGTTATTGTGTTTACAAGCCACAGGGGACATGATAAATCCACACCATAAGCCACTAAAACCCTTTTTTTTATTTAAAAATAGCAATTAATCGATTTTAAAAAATTATTAATAAGTTCAACAATCATTTATCTTTCTAACAATGTGCTTTTTATATCATTTATATGTATAATATGATTGCTAGATACGATTTTATTCGATAAAATGTTGGAATCTTAATTTTTAGGCGATAGTAGAACACACCTTGCGCTTTCGCTTAAGGTATGCAATACACAGGCAATTAACTTATATTGAAAAACTAGATAATTGTAATATGATTTCATTAAATGATCGAAGATCGCTTATGGACTTGTGCTTGTTACAGAAAATCGTTAACAATAAAATTAGCTTGAATAATCTTTTAGTTAAAATATCATATTTTGTTCCTATACCTAATCTAGAATAAGAAATCATAGTTTATTCAAAACTAAGTATTGTAGAACAAATGTCGGATTATCAGCTCCAATTAATAGAACCTTAAGAACTTATAATGTAATTTCTAAATTAGTCGATCTTAACATATTCAACGATTCTTATACCACTTTTAAAAATAAAATCAAAAAACATTTTAGAACTAAATTAAGATCACCTCATGAGTTATTGTAGCAAAAAAAAAAGATATTTTTTGATTCTTGAATGAAAATAGGTTATTTTGTTATCCTTTCTTCGTTTTTCAACAATAATGTGCGTTACTTATTATTTTACTTTAACATACTAAGTTAACATATAAGTATGATATGTACTAAACCCTATTGTACGGCTATCCTTTTATGGTTTGATTTTAATGTTAAAATACTACTCAATAGGTATATCATAACATAAGCCAATGGAAAACCGCGTTAATTTTTGGCAAAATTGACTTACATGCTTATGTTTTTCTTTACAGTTAGAAGTTGAGGATATAGAAAAATGCTGTATTAGAAGTTGGGGAAATAAATAAAAATACTGAATTACAAGAAGAAGAAAGAAATAAAGTTTTATTACAAAAAGCTAAAATAGAATTTGAGGAACTGAAGAAACTAATACGTGAGAAACTTTCTAACTAATTTGTCTCTTTTAGTATAGTAATAATTTAAACTGTAAGTATTATTGGATTAATAGATTTTTACTGATTAAAAAGAATTTGTAGTATAATGATGATTTGAAATAAAGGTATTATTCTTTGATTGATTGATATTTATTTATTAAAAATATTAACATTAAGAAAAAAACCTTTCAACAAAAGTTTGTCGCACCAAAAAACAATTACTATTGGCGTTTTCAGTAATTGGTGCAACATCAACATCATAAATATCATTACTATCCCAGTACAATGACAACAAGTTATTTACCAATAATGATACATTATGCAGTTTGTACTTGGGGTAAAAAGGCGGAACAACAATTAAAAAAATGAATTCCGATTATCCACCGGGTCTGGGGTGGATAACCGAACATGAGTTCCCGAATATCCACCCTAGGGTGGATTTCTTAGGGTGGATAAACGGGATAACCCATTCTATCAATAATTACATGGAAACTGCCTGTGGCGAAGTACCTTAACGTTAGCAGTAACATTATTTCTGGAGCAAATAGAAATCCTCATTTTGTTGGGTCTCTTAGGTCGGTCAGCGTAGGCAATAGTATAGTTTTTACAGTTTCAGGTGTAAATCTAATATCGTGCATGGAATTCTTTAACAGATTATTTTGTAAAGTGATGCACTTCCCTATACCGACTAGCATAGTCTACAAACTCAATATGCTCTACCCAATTAGACATTTTATTTTATATTAAAAAGTAAGTAACGCGATATCAATATTGAAAATATCTCTCTCTATCTACATTTATACTCATTTGCGAATCAAAATGCAGATGCGTTGTCACCCGTGAGGACTAAGTTGGAATGCCTATTTTCCAGTAAAAAGGGTCTCCGGTTCTCTACACTCACCATACGAAACACAGCAGTGTTAAGCTGATATTTTACGCTGGTATTCTGTGAGAGCATGGTCCTTCCCCGGTCGACCCGACCATCTCTAATCAATATAATCTCAAACGTAAATGTCAAATCAATCATTAGAACGTTAAGTAGTTTTTGATGTTCTTAACTTGAATTGTTATTAAGGAACGCTAATGAACCGTTAACTGACTCTGATAGTAAACTTTTTTAAATCTATACTAAGGAGCGCTTTAAGAAACCGTTAAACGTCTCTAAGTGCGGCAGTAACACTACAATAAAATCGGAAGTATGTTCGGAGCGGACATAGAGTGAATAAAATGAGAACATCAATGTAAAAGTAAAAGTGAAGTGGCAGCCTATATACGTCCCACTGCTGGTCACAGGCCTCCCCTCATTTCTGAGAGGGTTTTAGGTCAAGGAAGTGTCCGCCGCGCTGCCTCAATGCGTGTTGGCGAACTTCACATGTCTTCGAGATATATTTTTTTTTATTTATCAGACATGCAGGTTTCCTCACGATTAAATCGGCACTTAAAATTGCAATGTATTCGAAGTCAATTAAATACGCATTATTAAACTCAACTCAAGAGCTACTAGTCGGATCTTGATATTATATGGGACCACACGAGAACAACCATCTTTCAAATAAGAAAAGAATCATCGAAATCGATTTACCCAGAAAAAAGTTATGACGTAACACATAAAAAACATACAGTCGAATTGAGTACCGTCTCCTTTTTGATGTCGGTAGAAAATTATTTTAAATGCAAATTAGCATTCAAAATCTCTACTATATTTCAAAGCCTGCAAATCAGAAAATGTCATTAATATTGGCTTCTATTCCCATATAATAATTTTGTACACTACTCAGTATGTAGTCACTTTGAGTACTAAGTCGCGCAGTCGTCCATACCAACATGAATAATCGCTCAACACCTGTATCAAACAAAATATGTTTTCAAAAAATAATACACAAATATGTGTTACATAAGAAGAGGTGAGACAGTTCAAACATACATAGTGAAACATGCTACTCGTACATAGATCATGTCGCGTCTCTGGTGATCGAGCACCGAGCACAATTGAGACAATCACGCTTCGAAATTATTATTGCACAGTTTCGTTTGAGGCAATTGTATAACAATCTGTATCTACCTGTCACCACTACAATTGTTATATTAATATAGAAACTGTTCTGCCATCAGCTAACCTGTTGTTCCAAGCTACTGATATATATGTTGACAGCATTTATTAGGTTCTATATTGTTTGACCAACGACTGCTTGCTGAGGCTAAGCAGACTTAGATTTTAGTTTTTCAACTGAAGCCAGAATTCGATGTTCATAATTCGGTCCATTCCTTTTTAAACATAACGTGATGTTTGAAACTCAAATCTTATCACAAAGTTTATTTTAGACCGCTTGAGGAGATTATATATCAATATATTATAACCAGACATAAAGACGACGTCAAAAAATGCATCTCGAAACATTTTGTTCCTCAAACATGCAGGTTTCCTCATGTGGGTATCTTTCACCGCTGAGCACATGGTAAATCACTTCTTAAAATTCATCATCATCATCATTACAGCCCTTCACAAGTTCACTGCTGAACATAGGCCTCCCCCAAGGAATGCCACAAAGCACGGTCCCGAGCCACCTGTATCCATCGACTTCCTACATGTCTTACCAGGTCGTCACTCTATCTTGTGGGGGGACGCCCTACACTTCGCCTACCGGTACGAGGCTGCCACTCGAGAACCTTTCTTCCCCATCGGTTGTCGGTTCTTCGAGCTATATGGCCGGCCAACTGCCACTTCAGCTTACTAATCCGTTGGGCTATGTTCTTAAAATTGCGAATAACAATTTCATTGGTGCTGCCGAGGACCAGGAATAAAACTCGGTGTCCTAGCGTGCTATTAAATTTACCGCGATCACTGAGTTACCATGTCTCCACATAATTTAAAATGTTTACTTTTCTGTCCATTGGAGGCTGCCATGCAGCAGTTAAACAATGTGCATCCTGTGTTCCAGCTTAAAACTTAAGAGAGTCCATCAAACAGGCGACAAGCAGTAGCATCTTCTTGATAAAAACTCAAAATAATAAAAAACTGCGATTGCCAACCCGCCTGCCAAGCGTGGCAACTGTAGCAAACATGAGGCAATCTATGGAGAAGGCCTGTATTCAGCAGTGTGTAATAGATGCATGAATAAAAATATCGTTTGTCACTTTAATACTATTAAAAAAAAAAGTTACGGTACCCAAATCTTATAACCTGTTTATCACATTTTCCATAGAAGTGTATTATCTATTCTATAAGTATATTAATAAACGCGTAAATTAATAAGTTAATAAGTAATATTAGTGTTATGTAAAGTTTGGTTTAAAAGATATGAATAAAATAGTAGGTAGTGAATAACATTCCATAGATGTGTTATCCGAGATTAGGATCGTGATGGCATTTTATTTAGTCATACTTTTTAACGTAGAGCCACGCTGCAGCAAAATTATGGCTGATGCATGAATGGGTCAACTCGACCAAGATACTCCCTCAGAATACTAGCGTTAAATCTTAATGTTGCTATGTTTCGTATGGTAAGTGTAGAGAATCGGAGACCCTTTTTACTCGAAACGAGGCATTCCATCTTAGTCGTTAGTTAATCGAAGATAGATGTAGAAGTCTATGGGCCACAGAACCCACTTACCATGAGGTGAACTGTGTGCCCATTTGTCGACCTCATTCTATACAAAAAGAGCAAAGGAAAGTGCGCCTTATTTTCGCCTTATTTGCGCTTTGCCTGAGTAGAATTAAGGCACGGAGAAGGAGATGGCTACTAAGTAGCGGCTTGCGCTGCGAAGGCCGCGTATATGTAAGCAGTCCCGTGATCCTGGCTATATGCGTCGAAGTTGACACATCATGGGGTTTTAGACGGCGCGAATACGACATACTCGTATAACCCGTAATTGTCTCTGCGAGGCGGGTATTTTTTTATAGGAGAGGGGGCAAACGAGCATGCGGCTCACCTGATGGTAAGTGACTACCGCCGACCATGAACAACTGCAACACTAGGGAGGGAATTGCAGATGCGTTGCCGGCCTTTTAAAAAGGAGTACGCTCTTTTCTTGAAGGTCCCTAAGACGTATCGGTCCGGAAAAATCGCTGATGGTAATCGATTCCACAAGGAAGTCGTGCGAGAAAGAAAATATTTTCTAAATCGCACAGTGGTGAATCGCCAATCATCCAGATGGTGTGGATGGTATCGGGAGTTCTGCCGCGATGTGCGTTCGTGAAATTTGGCGGCTGGGATCAATCCGAACAATTCCTCAGAGCACTCCGCATGGTAGATGTGAAAGAAAATGCAAAGGGATGCAACATCTCTTCGCAGTGCCAATGAATCGAGCCGATCGGAAAGGACTCGGTGGTCGACGATTCGAGCCGCTCTGCGCTGGATGCGGTCAAGTGGAAAGAGCTGGCACTGGGGAGCTCCTGCCCAGAGATGGGAACAGTATTCCATGTGAGGCCGAACTTGCGCCTTGTAAAGTTGCAGGCGGTGTGCCGGCATGAAATACTGTCCAGCTCTGCTGAGCACGCCAAGCTTTTTAGAGGCCAATTTGGCCTTCTCTTCCAAATGACCACGAAACCGCATACTTGGTATACTTGTCAATTAAAGAAAATGTATAAAGTGAAATAATTCGTGACACCTGACTCATTCTTATCCTATTTGTAGCAGTGGGCTTAGATAGGTTGTTGATGTAAATATGTGTATAATATATGAGAGTCATTTAAAAGGCTTTTGCTAATATGGATCAACCGCAAGTAGAGCCCACTCTTTAACGTATGTAGGTATTATGGCTGATTTACGAATGGGACCACTTTAGGAAGGACCACGCTAGAAATACCAGCGTGAAACAGCATAATTCAATAACATAATGCTGTCGTAAAATAAGTGACGACAACCGGAAATCCTTTTTATTGGTTAAATGGCAATCCATCTTCGTCGAGGTGAGGATAGATGTAGATGTCTATTGGCCACAACTTCTCCTTAACATCATGTGGACTGTGTGCTCTTTTAGTTACCCTTACTATTAAAAGGTCTATCTCCACCTTTGCACTAAAACGGCCTGTGACTAATGTTTAGCGATCCCTCTGAAAGTATAAAAAAACGTATTAGCTAATTGTCTACCTAATCGCTCGGATGAGACTGCGTCGCGCTCAGTCGACACTAACGAATTACCTAAATGATTTGTTACGCCGCTGTACAAATATATTTAGATTCGAGACAGACGTACATTGCTTGTTTGTTTTGCAATCGAAAGATCACGTCTATTATCGACCATTCCGTTAAGATATTTGGTTTTTGTAATAGGATTACAAAAAAAAAACATCTCTTTTATATCGATTGTTATAGGCTAACAATTAACTTGATACAATCAAAGTACTGTTTGATTTAAATCGTGTAGTGACAGAGTAAAGATTATCCACTACTTAACGTTGCTGTGTTTCATATGGTAAGTGTAGAGAGCCAGAGACACTTTTAAATGGAAATGAGGCAATTCATCTTAGTCCACATGGGTAACAATGTATTCTATATTTTGATTCTTAATTGAGGACCGATGTAGATGTCTATGGGCCACAGCATATACTTACCATTAGGTGTCAGCTTATTCTATAAAAAAAAACCCGCACCGTCCCGAGAGTGTCAACAATTCAAATTTTAACAAAGGGTTAGTTCAACTCAACATTTTAAAATATTGCGATTGACAACCCGTCCACCAAGCGTGGAAACTATGGCAAAATCCCCTTTAGGAGCAATCTATGGGGGAGGAGGGGGTATATGTACAGCAGAGGACTTTTATTAGCTGTAACGGATGGATGGAATGGACTGTTCGATTATTTTATATATTTTTTTATAGAAGAGGGGGCAAACGAGCATACGGCTCACCTGATTGGTAAGTGACTACCGCCGCCCATGAACAATCGTACAACCAGGGGAATTCTGCCGTCGTACGAGAGAAGGGCACATCTATCATTTTGGTGAAACTGAGATAATTGGGATTAAAGTTTTTACCATATTCTGCTTCATAGTGTGGAAACCTATCGCTTAAAAGAAAAAAAATACTGATGATATATGCGTGAAGGTTAGTACTATTATATTTTTTACTTTTTAATTTTTATATATAATTAATTATTAAATAAATTCAAAAAAATCCTTTCAACTTAAAAAAAAATATTTTAAAAATACCACTTACTACAAAGAAAAGGCATAGTTAACCAAATGTGACCTTTCTTTTTAATATTTCAAGCAAATTGGTCATTGAGTCTAAAAGAAAGGGCACATTTGTCTAATTGCGCCATTTTTAGTGTAAACTTACTTAATGTTTTCTACAAAAAAAAACAAATAATCATGTGAAGAAAGTTTAATAAACTATAAAACATATTTATAATACTATCATGCCATTTCTGGTTAGCTTATCCAAATAACTGAAACAAAACTTAACAAATCTTCTTCTAGGACACCAACATTTAAACAAAAAAAAACGTTCTTAATATTCTATAGTTATTTATAAATTATTAGGGATAAGCATCTACATATAATTTTGGTTAACAAATAGAACTTATGAATTAGAAACAAAAAGTGCTAATACTTAAACTCAATTACACTTTTTGTGTAGTTAGATACCTAAGGAAAGTAAAAATTAATTACTTTTATTCTTTTTACTAATAGGTTGGACCCTAACTTAAACATCTATAAAAAAATATTTACTCTAAATCACAATATGAAAAATAAATCAAAATATTCTTAATTCTTAATAGAGGTAGTGATTAGGAGTATAAATTTTGGTTTTGAACTTTTATATAATTATAAAAAACAATAAATAATGAGAATAAGCTCTAATAGGGTAGCTTATACTCTATTAGAGCTTATTCTAATTATTTATTGTTCATTTAGAGAAAATAGGTTACACCCGTAATTATTAAAGGCACTCATAGTTTAATATTTTTAAAAATACTATTATTATTATTATAAAAATTAAATGTAACTATAACAAACATAACATGGCACTTGGTTGAATTATCACAATGCAATATATTGGTAATAATTATAAAAAAGTATAAAGAAAATTAAATAATCAGTTTTGCTTAAAATATTAATTTAAAAAATAGTCTTTTATTTCAGTCTTCATAAATTTCTGTGAGATCGGCTGAACTGTCGTTAACGGGTAGGGTTTCCCAAAAACCTCTTCTGTTGTCAGGCATGAGTGGCCCAAGCTTGTGGAAAGTATAGCTTATTTCCTCTCAGATGTTATACCTCGTGGAGAAAGCTTCTGCTTAGGCAATGGAATGCCAATTTTAAGATTTTTAATTCTCAAGAAATCCAATTCTATTTGCTCTTCAGTGTCATGGCTGTTCTTGTAGAACATCGAATAGCTCCCACGCCGAAAAGTGATTTCACACATGTTTCTTAAATAAGCTCGCGGCACAGAATGTTGTAATTTATACGACGAAGAGCAGTCTTCAAAATCGTGAAAATCCTGAACTGTCATTTTTTTCACCACAGTGTTTGAACCAGTATCAGCGACAGCTTTGCAAAAATCTTCAAAGTCATACACTCACTTGTTCTTCTTAAGTGATTGCTCCATTCTATGGTGAAATTCATCGGCAGCCATAAAAGTATGACCAACTTCCAGATAACGCAGCACAACACTTTCAATATTTACACCTTTGGAATTGACTAAATATACTAAGTAGGAAAAAAGGCACCGGTCCAGTCCCGGTTTTCAAAGAAAAATGCTTGAAAGCAGTTAATTATGTCTTCCTTTTTTCTCCCTGCAATAGCTTCGTGCCACAAGACTCCCAGTTTTTTGCCAACTCCATGTAACCTTTTGTCACCTACAGGAACAAAGCTCTGATTGAAAACGATAAGCCTTGGACAAAACATTACCGTTTTAAATTCTTCCATGCGAGGTAACATAATTACCTTTTCTAAATCAACTGCAAATATTATGGTGTCAGTACTTTTTTGCTTCCTTTGGCTTTCAACATCCTCTTCATATTTTTTTCTCACTGAAATGTACCTAGTGTGATGATCTTCATATTCTTGGCATTCTTCGCAATTCCTGTTCCTTATTGCTGCGTTAAGGTTGTGAATATAAAATTTTTCGCACAATTCACATTCCTCATGTCCAAACTTTGTGAAGGATATTTTAAGCTCATTTACGACATTCCTATAAAATCCATACGACACATTTATTCCAGGCTCTTTCTCACAGTAATTGTCGTACATCATGCGGATATTGATATCTGAGGGCAAATATTTCCGGTTTGGTGCATGAACTCTCCTATAATGCGACACAACTGGACGAAAAAACATAATATGTTCTTTTACCTTTGTACTGTCTATTTGTGATGGATTCGGGTTATGACCTCGGCCGTCAGCAATAGGCTCTGCGTAATGTGTTTTATAGTATGTGTCAATAAAACCCAAAGTTGTGAGAAAAAACATTTTACATACCGTAACTTTCTCACCGTTTTCATCACATAAGAAATACGAAACAGTCTTACTTCGATCATAGTGTTTACCATGCTCATCATCATGACTTTTTTTTCTTTGGTCTTGCAGGCTTTTGCTGGATAGTCTTACCTAAAAAAAGTGTTTTTGTTCCGACCAAGACATTTTCCAGAAATAACGATTAATAATTTTGCGGTAATCCTCTGAGAATTTCGTTGAACATTTTTTTTTTACAAATGTTCTCTTGGCATCCGGGTTTCACAAAATATTTGGAATATATTTTTTCTTCTCTTTTAATTTTCTTTCGTTCTTTAAGACTAACATCATATCTTTTGCGCTTTCTTACTGTCCCTTTTTTTGTAAGTTCATCTTTTGTAGATTCATCTGAAGCTTCTGGAATCGTTTTTTCCAAACACGGTTGAGAACATGGAATGAGGTCTGATTCGAAGCCAGAATCATCCAATAAATTATTGGCTTCACGTCGTTCATAGTTTTTATTATGACCCCTCATTTTTAAGTTTTTAACCACTGATTGTTTTGAGCATTGCGCGGCAATAATGTACGTTTTATGGTTTTTTGGTGGCTCATAATCTTTATCGGCTACTGAATCGTCTGAATCAAAATCTGATTCTGATACTAGAATTTGTGGCGACCAGTTTTGTAGACCACTAGTGGATGGAATCTGTTCGTCAATATCAGATCTAAGTTTTAGATTTTGTAAAGCGGCGCTTACTAATCTTTTACCACGTGACTGCATTTTTAGAATTATCTAAAATAAGAGAAAAGCAAGTGAAATGAATGATAATATATGTTTATCATATTCCTACTTAATTCATTAAATATTATGGCATGTCACATAGGTGTTAAGCTAAGGCACGGTAACATTATTTAATACAATTCCAACTTCATACAAACGGACGAAGCGCGGGCTATGCCTACGCACCTCGACCTCAGGGTGTAGACATAGTTAGATAATAATAATATTACCGCGGCTTTGTTTGGTATACATCTGTCTATAGAAACCGACAGGTAACTGTTGAGATTACCTAGGTGTACGACCTAACCTACAAAGTTATGTACCTACCTACTTGAATTAGAAACAACACGTAAGCATGGATAAAACGTAAATAAACTTTCCTAGCGCGGGCAGGCTGCTGACAAGCGTGGAGTCTTCGACGTCGCAGGCACAACTGGTACGTTTCAATCAAACCCTGCCCTCCTTTCCTCACCCCTAATCGTAAATAATTTAAAGAAAAGGCACAACTGGTTATTTGTGCCTTTTATACGTAAATTAATTGAGACATACATGGATCATTAATTAAGTAGACAAGGCACATCTGGCATTTGAGCCTTTTCTTTATGTTATGTTGTAGGTGTGCCTTTTCAAAGTAATTTTTAGTAAAAATCTGTATGAAGTAATAGTCACATCTACGTATTTGTGCCTTTTCAATATAATGGTAAATAAATGTGCCTTTTCATTCTATAAAATATAAATAATAGTCTCATTTGTGCCTTTTGAGCCTACTGTATCTCCGAATTCCTTGAAGATAAAATTCTACAAAAAATTGAGCAGATGTGCCTTTTTTTCTGATTCTAAATATGTATATAACTCAATTTTTAAAAATATGTTAGTTGTGCCCTTTTTTCTTACGACGGCAGAATTGCAGATGCGTTGCCGGCCTTTTAGAAAGATTTAAGCTCTTTTCTTGAAGGTCCCTAAGTCGTATCGGTACCCGGAAAATTCGCTGGTGGTAATTGACTCCACAAGGAATTAGTGCGAGGGAGAAGACTTCTTCTAAATCGCACAGTGGTGGACCGCCAATCATCCAGATGGTATGGATGGTAGCGCGAGTTTTGTCGCGATGTGCGATGGTGAAATTGAGGGACTGGAATTAGTCCGAACAATTCCTCAGAGTACTCCCCGTGATAGATGCGATAAAATACGCAAAGAGATGCAACATCTCTACGCAGTGCCAATGTATCGAACCAATCAGAAAGAACTCGGTCGTCGAAGATTCAAACCGCTCTGCGCTGGATGCGGTAACGTGGAAGGAGCTGGCACTGGGGTGCCCCGGTCCAGAGATGAGAACAGTATTCCATGTGGGGCCGAACTTGCACTTTGTAAAGTTGCAAGCGATGTGCCGGCATAAAATACTGTCTCGCTCTGCTGAGCACGCCAAATTTTACAGAGGCCAATTTGGCCTTCCCTTCCAAGGGACCACCAAACTGCACACTATTCGATATATCGATGCCAAGGATTGCGATGCTAGCTGAGGCAGCAAGGGGAGTGCCTTGAAACTGAAACTTGAAACTGGGGTTCCTTTTAGCGGTAAACGCGCAAACTTGTATCTTCTGGGGATTGAACTGGACTAGATTTAGTCGCCCCCAATCCGAGACTTTGTTAAGCAAAGACTCAGAACATTACAAACAACAAAACTTCAGACATAAGTTTGTCCCGGTACTCGGCGACGTTTTCCCGAGAAATATTGGCACGGCCGGTATATAAGACGTCACCAGTGCTGTCCACCTGATGGTAAGTGGCTGCTGTGGCCCATAGACATCTACATTTATCCTCGTTTGCGAATCAAAATGCAGATGCGTTGCAACCCGTGAGGACTAAGATGGAATGCCTCGTTTCCAGTAGAAAGGGTCTCCGGTTCTCTACACTCACCATACGAAACACAGCAGTGTTAAGCTGCTATTTGACGCTGGTATTCTTTGAGAGCGTGGTCCTTCCCCGGTCGAGCCGACCCATTCGTGCTACAACTATACTATTAATATAGCTGCAGCATGGCTCTACCACGTGCAAACTAACGACCAATGCCTCCTCCTCGGACTCTACTGCCTCCTCCCATCTATGAGTCAGATAGACTAGAAGATCACCAGCTGATCGACCCCGGCGGAAACCGTGCTGGCGGTCACTAATCAGCTGGTGATTCTCAAGGTACCTCATGAGCTGGCAGTTTATAATGGATTCCATTATTTTGGAGAGCAAGGAGGTGATGGCGATATGCCTGTAGTTGGTCGGGTCTGAGCGGTCGCCTTTTTTAGGGATGGAAGAGTGCTTTGCGAACCGAGCGCTGTGTAAACCGTATATCAGGCATGGAGCACTCACATCGCGGGATGGTCTGCGGTGTGTTCCCCCCGTCATCTAGAGTCGAGTTGGACACAGAGAGAGAGCTCAACAGATCGGCTTTCTCCTTTACGGCATGGGCCGGAAGAGATGGCTGACAGAAGTTCCCTTGGACAGCCTTGGCGAGAGACCAGAATGCACGAAGGAAGGCGAACTAGCTTCTCGCCAATTCTGCCGATGTGCTCAAACCTTGCCTTGGCAATGACGCTTTTGAAGGACCTGGAGGCGGAATTATACTTCTTTTTAAGTGCGCTGGTGTTTACATCCCGAGACGTTGATGCGTCAGCCCAGGCCGGGTAGCACTCCTGCTTATAGCGTCATGCTATTTTACAGGAGCGACCAAACCATGGCTGTGATCTGCCTCCGATGGGCACCACAGAGGATGGAATAAAAAGTTCCATACCCTGAAGTACCACATCAGCAACAGAATCGGCAACAACACTGGGATCTTCCGGCGAGAAGCAAACCCGCCCGTTTTGCCCCCAAGGGTAGGATGCAAAAAAAGACCGCATCCCGTCCCAATCGGCCGACCTATAGTGCCAAACACGGCGGCAAGCTGCAGATCGCAACTACGATTGGAGCGTGAGTGGCACCGTACTCCGGATCAGACAATGGTCCGAAGAGCCCAGAGATCATCATCGATGGAGACCTGATATCCGTCCGGATGAGAGGTCAGCAGAAGGTCCAACAGGGAAGGTACATGGTCTTCCACATCTGGGATCCGCGTAGGCGAAGTAAACAGTTGTGTTATACCATATGCCAAAGCAAAGTCATAGACAGATCTACCCGCTTGATCGGTTAAACGAGGACCAAGCCATTCAGCGTGGTGGGCGTTAAAATCACCGAGTATCACGATCTCTACGGATGGGACCTGTTGTAGCACGGAGTCTGCAGCCATTTGGACGTGGTCGATGAGTCGGTCTGTGTCAGCATTACCGCTACGAGACCTATAGAGGCACCCGTAGACTCGAGGATGGTCGTCGCTGTCTACGCGCAGCCATAGGATGGACATGTCCGTACCTTCAAGACTGCCGACGCGTCGAAAACAGATGTCCTCTCTGACGTATACGCAAACCCCAGCCCGGGGCACAAAGGAGTGTTCCAATTTGTACCCCGGGTAGGAGAGATATGAAGTGTTAGCCGGAGAGGACTCCTGAGTCTCGGTTAAAAAGAGCAAGGGCGGCTTCGCCGTCTCTAGATGGTAATGGAGTATTGCACTGCAGCCGCAATTGCGCTAAGTATAGGCGCCTGCCTTAAATTTCATGGGCACCAAATTATTAAAAGGATTTTGTTTTTTTTTTATATAAAATTGAAGTGACAAATGGGTGTATAGTCTATTTGTAGGTGTGTAGCTAGCAGCGGCTATTGCAGTGCAGTACATTGTCACCTACAGCTTCCTTCAAACATAGGAGGCTACTATACCTTGTCCATTATGATGTGCCGTACAGTCTTTGTATTGGTTCTCTATACCCTTTCAACCGAAGCACATTAGAGTAAGCACAGCTAGTTTGCGGGTAAAAGGGTGAAATCTACCCAAACGGACTCCTCGGCGGAAAAGGAGCCCTCCTACATAATTAATGTAACTTTAAGTGGTGATTTACCGCGTGCTCGGCAGTGAAGGAAAACGTTACAAGCAGACCGATCGGCTCGACCGGGGAAGGACCGCGCTCTCACAGAATACCAGCGTAAAATAGCAGCTTAACACTGCTGTGTTTCGTATTGTGAGTGTAGAGAACCGGAGACCCGTTTTTCTAGAAGAGGCATTCCATCTTAGTCCTCACGGGTGACAACGCATCTGCATTTTGATTCGCAAACGAGGATAGATGTAGATGTCTATGGGCCACAGCAACCAGTTACCATCAGGTGGACTGTGTGCTCGTTTGTCACCCTATGCAATAAAAAAAGCAGCGTGAAGTTCCTACCCCGGTCCAGCCGATCCATTCGTGCTACAACCATAATTACTTATAGTTGCAGCTTGACTCTACCACGTATAAACTTTACATAAAATGTGTATTTTTCTAATGTGTAGGTTTCTAGATTTTTAGAAATTCCCAATATGAGAATAGCATTTTGAAATTAGAACAAAAAACTAAATGGGACAACTAAACTTATTTACACCTGTTTAGCAAATGAACGAACTAAAGATGAATCTGAGAACAACATGTGTCATACTGGATCTCTCAGTTTGTTTAATATCTATTATATCACGCCAAAACAGTCACAGTCATTAAAGATATTTGAAATTTTGCCCTTTATTAAATACTAGCCGCGTCCGCGACTTCGTTCGCATAGAATCAATATTAGTAGTATATTTGTTTAGAATTTTTATTACTTTGGGCCTAATTAGTTTATGTAATTTACAAGTTTTATTTTAGTATGGTGTTATATTATCTATTTAGTTATATAAGTCACCTGCCACTAATTTCTCACCACGTCATGGGCTGACCGGCAGAGAATGCGAACTGGTATTAAGTCCGCCCTTTGTAACCTTTGTGTTTAATGCAATAAAGCATTTAAATAAATAAAATATGGCGGTATAACTATATCGGTTACGTCAGAGCCATACAAAATACTCAGAGAGGCTACGGGCAACAATTTCAAAGCTGCGATACATCTTGTATTGCCTGTCAACAGTGACATTTTTTGTGGCAAACTCCCCTTAGAGTGGAAGATACCCAAGTCTTGTAGACTTTTACAGGCTGATGATAGTGAAGAAGAAGTATAGATAATTATTAATTAGTAATTTTTTACCATCTGTCAAGTGTAATATCCCTCTACAAGATGCAGGAGTGTACAAGCTTGATTGCGAATGTGGTCTCTCTTATATAAGACAAACAAAAAGATCAAAAACTGAAGGTAGCCGTGCTAACTATGACATCGGGACGTCAAACAACTCAGTCCCGTGACCATGGGTTGCTCTAAAGCACCCGAAACGTCGTAAATTAAAAATAAGTAAATTAATAGTGATAAAATCCGTAACATAGTTTTATTCTAATATTAAACTAAGTTTGTATAAAAAGGGTTATTATAATATTAAAGAATTTATAGATGATATTAACCCCTGGAAGTGAGGTGATCGCTCCCAAGCTATTTCTAATTTGTTGTGTTGTTAATTTGTGTAACATACATGATTGTAAGCTGTTATTTTAAAAAAAAAGTCCCGCTGGGTTTCTTGCTGGTTCTTCCCAGGACAGAGGTTTTTTTTTGACCTTCAATAAGTATTATTTATAATCTATATTGAATAAAAAAGTTTCTGTTTCTGTTTCTGTTTCATTCAATAGATAATTCTTTTGACAATTTTGGATCATAAAGTAACGCACAAATATTTTCAGTCTCTGATTCCCCAAACTTTAGATTTATTCATGCGAGTTCGTCTTAAGCGAATCCGTGGAATAAACGCACTCTCATCGACATGAGCCGTGATAGCTCACGGGCTTAACGCTCGCTGTAATTTCCACAGTGCGTGAGCAGCTTTGGTTTGATCCCCGCCGCCACCAATGAAATTTTTATGCTGATTTTGAATTTTAAATGCTGATTTACCAGGTGTGTGGTGGTGACTGAAAACATCGTGAGGAAACATGCATGTCTAAAAAAGTAAAATAAAGATTTCAAACTCATGTGAAGTCCGCCAAAACGTAATATGCAAAACAAGTTATGTGCATATCACGCATTGTAAAAGTATCATTCAAAATAGAAGTTCAGTAAGTTTTTTTTTATATATTCGGGAACAGAACGATGTATAAAAAGTTTCTACAGCCGTAGTAAAAATAGACTATTAGTAATAAAACGAATAAAACCACATTATTTTGTATTTGGCAGATGGCTCCATTATCACCGGTTCTTAAAAATCAAAGATGAAAACTTCGACGCAATGAGGGCATCCACGACTTTTTCTGCTACCAGGGCGGCGCCACTTTACAGTGAGGTAAAATATTTGACAGATTTCATAGCGGGGATAATAATTTCTTAAGAAAATGTAATATTTAAGGTTTCTTTCTGTATTATTAGTTATATTTTATATTAATTACATTAGAAATGAATAAACCAAACTATAAAATGTAACTAAAAGCCGATTTTTTTAAAAGATTTAAAAATTAAAAAATCAAACCTCTGACGCATTGTGTTGTGTAATAATATAATATTTTAGATAACGATAAACTGTTATTTAAAACTAATTTCTCAATTAACGACACTATGTTACAAAAAACTTTACCTCAGTCACAACTAGCGACATCTGGTGAGTGGAAGATTATTAGCCCTCATTGTATAATATATATCATAATACGCGTGTCATAAGAGTCGATAGAAGTAATCTGAACACGGAGATGGGCAGCAGCAACTTCCTGATAACAGCTGAATAAAAATAAAAACTGCGACTGCCAACCCGTGGGCGTATTGCGTATCTTGCAGAAGGCTAGCGATAGCGAAATTAGAACGATAATTGCTGATAAATCGCAGATATGTGTTTATCGACCAGCGATAATCAAGCCCTAGCTAACTAGCGACCACAAGGCAGCGCTGTCGCTAGTTAGCTTGGCTATCGCTGATACATAATACGAATCTGCGATTTATCAGCAATTATTGTTCTAATTTCGCTATCGCTAGCCTTTTGCAAGATACGTAATACGCCTCCCGATCGCCAGGCATCGCAACTAAGGTAACTGCGGGTTATAAAGCTAAGGGAAAATCAATACAAATAAACCTAGCAAGCTAACAGCATAGCAAAGTGGCGAAGCAATTAGCTTTGTAGCGGTTTCTAACGGAAAAAAAAATTTCAAAATAGGAGGTTCAGATGCCTGGGTGATCAGTAATCGATTGCTGAAAACAGAATTTGAAAATTCGAAACCGTTCTCGAGATAATCGTGAGACAGACGGACAGACGGACGGACGGACGGACAGACGGACAGACGGACAGACGGACAGACGGATAGACGGACAGACATCGTGAAATCAATAAGTGACTACGCAAGCTTCGCCACTTAATAATTAAAATTGAAGTGTCTGTTTATAATGTCAAAATTACAGCTTCTTACTAAATGCATAAGAAAATATATACGGTACTAATAACAAAAATACAAATTTTAAAATGTTTATCTGGCTGTCTGTATGTCTGACCGTCTGTCTGTCTGTCTCTTTGTTCGAAACGGCTGGATCGATTTTGACAGGATTTTCACTGGCAGATAGCAGATATCACAAGGAGTAACTTAGGCTATTTTTATTTTAGAAAAAGAATTAGGGTACCGCGTAAAAAAATTAAAACCCCAAATAACACGCGGGCGCAGTCGCGAAGAACAGCTAGTCGAAAATAAAATTAAAAATGTCTAATTTCGTCCACAGATTTTAATAAAAATCATTAGTTAAGTACAGTTTCTATAAAGTACGAACGAATAATTGTAACATTTGCCATAAAGAAAAACAAAATTAAACATTTCCAAAAACCGTGCTAGTAGGCCTTATTTCCTATGGTAGGATAATAAGGCCTGCTTTATCGAACTCAAGTAATCAATTTATACGTAATATATTTAATACTAGCTGTTCCCCGCGACTTCGCCCGCGTGTAATTTAAGGTTTTAATTATATTGCTCAGCACCCTAATTATTTTTCTCAAATATAAGTAGCCTAAGTTACTCCTTAGAATATTAGCTATCTGCCAGTGACAGTCCCGTTGAAATCGGTCCAGACGTTTCGGGGAAAAGCCGGGACAAACAGACAGACAGACAGACAAAAATTTTAAAAATTGTGTTTTTGTTATAAGTAGGTATATACATTCTACTGTATATACATTCATACGCATTTAGTAAAAAGCTGTTATTTTAACATTACAAACAGACACTTCAATTTTATTTATTTGTATAGATTTGTGATCAATAATTACATGAATGCAGCAATTGAGACTAAAAATTCTAAAAAAATATATCAATTGCCTCGCCTAACAGTACTTAGTCATCATTAGTATAATGATGAAAAAACTAACAAACTCACTCCTCTTGATTATCATCAGTACGTCGGTTGAGTCTCGAGTTGAGTTGAGTGTTAGGTTGAGTTGAAAATTGCGTTTATTGTTGGATTTAGTCCCAACCAAATTTCTGTCACAGCGGCCAGTCTCAACGGAGACTAGCCCATCAGTACAGTACAGAATTATAGTATCCGAATGTATACGCAAGCACAGGTGCACTCTCTATTCCTTTACAATAATGAAATCGCAATCTGACACGGTCCAAGAAAGTAAAAATAAAAATGACGTGGAATATTTTTTTTTATAGGATATGGGTGACAAACGAGCACACAGTCCACCTGATGGTAAGTGGTTGCTGCGGCCCATAGACATCTACATCTATCCTCTATTACAAATCAAAATGTAGATGCGTTGTCACCCGTGAGGACTAAGATGGAATGCCTCATTTCCAGTAATAAGAGTCTCCGGCCTCCTGCACTCACCAAGCGAAACGCAGAGGTAAACCTCTACTTCACGCTGGTTCTTTGTGAGGTCGTGGTACCACCCCGGTTCAAGCCGGCCCATCCGTGCAACAGCAAAAGCTGCCGCATGACTCTACCACTGTTTTTTATATTTCGTATGAGTTTAAAATAATTTATGCAACAATGAACAGTCGTACAGAGTAAGGTATACGTTCAGCAGTAGGCTTTTATAAACTATAATGGATGGATCGATGGAACAGTTGACCAATATGTAGTATATATTAATGAAAATGATAACAATAGGGAATCCCCCATTGTTATCATTAAAGGCTGGTGCTTTCGAGTGCTCGATTTTCCTGACCCCATGGCCTCCGCGTACCTCACTCAAGTGTGAGGGTATCCACTGCGCATGTGGAATTAGAGGCCGTGGAGGAAGGCGTGTGTAGTATTCTGGTGGACCTAATGTAAAAAGGAGAATGAAGGAGAGGAGTTGTCCTCTCCCGAGGAAAGACCGCTATGGGGCAATCAGCGCTGGTGGGGCCGCGGATGTGTGTGAAAGCATTCCCGTAGTGCTAATATTCGGCGAAGGTGGAATACTAAAGGGTTTTAATCGGTGCCAATCCAACATGCGGCGACTGGCGCAACGCCATAACATACCAACACTGCTCTTCCCCTCGATTCCACCTCGGCTGCGGCAAGAGGAGAGGGTAGAGGACACCCCTCCCAGAGCAGTAAAACATTTATCCGTAGCAGTGAAAAGAAAAGGATATATCCCCCGCACGGCCAGTTGTGCATGCCCGGGGAACAGTGTCTTGTGCCTGCCTAACATGTGTAACATGCCTTTGTTTTATTACACGGAGCTTGGTTTACATGTACCGAGTTGTTCGGTGCTTCGATAGTGATTTAGGTTCTATTGTGCCGTCTGTTTATGTTGTGAGAACAGCGCCGCACCAAATTTCCCTTTTGAGATTAAGATGGCCAGACTACTGGCGGTACTCACCCGAGATCATGCCGTGTAAAAAGCAGTCCTTCGTCAAGACAATACCAGTATTTTCAATGACTGTCCTTGCGATTTATTGACGGTAAGCGCAAAACAAAACTTTAGAGGGAACCGTATGTTTTAAAACTCAAGCGGATATTCTGATGGTATGGAGGGAATTCTTGGCATAAAAACCATTTCTCCGCCACCACACCCATGATTACTGTGGCTTAATTCAATAACAATTTTATGGAGAGCTACTTGTAGTTCCGTTGCACAATTTTGGTGGACTTCGATTTCTCTACATTACAGGTGCTGCAAGATTAAGAAAAACTGTGCATGGTGGAAAGTCAGTAGGGTTATGGGTTATTGAAAGTTCTATGGGGGTAGTGGATGACGTCATTGCTTTGAATAACAAAATCAAGCTACCACAATGTAATAAACAAAGTTTTGGTGATAAATTTATGCCATTGCGAGGGAATTGGCCATGTATCCAGTTAGGGATTAGAAAAGGCTAATAAATAATAAGACAGGTCCAATTGACAGTTCCCTTGAATTAATAAAGAATTGCCCATAGCATAGCATAGCAACTGTACTAATGTTTTTCTAAGTATAAATGCGTCTTAATCTTTATATTTACTCAAAACAATTTAAAAAAAGAATAAATAAGCCTCGTCTCTATTTGACCATGATATTGTTCAAAACGAAAAAGTGTTCCAAACGGTGTCAGCATATGTCAGCAGATCAGGAGACAAGAGTTGTGAGCAGTGTTAGCAGTGTTGCAGACGCAGCACTTGCATCGCTAATGTCTCGACCAATGAGGAACATGTCCTAAACCTGATTTATAACACATTGTAGAATGAAAAAAACATAATTAAAAAAATTAAACCATTTGGAAGTTTTGAAAAAACTAAATTGAGATTTTACAAACCAACGCGCATTTCTTTCTCAAAATGAAGAGGCACCTGTATTGATCATTAGGGCATATCATTGTTACACTTAACCTTTTTTGTTTTCAAAATTTACTTTCTAAACTATTTTTTGGCTGTGTCACTGTGAAGTTACATTATAAATCATGTAATGATGGAACAGAAACAGGAACAGAAATTCTTTTATTCAGTCTAGATTATAAATAATACTTATTGAAAGTCACTCTTTTGTTTAATTACCACTGGTTCGAAAAAAACCTCTTTCCAGGGAAGAACCAGCAAGAAACCCAGCGAGACTGTTTTTTAAATAACAGCTTACAACTATGTATGTTACACAATTAACCACACAAAACAAATTAGAAATAGCTTGGTAGCGATCACCTCATTCCGAGGGGCTATTATCATCCATACATTCCTTAATATTATAATAACCCTTTTAATACAAACTTTGTTTAATACAGTTTTTGAACTTTGAGCAGATCAAATTTTGTATATTTTCTGGGATTTTGTTGTAAAAGCGTATACATCGTCCCAAGAATGATATTAAAAGTAGATTGTCAGAAAGATAAATGATTGTTGAACATAATTAATATTTTTTTAAATCGATTAGTTGCTATTTTTACATTAAAAAAATGGTTTTAGTGGTTTATGGTGTAGATTTATCAAGTCCCCATAGAGTGGTAAACACGATAACTTTTGAAAATATCATATAAATTACTGACTCGGTGGAGTCGAGTAAGTGGTACTACTAGCTTGTGTCTGTTCCTAGTATTTACAGAATGAATATCACTTATTTTTGTGTAGTTACATTACATTTTTCTGCCGACTTCCAAAAAGGAGACTGTACTCAATTCGAGTGTATGATTTTTTTTTTCGTTTTTTTACCAACGCTGTTTCTTCCGCATATCAATGATATGTTGCAAGCCGGTAACATACATTGCTTGTGCGTTTACCGCCAAAAGGAATCCCTTTGTAGTGTCTCCTCAGTTTCAAGGCACTCCCCTTGTTGCCTCAGCCAGTATCGGAATCCTCGGCGTCGACATATCGAGTGACGTGCAGTTTTGTGGTCACTTGGAAGAGAAGGCCAAATTGGCCTCTAAAAAGCTTGGCGTGCCCAGCAGAGCGGGACAGTATTTCATGCCGGCACACCGCCTGCAACTTTACAAGGTGCAGGTTCGGCCCCACATGGAATACTGTTCCAATCTCTCTCCAGCGGCTCCCCAGTGCCAGCTCCTTCCACTTGACCGCATCCAGCGCAGAGCGGTTCGAATCGTCGACGACCGAGTCCTTTCCGATCGGCTTGAAATTGGCATTGCGTAGAGATGTTGCATCTCTTTGCGTTTTTTATCGCATGTACAACGGAGAGTGCTCTGGGGAATTGTTCGGACTAATTCCAACCACTCAATTTCACCATCGCACATCGCGACAAAACTCGTGATACCATCCATACCATCTGGATGATTGGCGGTCCACCACTGTGCGATTTAGAAGATGTTTTCTTCCTCGCACAACTTCGTTGTGGAATCGATTACCATCACCGATTTTTCCGGACCGATACGACTTAGGGTCCTTCAAGAAAAGAGCCTGATTCTTTTTAAAAGGCCGGCAGCGCATCTGCAATTCCCCTGGTGTTGCAGTTGTTCATGGGCGGCGGTAGTCACTTACCCTCAGGTGAGCTGCATGCTCGTTTGCCTCCTTTTCTATAAAAAAAATATAAGGTAACGAATCTAACTGGCCACAATGATCAGAACTCAATTTTTGAATCATACATTTATGCAACGGCTTAACATTCGTAAAAATGTTATCTATACATGTTGCACTAATTTTAGTAATACGCGTTGGCTCTAAAAATAAATTAAAAAGACCATATGATTTAAACAATGATCTAAATTTAATATTGGTGGAGGAAGCTTCTAGGCTTCTTCTTATTCTGTTTATTAAGCTTAACAAAAACTCCTCCGCAATTTTTCAAAAGTATCATATATAGAACATGGGGGTCTGTAGACGCTCACAACAATGAGGTGCTCAAACTCAACACATGCCATTTCTACAGTTCGTTCAACAGAGAGGCTCACAATATCTTTACGTTCTTTACATGATAATAATTTACTTGCTAATATTAACGAGCCACCTCTTAAAACCTTTTCTCTTTTGAACGAACCGAGAATGATACACAGGGATTTTTATGCTGCGGCTACATTGTCGCGATAAGGCAAAGATTTGCGTTGATGCGACACATCTGGATAAACAATTAATCTTATCGACAAATAATTCAGGCGAACTCGAATGCCCTTCGCGCGGCTGTCAGTAAAGTGCTGTACATCAAAGGGTTTTATCGCGACAAAGTTTTTACGATTGACTACCCTTCGCGAGCACTCTATTTACAGAGACGTCGAGCGGTGTGTACTTATTTGTCTTGCAATATTATAATTTTGTCGTAGCTAAAATATGAACTGGAGTAACAAAAAACTTTGGAATTTATAGAAAATTATAATCGAGAACAAATTTTATGGATAACAGCAAAATCAAAAATAAAACGATTGGGTGAGGATAACAAATAATATAAGTTGACCTGTTACGATGGAAGAATTAAAAGCTAAAATGAAACTTTTATTAATTTTATTCAAATAATAAAAATAAATAAATATTTATTTGACAACATAATAACACACGGCTTCTTCTATTATGCCGCATTTTTTCTGCCGACTTCCAAAAAGGAGACGGTACTCAATTCGAGTGTATGTTTTTTTTTTATGTGTGTTACCTCATAACTTTGTACTGGGCAAACCGATTTCGATGATTCTTTTTTTATATGAAAGCTGATAGTTTTCGTGTGGTCCCATATAAATTTGATCAAGGTCGGACAAATGGTTATTGAGTTATTCTTAAATAACCTATATTGAAGTCGCTTATATTGAAGTCGGCTGTACAAAATTTTTAATTTTAAATTATTTGTCTTGCAATATTATAATTTTGTCGTAGCTAAAATATGAACTGGAGTAACAAAACTTTGGAATTTATAGAAAATTATAATTGAGAACAAATTTCACGGATAAGAGCAAAATCAAAAATAAGACGATTGGGTGAGGATAACAAATAATATAAGTTGACCTGTTACGATGGAAGAATTAAAAGCTAAAATGAAACTTTTATAATATAATTTTATTCAAATAATAAAAATAAATAAATATTTATTTGGCAACATAATAACACACCGCTTCTTCTATTATGCCGCATTTTTACTGCTTTAAACTGCAAAGTATTTAGCAATGTGGCCGCGGTACAGTTCGTCGTAGATCTACCATAGAAGTTTTATTGCGACAATGGGACACGAATCTTTGCACGACGATGGGGCCGTAGCATTAAAAATAGTTTCATTTTTTATTAACATATCATTACTATTTAGTTTTTAATGTCACCACGATTCAATACTAACATTTCAGCGTGCATCATGTAGGGAAATTATAATTTAAAAATGAATAAAGCTTAAATCGCCCTGAAACATGCGATATGCTTTTAGTGTTCCGCACGATGTATCTATAAAAATAATCTAGGAATATTGACTTTCTACACTTTCTTAATAAAATGATTTTTGAAAGCAAACGATTTCCTTCTAGAGCCATAATTTGCAAGATACGATAGTTAATTATCAAAATTATTTTAAAGAGTATACCTATAAGTAACATTTATACTCGTAGTTTTCATTGACTGCCACATCGATCTAGAGGTCGTAAACACGATTGCTGATCATGAGGTCCCAGGTTCGAACCCCAGGTCGGTCCAAAATAAATTATTGTTTTTTCTGTCAAGAAATTCTCAGTAGGAACCCGGAAGCATGAGGTTGACGGTGTTTCACCCAAATGCCTCGGAAAGCAAGTGAAACCGTTGGTCCTACGTCTAATCTCTCTCCGGTCGCGTCGAAGTACCGTTCCATCGGACTATGAGAATAAAGTAATAGAGAGGTGCTTGCAAATACACTCAGGCACAATAATCCTGTCCCGCGGAGATGGCTAGTCTCCGTTGAAGTTAGCAGCCGTGACCGAAATTCGGCCACTTATGGTGGAACGAACATTATGATTTTCGTTTTTAAGCAAAATCTAACTGCCAGTAATTATATTGACTCCAATTGGTACTCTCGTTGGCAAATATATAGGTATAAGGGGACCACCTATCCGATAAAATAACTGCCAGGCAAAAGAGTTTTTAAATCCTCATGGCTTCATTTCTAAAGAGCGATTTACACAACTAAGTATATTATCGTGGTAGCCCGGAAGGGTCGGCTCGACCGGGGCAGGACCATGCTCTCACAAATTACCAGCGTAAGATAGCAGTTTAATGCTGTTGTATTTCGTATGGTTAGTGTAGAGAAACGGAGACCCATTTTACTGGAAATGAGGCAATCCATCTGAATACTCAGTGGTGACAGCGCATCTGTATTTTGATTCTTAATCGAGGATAAATGCAGATGTGTATGAGCCGCAGCATCCACCTACCATCAAGTGGACCGTATGCTCGTTTGTCACCCTTATAATATAAAAAAAGCTTCTAATTAATAACGATGTAAATTATACGATCCTACGGAGCTTCACGGGTACTCTATTCTGTGTATAACTTTTGTTTTATACTATCTAAAATCTCCATTCCTCGCTGACCTTTCACTAACAAAACATTCGTTCAGTGATTCTAATCACGTGCACATTTCTTTTTGTAATTAATCAATAAAAATTATTGTTAAAAAGTTTTAAAATGACGAAACGCGGAGATTTATGGTGGCACGAATACAGACGAAGACGATTCCGTCCACGTAAAAAGATTAGTGTAGAATTACTTCTTCGAGATGTTATCAAGAAATGTTTTACAGAGTTCATAAATAACTGCTCCATTGCCGGTGTGAAACAGATGATAGACCCTACTATTGCGCTCAAACAAAGGTATTATGACATCGTACGCCATAATCACCATTAATTTATTATCGCCTGTTTTACGTGGTAGAGCCATGTTGCAGCTATATTAGTAGTATAGTTGTAGCACGAAAGGGTCAGCTCGACCGGGGAAGGACCACGCTCTCACAGAATACCAGCGTAAAACAACAGCTTAACGCTGCTGTGTTTCGTATGGTGAGTGTAGAGAACCGGAGACGCTTTTCACTGGATATCAGGCATTCCATATTAGTCCTCACGGGTGACAGCACATCTGCATTTTGATTTGTAATAGAGGATAGATGTGGATGTCTGACCATCAGGTGAACTGTGTGCTCGTTTGTTACCCTTAACCTATAAAAAACCCTTGTTTTACTACGTGATTGGACTCCTTTTAGGCCTAGAAGTCTGAGTAGGTACCCTCTTACTTGTTTCTGCCACCAAGCAGCAATACATGCTCGGCTTTGTTCCGGTCTGCAGGGTATAGAGGGTCAATATAATTACTGGTGTTGACGCATTCCATCTTAGTCCTCAGAGATGACAACGCATCTGTAGCGTTCTTTATTTGAACTTGGTGGGAGGTGTCCATGAGCTGCAATAGCCACTTACCATCAGATGGACTGCAAGTTCGTCTGTAGAAACGGATGTATGAGTCGAGATACATATCTCAACATGTTTTTTTTATAGAATAAGAGTGACAAAGGAACGCACAGTCCACCTGATGGTAAGTGAATGCTGTGACCTATAGACATCTACATCTATCCTCGAATAAGGATCAAAATGTAAATGCGTTGCCGCTCCTGAGGACTAAGTCAATTCAGTAAAAAGGGTCTCCAGTTCTCTACACTCACCATACGAAATACAGCAGTGTTGAACTGCTATTTTACGCTAGTATCCAGTGAGAGCGTGGTCCTACCCCGGTCGAGCCGACCCATCCGTGCGACAACTATAATATAGCTGACACATGGTTCTACCACGTAAAAAATATGTGATAGATATTAAATCATAACTTATATCGTCCTTATTTATTTATTAAGATTTTTACATTCACTTGCATAAATAATGAAATAGTAATAAACATTGAAATCATCCAAAAATCTCAGAGACTAAGGAACAAAAAATATTTCAGAATTATCTGGATGTTAGTTTTTGCTGGCATGTGCGGAACGGTGTTTTACTTTTTCTGGTACATGTGGTTGGAGGGCCTGTCCACACCGCTAATTGTGTCAATGGAGTCAGCAAAGTATCCTATATCGGAAATAGACTTCCCGGCCATAGCTATCTGTAATATAAACAGAATAAGCAAGAAAGCTATGTTTGAATTTGAGACGAAAACGTAAGTATTAGACTTTAGTTGCCACGCTTGCGCAAGCGGGTTTGCAAACGCAGATTTTTATTCAGCTGTTACCAGGAAAATGCTTTTATCTCCTGGTTCACAGTTTAGATATTTGTTTCTTTTATCTTTAACACGTTGTGTCTTGTTATTGAGTAAAATAAGCTTTACAAACTCTTTACTAAATATCTGTCACAATATTAATTTAATTTTACGATGCTTCCGAGATCTGGCTGATAGAATGTGTCAACTGAGGGACCACATTTTAAGAGCTGTAACTTTTTATATATTCTTTTACAAATTCCAAGATTTGTGCGACAATGAGGGCATCCACGACTTTTTGTGTCACCAGGGCGGCGCCATTATATAGTGAGCTCAAATATTTGAGAGATTTCATAACGGGGACGATAATTTCTTAGGAAAATGTAAACTTTAAGGTTTCTTTCCGTATCATTGGTTATATTTTATATTAATTAGATTAGAAATTAATAATCCAAACTATAAATATAACTAAAAGTAGAAAAATTAAAAAAACGAGTTATTAAGTGCAAAAAATTTAAAATCAAACCACTGACGCATTGTGTTATACAGGGTATTTTTGGAACGCTCCCGAAAACTTAGACAGGCGACAGCACCAAGTATACCTTTGATCATGGGCCACAAATAAATTTGATCCTGATGAAAAAAAAATCATATTTTTACAACGTTTTATTAGATTTATTCACGCGCCATCATATTAGTACAGCTAAATGAAACGATAATTTTATAAAAAAAATCATGAAAATACTGAAACCTAAAACCAGCAGTGGAATAACTGAATTCATATCAGCTGATTAAAGGTCAATGTACGCGCGAACGCAAATTCGCGCGGTCCGCAACTAGCGGGCTATACCACAATACCTAATAATTTACAACACTTGTCTAAATACCTAACTTATCTACTTAACATACTATTTTGCCACTGTACTTGTCTCCACGTAGCCATTTTAATCCGAATTTACAGGTTAAATAACCCAAATAACTGGTTCGATTTCCCGCTAATAACAAAATACATAAATGAAATGTAACCAAGGTTAGAGTCATGCGTTTTTATTCATCGTGTAGGTATGTTTATTATTCTCATGTATTCAGTTATGTATGTATTCAGATTAGTTCAGTACTAAGTTATTTAAAAAAAATTAGTTATGAAACAGCTTACTGCTCTAAATCCTCCGTGGTCTTATGAGATGCGGCTCAAATTGTGCTCCATTCATTTCAAGGCAGATTTGGGCTCGGTGTTGCGTCTCCTCATGGAGGCGGGGCATCATCGTGTGATCTTCGACACAGTCCGTACGTAGTTTGTCGAAAATATCCACGATGCTTTTGTAGTTTCGTCAGCACTATCACACTCACGATTAAAAACCCTTTCTTTCACATACCCCACAGAAAGAAGTCTAACGGGGTCAGATCTGGTGCGCGAGGTGGCCAAGCGTGTGGTCCTAGTCCGCCAAATCCAGTGATCATCAAATAGCTCATTGAGGCGCTCACGGACGAACCTCACATGTGGAGGGGCCCCATTATACTGGATCCATGTGCGGCGATATTCAGCCAACGATAGGTCGTCTAAAATGTCTGTCAACTGTTCATTTATAAAGTTTAGGTATCGCTGTCCGTTCAGTCGCTGTGGCAGAAACACTGGTCCTAGTATGCGATCCTTAAATAAACCTGCCCATACGTTAACCGACCATCGGGTTTGGTGCCCGGTTTGTCGAACAGCGTGCGGGATAACCTCTGAATACACGTGTGTATTTCTTCGGTTCCACAGGCCGTTTCTGGTAAATGTCGACTCATCCGTTCAGATTTATGTGCTCAATGGAACCAGCCACACGTTGTTGCTGGTATAATAACCAACGGCAGAAAACTCGTCGGCGGTCGTGATCGCCGGGAACTAAAGCTTGCACTTTGTGCAATTTGTATGGGCGCATTCGGTTACGCTTCAACACTTTGTGCACTGCACAGTATGACACACTTGTTCCATCCCGACGTCTTAACAATTTATTTAGCGATACTTCGTGTACCTAGGTTCGGATACATAACATGTTGTCGTATTCACAATCACTATAAACGTACGCGTTAAGCATTATTAAAACAAAAAACGTAACAACAAGTAACAAAATCAACACGGAACTGTTTCAAAAACTACAATTAAACTGAAACCTACTGCGTCACAGCGTGATGCGACACGAGCCGGGTGGGTTACATTATTTCGCACCGAGCTAGCAGGTCGAGTGGAGGGAGGTTACAGTCGCGTTCTAAAGTACTACATGGTATTGGGATATTGTTTTATAATATTATAGTAAGTAATTAATTGTTTTATTGTAGAATCATAATAGGTGCCTTACTTGGAAAAAAAAATGGATAATGTTTACTTGAGCATTATTTGTTATTTATATCGTAAAATATAAAGTAGTTTGTAACAAGAAAACTTAAGGTAAGGGTGGCACGCCGTCCATTAAGTCGTCTTGGGTCACATGGAAGCCAGATGTTGAAGGATGGTGTTACTGGATGCTACTTCATCATCACTTTCATCTTCGCTTGAGCTTCCGTCATCAGGTCGATCACATGGTAATTTTTTCGGTATTCTTCCTCAACACTTTTAAATTTACTGCACAATTTTCCCCATTCACCTTCTCCTATCATATTTACCTTTTCGTTCACTAGTTTAGTCATAAAACAATAGATATAAATAATTTTTCTTTCCTTCCTTTTTAAAACATCGTCGCCAGTCGCAAAGTAAGCTGTGTATGCGACTGTATTTTTGGAGCGAACAAAGCGCGGGAACCAATAGCATGCAGGCACAGTAATACTGGCGGATTGTTCCCCCGTCGCACCCCCTTCGTACCAATAAATGTGATGAATCGCTGTGCCCAAGTTCAAGGCCAGCGTTCTTTTTTCACCGTTCGCGCGTACATTAACCTCCATTAGTCAGGTGATATCAATTCAGTTTTCACTGCTGGTTTTATGTTTCAGTATTTTCATGATTTTTTTTATGAAATTATCGTTTCATTTAGCTGTACTAACATGATGGCGCGTGAATAACGCTAATAAAACGTTGTAAAAATATATTTTTCTTTTCATCAGGATCAAATTTATTTGTGACCCATGATCAAAGGTATACTTGGTGCTGTCGCCTGTCTTAGTTTTCGGGAGCGTTCCAAAAATACCCTGTATATTAATACTAGCTAACCAGGCAGACGTTGTTCTGCCCTCTCCGACGACCATGTGTCCTATAAAAATTCTTAAATTCGTAATAAAAAATATTGAGGTTCACTTATAGGGATAAAAACTATCCTATCTCTCAAGTTGGACCAAACTGCACACAGTGTGCAAAATTTCATTGCAATCAGTTTAGTCTTCATTTAACACCCTTTTCACCGTGGTTCTGCTTAACCCCATCTGAAGGGCCAACAGTTTCTGCTTACGTTTGGGATTTTTTTGAATTCGCGCCTTCACGGCTTTTATCACTGCTGGAGTCCTAACAGACCGAGGGCGACCACTTCTTGACCTGTCATCTACACTAAAGTCTTCATTGTATCGTTTGATGGTACGATAAACGAATCTTTTGGTTATATTCAAATTTTTCATACATACATACATACATAAACACTCACGCCTGTCACCCAGAGGGGTAGGCAGAGACTATGGACTTCCATTTGGCACGATCCTGACAGACCTCTCTCGCTTCCTCCACATCCATATACCTACGCATACACGCTCGTCGGTTAAAGGTACTCTTGATTTGGCCCATTTTCAATATATCGCCAATTTGGTCGATAAACTTTCGCCTAGGGCGACCCTTCCCGATTCTGCCGTTCACTTCTGCAACATAAATTTGCTTTGTCACTCTTTCCTCATTCATTTTTTCTACATGACCAAACCACCGAAGCATTCCTTTCTTAATCCTGGTCACAACATCATCTTGCAAACCACACTCTTCTCTTATTAAACAATTTCTCACTCTGTCATTCAGATTCATCCCTAACATACTCCTTAATGACCGCATTTCTACAGCATTTATTCTACTCTCGTGCTTCTTCTGCCTCACCCAACTTTCACTACCATACATTAAAGTAGGCACTAACACAGCATTGTGAATTGCCATACGTGCCTTTTTGGACACATTCTGACTTTTCACAATAGAGTGTAGAGCCCCATTCACTCTATTTCCTGCATTCACTCGTCGTTCTATATCCTTATCATATCTACCATCCTTGCTAAACACACATCCCAAATACACAAACTCATCTACTTGTTCTACCAACTCCCCTTCTATTCTTATTTCACATATCGTTTTACTTTCTTCTCTTTCAAAAACCATAACTTTCGTCTTACTTGCGTTCACTTTCATTCCCTTTTCTTTTAATGTTCTGTTCATTAATGTAACCATCATTTGCAACTCGGCCGCCGAAGACGCAAGTATGACTTGATCATCGGCGTACAAAAGGCATTTTTCAGTATGTCAAAAATTTGAATTGGCGCGTAACCGCAACGATGCAACGCAATAACTGCAACAAGGTCTTCTTTAAGCGTCCACTCCATATTTAAAAATGATAAAAAGTATACAGTTTTATTTTCATGAACAATTCGAAATTCGAATTCAATAAACTTTTTTGTGGCCAGCATTCTAAAAGAAAAGTTTTTACTGTGTGACAATACTTATGACCTGACTGTGTATAAGCGCTAAGCAACTAGCGCCGCATCACCATATTCTGAAGGAAAACCAATCACTTTTATACATCTAATTTTTACCAGACAATTTACGGCGTAGATAAAACCAGTTCGTTAGAACAAATCGCCTTTAATTAAGCTTCGTACATGACTTAACAACAACATGTTACAAAATTTGTCCTACATGTTATTTTGTACCCCTATCATTATTAATAAGACAGATGTCTCCTTTCATGTTGTTGGAGGGAGACGTCGGTCGAGACCCGTCTTTAACCAGCGTGGGACCATCAAAATAACCGCAAGTACAACTTTTGCTGTGGAGCCCACCAGACAGTTCTTCACCTTCCATTTGGACAAAAGTACGTCGGAAGAACACGTCCTGCGTTTTGTGAAAGAACGAAGCCGATAACGCATACTACATCCGATTTCTGTACATTTGCAGCATCTGGAGTCTATTGGATCAATGAACATCAAATCCTACGTAATCTAGGTTCCTGCAAAATGTAAAGGGAGATTCCTTCCTCTAGATTTCTGGTGCTCTAGGGTAGTGTATCACCGATACAGTAACGCGCCAAAGAAGAAAATTCCCTAAATAGTGTTATAATTATGTTTTTATATATGTTTAGGTAATGTATTGCTATGGGCTAATTTCTTCTTCTTTTTTTAAATATCCTTCACAGCCGAGTACGTGGTAAATCAGCAATTAAAATTGCAATTAACAAATTCATTGGTGCTGGCGGGGATCGAACCCGGGTTACTTGCATTTGCACAAACTTGCCTAACAAGTTAACACTGTTTTTGACAGCCATTTTGCAAACACAGGTCAGGCAGCAGCCTTATTCTATCGTTATCACACAGCCTTTATATTGTATACTGATTATTGATTTGTAGATTAAATAGAACAGTTAAGGGGAATATAAGAGAAATGATGACGTGGCAATTCGGCGGACTAATAGATTATACTTACAACGTAACTCTCAGAAGCCGTTTCCACTTAAACTCAGAGCACGCAGCAACATCAAGGCATGCTCCAGAAGTAATTGACACCATGAAAAAAGTATGTACTTTGTACTAATAAGACGAATCGTCAAATTGACGATTGACGACATTCAGGACACTAATTTTGCTTACCGCACAAAAAGCCCCTAAGTATTGATTTTTAAATATACACTTAATTACAGTGATAGAAGAAAGTGCAATACGCTTGGTAGCGAGAGCCCATGGTCACTTGCAGCTAAATCCAATTTTACGTTGTCAGTTATAAACTATTTACTTGACCCATTTCACTTATGGAGTGTAGAGTGCAAGTAGAACCATCTTATAAGGGGCGAAAATTGAGAAAGTGTACTACTATTTACTGAAAATAGAGGTTCCAAAACCTACCACAATAGCGCTGGCGTCTGAAAAACTACAATATGAAGATAGCTGTTGTGAACGAAGTAAAGTCAGCTGAATTTAAATATTTAAAAAAAATCATGATTAGGGTAGTTAGTAAAATGCCAGTATACAAAATCTCAACTATTTACGTAGTACAAAACCAAGCGGACTGGTCGGTCTTTGTTTATTTCTCCATCTTATTTTAATTACTATTGGCGCTTTTTTTAAATTTATCCTATGCCACTGCAGCGCCACCCTTACTGGACATGTTTTTAGGGACACTTTTCATATATAGAGATGGTCCTCCTTCTCTCTACACTCCATAATTTCACTGGAAAAGAGGCATTCCATATTAGTCCTCGCGGCTGACAACGCAACTGCATTTTGATTCGCAATCGAGGATAGATGTAGATATCTATTGGCCACAGCAACCACTTACCATCAGGTGGACTATGTGCTAGCTTGTCGCCCTTATCCTATTAAAAAGAAACTTACTATACTGCCTCTATTTACACAATAATGGGATTGTCTATCCACCTACCTAGCGGGGCGATTAAGGCAAATTCTCCTTACTACGGGAAAGGCCAAAGTCCAACTGTGGATTTTTAGGGGCTAATTATATTGGTCGTGGAAAGAGCACAACGGTGGATTTATTGCTGCTTACACACTTCTGGCAGCCCGTATCAGTTAACTACTGAACATGGATCTCTCTTGTTTAGGGTTTCTGTACCAAATGTCTCGGAGCTATGACGCTGCTCCCCGTCGACATAGCCAACGAATCAATAAGCTGAAGAGGCAATGAGCCAGCCATATAGCTTGAAGAACTGACAACTGATAGGAAAGAAAGGTTCTCGAGTGGCAGCCTCGTACCGCTATGCGAAGTGTAGAGCGTCACGAGGCTGTCCCTACTAGGTGGAGTGACGACCTGGACCCAGGACCGTGGCTTGTGGCATTCCTTGGCGGAGGCCTATGTTTATCAGTGGATTTGTACTATGGGAGCGTGACCTTTCTTCGGTCGAGCTCGTTCGTGCTGTAGCTATGATATAGCTTTTTTAATAGGATAAGGGTGACAAACGAGCACACAGTCCACCTGATGGTAAGTGGTTGCTGCGGCCCATAGACACTTACTGGCCTCGCCCATAGCAACTTGTTACTACACCTGCGGGATGAAATACTCTCATAATTAGCATACGCTACAAGCTTAGTGAAGGTATCTATCTACTTACCCGTAAGAACTACTATGGCGTGATCGCGGAGCAGGAAGAATTTCATAATAGATGACCTTTTCAGATGGTCTATGGTATTTTAGCTTTTTCGGCCGAGTTTTTCGGAAAGCTGGAAGTTGTCAAATATGCGTGAATGATAAAAGCCTGGGTACCACCAAGCGGAGTGTACGACGGGCCACCACAAGATGTAGTGACGACCTGGTAAGACATACAGGAAGTCAATGGTGGCTCAGGACCGGGCTTTGTGGCATTATTTGGGGAATGTCTACGTTTAGCAATGGACCAATAGATGACTTGTAGAGTGTTTTTTAAACATAGTTTTAAAATAAGTTTTTTTAACATACTAATTATAATTGTGCTAGAATTAAGTCTGTCGTCTTTAGCTAGCGCCTAGCTGCGAGGAAATGTTAATTAAATGTACGTGGGCAAGTAAGACAATAGACTGCAAAAGCATTTTTAAAGTCCGTCGAACTATAAAAGGACACTGCTGCGCTTTTAACTATATCCTGGATTACGATGCGGATGGGATGTAAGTTTAAACTAAATATATTTACTTTTTTATTCTTAAATTGAGAGCCCGGAATTCACTCGGTGTTAGAAAAAATTCGCTGGGATAGGGGAGCGGTGTGCTAGTTGTAACAGGGGCAAGTAGTAACAAGCATTTTTTACCTAGATAATAGAAGAATATTCATTTGATTTTCAACCTAACCTACTATTTTATACCCATTCCATCATATGAGGGCGATCAGTATCCCGCTGGATGGCGCAGAAGACAGTGTTGTGAAGGCGCTCCGATAAGACCAGGTAATGGACTTTTTTTTGTTTATACAAAATTGATTATTGTTTATTTCAAATTGTTTAGCAGTTTTTATTTATTCAAATACATTTAGCATTTGTTTACTTCGAATATGTTAACTGTAATTTTACAACAAATAAGGGATATATTTTTATATAGCAGTTATTTCTAAAAACCGTGTAGTGGGGTATGTTGTAACATTTTCATGGGGCAAGTTGTAACAAGTTACTTATTGCCCTTATTGATATATTGTTTCTGCGAAATTACGTGGGACATACTTCAATTTCTTCTTTTCATGTTTTTAATACTTTTTTCTTGAACTTAATTGATTGTATCTATTTCAGAATGAGACACTCTAAAAGAAAAACTGAACGTGCTTCCCAAAGCCAAGTTGTGTACGAATTGGCTTCTGTACCTAGAAGTATTGGAAAATAAAACCAGTGTAGGAAAAGCTGCAAAACATTTTATATTGTGTCATGTGTTGCTATATAGATATGTGAAAAAAAGAAGAGTAACAAATCTCTACCAGTCGGCTATGTCAAACTCAGATTAGTTTTTAAAAAAAAAGAAGAAGCTAAAATATCTGAGTACTTGCTTACTTGCTCCAACATCTACTTTGGATTGCTTGCTTTGGAAGTCAGAAAGTTGATATACCAGTTTGCTGTTCTGATTGAAGCGAAAAATGTACCTCCGTCATGGCATAAAAACGAATCAGTCGGACCTGATTGGTTCAAAAATTTTATTGTAAGAAACCTAAAACTGTCTCTAAAGACGCCTGAAGCTACACCTCTGAACCACGCATCCTTTATAGTTTAAAAAAAGAGCATCTTTGTTTTTGAATATTTTTCTATTAGATTAAGCATAAAACTTAAAAGTCTAAGTCTGTTATAGCGTGTCTTAATTTCTAAAGCTATATAATATGCTAAATAAATCTTTGAAAATTAGAAAACTGGTTTTCAATTCCTACTGTTACAATTTACCCCAAGCTTGTTACAACTAGCCCCAATCACGGGGTAAGTTGTAACACTCGTCCATTTTTTTTCTAAGCCATTTTTTAAAGAATTCATCACAGGTTTGATCAAAATTTTATTTGAAATCGATAGTTGAATAGTAGCTCCTTCGATCAGTACTGCTGTATTTCCTAAATACCCAACAAGTAAGCTTCCATAGTCAAGAAACGAAAAATTGTTACAACTAGCCCCCCGCTCCCCTACCTCTATACTGTAACATGTAAAGTAAAACTTTCACAATTTTCTGCCGACTTCCAAAAAGGAGACGGTACTCAATTCGGGTGTATGTTTTTTTTTATGTGTGTTACCTCATAACTTTGTACTGGGCGAACCGATTACGATGATTCTTTTTTTATATGAAAGCTGATAGTTCTCGTGTGGTCCCATATGAGTTTGATCAAGGTCAGACCAATGGTTATTGAGTTATTCTTAAATAACCTATATTGAAGTCACTTATATTGAAGTCGGCTGTACAAAATTTTCTGCCGACTTCCAAAAAGGAGACGGTACTCAATTCGAGTGTATGTTTTTTTTTTTTGCTTTTTTTTATGTGTGTTACCTCATAACTTTGTACTGGGCGAACCGATTTCGATGATTCTTTTTTTATATGAAAGCTGATAGTTCTCGTGTGGTCCCATATGAATTTGATCAAGGTCAGACCAATGGTTATTGAGTTATTCTTAAATAACCTGTCTTGAAGTCGCTTATATTGAAGTCGGCTGTACAAAATTTTTAATTTTAAATTATTAATTTTAAATTATACGTGGTAGAGCCATGCTGCAGATATATTATGAATACAACACTAATGGTTCGGCTCGACCGCAGAAGGACCGCGTTCTCACTTCTGTGAGAGCTAAATACTAGCGTGAAATAGCAGCTTCATGCTGTTTCGTATGGTGAGTGTAACCGTGGAGACCCTTTTTATTGGAAACGAGGCATTCCATCTTAGTCATTTTGATTCCTAATCGAGGATAGACGTAGATGTCTACGGGCCACATAATCTACTCACAACAGGAGGGATGTGTGCTCGTTTGTCAACCATATTCTATGTAAAAAAATATCTTAATACAAAATTTCATCCAAATCGTTTGTGCCGTATCCAAGAAACCAATTACACATATTATATATAAACAGAAATTGAGGATTAAGGTGACAATTAATTAAGTTATGACATCCAGAAGATCGATGGATGCAGGTGGTTCAGGGTCGTGCTTTGTGGCATTCCTTAAGGAAGGCCTAAGTATTCAGTGGTGAACTTGTACACCACTGAATACTTAGTAACAGTGGTGAACAGTAGGCCCTACTGATAATAGTATGGTGAAAATATATAAATTTCTCACAAGAATTGCGTACCCTGATGAATTTTTTTTTTATAGGATAGGGTGACAAACGAGCACACAGTCCACCTGATGGTAAGTGGTTACTGTGATCCATAGACATCTACATCTATCCGCAATAAAGACTCAAAATGCAGATGCGTTGTCACCCGTGAGGACTAAGATGGAATGCCTCTTTTCCAGTAAAAAGAGTCTCCGGTTCTCTACACTCACCATATGAAACACAGCAGTGTCAAGCTGCTATTCTGTGAGAGCGTGGTCCCTCCCCTGTCGAGCCGACCCATTCGTGCTACAACTATACTACTAATATAGCTGCAGCAGGGAAATACAATTTTATTTTAAATAATTACAGAACCCCCCCCCCCCCCCACAAACACACACACCGTACGTACAACACACACACGCACGCACGTACGCACACATACACTCACACACACAAAAGCTCTCCCATCTCCTTCTCAGGTAATGCGCACCAGAACACATGACGCGCCGTCCTCCACGGCCTCCAACTTCATCTGCGCAACGAACGCCCCCGTACCCGTTGCGCGAAGGCCATGGGGCCAGGAAAAACGAGCACTCAGAAGCACTAGTCTTCCTGACTCCAGCGACGGATCTGGTCTATGGCTCCGCCGACAACCAAGATTCGGCCGCGGAACGTAGAGAGAGCGGCAATACCGACACTCCTCTCCCCCCGCAGCCCCACCACCACTGCATCAATCAACAGTACGGCCCCGTCAAAATCGCGGAGGATAGGCCGTGGCGCATCGCCATACCAACACTCCTTTATCTCCATGACTCCACCTCGGCTGCAGCGGTAGGGGGAGGGGGCACCGAGATGACGCGAGTGTGCGCGCACTTGCATACTCGCGTCATAAACCCCGCTACCTTAAATCAGCGCGGATACAGTTTACTATAGGACATGGGCCTCTACCATAGTTTTCAGGCGGATTAGGAATCTTATTAGCCGGGCACCCACCTAGCGCAAAGCCTCGGTGTGCGGCTCGCGAACGAAGACTCGTGAGGCACCCTCAATAATATTGTCCGCAACTGAGACGCATGCCTCCCGAGGCAGGCCGAGCCATCATAATTCCTCGAGCATCTGAAATGGACAGTTGTGTAATTGTAGCTGCAGTTCCTTTCCTAGTTGCTTATTGTTTAAAAAAACGAAAACAGTATTTTGGATCCCACAGCATCTTGTACGTACCGTACAGTTGAATTAAACGAATCGACTCATCCTGATTGCTCATGATATTATATAATTAAAATGACTTCAGTAAAACTTAAACAAACACTATAACCTCGCGAGCCAAAATACCACCGTACACACCAAACGAACAGCAAACATTGAGATACCTTTGAGCGCGTCAAGTTTACCGACAACGTATGGCTCGCAGTTGAGCGGCGCCCGGCCGAGGCAACGTGCGCCCGAGGCACGTCCACATCAGCCAAGGCATTAGCTCGCGAGGCTGCAGCGCGAGCCTATGCGCTAGGTGGATACCCGGCTATAGCTAAATGTCTCAACTATTTGTCGTTGCGTGCCTTCGGTCTGGGTTTTGGCCGTGGAAGTAAAAACGATGATCTTCCGCCTTTAATACGGAGCTTATTCTACTAGACTCGTCAGGAAACTTCTGGTTTTATTTCGTTTTTACACGGTGGAGGCGCGACGACAGCGCTGTACAGGTTATATTAATATCTGTCATCAATATGAAATAATTATAATTGACCTAGAAATTATCATTTATCTGTTTAATTCCACAGACCCAGTCAAAAGATTAAACGTGTTATGAGACAATCCCAACCAGGGTATTTACACGGTTTAAATCTAGTAATGGACCCCCTAATAGAAGACTACGCATATACAACACGCCATGTTTACGGATTGGATGTAAGTCTGTGTACCCTACTTTTACATGCATTGGTGTATTGGGTTTGTTCTCTATTGTGTGTTAAATAATACTCTTATCATAAGAGTATTATTTATCACACGATATTATTTTCAAATAAATTAACACTACTGAGTAAATACTTTACGTTATAATATATCACCATAATAAATGAAATATGCAAACCAACGGCAACATCATCACAATGCGTTATACATATATATACCAGCCCCAGCCTCACTGGTACATCACCTCCTTTGTTGGTACTAAAAGAATTACCACTAGATACGGACAGAACGACGACAACGAATAAAACTCGATGAATGACCCTACCTAGTTGTCTGCGCATTTCTTTACACTGCTTGTACGAGTGGTTTTGCCGCTTATTAGTAATCTACTCTCACCCTTAAGGCGCGGGTTGAGCAAAATGTCGCGCTAGTCGTTATTTGTGCGGTTTTTAGGAGCTATCTACTTTTTATTTAAAAGATATATCAACAAATAAAAAACACATTATATTTCTACATAATCTTGATTTCATAAGAGCTGTATCCAATTTTTTTTAAAGGAATAAATATTAATATAATCTCCTTACAACGAAACCACATAAATGTGAAATTATTATTGATAACATGCATCTCCTCGTAAAGTAAGTATTATTTTATTTTGCGATTTACACCAATGGATAGGCAATTTATTAATGAACATTTCTATAGTAAAATTTTTTTCAAAAGACCAAAATTTGATTTTATTAAGAAATTATTTTAAAATCTGGGCGTATTCACTGCCCACGGGCTTGCTGGATCATTGAGCGTTGAGCTCTCGAACGTGGAGCCTGTGTCGTTCGTTAGAGCACACGCTCACGATCTTATCAGTCGATAATATTATTACTTATTAGGTTATTTTATAGGTAGTATTATTTGTTTGTTTTGGGTATAATTTTTCGTATTAGTTATACATATATTTGTTGTGTTTTTTACTGCGCGATGAAGCTTTTTGCGTGTATTTTCTTTGAAGTAAATGCAAATAAAAAAATGAAGCACCATTAGCATGTAAGGTTCGAATCCATAATTAACATTTCGACAAATATTATAATTTACACTATAAAAGGCTAATTCAATATTATCAGTATAGTATACAGTTAAAAATAATCGTAGTAACCAACTACAATATTTTCTCAGGTGTAGTACTGCCTCGTTGGTCTAGTGGTTGTAGTAGTGCGACTGCTGATCATGAGGTCCCGGGTTCGAATCCTGTGTCGGTTATGAGTTTTTCATTTATGTTCTAAGTTATAATTATTTTCTTTATAACTTAGTATTACTAAGTTATAGTTTTTTGCTAAAATATAGTATATTATTCATTGCTTGTTTTTTCTTCTTTTTCAAAAAATAATTGAGTAAATAAGGTGTTCTATACTTATAATTCGGTAAAAAGTATGTAAGTAGGTACTAATATACCTACTTTTTACTATAAACTAAAAATTTTTAAAACTAAATTTAACTAAAAAGACTAAGCTGACCATTTATTTTTTAACTCAAAACAGGACATGGGTTTATTTATACTATAAAAGTATAACTTTATACAATAAATTAAAAAATAATGTTGCATTTAAAAATAGGTAATTATTAAATGCAACATTTTTTAAAATTATGAATTACATTTGTCAGAGGATTAAATTTGCTTTAATAAAGTTGGTGATGATTTTAAATAAGAATAAAATTCTGCTCAATTTTTTTTTATTGTTATCTTTCAACATCGCCTTTAGAACTGGAACCGTAAGTGTTTCTTTCAGACGTCCACAATTTATTCAAAACAAAAAAAATACTCTTTCTATCGGAGCATTTGTACCAGGTAGACATAAAATATATTCGATTAAAAAAATTATGTTGAAGATTGTTGGCTTTGAATACTTCCATCCAAAGAGTTACGGGACAATTTTGTGTCCCGGAGCTTTATTTGGGGACAACGGGACGTATGGTCACTTTACCTATAACCCGGCGACGGCTCCGTGGCGCAGTGGCTTAGCAATCAGTTGTTGCGCTGGGGGCCGCGGGTTCGAATCCCGCACGGAACAAATATTTGTAAGGCCTACAAATAATCGTTCCGGGTCTGGATGTTTATCCTTGTGCAATTTATGTTTGTAAACTGCCTCCACGACTCTCATTATATATTACTCTCACTCTGCGAAACATCCTATTTATTTGTTTATTCTTTATTGCACTAAATATTTGTACAAAAGGCGAGCTATCTATCTATTTACCTATAGTGAGTAGGTATCTTTTAAACTCACAATTTTCAATGCTTCATTTTTAATATATAATTAATTATAAAATTTCATAATTAGATAATATATGAGAATACATAATTCTAATATAATGCAACTAATATACCGAATAAAAAAATTAAAATACATTTATCGTTGTACGCTGTGTGTATTTCCATAAAATAGTTTATTGATGTTGAAAAATACGTCCGTACAGTAGGTGGCATTGAGTTATACAAAACTATGGTAGGTGGCGTCTTACATATTATTTTTTACGCGATCCTATATTGTAGGGAGTTGGCGCGGCCGGCACACAAACGCTCAAGGTCGTTCGCATGGAGTAGCCCCTTAACATGTGTTTAGTTATAGTCAGGAACTTCTTTATCTTTATTCATGAAATTGGTGCTTAATAAAGAACCGAAGACTCTTTTCTGCCGACTTCCAAAAAGGAGACGGTACTCAATTCGACTGTATGTTTTTTTTATGTGTGTTACCTCATAACTTTGTACTGGGTGAACCGATTTCGATGATTCTTTTTTTATATGAAAGCTGATACTTCTCGTGTGGTCCGTCGTGTGGAATTTGATCAAGGTCAGACCAATAGTTTTTGAGTTATTCTTAAATAACTTATATATTGAAGTCGGCTGTACAAAATTTTAAATTTTTAATTATTACTAGAAACAAAAGCATTCCGTCTTAGTACTTAGGGGTGACAATGCATTTTGATTCTTAATCGAGGATAGATGAAGATGCTTAAATAAGCCACAGCATCCTTTTACTATCAGGTGGACGAATGCTCGTTTGTTACACTTATTTTATAAAAAATGCCATTTGTCAAGTGCTATATTCTGTCTTGGTTTTGTTTTGTAATGAGAAAAAGTTTGAACTAAGTAAATTTAACTTTTATTCGTATGAATGTTGCGGCAAGAAGTGTGATATTTGATATTCGGAAACGGTACATAAATTATATTTCACACCTCAAATATCTATCTCCAAAATATTCCCAACAAATAGAATTTATAGCCCATTGCTAGGCATATCTAGGGTGACTATGCCTTAATAATCAGGATTGGCAGGTGGACTAACCATCGCAGTGCCAATAAACGTCTCGCACTGTTGCTCGCCGGTCTGGGTATTACGCCTCACTTTAGGCATGTGTCAGTCGTGAATGATTTGTTCATTTGACCCGGGTCGCATCAAAGTATTGATAATTGCAATTATATTTTTGAACGTTCCGGATCAAACGATTGACGTGACCTACAAATTTATTGAAGATATAAGATACAAAAGTATTTCATTTATTAAATAGTAAATTTTATTCAAAATATTAAATAATTTACATACAGTAAAGTTCAGAATACTACAATAAATAAGTAAACAGTAAAATAAAGAATTTATTTGTGTTCGATCGAAACTGCAATCTCGAATCGCTACCGACCAAAGAGCAAAGAGTATAAGTAGTCTCCGACGACCGACATAATCGAGCGAGACTCACAGATCACTGAGTACTGAAATTCGAAATGATCCATTCGAATGATCGACCCGAATGTCCCGATTTGTGTGACGAATCAATATTTTAATGATCGGGTCACTAGAAATGAATGAATGACATATTATGTCTAATTGACTAAATCGAGATAGTTATATGTGGCATTTCTCATAGTCACCTTTGACGATACCCACGAATACTATTTAGATTGGTTTGGATTAAAGCTGATCCCAAATCGTAATTCTGGGTGGCTATGCGAGGAGGACGAACATTTGAATTATGCTAGCCGATTTTTAGGTTAAATAGTAATAACTTCATATCTTCCTTATGTTATTGACCTATCTATTGTAGGTTAGATAATTTCCTAATAAGATCAAATCCTGAGATCCAATTAGAAATTACTTTGACACGAAGTTTAAGTCTTAGCATATCTACAATAACTCTGAGTGAAGAGCCCAACAAAATATTCATCAAGTCGTTAGGTTATCAACTATTGTTCACAGATTTTAATTTTCGATCCGATACACTTTGCTGATACGAATGGCGGCCGAGTAGTGCAGCGCGTTGCCGAGCCCAACATGGCGTTGTTCGTGGAGTTGCACTCCGTCAAACAGATTGCAACAAACGAAGTACGCAAATACCCCCTCAAAACGGTAAGAGAGTAAACATACATGAACATACATCGTACTCGCTCTTAGTAACTCTCTAACTGTCAAAAATCCTGGTATACCGGGATTTGTTTCGGTTTGAAGCGTTGTATCCGTACGTCTCGCAGTGTAATTTTTTAATTTTATTAAATATCGTGGTTGGTTTAGTTTTGACGTGAGACATTTGGTTTCGTTGTATTGTGTAAATAAAGTGCTCTGGAACGAATTTCGATAAAGACGGCCAGTGACAATGGACTGGAGACTAGTCATCTGTGCAGGACAGGATTAAAGTGCGCGGGTGTGGGCGCAAGCACAGTTGATAGCAAGTCTATTTCCTCACTCTCATAGTTCAATGTCACGGCAATCCTATACGACCAGAGAGAGAACAGGCACAGGATCAACGGTTTTTTCTTGCTTTTCGGGGCAAAGAGCTGCAAACCCCGTCAGCTTCCTGACTCCCGGTTGCTACTGAAAACTCCTCGACAGAAAGAAAGAGCAGCTATATTATGGTTGTAGCACAAATGGGTCCGGTAGACCGGGGAAGGACCACGCTCTCACAGAATACCAGCGTAAAATAGCAGCTTAATACTGCTTTGTTGCATACGGTGAGTAAAGAGAACCGGAGACCCCTTTTAACTGGAAACGACGCATTCCATCTTGTAGTCCTCAGGCGTGACAACGCATCAGCATTTTGATTCTTAATCGAGGATAAATGTAAATGTCTATAGACCGCAGCATCTTACTCTATATACAAAAAAAAAACTTTTTTTGGTTACAAAATCATATCAAAATAAAAAAAATACCATAACGCAGTCGTGAAGTGAACATAACACATTCCCACCAGAGTTTCACAATCGCACTGTTAGTAAAGAAATGTCCGTGTGTGAAATATGCCGGTTGACTTTTTTCACCATGGAGTAATAGTAGAGTGTACCTAGGTGGACGAAGTAGAAGCCTATGGCATATACAAGATTACTTCTGCCGTGTTGAGGCCTATATTCATTCCTTGGACAAATTTGGAAAATGCCAACCTTTGATAACGTACTGAGAGGTAAGATACTGAGAGGGTTCAAAGAGAGGCAAAACCAAATTGGACTCAAACAGTCGCCCTGGAAGATACCCCTTCTTATCCTAATGTGGTCCTCCACAGCCGTCATCCGCTCGCCTAGATAACATAGGATCGTACTCCACTGCCCCGTACACTGCCCGAGGTAGTCTCTCGAGGACCCTCTTCAGCCTGTATGAAGTACCGAGTCGAATGCCCTTCTATAGTCTATCCAGGCGGCAGAGAAGTTCCGACGGATGCGTTTAAGCTCCTTGCCAATGAACGCGTCAATAAGGAACGGTTCCTTGGTTCCACGACCACCGCCCCGGCATCTATTTTGAGCGCGCGACATCACCTGATTTGAGTTCAGGTGACGAGTGATTCTTGCGCTCAAAATGGATGTTAGTGTCTTGTATATTGTGGGTAGACACGTGATGGGGCGGTATTTGCTCGAGTCTGTGGTATCCTGATCTTTATGAACTAAGTGAGTGATCCCAGTAGTGAAGAGGCTCGGGAGCGACTTCTGGTCGAGAGCCTCTTGAAACTGTCGGGTGAACACAGCGTGGCACACCACGAACCCCTTCAGCCAGTAGTGATGCAGCCCGTGGAGTCCCGGACATTTCCAGTTCGGGGTCTTACGGACCGCCTCAGCTACGTCTTCCGGCACTATGAGGGCGGGGTTCAACCCATCACCTTCCATGGCCCCACCGACCCACAGGTCATACGGGTCGAAGCTCGTGGGATGCGCGCGGTACTTGCACGTGGCTCTTTCCCGCGTGCACTTTCTTGTTTCCCTACAAATATTTAATCTATTCCTTGTCCCAATTTACGTCATTCTCCTCTTTCTGGGGCTGACGGCACTGTAACGCCTACGTCGTCAAGCCTTCCTACCAGTCTTTTCTCCTGCCTTGTCACAATGTTTTAAAATGTGTATATTCTTACATTAAATGATAGCATTGTTCATCTTGCTTCGGAGAGGGCTATTACTGTAATATCTTGAAAAGCCGCGGATTGAAGAAAAAAGATCCACTCCCATCGCTCGAGTTCAGACCCATTACCATTAATGAAACTTTGAAGTTAAGCCCTAACGGTGGACAATGTCGAACGCGATCTGTACCTTGTAGCAACCGACTCCGCTTCACCGAGCGTTCCCATATCTAACGAGACTGCCTCCATTACTTACTACATTTTACATACATTCCCTATACTTATTATCAAAGTATTATGTGAATGGTTCGACCGGAATGCGCTTAGTTTTATTTCTATTAATCGCTATTCGACATTTTCGGTTCGGTACCTAACATCGACGGCTTAGTACCATATTTATTGTAATTGTCAGACTTAATAGATTTAGTTTAATGTGCCTTTACGATGTTATCGTGAAGAAAGCTGAATGGGCGTAATTATTTCGCAGTGTACTGCGGTTTTGTGAAGCAAGCGGTCGGTGGTTTAATGACGACCAGAGTAATAAGCGATCATTATTAATGTGGATGTGCATATCCACGTCTCACGTTATAAAATGTCCCATTTTTTGTAAAATATGTGTCTGGTTAACAGGTATCGATGGTTTTAAAAATTGTAAGAAACAGCGCCATCTTACGTACCAAATTTTATAGCAATATTATTTAATTTCATACAATCTAAATTATCAATTTTCAGACTTATTGGAACTTAGTAGCGGTCCCTGAACCGGACGAACTAGACCATCAATCATTTTCACTCTTAGGTCGTCATACAGAGAACATTCCCATAGAACATGGGGAACATCCTCCTCAGTCGTACCGCACTCACACATACTAATTTCACAATCACAGTTAATGTCACAGTCTCATGTCGCTCAGTATCTTCCGAAAGCATCCATATCCGGTGTGAATCTGAGAGTTTTGGTAGTCCGATGAGACCTAGGTATACCTGAGTCTCAAGGCCACGTCCGGGAAGTGTAGTTCACGTCCTTTTGTATCACTCATCCATCATTCCTGCCAGGCGCCGATCACCTCAGTCCAGATTTCGCGCTTCCGTCTGCTCAACTCCTCTTTGGGCGGGGTCAAACTTGCTATACCCATCCTACCAGCACGGAGACCTCCAGGTCAGCAGGGAGAACGCCAGCCAGCACCAATAAGGCTACCGTACTGGTTGATCGATACGCCTTAGTCAACAATATAAGAGCTGATCGCTGCAATCTCAGTAACACGCTACGAACTGTGTACATGTTCGCACGCTCGTACCTGCATTCCATATAATACATACACTCTTCTATATATTATTTTTAGGCTCGGATATTGGACACCCCATGAGGATGTCGATACACGAGTCAATCCACCAAATCCCTTGGTTGCTCTTTCAGAGATACCGGACGCATGTTGCACAAATGATAGTCCCGACGCCAAAACCACGTCTAGTACCTTAGCGTTAGTTACAGTCTTTATGGATTCTCCACCAAGTTTAATAACAGGAGGGCGCTGAAGTTTCCCTCTAACCGTCATGGTGGTCGACTTTGATTAGAAAAACTCCAGTCGATTCCTTAGCCCCCACTCCCGTACAAGGTCCAGGGAGACTTTGGTCCTGGATTCAATACCCGCTCTGGTTTCAGATTCAATCAGAATTGTAACATCGTCAGCATAGGCAGTCATGGCTACTCCCTTAGGCAGAGAGAGTCGGAGTAGATCGTTCATCAATATGTTCCACAGTGTTGGGCCCAGCACAGAGCCTTGAGGACATCCCATGATCGACGTCTTCCACTCAACCCGGTCGCCGATGTAATGGCCCACACTTCTGGAAGTGAAGTAGTCTACCAGTATTTTGTAAATGTTGGGTGGACAACCACCTCGTTTCGCTTTGACCATCATCATCGACCACCAGGCGTTGTCGAAAGCGCCGGAAATATCTAAAAAGATTGCTTATACGTAGCACGCCCGAGAATACCTTGCCGTGCTGAGCAAGACACGCAGCGCTGTTACCGTAGATCGCCCCGAAGAGAAACCGTGCTGGTGCTCAGATATCCCGCGACTAATCGCAGGAGCACATCTTAGTATTACGCGTTATCGGACGATATGCCTTGGCGTCAGTAAGCGGCTTGTCATTACCCTTGGGAATGACAATCAGTCTTCCGTCATTCCATACCCTAGGGAAAACCCCCTCTACCACACACTTGGCGTACACCGAGTGAAATTCCCTCGGTGCTGCCACATTCCTCAAAATTCGCGCACTCACTCCATCAAGCCCCGGAGCCGTGTTAGGCAAAGCCATAACTATACCTCCCAGATCCCCAACCGCAAGCGGAGACGCATCCCCACTAGACGGCATGAATGCCATCAGTAGGCGAACCTGCTGATGATAACGCATGTCACATTCAGACCTGTCATCAGGACAGAGCGCAGACATTAAGTGAACCATTGCTACTTCGATGTTATCCGGGTGCGCACCTGCAAAGGCGATTCCATTGATCACGTCTGCAGGGGGACGCACCCTCCCGCTGATCAGCCTGTACGCAATGCCCCATAGGTCCTCGTTGCCAGAGTTGGCAACCTTCACTGTATCTCGTACGCACGCTGTGGAAAGCCATCCTGGCTATCTCCTCTGACCTACCTCCTAGATGCCTTTTACTCTGCCATACACGCCTGAGTTTTACAATGCAACTTTCTAGTTTTATTTAGATCAAAAGTCCACCATTCACACCCCAATGACGCCCTGGGGCGACACTCCCCTAGGCCCTCCTCCGCGGAGCAGATGATGACCCCTGTAAACTCTTCCACCAGGAGAGCCGCGGTTTTTTCCACGTGCAACCATCCCATTCGCAATTTGACAAACGCCCGGAACCTGTACCAATCCAACCCTCGGTCACCAAAACGAGGAGGATCCCTAACGAGTGCTGCGCGCGTGGTCGGTCTGCTGGTAGTGGCCGTGTATGTTATCAAATTATGGTCGCTGGCGCAGATCCCCTCGTGCACTCGCCACTCAGCAACGTGGACATCTCATCATCAATATTAAGCGTAAGGTCCACATTTGACTCTCCTCCAGGTCCACAGTATGCGTAGGGCTGGTCAGGCTGATTTGCCAGTGTAAGCGCCCGTGAAAATATGAAGTTCTCCATCATCTGCTTTCAGTACACCACATTCTGACCTCTTCCCACATAATGCCGTCGATCGCAATGCCAAAGTGGCGAGTGCGCATTGGCGTCAAAGCCGATAACAACCCTTCCCTTTTAGCCCTTTAGACAACTCAGGGTGTCCTCTAGGTGGTGCAGATAGTCATCGATGGCGTCACTAAATTTGAAGTATGCTGACACCACGTAGAGGTCCCATCAGTTTACATGACATACCACACAAAACTCATTGCTTAGGTGACTCAGTACATCTGCTCTAATTGTTGGGTCGGCAAGATAGACACCCGCCTACGGATGACTGCCCACCTGGATGATCCTTGCAGCCTGGGAGTACTGTTCTTATACAAAAACAATGTCCAGGTGCAGTTCACGCGCCAGGATAGACAACTCAGCCGTAGCAAGGTCCCCCCCCCAAGGTTAATCTGACCTATTCGTAGCATTTCTTTGGTTTCTGTGGGCTGCCCTTACTGGCAATACTGTGTGGTGGCCACGAAGCGTTGCTCTGCGTATATCCTTGCTAGCTAGTTCCTCGCTATGGTCACGTGCGAGCCAGAGTCAGATCTTCCAAAGCGCTTGTACGTGGTGCACTTTTCGTCCGTTGACTTGCAGGCGCCACGTTCATGTTCTGCCTCTCCACATTTTCCGCAAACCACCTCCTTCGTTCGGCAGTACTTTGCTGGATGCCCATATTGCTGACACCTCTGGCAGCACGTGACATCCACGTAATCGCACGGCTCCACCACGCCCAAGCTGATGTATAGCCGGTTGTGCCCAATCAGAACGTCTCACAAGGCGGGCGAACATTGCAGTATGACGGTTGTCCTCCTGCTACCTCTCCACGATTTTTTAAAAGCGATTTTGCAGCTTTCCTTTATCATTTGTTCGTTCCAGCCACAAGCAGCCAAGTTCTGTTCATAAAGGCCGCTCAATACGTCCTCATTTTTTGGGTCCTCTTTAAAACCCCTAAGAGCAACCAGGGGTTGGTGCTGCCTGGGCTCAGACACTCTTAATAATGGAGGGGCCGCTGTCTTCAGCTTCTCCGCAGCTTCCTGGGACGTGGTCTGGACCACGACACCTGCATTTCCTACCTTCATCATCCTATCAGATAGATAGGTAAGCCGCTAGTTTTCGGATTCACCGCCTTCTTCAACTCCATTTTTGTATCCTCCGCTATTTCAATAGGTCCTTCCATTTCAGCTTAATAAAAGGCAAGGACTTTGCTAACTGGGCCTTTGCTAACTGGCATCAGCACTTGATCTGCCCCTTTCGGTAACCTCAGTGCGGACGAGTACGACCTTAGTGGTGCCGGGTCCGCTGCGATCTTACCTTGCTCAGCTCTGAGCGCTGACAGCTCCAGTTCGGTGGTATGTATCTCCATGGTCGCTACCATGACTATGAGGTCATGGCCGTATGCATCTACTTTATTTACCTTCGTCTTATTCAACTTTGACCCAGGTCCGGTGCCCATGCCAGGGTATCCCCTTCACTGCATCACGGACATGGTCGATGACTTCCAGTTTGGTCACAGCGGTAGCCTTAAAACTCGTCTTCATACCCTGGGAACCCTCACTTATACATTCCTCCTCTTCCATCAATGCAGCAGACTTCTCAATATCCCTGGTCAACCGACCTGCCACCGAGGCCACACTCCGGCGAGGCTCAGTGCGCTTGCCCATCCTAGCCCGCTGGGAAGATGGCTGAACCTCTTCCGGTGACTGCAGAGGCCGCTTCTCGGACACTACTGGTGGTGGGGGGGATGCACCGCGACTGGCCGGCCGCGCGGGGCCGGCGGGGTCCTGGCCAATGATTTATGAGAAATGAATAACTCCACGTCATCCGCCATTTTATTATACAATATATATAAAAATCAGATCACAATACAAATTAAAAGTATTCTTCTTCTTCTTCTTCTTTACTTTTTGGCTTCTCTTAAAAGAATTCTGCCAATGTCAAGTCAGTCATAGGAGTGACAACAAGGTAAATAAAATCTTTTTATTATATTTTTTTTTTGATTTTTTTTGTGATTGGCTCCTAATCTACAACAAAAGACAACACAGACATTCATAATTCTACCACCAACAATGATTAGTTTTATGTTACAACTTAATACCTACAATTCATCATAAGTTACAACTTAATACGATTAGTATAAATAAAATCACATAAAATATGAAAAAATGAGGAGAACACGAGAGACAGCAGATAGGTAGAATTAGTAGGACGAGGGATGTTTTGGGGAAGGATATCATACAAGGAGAACTTGAGTCGAGACATTCGAAAAATATGTGATCGGTGGAACCTTCATCAAGACCATATTCGCATAAAGAATTATCCCTTATCCTTAATTTGGCTAGGTGTTCCGGTGTGCAAGAATCTTGGCCTGTTATTGCCCGACCTGAAGCTTATTAGTCTGCCGATGAGGGCTCTTGTCTTTGCGATACGATATTCAATTACTTTTCTTCAGGCTGGGAAGGCTTCGCTATTTTGTATATGTCCGTAGGGAGCTTGGCACCAATAATACGGCATACTGCCAGTGTGGCGCCAAAAATAATTGGGTCCGTATCGCAAAGGTCCTGGCTGTTTTCAAAATAGGTCACCAGTATTGGGTTTAGAGCCCTCACGACAACCCGATTCCGCTTGTTTAGGGGTATGCAGGGAAATCGCGGTCGATTCTCGAGAAGCGTACTGCGCGTTTCCCTAATGGAAATATGCTCCAATATGCTCCTCATTTGCTTTTGTTCTTGGACGACTATTTCATCGTCGTCTGATTCAACCACAAGGAGATCTACGGCGGCATCTACGTGTGCGGATTGCTCTGCAACTCGTAGAGCCGCAACTCCAGCCGTAGTATTTTTATTCGACGAGGGAACAGCCTCACGTCGTAGCCGTTCGAGTTCGGCGTCATCAAATATTTTAGAGCGCGTGTTGTACCGAACTCGGTCTGCCAGGTTTTGCTCCGCTCAGCAGCGGATTCTGCTTGCTGAGTCCGGGAGGACCCTGTCGACACCGAGCCATCTGGTGAGGATAATGAATGCGAGGGACTATGAGGTATTTGTGTAGCCATTTGTGTAGGCTGGCGGTCCGCATGCTGTCATGTCCAGCGCCAGCTCCAGACGCGCCCTGGCGACCTCCAGGCAGCGCGTTCCTCGTTGTGCCATCATCCATTTTATGGGCGTCATTTAACGGAGACGCCCAGATCCGGCACCGTTTCATGCTTTGAACCTATGCACAAACGGATCTTTGCACCCTCAATTTTGCCTAGACACGGCGCTCACACCTTTTGGCCCGGCGCTGACTGACTGCACCAACGTAGAAGTTTTGTCACTTATTATTGTTATTATTATATATTATTGTTGTTATATTATATATCTGTCTCAGCCACTCTTACCTGCCTGATGACCTTATGCGAACCACAACTGTGCCAGTTATTAAGAACAAGTCGGGGGATCCGTCGGACTTGACAAATTACAGACCAATTTCACTGGCTACTGTGGTGGCAAAGGTGCTGGACAGTTTGCTTGATGAACACTTAAGTAGTCATATAAAATTTAATGATGCACAATTTGGTTTTCAACCAGGTCTGTTTACCGAAAGCGCTATTTTGTGTCTCAAGCAAACTGTCAAATACTACACTGATAGGAGCACTCCAATCTTTGCCTGTTTTCTTGACTTGTCCAAGGCCTTTGATTTGGTGTCATATGACTTATTATGGAAAAAACTTCAAAGCGAGACTGATGTGCCGCAAGAGTTCGTCGCGATGCTACGATCGTGGTATGAGCGGCAGACCAACTGTGTTAGATGGGTGAACTCATACTCTGATGTGTATAGACTTGAGTGTGGGTTGAGGCAAGGTGGTCTTACATCTCCTAGGCTTTTCAATATGTATATCAATGGCCTGATCAAGGAGTTGAGCGGCACAAATGTAGGCTGTCATTTTGATGGTGTGTGTGTCAACAACATAAGTTATGCAGACGATATGGTGCTGCTTAGCCCTTCGATTGGTGCCATGCAGAAATTATTAAATATATGTGAAGCATATGCAGTGTCCCATGGACTCAGATACAATGTGAAAAAGAGCGAGTTCATGATGTTCAAGGCGGGAGTGAAATCCCGACCATGTGCGATTACCTTCACACTCAATAACTCACCTCTAAAGCCTGTTTCACATTTTAAGTATCTGGGTCACTGGGTCACTGATGATCTACGTGATAATATGGATATCGAGCGGGAACGAAGGGCGCTGTCCATCAGGTGTAACATGGTGGCCCGTAGGTTTGCTCGTTGCAGTAGGCAGGTAAAGATTACTATTTTCAAAGCCTACTGCTAGTCTTTTTACACGGGTAACCTATGGGTAAATTATACGCAGCGGGTGTACAGCGCGTTGCGTGTCCAGTATAATAATGGGTTTAGGATGTTGATGGGGCTGCCGCGCTTTTGCAGCGCGTCGGTAATGTTTTCTGAAATGCACACTGATGGTTTCCACGCAATTATTAGAAAGCGTGCTGCATCGATGCTGAAACGTTTGCGTGACAGCTCCAATAGCATTCTCAACAAAACAACAATGGCAGGTAGGTGGGACTCACCGCTGCTTGAGCGCTGGATACGGCTACATGCCACGGTATAAGTCACCGGTACCCTTGTGGCGGCTGGTCTCAAACATCTCCATTTACATTTGTCATCATTACTTATATAAATTAATTTAATTACTAACACTACAATTAAAGTTATATTTCACTTCACTTTTACTAACATTCTTGTATGGGTCCTGCGTTGCGTGAAAATAAAGAAATTTTATTTTATTTTATTATTTATTTATTATTGAAAGAATAAATGCAATTTGATGATTATCTTAAATATAAATAAAGTCACATTAATAGATCCTACCCTGGTGGAACCGGGGCGGGTATATAAGGATATATAAGGAAAAAAATTAGGAAATACTAATCATAATTTTCTCTTCAACATCAGAGGAAATGTCTCTTCCACGATGAACAAAAGGAGAAATTCAACAATGTGTACTCCTACAGCGCCTGCATCGTCAATTGCCGCATAAAAGCCGTACAGACACTATGCAAATGCACCCCGTATTTCATGCCGACTTCTTCTGACATACCCACTTGCACGTTGAATGACATACCTTGCCTTAACAAACATAAAGGTATGTACCTATAGTATGTGCCATATCGATTGAGAAAAACGGACAATGACCTCAGATATGAGCCGAGTGTCAAAAGGCGTAACTTACAAAATCTCAATTTAGATGTGATAACAATATTTAAATATTGATATTATTCCCACTTCTAGGTCAGCACATATGTTTTGTTTTTTTGTTTCTTAAATAATATTGTCTGTGGTTCCTATAAACATAGTAAAATCTTACGGTACATCGCGAAAAATGTGTTATATTTTATATTTCAATTTATGGTAAGTAACGCAGCAATTCATTTAATAACAGTTTCATATTAAAAAAATATTTGAAGCAATATAATCACCATATTGAGCTTTTGCAAATTCATCCCTTTAAAATAAACAAAACGCGCGTTACGTCAGTTCGTTCTAAAAGAAACGTGACAATGGCAGCCAGAGATGCGTCACCTTTTTTGGGCCGGTTCGCCATTTTGTTTTCATTCGTGTTCGGATAGCGCTTGCGTGTGTACGTCTCGGGTAATTCATAGCATTCATTGCATTGTTTTAGTTGAGTTTTTACTGTTAAATTTGTTATATCGTTAAGTTTTTGTTTTTTGAATCTGTTATATTAGTTTTACTGTGACGGTCGTTACTAAATCGACATGAGTTCAGGAGAATTTGGTGAAGGACCCGGTCCTTCAACATCAAGTGGAAAGAGACGTCGCCGACCCATAATAAACGTAGCAGGTACGTACAAATAGGTACAAATGCGACGACGTAGCCTTTCTATTTCTTAAAGCGCTCTTTTTATGTGACCATGTGGTATTTATTTTCTAAAACAATATGTATTTATGTGATGTAGTACTATGGTAGTATATTTTTGTCATTTATTTACAGGCCCATCTTCTGGAGCACCTTTAACGTCACCAGTAAAAAAGAGAAAACCTACCACTTTGTCGGTCGGGGAACAAGAGATTATCATTAATGTATACAAATATGTCAAAAACACCTGGCCCGAAGACGTGTATCCTTCAAACGTTAATATGGTAGAAAAGGTTTCGGAGATCTCAGGAGTCAGCAAGAGCACTATATATCGCGTATTAAGCGTGTATAGAGATTCCCATAAAATACCAGAAAAGGGAATAATTAATAAAAGAAAAAAGTCTGTAATTGACAAGTTGGACGATTTTGATAAATCGGCTATAAGAGCGAAAGTGCATCAGTTCTTTCTTGCAGGAGAATTACCGACTTTAGACAAAATTTTGCTCAGTATAAATCAAGATGACCAGTTGCCAAACTTGAGCAAAACTTCCCTGCGACGTGTGTTGCGCCATTTAAAATTCAAATATATAAAGAGAAACAGAAAAAGTGGTCTAATAGATCGCCCAGAGATAGTTCTGTGGCGTACCAGATATTTGAGAGAAATACAAATATTAAGAAACGAGGGACGTAACATTTTTTACCTTGACGAAACATGGATTAACGCAGGTCATACTATGGGAAAGGTATGGGAAGACACCACAATTGAATCTTCTCGTCAATCACGGTTAGAAGGCTACTCTACTGGCGCGAAAGCCCCTTCGGGTAAAGGAAAGCGATTAATAGTTGTACACGTTGGCAATGAAAATGGCTTTTTGGAGGGATGTGATTGGGTATTTAAATCATCATCTACTGGTGACTACCATGAGAGTATGGACGCTCTCCATTTCGAGGACTGGTTTAGAAAAGTAATAGAAAAACTGCAAAGCGGCGATGTCATAGTTATGGATAACGCTAGTTACCACTCCAGACGTTTAGAAAAAACCCCAACAATGTCTTGGCGGAAACAAAATATGCAGGAATGGCTAGAATCTAAACAGATCGCATACGTGCCCTCGGACACAAAGACCCACTTAATGGAAAAAATAAAGGCAGTTAAAGATAACTATCGAAGTTACGTCACCGACGAGATGGCAAAAGAAAAAAGCATCACAGTGGTAAGGTTACCTCCTTATCACTGTGAGCTTAACCCCATTGAACTTGTGTGGGCAGATGTGAAAGGGTACGTTGCACGAAAAAATACAACTTTCAAGTTAAAAGATGTTAAAAATTTACTTAAAGATGGTTTAACTCAAATCACGCCAGATAAATGGAAAAACTGTGTTCAGCATGTCCTTAAGGTTGAACAAAAAATGCGTGGCATGGATGATAGAATTGACCAAACTGCAGATCGCTTTATAATTAATGTTACAGATAGTTCATCAAGTGAAGATACGAGTGATGATTGCACCGAATAAAAATAAAGTTCTTATATAATATTAAAAATAAAGTTTTATCTTTTGCATAAGTACGTACTTATTCGGTGTCGTTATCACTCGAATCTTTATATGTGTTATAAATTAATGTTTTTTGTTGTTAAATGAATAAAGTACTTTATAACAATAGATGATTTTTCTTCTACAGCGATCTTTCACATAACTTTTTAATAATAGTTAATAAATATATATTATATCAATCATTATAAAAAAATCATTATAAATAAAGAAAGTACTACATATAAAATGTGCCTATATATTGAAGGTTTGTAACCCCTGGTTAAACGACCGAAAGGTCATTGTCCGTTTTTCTCAATCGATTTGGCACATACTATAGCCCATAACCGATTTCGATTCTCCATTTTAATGGAGGTTTTGTCATAATCACCGTTCTTGACAGACGGATTGGAAATAGCAGTATCAAAAATTTTATGTTACTCGGCGTCGCCTGTCCAGGTAAAAAACTCAGATATATAAGAATTGGTTATACCGCCATCTGTCGAAGACCATGAGTTTCTTCTATCCTTTTTAATAGCACCGGACCAAATAGTGTTTTGATTTTATTTGATATTCCCTTACATCACCGTGATACTATAATTCTTTTTACCAAAATAAAATTGTTACTTAATAGTCAAAATTTATCAGGATATCTTTCTAAACATACTCCATCTTATTACAAAATGTGGTTTAATAGTATTCTTTCTAACTAAAGAAGTCCCTTAGCTGCTACGCCAGTCTTGGCGAATTCAATACTTAAGGTTTTAGTTCGCTTATTTTTGCGGGAGTTCTTTATTGAAACATACTCTAGTTTATGCCTGCGACCAAATATAAAACTATTTTTTGTAATAAGATGTACAGAGAAAGCCTTCTCACAGTATGCTTTTAAAGAAATCTCCTTGTGACTAATATTTTCTTTCGTAAGAAGTATAACACATGGGAAAGATGAAAAAATATAATGATGATCACAGGGTTCACATTTGTGGCTACTACTTGGTCACAGCGTATAAAATAGAACGGTTACAAGCTGCAACCGAAGTGGTATAAGTAAAATAAATAAAGACTGGAATAATCATAGAATATTCTATGGGAATAATAATATGTCATGGTATAAAATGAAATGAAAGTTGTAGAAAAGAAAACAGCATGGCTATATGCACTAGATAATATAGTAATTTAATTCTGGTTGTATAGTTGATGAAGAATGTAACAGAAAAAGTTTACCGTCCCGGTTGGCGATACATGTATTAAAGGGGCGCCAAATTAAGAGGAGCATGTAAGGTACGTGAGGGTAATATGGTCAACTTAAGCTTTGCCGTCCTATAAAACCTAAACCAGGAGGAAGACAAAGACAGAAACACATAATCATATACTATAACTAATATATTAAGAAAAAAGTAACAAACAAGCTTTGGCAATAATCAGGAACACTGAAAAATCACCTTAAAAATACTCACTACACTACTCAATCATTGAGTTATACAAAACTAGAGAAGCAAACCACATTGCCGCGCGTCGAAAAAAGTGTAACCACTAACCAAACGCGACGACGTAGCTTTGAAATCATTAAAATTTTAAAGTAAACATATATCTGTCTCACTTACACAAGTCGCGGAAAACAATATCATCCCTAACATTAGATAAAGATAGACACACAAACATGCAGTGGCGGGTTGGTGTGGCATACTTTATGAAATTTTACCCAAAATGAGCAATATAAAGGAGTTTTTTTTTAAAGTTGCAGTAAATTGTTTTTATTTTAAATTTGTATATTTTCTTATTAGATGAACAGAAGTAAGCATAACTAATGAAATAAAAGATGTTTTTAGATATTATTTTGTGGTACTAATAAATTAAACAAAAAATAAAGCAAATAAAAAAAACAATTTAAGGTTTCTTAAGCGAGGTCTGTGTTGAATATGTATAAGTTGTGAAATCATCAGCAAGTTTTTGTCTCTTAAATTTAGTCTCATGACATTAGCTACAAAAATTTTGGTTATCAATAAATTTCGTTGATTTTCTTGTTTATAGAATTTCCATACTACTTAACAACTTAAAAAAGTTTTTATATTTCTTTTGCAACAATACTGAGGATAGTTAATGGATTCAGGCGTGATTCTGCCGAAGTATATTTGTAAGATAATATAAATGGTTTTAATCTGTAATACTAATCCGCTTAAATATTCATAATAGTCCATGCTCTCAAACTCCGCTATGAAGCATCAGTTTGTTATATAATTGCCTTTTGGATTCTTTTTTGTATGTTTGAGTGTATAATTTACTTTCGTGGTACAATCTTATTTATAAATATTTATAAATAATGGTATTAATCAATAAAAGGGAATGATCAACTTGTATTGAAGATAAATGATCTCCCGGGTGTATTGCAAATTCTTTTCATAATTTATTTCCTTGAAGCTCTTTTAATGTTTTTGTAGCTAATGTCATAAGACCAAATTTAGTAGACAAAGACTTAGTTTCGGAAAGTTTGCAATGCAAATTTATTAATATAAAATAAAATAATAAAATATAAAATATAATTTTTATTTTTAAACAAACAATTTTACTTGTTTACTTTAAAACAAAATTAACTTATTCCATAAATTATATAGTCTCCCATTAATGTGGAAAAATCACAAAGGCGGAAAAGTGGCAACATTGAAGCTAAATTGCAATATTCGATATTTTATTTTATTTTTTAGTGTTTTAAACGTTAATATGAATATATAAATTAAAACTTACGTGTGGAAAGTGATTCCGCTTGATTTATTATGTTTTTGTGACCTTGAATCGCATTCTTTCACTACGCATTTACCCATTTTTTGTCGTGAATCGTTCGGCTTAACTCGGACGGCATCACATTGAACACTGAACCGACGTTCCCTGGGCATATGGCTGTGGCCATATGTGAAGTGGCAACGCTTTGGCGCGGCAATTACTTATCTAGTGTAACATATAAATCAATGTACTCAATACTAAAATAAATCGACTAATGTAAGACCATAATGTCAACTGTCATAATGGCGTCGATAAAGCAGCGCCTGTTTGACCTTTTATTATTTGGTTGAATGATGAAGAGCTATCGTATCACAAAGCCATGTATGCAAACAATGCTGTAGTTTTTGAGTTTTAAGAAAGTGAACATATTAACCGAATGACCATATTACCTTAACTATTACTATAAATTAAAGCGAGAGAGCGAACGAGCGAGAGAGGTATATTACTAGGATTGTGGCAAATGGCCAGTAATCACTGCCTACTCCTCTTTAGTGACAGACGTGAGAGTGCCAGGTGTGAGAGTTTATGTTATATATTATGTTAAATATATGAATTACTTAATACCTCCAATTGTTGTTCCTAGGGAGTCAAATGTTTATATAAATGGTAAGTGTACTAGCGCGAGAGTGTCGCTTCTGCGCTCACAAAAACTACAAATTAGTGATAACGTATAGTGCATCCCAGAGAATGCGTTAGAGCTAATAATTATATTGGCTGCCTTACCCTTTGGAACAGAAGAGTGGGGGGTGTACTTCTGTTTGGCGGCTGGAATGGACGAGATGACGGTACCAGGTCGAGGTCCTACACAGAAAAGGAGCATTATAAACTAAATAAATATTTATATTTTAGACAAACTACCTCTTATATATCCAACGGACGCAGATGATGCAGCTGGACTAGACATAGAATTCCAAGATTCGTTGTACTGTCCCGACTGTTTGCTGGACTGCGAATTCACTAAGCACGACACAAGAGCTTACAAAATACCTATAGTGCAACTGGAAATCGATAAAGGGCATAAAGAGTTTCGGAAGTCTTTCACGTATGTATACCCTTTAGTTTTATACATTTATATATTTTGCATCACGATATAAAATCGGAAATTACTTTATGAAAAAGAAAGCATATGTTTAACTTATCGGCTAAAATCTATCTGCGTGATAATGGTTCTTTCGTAGTCAACTTTCGACCACGGAAAATTATTTTAAATAATTTGAACATATCTATATAAATAAAATGATAAAGGTTTGCAGTTGTGCGCGTATCATGGAATAACTACTGGATAAATTTCAATTCGGTTTTCTAAGTTTTAGTTCCTAGACATTTTGACCTTATTATTGTGATATATTCATTTAATATAAAGTTATAAAAGTTTTAAGAAACCACGATAGTTATAAGCACTAAGTGTTCAGTGAACATTATATACAACAAATAACGTTGTAGCTTGTATACAAAGAAATTTTGTAAGCATAGTATATTTTTAAAGTTGGTAAAAAATTACTTCGCGTACATCCGCTCGATAAAATAAAATGATGTGTCTTAAGCCGCGTATCCACCAAAAATGTTGACAACATTTATGTTTCCAACTGTTTACAACTCAACAAAAGTTACCAACATTTGTTTCCGATGTTGCCGACAAATGTTTCCAACAAGCGACTCCACCGAGGGAACAAATGTTTGCAACAAGCGTATTCTTTTGATATTGCCGCCGAAAATGGAAACACGGTTCCCGACATTGTTTCAAGTTTTGTTGCCAACACTAGGTAATTAAAGAAACATTTGTTACCAACACGTTTTGGCAACACAACAGTTGGTAACAAAACTTCGGTGGAGACGCAGCTTTACCTAGTTTGAAGAGCATCTCCCGCCCTCCCTCAATTGCATCAGCGGTCAGTATAAATAGGAGTTGTTTTGGCTGGCCGCTCACCATAGATTACTGTATATATACTAGCCGCTCACTTAGCGGTCAGCCACCGCAGAGTCTAGATTACTTGAAGATGCCTCGTGTAGAGGCGAAACACGTGTCGTATTATCGTCAGTGGTGTGTCTTTCCTAGTATCGTGGTGCTGGGATTAGTGGTGACGGTGATAGTGAGACGCAATTGAGGGAGGGCGGGAGGTGCTCTTCAAACTAAGTAAGACACATCATTTTATTTTATCGAGCGGATGTACGCGAAGTAATTTTTTTACCAACTTTAATATAATGGACTTCCGCAAAGTAACGCCTGATTCTATTAATTATCTTAAAGTATATTTTTGCTTGCGATCTTTTTGATGTTTTTTGCTTCGCACATACGAAAAATTTGTTAATACCTACTTATATTAAGTAACGCGGACGAAGTTGCGAGTATCAGCTAGTCAGTAAATTTTTTTTCCCTACAAACCAGTGCGACTGCTATCCCGCCTGCTAGAAGATATTACTGCCGCCGAAGATGGTAAAATGGGAAAATAATTAAATAATCACGATTTTTTACGTATATCCGATATAATCACCGTAGTAGGTCAGGGGCTAGCCGCTCGCTGTAAATTTCACAGTACGCGAGCAACCCGGTTTCGATTTCAATTTTAGGTGCAGATTTACCACGTGCTCGACGGTGAAGGAAAACTTCGTGAAGAAACCTGCATATCTGAGAAATAAGAAAAAAATATTTCGAAGACATGTAAAGTTCGCGAACATGCATTGGGGCAGCGCGGCGGACATTTCCTTGCCCTAAAAAACCCTCTCAGAAATGAGAGGAGGCCTGTGCCCAGCAGTGGGACCTACTCGTATATTATCGGTATTAACTTTTATCAGATATGATGCTTCCTACCGCGATAATATCGAAGATAGGCTTGGATGTAGGATCTGAAAACGTGAACAATCTTAAAACCTTTAGATACTAAATCCAACATCCATGGTTTTTGCAAAAATGATAGCTGTGTCCACTGTAACAGAAAACATAAGTATGGTTTTGTCTTCTATTAAAAACACAAAAATATTAATTTGTTGGGTTTTAGGCGTAGATAATTATTGCTGTACATTGACTTATATATTATTACTAACGTATTGCTGTAGTTATAGGTGTCACAAAATTCAACGAAGGAAAACGCCAGAACGCCAAAAAAATCTTTTAAAATTTGACAAATAACAGACTAAAAATTTCGAAAGTTGGCAGCAAAGAGTATTTAATCACTGCATTTTAGTTAATAGATTTAAATCCCAAAGATAATATAATCAATACGTCTTATATCCCAACTGGCGACGATTAGCACCTTATGTTTTAGGTCCATGTTTTAAGTGTGGTAATAATATTACCGCCAAATGTGGCAATGTGTACCTACATCAACAGAATCTAGGGATAACTTAATTCTAAATGATTTACGACTTTATAGTTTAAAATCTTTTTTGTCTCCTTAAAAAGTTTATAATATTATACAGATTGAAACCTCTTTATTCTATTTTTAAAATTTCAAAATGTAAATAAAAAAAACAAAATACGGTGGCAATTTTGTTTTTTTTTTCTTCCATTTCTTGGCCTGCACGGTTTGTGCATCAGCCATGCCTTCCATTTTTCAATGTATAATTTTCCTTCATAGTACAAATGTATAATTATCCTTCGTAGTACACTGCTAACTGCTTCACAATATGTTGATGCCTCACATTGTGAAGTCCTTGGGAGATTTTGACGGCAAATTGAGCCAGCAGACAGTTGGCAATGGTATCTCAAGGCGCCTAAGCAGAAAACCTTATCTTGAGAATCACATCACCATTAGAGCACTTGTTCCACCGTTTCCACTAATAGTTCATATGCGTAGACGCTTAATACACAAAATCGCACCACTTTTACATATCAAAGTCCACTTCAAACCATTATTTAAACAATAATACAGGAGCAGCAAACCGCCGACGATCAAGTTCCCGCCAAAAGTCCTGGCGAATTCGTTACAAAGTAATTCGTTACGTCAAGGAAAAGTAAAACTGTTCTACTGATATTAATTAATGAAAAGGGATTAGATAGATTTTCTTCTTTAATTAAACGTGCCGTGTGAGCTTTAAGCTTGAATAGCACGCACTATTGTAGCGTAGACCAATTAGTGTATTTTCACATTAGGTGTAGCAAAAGCAATAAGAAGGGCTTTCTCCTCAAAGTCCTCCATGAATATGTCGGCGACTACGCGAAATACAGGTGAGCACATCGCCACACTACTTGCTTATAAAACTCTTCCTTCCACAATAAAAATAATAACCAGATGAGAGGCAGTGTTTGAGTAATACTGCATATTCCGTAGGCATGTTGTTATTTTCTAGCTTCCTAGTATGAGATGCAGTTTTCAATAGCATATGAGCATGTGAATAGTAACTGAACATCAAAATTTACCATAGTTTCATCGTCAGTGGGATGCCGGTCTTTTATCTCACTAACAAAATGGTATAAACCCTTTGTGTGTGCTTTGGTATGTCCTCTCAGTAGTGACAGTATTTAGCTATTCAACGCGTCGTGGCTGAGGCCCTATACACCATCCAAAACGTGACATCAAGGTTGTGTTCACGTTATCGCAGTACTGGAAATGTGGCTGATGTAGATATTGTGCTACTACGCAGAGATAGGATCGATTTCTTCAAATAACCGCCAGAAGACAACCTAATATATAACAGCGATGCAACTACTACAAAGGCTCTAGGAAGACCACCAGCTGCAGGAAGCGAAGGAGGTTGCATGAAGTTGGTCTTCGTGCTCAAAGACCGCTACTTGTTCCAGCATTGCGACGTGGCCATCGCGGTCGGCGGCTTCCGTGGGCTCAGGAGCATTTACCATGAAGTGACGAACAATGGTCTTTGGTGCTGTTGACGGATGAGTCCCGGTTTGGGTCTCATCTGAATTCGCGAAGCACACGCGTTTGGAACACTCCAAGGAGAGTTAGCCGTCTACGGTACCCTCAGGAGGTCCACTCATACCAACGCGGGACAATAATGGTGTGGGCAGGATTTCGTCTTGGTGGACTAACCCAGCTCGTTTGGATCCAAGGCAGCATGACTGTACAAAAATGCCACGAGGAGGTAATAGAGCCTGTTATTGTCTCACACAGAATCCACATGGACCAGGAATTTCTACTCATACATGATAATGCTCCTTCCCATACGGCGCGGCTGGTGTCGGCCGCCCTGCGAAACAACGACATTTAAGTTTTGGATTGGCCTGCACAGTCGCCCGACTTAAATCCTATCGAGCATGCCTGGGGCATATTACAACGAAAAGCTTTGAGAGATTTCCCGCCAAATTTGACGACGGAACAACAACTTTACGAACACTTGCAAAGAATGGGACCTCATACCGCAGCAAGACAATTTTACAATTAAAATTTCATTTTAAGTATGAACAATCGATGTCGATGTGTAATTAATGGTGGCAACACTGATTATTAATAATTAGATTTTATAAGATTTTTTCAATTTATATGAAAATTAAGTTTTATATGAATAAATGAATTTTTTTATCATACTAATTTTGTAAGGCGATTAAAAAAATTAATATTTTTATTTAAAACAAAAAATCACGATATATTTTTTATTTTTTATTAAAGACCTTAAAATAACTTATCATTCTTCCATCTACTATATTAGAAAATTCTTCATAGATTTTTAGGTATTTGATGAAATATAAAATATCCCTAGATTCTGTTGATGTTCGCGCGAAGATATTGCAGAAACATACAAAAAAAAACAGGCAATCGTATCACAAACCCAGTTGTATTAACCTCCTTCTTTTTTTTAAATCGGCTAAAATGTGAATGTCAAAATCGATTAAAAAATGGATGCTGACAAATGTGTTTTCACCTTTACGAGGGCGACACTGGAAGTTTTTAGAACTGGCCACTCTGGCCACTTGTAAACGATATAATAATAAAAAAATAAGTTCAAATTTTGAAAATGGAACTCTTTGCCAATATTATTGTGGACGTATTTTATTAATTTGTCATTTGTTTACGATTTGGCGGCAAATTGATAATTGTCTGTGACTGTGTAATGAATTTAACGCGAGAAAATTTTCGTACAATGATTTTTTATGATTTTCGATGTCATTTAAGTCAACAAGAAAGTTATAATAGACTTCGATTGGCCTTTCACGATGAAGCCCCATCTCGTGCCACTATTTACAACTAGTTTAATGAGTTTAAACGTGGTCGCACTAATCTCACCGATGATCTGATGAGGGGCGGCCTTCTACGGTGACGACTGAAGATAACATCAGTGTTGTGCGGCGTGTGATAGAGACTGACAAAAGAGTGTCTTATCAGCAGATTCGGAAAAGCTTAGGCATCGGTATGAGTCAAGTACACAAAACCCTCCATAAACATTTAGCGGTCAGGAAGCTTTGTACTCGGGGGATACCTCGTAATTTGACAGAGGCCCAAAAACTCCGTCGTGTTAATTGGTGTCGTGAAATGGTTCAAAGATTTAACGGAGGTGACTCAAATGCTGTGTGCGACATACTTACGGGTGACGAAAGCTGGATTTATTGTTATGAGCCTGAAACTAAGAGACAATCCTGAAATCCTCAAGACCTGAAAAGGATACACTCAGACAGCAGTCTGGGTGTATCCTTACGAGGAGTGTCCAACTAAAGTGAAGAGAGGTCGAAGCGTGGGAAAAAAGATTGTGGCCTCGTTCTTCGGAAGGACACGTCATTACGCAACAATTGTTTTAGATGATCGAAAAACAGTTACTTCAGTGATACACTAACAATTGTTTGCTATTTGTCTTGAAAAAAGTTCGGGAGAAACGACCTCGTAGTAGAATCCTCCTTCACCATAAAAACGCCTTGTCACCGCCAAGCAAACAATCGACTACTTGGCGACGTCAGACGTGGAATTACTAGGTCACCAGCCCTATAGCACCGACCTCGCACCTTGCGATTTTTATTTATTTCCGAAAATAAAAAACTTCGAGAAAACGTTTTATGGACGCCGAGGAAGCAGTGGTTGCGTTTCAAAATACCGTCAAAGAGACCCCTAAGGACGAGTGGGCAAAGTGCTTTGCTCAGTGGTTCCGTAAGATGCAGCGATGTATTGATGTAGATGGAAACTATTCTGAAAAGATATAATATAACTAAGCTTGCTAGTTTGTTCAGTTTTTGTTTTTCTAAAAACTTTCAGTGTCACCCTCGTATTCCACTATTCTTCGATAATCTCGCACGGGCGGATATCTCTCAGTTGCTTTTTACGACACCTACGGAAGAAAATTTTGTGATAGAGCGTCTCATGCCGCAATCACACTGCGACTGTACTTCATCTTTAAGAATAACCCTATCATATTTTATTTTATGTGCAGTAATGGAACAAACATGACAAATAAGTGCACGGTGTCTATTTACCAGCCCACGTTTCATGGCACCTTAGATCGCTTAGACGTTGTCGCCTACTGGTTTGAACTGCTCAGTAAGTAAATATGGTCATTTAACTTAATTGTGTTACAACTCTTCTATGTCATTAATTTTTTTATCTGATTATGATTTATTTAGTAAGTTAGCATGATTAATTTGTTGGCTCATACGACAGCGATGCATGTGATGCAACGTTAACCTTGTCGAGATTTACCGATGTTGATACCGTGTACAAGATATTTTTATTGGTATAATATTATTTTTAGACATACACGGCATGCGATTCTTTTTTGATAAGTTGGTCAAATAAATAACCAAACCTTAAGTAATGTGTTTATGCCTTCACTTCAGTTAGTATCACAAAAACTCAAAAATGGCTGGACCGATATTGATGAAATTGTTTGAGTGTGTGTTTGAGTTTGAGGGACCCCCTCGATAATCCAAACGATCCACAATTATACACGGTAGGTTGCGCTGTTGTCGATATCCAGAAATCACCTTTGCGAAGGCGGGACGGAGCGCTAGTTTTTTTTTTTAATAAAACTGTTTTTGTTTTTGCGCACATATCTACATTAAATTTTCGTAAATATATTGAGAGGCCAAAGTTAATATATTTATTTTTTAAATTTTTCTGTTACGGATTTCTTCGGACCTAGGTTGTAAAATACTCGTATGGCTCTCTTCTGCAAAACAAAGATAGTTTCAATGTCAGTCGCATTATAAGTACCCTTGAAATTTAGCACACCGGTAGTGCCTATTTTATGATTTTTTGACAAAAAAAAACATTCATCATCATTACAGCCCTTCACAAGTCCACTGCTGAAAGGCCTCCCCAAGGAATGCCACAAAGCACGGTGCTGAGCAACCTGCATCCATCGACTTCCTGCATATATTACCAGGTCGTCACTCTATCTAGTGGGGGGACGCCCTACACTTCGTCCGCCGGTACGAGGCCGCCACTCGAGAACCTTTTTTCCCCAACGGTTGTCAGTTTTTCGAACTATATGGCCGGTCCATTGCCACTTCAGCTTACTAATCCGTTGGGCTAGGTTAGTCACTCTGGTTCTACTGCGGATATCCTCTCCAGTTCCTGTGGGGCCGCTTCTGGAAGGAAGAGTTCATCATAAAGTGTCCCTCTTTCTCCATGAAGTCGGCCAGCTGCTGGACCCTTGAGTTCCGTTGCCCTATTCCGAAATTCCCTACTTTCAGCTCACCGTTCTCTCTTGTACCTAGTTTTGCGTTGAAGTCTCCCATTAACACCGTATAGTGGGTTTTGGAGGAAAGCATGGCTTAGAGATATCCTCATATATTTCCACCACCTCCTCATCGGGGTGTGCCGAGGTTGGTGCATAAACCTGTATGACCTTCAGCGAATACCGCTTGGTGATTTTGAGTATAAGGTACGTAACCCTCGTCGACATACCCTCAATCTTTACAACGTTGTTAACGAGAGACTTGTGGACTATAAATCCGACACCTCCTTGGGACAGATGGTCACCCTCCCGGTGATAGTACAAGTTGCTGGATTCGAGGATTACCGTGTCCTCCCCCTCCCTTCGGACCTAGGGTAATCCTATGATATTCCAGCGCAAATTGTCTATCTCTTCTTCCAGCTCCACGATCTTCTCGTCAGTCCTCAGGGTGCGTGCGATATAAGTTGCCAGGTCGAGTCGTCGTAAGTGGCAACCGAACCTCCACAGGAGATTCTTAGCACCCCCTGCCCCGCCGTTACCATAATAATAATAATAAGGATTCTACACCAGGAGCTCGCTCTGAAATACGGTCCCGTGGATCGGAAACTGCCTTATTATAAGTAAATGCCGGAAGCCGTGCTCGAAAATGACCGCGCCAGGCTCTACTGGGACCGGGCCATCATCACAGACAGGACTATTCTTGCGAATAAGCCTGATATTGTGCTGATGGACCGGGCACAGTCAAGGATATTTTTGGTCGACATTACCATTCCGTATGACGAGAACCTCGTGAAAGCCGATACAGATAAGCGAACAAAATATCTGGACCTGGCTCACGAGGTGACCGACATGTGGGGTGGACTGCCGGCCGAAATTATACCTGTAGTCGTTTCTGCGAACGGGTTAATCCCAGTCAGCCTCTCGGGTCATCTGAGGCGACTGGGACTCCGTGACGGACCGCTCCAAGCTCAAATGCAGAAGGCGGTGTGCTCCTCGATACCGCCCGCATCGTCCGCCGGTTTCTTTCCCTTTCTCCCTAACCCTCGGCCGTTTGGTCTCCTCTGCCGAGGGCTTCCATCTGGTTGGGTTTTTATTTATTTATGTATTTTCTATGTATTTATTTTATTTTGTTAATATTTATGTATGTTTATCATTTTCATTTACAATTATATATTTATACAGCCCAGCCAGATGAGTAAACTATATAGATACCCCAATAATAATAATAATAATATTTTATTGGTAAAAGTACATGTTTTACAGAGTGTGTGGGCCTTATCCATTTAAGTTTTAAATAAATTTGTCCTAGGATAAAGCGCTCTTCAAGTTTGTAATAATTCATACATGTATGTTAACAATTTTTTTTAATTCCTAGAACTCGGCAACGGAGTAACATACAAAAGTAAATTATACTAAATCATCTGTAACCTAAAAAAACAAAAAAAATATCTTATCTAATTTAAATTTGCTCATCAAGATGTCATAACAAATTTTCAGTCTTAAGGTAATCCAATTTCTTCAGCCAAGCAATTAACGAACTTTTGCATTCCAGAAATGACATGTTATAAATGTGTAGTACTCTATTTATTTTGTTATATAAAATTATTGATACCATGGTCGCTACCGTAGCCAAGAATAGCGGGGCCGCCGGGGACTGGGGGCGGTCTCTTCGTTACTTTCATGGGGGTATATTGCCATAGTTGCCACGCTTGGCGAGCGGGTTGGCAACCGCAGTTTTTTATTGTTGTTTTGCTGCTATCAGAAAGATGCTGCTGCCCATCCTCTGCCTCAGTTTTCCTCTGTCACCTTTTACGACACCCACGGGAAGATATGGGGTAGTGAGTATTCTTACCCGCCACTACACGGGGAAAAAACATTAAAATATAAAAACTTGTGTTAATTAATAGGGGTCGATTTTTAGACCTCGTTGACCCATAAAATCAGTTTTCGTTTATGTTGATCCCTGGGAAACCACTTTGGGAATCCCTGTCCTAGACAGTCTAATTCAAGATATGATCCATCTGCTATACATACTGCTCGTTGTAAACAGTTACTCTACTTCGCTTACATTTGAACAACAAAGTCCGTTGTCATGCAGTTATAAAAGCATAAATGACTTCCTATGAGTATTATTTACAATTCATATTGAATATAAAGTAGAATTCTATACAATTCCATCTGTTTTATTCTATGGTAAAAAACTATTCTTATATTCTACTCTACACACCTTCCTTTCATAATCGAATCCTACGCATGCGATGCCACAGGCACTAGGTACCTAGTGTTCAAAAACATTTACTGATTTAGGTATCCGAAGTTGTGAAGTTTTGCACCCAGTGTCAAAAATGTTTTGTATACAACAAATATTGTAACTTTTCACCGTATTACCTCTGTTCTATCACAACTCCATTTATCTTTATTTGGTTGATAATGTCAACAAAAAAACATTAGGTGTAAGCTATGGATCACTTTTTTAATATAACATGTTTTTTCTCACTGATTTATTGCATTTTTATTCCATTCAACTACACACTAATAGTTAATTTTATGAAACTAAACCTTATATTACTACGCTATATTATTATCTTATAAAATTGTATACTCTCGATAGCTTAGGTATAAACCTTAGTGGTTTTTAAATGCTTGTTATGATAAATAAATGAAAAAAAAATATTTATTATTAGGTATGTCATAAAATTCAAAATTAAAATTGAATACTTTTACAGGTAACGGCGGTGGTGTTGCCGGAATTTTAATGGGATTGTCCATTATCACTGGAATTGAATTCTTTTATTTTTTCATTGTGACATTCTTTATTCAAATGTATAATTTTTTCTCAAATAAAAACGGAAACTATTAGTTCATTTTTTTAAATCGATCTTAATATTTTATACTTTTTAGGGTTCCGTAGCCAAATGGCAAAAAACGGAACCCATATGGATTCGTCATGTCTGTCTGTCTGTCTGTCCGTATGTCACAGCCACTTTTTTCCGAAACTATAAGAACTGTTGAAACTTGGTAAGGAGATGTATTCTGTGCACCGCATTTAGATTTTCACTCAAAAATAGAACAAAAAACAATAAATTTTGGGGGATCCCCATACTTAGAAGTGAAACTCAAAAATTTTTTTTCATCAAACCCATACGTTTGGGGTATCTATGAATAGGTCTTCAAAAATGATATTGACGTTTCTTATATAATTTTTTTCTAAACTAAATAGATTGCGCGAGAGACACTTCCAAATTGGTAAAATGTGTGCCCCCCCCCCCCCCCACCTGTAACTTCTAAAATAAGAGATGATAAAACTAAAAAAAATTATGATGTACATTACTATGTAAACTTCCACCGAAAATTGGTTTGAACGAGATCTAGTAAGTAGTATTTTTTAATACGTCATAAATCGTAAATTATGGTACTTGCTCCTACGGAACCCTTCATGGGCGAGTCCGACTCGCACTTGGCCGCTTTTTTTTAAATTAACGTTAAAAAGCATTATTCGGCTTTAGTTGCAACAAATAAATATGAAGCTAACATGAATTTATCCGAAAACAGTATGAAGTCATCGTTTTATTTCAGTGCCCACTTTGAATTAAAATTAATCGCCGATTAGACTACACCATAAATAGGGCACTAAGTCAGGACCCTAGTTAGGGTAGCAGTTAGGGTGTTTTGTTTACCCTGCACTAGGTTGGGACCCAAATTCAATCGTAGACCGAACGTAGATCATTGTACCTACCTGTGCTTTCAAAATATCAAAATATTGGCATTTCTCTTGTCGTATTAGCTGGCATAAATGTAAATGGAGCGTTTCACATCGGAGCGTTTTATTTTTGTAGTTTTCGTTCTCATTATCACTGATTTATTCATTCACAGCCCATCAAGTCCACTGCTGAATCCTCACCATAGATTGTCTCATAAGAAGGATATTTGCCATAATTGCCACGATTGGCAGGCGGTTTGACAACCGCATTTCTTATTAAGTTAACAGTGGTAGTAAGTTAACAGTGGTAGAGCCATTAACAGTGGGCCGGCTCGAACCGGGGTGGTACCACGACCTCACAGAATACCAGCGTGAAGTAGAGGTTTACCTCTGCGTTTCGCTTGGTGAGTGCAGGTGGCCGGAGGCCCTTTTTACTGGAAATGAGGCATTCCATCTTGGTCCTCACGGGTGGCAACGCATCTGAATTTTAATTCGCAAACGAGGATAGATGTAGATGTCTATGGGCCGCAGCAACCCCTTACCATCAGGTGGACTGTGTGCTCGTTTGTCACCCTTATCCTATAAAAAAAAAGTTATTATCAGAAAGATGCTGCTGCACCTCTCCGATTGAATCAAATTTTCCTGATAGTAAGTGTCGAACATCGCACATGAACAACTACAACATGAGAAAAATTGCAGGCGCCTTGCCAGCTTTTTTAAATGGAGTAAGCTCATTTCTTGAAGGTAACTATATCGTGTCAAATCGGGAAAATAGCCGGTTGTAGATCATCTCACAAAGAGGTCTTGCGAGGAAGAAAATGCCTAGTTAATCGCACAGTCACGGTGGATCGGCAAGTATCCAGAATTATGTGTAGTGAGATTGGTACCGTGAGTTTTGTCCCGACGCACATTAGTAGAATTTGGCGGCTGGAATTAATCCGAATAATTTGTCTAAGCACTCCCCGTAGAAAATGCGACAGAAAATGCAATGGGATGCAACATCCCTTCGCAGTGCCAGTGAATCGAGGCGATCAAAAAAACTCGGTTGTCGACGATTCCTGACAGTAGTTTTCTAGGACAGAGTTGGCAAAAAAACACCTTAATAAAATTAGTGGTAGAGAAGAGAGCTTGAGCAGTTTAAAATTTTTGAATCACGTCTAGTCAGTCAACGAAAGGCGAAAGTCACTAAATAATTCTTACTTTAAAAGTCATATTTTTACAATATATTAATTTGTTTTATACTAAAAATAAAGAAAAATCAATAAGTAAAATACTTGCGGCAATTAACTACTAATATATACCAAAATAGATATAAGTAGTTAACTGAAAGATATTATTATACCAAAGTTTATTTTGCACATAAGTGGTGCTAAGGCAAGATCAGCGCCCCCTTCAACCATGCTCCCTAGGCTCTAGCCTAGTAACTAGGCTAGAGCCTTGGTGACTCCATTGTGAATTGTAACATCTCAACCCCCCCCCCCCCCGTGACCATGGGTTGCTGTAAAGCACCCGAAACGTCGGGAATTAAAATAGTAAATTAAACGCATTAACTGCCCCCTCTATGAAATCTGTCACATATTACACCTCAAGTGGCGTCGCCCTGGCGGCAATACGATGAAACCGCGACAGTTTATTTTTTAGATGAAACGTTTGATAAATATTTATATTATACCAGCTATCTAAGAATACTATGGAGAGTAGAGTAGAAGGAGAACCATCTCTATATATGAAAAGTGTCCCTAAAAATGTGTCCAATAAGGGTGGCGGTGCAGTAGCATAGGATAAATTTAAACACAAGCGCCAAAATTAATTAGAATAAGATGGAGAAATAAACAAGGACCGACCAATCCGCTTGGTTTTGTACTACGTAAATAGTGTTGCCCATAATCGATCTTGGTCTTACAATCTTGGTCTTGTTCTTGCATTTTAGCAAGACCAAGACCAAGAACAACCGCCTATTTTTAGCAAGAGCAAGACCAAGATTGACCGTGCAAGATTTGCGCAAGAACAAGACTATGCTTGCGAGACTCTTGCGTCTTGCAGAGTGTCGTTTCAGGGAGTATAGGAGTTCGGGTATACGTTTAGGGACTCTATGAGACGTAAAAAAATATAATGAAAAAATGGAAAATTGAACTTATGCGTATTACGAACAATACCATAAACATATATAGCGGATGAAAATATCGATTAAAAGAAAAAAAGAGTGCATCCCTAGTTTTGACCATCAGCACTTTGATAGTGCGCGGCGTCTTGTTGTCGGCGTCATCAAAGGTCGGATACTGACCTGTCAAAGAAATTGTGCAGCTATTCGAGAGTACAAGGTCAAGATACATGTGCCGGCGGCTACTATTGATATCGCATACAATCGTCGCCGCCGCGCCGCACGCACTACATAGTACATATGACACTGTTTGATTGCCGCCACAGAGTACATGTTCCAAAGAATAAAATAAGTTTACGGGTGCTGAGTGGACACGAATACATTATGCTGATCTCGCAAGGAATATTGTAATTAGATAATGGTAAGGATAGGTAGATATCATAAAAATTTATTTTAGTAAGTAATTATTATAACATTAACTAAATGGGTTTATAATAATTACTTACTATTATTATTATTACCGAATAGATAAAGATGTTCAATAAGTTCACTGCAACTCTCGACTTTTAGAAGTGTGTTTTTGAAACACAAAGTGTGTCGTGAAGCGACAATTAAAAAAAAACCTATCTAAGAACAACAAAACAACAAAAATAGAACCAGAAAATAATATATTTAAAATTTTTAAAAGATATTTACAATTTTTTATAAAAGAATGAAATATGATGATGGTGATGGGTGACGTGAAATTACAATTAGATAGAAAATAAAGATTAGGAGAATATGGTAGCGGAGCCTGAAGGTCAAAGCGGCACACGCTGCGCTTGGAGTAGGAGTAGGCACACGCTGAGCTTGGAGTTTCTTGGCGGCGGTGGCACGCAGCGCCTGGTCTAGGCACACGCAGCGTCCGGAGACGGCACACGTAGCGCCTGGAGTAGGTGCTCTCAGCGCCTGGAGCAAGCAGTCGCAGCGCCCAAAGGTAGCACGAGCACTAGCAGGTGAAAGTAAAGGCTTGTAGGATTCCGGAGTAGTGCGGCCCCGCGCTTGAAGTAGACTACGCCGACGACTTTAGGTGTAGATAGAAGTTTGCAGGATCCCGGTGGCTTGCAGGATCTTCTCAACGTCCGCAGCGCCTGGCCTGCAGGATCCCGGAGCAGTGCGGCCCCGCGCTTGAAGTAGATTACGTCGACGACTTCAGGTGTAGATGGAGGCTTGCAGGATCCCGGGGCCGCACTGCCTATAAGGCCTTTACGTGATGCTTCAAGTTTAGAAGCTGAAGCGAGACTCCCCGTATTCACCAATGGTTCGGCTTTTATACCTTTTTAGAGAGAACGGGAAATTATTTAAATTAAAAGGAATTTTTTTGTTAATGACCCAGAGCAAAAGAGTATTTATGTGGAAATATTGAAATAAAACATCAGACCGGTAACGAATTTGAATAAAAATTGCCATGACAACCAAATAAATAACGATTGTCAAATATGTAAATTTTTGGTTTTAGGCTTGTTATTAAGAAACGGCAAGTTTTATGTAAGAAATGAGATATTATTTATATAGGAAAAAAAATAGCGCAACAGCGCGCACGAAACCCGAAATTGCAGAGTTACGGAGAACTAAATAAAAGATCGAAAAAGGTAAGACTCCATTGACAGCGATTTAAAAAGTGCTGATAGCGTGAAAATACGAAGTGAAAATGATTTGTTATTGTGTAAAAACGTTACAGGATCCTATGGAAATAAAGGTGATGCAAAATATGAATGCAGAAAATCAAAAACAGAATGGAAAAATAAACTTAAAATAGTGTAAAATTATATGTAAGTACCATAACACTACATTTTCCAATGATATGTAAGTACCATAACACTACAAGTGCTCGAATATATCGTCACCCATTTGATAAATATTGTAGACACTTTTAAAACACTTGAAATATGTGAAAATGGATCTAGATCTTGTCTTCAAGGCTTGGTTATTAACGAGTTGGAGAAGTACCTAAGTAAATCCAGAGCCGCCAGCTCGGAAGACATTTTAGAGTGGTGAAGGACGCATGAGACAAAATATTCGATTTTATCGAAGATGGCCCTTGATTTTCTTTCAATACCTGCAACTTCAGTACCTGCTGAGAGATTACTTTCTACAGCGTCAATAGTAATTAGAAAACATAGAAATAGGTTAAGTGATGAGTCAGCCAGATGATTACTTTGTGTTAATGCTTGGTCAAAAGAATTAATATAAAGTAACAGTAATGTCAAAGCTATTGTGTACTGTGAAGTAATTTAATTTGTATCGTATTTTATTTTTTACTAGCTGTTCCTAGCGACTTCGCCCGCGTGTTATTTGGGGTTTTAATTTTTTTGCCCGGAACCCTAATTCTTTTTCTAAAATAAAAGTAGCCTAAGTTACTCCTTGTGACATCAGCTATCTGCCAATGAAAATCCCGTCAAAATCGGTCCAGCCGTTTCGGAGATTAGCCGGAACAAACAGACAGACAGACAGACAAAAACTTTAAAAATTCTATTTTTGTTATTAGTACCGTATATACTTTCATATGCATTTAGTAAAAAGCTGTAATTTTGACATTACAAACAGACACTTCAATTTTATTTATTTTTATAGATTTAAATAAATGGTATATTGTATAACTCTTTTATTCCATTTCATATATGGTGAAATGGGTCCATCAATTTCTTTCTAGACAGATAATCTTCTTCAAAATACAGTAAAGTTATTGCCATTAATTTGTTTTTATATGTTTAACCATGTGTTAGCACATGTAAGCGTATTAAATGTAAACGTTCATTAAGAAACAGACTGACGCCCGTGGCTGTGGGACACGGTAGATAGCTCAGTTAATTTGGTTGGTCTTTACTATGGCTATGTTAATTCAAGCTCAATATGTACCTACTCTGTTAAGTTGTTCTAAGATCTAAAGTAACGTTTAATAAATAGTAATAGGCTAATAGGTAATTGGGATACTCTTGCTGGAAGATCAAGACCTAATTTTTTAAATATTTGAATTCAGCTGACTTCACTCCTTTCACAACAGCTATCTTCATATCGTATTTTTTCAGACGCCAGCGCTATTGTGGTAGGTTTTGGAACCTCTATTTTCAGTAAAACACTTTTTCAACTTTCGCCCCTTATAAGATGGTTTTCCTTGTACTCTACACTCTATAAAGAATACTCTTCAGACCATAGACTTAGAATATAATGGCGTACTTCAGACTTAAATACAGCAATGCAAGCACGACTAATTGGCGGGACTTATAAGCAAGAGGATAACACGTATCCAGACAGATTTCTATGCTGCAAGGAGTCCTACGACCTAGGAAAGAAGATCTTGTTGTTAACTACCTTGTAAAGATTGTTTTAAGCAAATGATTAAAAATGATAATATTTATTAATTGACGCTGGCAAAAGTATAACCGTACGAGTCCTTGGCCAAAGAGAAAAAAATTTTTGTTGTTGTTACTAACGCATGCAAAGATACTAGACCATAAAGCCTTAAAAACTTGCGTAAAAATTTTTTTTGACATTTTTTCCTTGCGTCCATAAATGAAAATATGCAAAAATATAGACTTTAATATCCTGCACATTCTTTTCTTCTGAGTGCATTGCTGTGATAGTAAAATTAGCGGTCTGCATCTTCTTTTCTTGCTCCTCCGCAACTCCTTGAAGATATTATCCGTTATTCATAAATTCGTTACAGCTTATCGTTATAACTTATTAAATATCGTTATAGGTTAAATTCGTTATAGCTTATTAAAACACCACTGGTGAAAATATTTATTTATATATTTTGCATATTATTTATATATTTATGTTTATTTTATATCTTCTTTATATATAAAAAGTACGTGTCACGTTGTTTGTCCGCGATGGACTCCTAAACTACTGAACTGATTACAATGAAATTTTTGGTCAATGTGCTTGGTCCAACTTAAAAGATAAGATAGCTTACATCTCAATTTATAGTCGCAATACAATATTATTTTATTGAAAATTATTTATCTATTATTTGACAGTCACAATTATCTGTTAGCTCCAAACGATTCTGTCAGATGACGATATCTGTTGACTGGATTGAGTAAATATTTAATAGATGGCGCTATGTTAAAAATACAAACGTTTAATATAAGCTACAATTTAGTAGTATAACCACCACATGTTGCTGTAAGTATTCAACAGATGGAACCGATTTCAAAAAAATTTTGCAGACTGTGTGCAGTTTGGTCCAGCTTGAGAGATAGGATAGTTTTTATCCCGATATGTGACCCTCAATTTTTTTATTGCTAATTTCAGGAGATTTTTTGGGAAAGCATATGGTCGTTCGGAAAGGGCAGAACAACGTCTGCCTGGTCAGCTAGTTTATTTATATATTTGTATATATTATTAGTTCTCTCTATAAGTAAGTTGGTTGGCATACGCATTTTTTTTTTATTATTTTAAGTATTTATGAGGAAGATACTACTGCCTATATCCTGTTTCTTTTCCTTTATTGCCTTTTACGATACTCTGCTACCGTTACCATTGAAGCCTATTCAGTTATATGACCAATTAAAGTATATCCAATAAATATATAGTATAAAGGCAATCTATTATGAAGATTTATGTTCAGCAGTTGAGTTTAATAGGCCGTAACGTATAATGGATTGTAAAATTCATAAATGAAATCGCTTGTTTTCTCAACACAAACATAATTATTTCTATTTTAACATTTATTCTGATATAGAAATATATTCACAATAGATTAATGCAATATGTAACGCAAATTGCACTAACGAAAATTAAGCAAACATTTTATGTAAGTTGGCCTAGACTTTTATTTTTATGTAACTTGGCCATGTCGTGGCGACAACCTTGTGGCTGGCCTGAATTAATTTGTTGGCTATTTTAGAGTCACAAAATGATCGCCTATGAATCTGAATAATGTCAATTTAAATTTGTTTAGGGATATTTCATCTTTTTACGGATCAAAGCATTCTTCTTTCATAACCTACTATGAACAACCTATGAAAACTTTTATAACAATCAGTTCAGCCATTCCGAAGATTAGCCTGGACAGACGACATTTATTTAATTGTTATTCATGTCTTATAGTTCGGCCGTTCAGAGAATGTGTTCCTGACACCTATCAGTTAATCACGACTAGTGATGGGCACAACATAACACTGAGTTCGTTACCGTTCCTGCAAAATGAACCACCGCGTTATTTTTAAGATTATTTTCGTTTTAAATTGGCGGACTCATTTAAAATTTATATTTTAGTAATTTAAGTGGAAACCAAAAAAAGGTAATATTAATATAATAAAATTGTTTTATTTATTCTTTGTTACAAAGTTACAATCTGTATTTCTATGCAATAAAGTACATTGAATTGAATGTGCGTACAGAATATTAATCAGACTCCGATTCGCTTGAGGAGGTGGTGTCTTCATCATCATCTTCGCCTACATGTATAATTATATTATTATCAATAACAGAATCAATCCTGATATCTTGGTCAAATAGTTCCACAATCAGGTTTTTAGTCTTCTCAACAACCTTTGCCCAGTCATCTCTTGTGACTTCCCCGCAGGCTTCTTTTAATAGGGTCATCATCTTTTTCGTGCTGAATGGCGCGGAAGTATTGTGGCGGGCGGCGTAACCTCTTATTTGAGCCCAGATTAGCTCAATCGCGTTATATTGGCAATGATATGGTGGAATTCTTAGAACGCGATGACCGTACTCCAGAGCCAGTTCATCGATTTCGTATCCCACATTTGCCGCTTTATTTTCTTTAACTAATTAAATTAGCTCTGGTTTTAGCATCTGCATATTTGCGTCAATGCCTTTTGCTTGTAACCAAGCCATCATTTCTTCTTTTTTATTAGCTTGGGTAGGTGGTTTCTGTATTTGAACCGAGTGATAGAAGGCATTATCCATGAATATTACAGAAGGCTCTGGTAGGCTGGGCAAAAGCACGTTCTGGAACCACTCTTTAAATGTAGTGGCATTCATTTCCTCATGGTAGTCATTTGTGGTTTTTGATTGAAATGCCAGTAACGCGTTCTCTACAAAGCCGTATTTTGCAGAACCTGCGTGGCATATTATCAGACAGACCCCCTTACCCATTGGTACTTTCGACGTCGACGCTTGTATATCATCCGTCCAAGAACGGGAAACCGTGTGATTGGCGTTTAGCCATGTCTCGTCAATGAACACGACATTATCCCAGTTATCAATATTTTTTGCTTCTCTCAAAAAACTTATCCGTTTTAAAATTATGTCGTATCGTTCTAATAAAATTTTTCTTTTGTCTGTTTTTTTATACGAAAAACCAATATCTTTTAAGATTTTGGTTAAAGCAGTTTTACCCCCGCTAAACAGTCCAGCTTCTCTTAACGTTGCCAAAAGCTTCTTCCTGTTGAGATATTCATTTCTGGAATAGTAACCATATATATTATTTCTGATTGCATCGGCGTCAATATCTGTCACAGGTTTAGTTCTACGTTTTTTCTTACGTACTCCGAACGTAAAATATTATCTTCCGTGCCAGTAGAGCCGAACTTTTCTTTATTAATATTTGTTATCGTTCGTTTGCTAACTCCAAGCGCCTGAGAGACGCGTTCCTGTACTTGTTCGACAGATAACAGGGGTCCGCCATTATGCCGCTTCCGCTCAAAGTAAGCTCAAAGTTGATGATTAACTCACGGGCTCCACTTTTCAATGTTTGTCCACGTTTAGGCATTATTATGCACCAAAAGTAAAAATAACGCAATACAAAACACAATCGAAGTCCGATTTAGAGGCGATGTCAGTTTGAAAAGCAGAAACAGTCCATTAAACGAAAGCCGAGTAATCAAATAAAAACAGATCGAAAACACTTGAAGAACGTGGTCTATGCGCACGAAACTACAACAGACGACTGTTTTAGCGTTACAAAATGGCGGCCCATAACGCCATTTGGGGTTACCATTTTCAACCTAAATATAAAAATGCTACTTTCTTTCGCGCGTTCGGTTTGGTCGTAGTTTTATTTTTATATTTAATAAAAGTTATCTTATAGTCCATTATTTTCAAATTCTTAAAAAGAAAAACAAAACGTATTATTTTATAAAGTATAACTGTATAAGAACAGATTACGATACTGTTATTCCCCCTATTGTTAGCACAGCACTACAAATATAAAGCGTTGATATAACCTTGTAATAGCGCAGTATAGATTTAGAAAAATATTGTTTACCAAGTTATTTGACACTCAGTTTGGCACAAAATTATAACATTCATTGATTATTGATATAATAATATTGTTTTTATGCTCATCAATTGTTAAAACAGTAAACAACCAGCAAAAATATTTTTATCGTAACTGCAACGCCATTACAAAGTTACGTCGTCAGTTCAATCGAGACGTGTCAGGAACGCATTCTCTGAACGGCCGAGCTATAATAGGTGGGTTGAATCAACTCGGGATGATGACTGGATGATATATATCTGATATTATCTGGATATATATGATGCTTGGGAGAATATGTAGAAGGCACTTTTTATATTTTTTCATTTATTTATCATTTAAAATTTGAATACAAAAACAAGTAAAATAGCATATCTAAACCAAAAAGGTTTGTAAATTAATAATGCTATCATCTACATCAATATTTCCACGTAATATTACATTGTGTTGCAAATATGTAGTTTAAAATTCGGGATGAATTTATAATTATGATAACTTAAGCAATTAAATAACTAGATGCTTGGTAAGTTAATTTCTAAGTGACAAGTACAAGTAAGCAGTAATATTTTAATTTTGTTTTACAGACACACATCTGTTTTATTTATATGTATATTTTGTGGATATTAACAAATTTCAAAATATATTATTTTACTTATTTAATAAAATAAAGATGACTAAGTACTTCTTGTTATTTTGTAATGACAAACGAACACACAGCCCACCTGATGGTAAGTGCTAAGTGGATGCTGTAGCCCATAGATACCTACATCTATCCTCAATGAATCGTGGAAGAATTCAGATACGTTGTCACTTTTGAGGACTAGGAAGGAATGATTCGTTTATAGTAATATGGGCTCCGGGCCTTTACACTAACAATTATACGAAGCTCTGTCTCGCCAGCAACGCAAAGTCAAGAATTTACGTTTAGAAAAAGCCAAAATTATGGGTTATTTAGGTGCTAATTAGGTACCAAGTTTAAAAATTAGGTGCTCCAAAATTTTCTCCGCAACGCTCCGCAACGAACTGTTGAAATTTGCGTTGTTGGCAAAACGTATCGCTAGCAACGCAATGACGATAATAGATATACGATAAATATAAATAGCAAGGGCTTTAGCAGACTTTAGACTTTAGCAAGGGCTAATTAAGTGCTGCAAGTATAGGCAATGACAAGGCGCCTCTAATAAAACAAAGTCGTTATTCATAACAAAGCAGATGCAAAAATTAGGTATTTTCAAAATCTTTTCAAAATGGTAAAACTATAGACATCCGCTACTTGCGTAAGGGGGTGGAAGGGGGTGGGGGAGGAGAAGCGTTCTGGGGGAGCACCCCTATCCTTCCCCTTGCGGAAATGTATGGTTTATGAGTAATATTTTTTTTTGTAAAATCATAACCTCACTTTTTTACACAGGATTATTGACACAGTTACTTCTGCAACGGCTTCGGCGCTGAACTAAGTGGGGCTTCACTTCGCCCTTGCGTAGCAAATCACGGGCACCCATGCTTATTGTTCGCCTTCGATGACCAGCCTCAGCCGCTACGGCTCGCACAGATGCCTGCAATTTGCTATAGTGGGCGGGGGCTATTCTCCCTTCGTACCTATGGCTTTACAAAAATACTCTAGGGGTAGGTCAAACAAGACTACGTGGAGTCGGAGCGTTATGATCCGGTTATAGTACAGATTCGACCTATCTTATTTATAATATTATGTAACTGATAAAAAAAAACAAAAAATGCCGTTCATACCTTATAATAAGGTAATGGTGGTCCTGGACCCGATAATTACCAGAATATTACCGTCATCTATATCCGACCTCAATAAACTTTCAGCATTTAGTTAGTACTTAATTCCTTGCTATTAATATTTATCGTATATCTATTATCGTCACTGCGTTGCTAGCAACGTAAATTCCTGACTTTGCTGGTGAGCGAAGCTATTTTACATTGTTATTCTGTGAGAACGTGGTCCAACCCCGGCCGAGTCAAGCCACTTTTGCCATACTACATATTTATTTATCTATGATTTTTGCTGCAACCTACACTGCGCTTGCACTTCTTAACCTACACTCTGCTTTTATTACTATACAACTGAGAATCTAGTGGATCTACTAGTTGGTCTGTGTATACAACCATAATATAGCTGCAGCAAGGAGCTACCACGATATTATTAAAATATATTTATTCTTAGTTTTTAAATCAGATCAGTTAAATAAAAAATATACTTACTTATAATTATAACTTAATATGTGCATTGTCATTTTTTTTTACTTAAAATAAATTGGGTCCCTAAAAGTATCGAAAATCCTCCAAATAAGAATTTGCAACAGTCTACGTAGTTTTTTTTTTATTGTACTTTCTAGGTAAAATTTTCCATAGCTATTGTCGAGAATGCGCGTCGTTTATCTGTCAAATGTCAAAAAGACTGTGGCTTTGACAGAATCGGACAAAGGTTTTGATTTGGAGTCGCAATTCGGCTAATTTGCGATATTCATCAAAAATGTCCGCCAATTCGCCACCGGGAAAGAGCGAAAGTAAGGCATATAATAATAATTGTAGATTTTTTTATTTCTATTGTAACTTATTACTCGTATGTTTTGCATTTTAGACGTAGAACCTATTGATGAGTCTGTCCCGCCAAATCCAATTGAGAACTTAGGTGCTAGAATCCGTGATTTAGATGTGGATTCTATTCGTCGTTATTTGGCTCAAAAGTTGGGATTTTATGAGCCGCCAGAAGCAGCAACCCCGGTAGAGCAAGTATTGGAAGAAGTTTCTTTAGAGGGAATTGTTAAATGGATTAAAAGCGAAAAATGCAAAAACATAATAACACTATCCGGAGCAGGGATTTCCACTGGTACGAATATTTTGTTATTTTTATGTCATTATTATCTGTTTAGAATCGTTAATATGTATCCATCATACTAGAATTATTCTTTTTAAAACAGTTTAATAAGAACTAGATTTATTATAGTTCAATTATGTTTAGTTTGTTATACCTCTGATTTCACAATTTTTTTTTAAATAATAATATCTTTGTATAACTAGTATAATAGCTGACTTAAATCCCTGACTCAAACAGAGGGGTGCTATGTTTGACCACTGTGTGTCTGTCTGCGGCACTATAGCTCTTAAATGTGTGAACTGATTTGTGTGCAGTTTTTTTTTTAAATTTAAAAGTAGGATTTTTAGCGGTGGTTCTTACACATGTTGGTACGACTTTCCATTGACTCCCGTCAAGTTGGGGGTTGATACATATTTTTACAGAAAAGTTACACTATTATAAACACACATACAAAGTTACAACATGTGGAAGTGTGTAATTTTTGAGAAAAAAGTTAATGAATATCAATTATTCTTGCATTGTTTATGTCTAATCCTACAATAAAACTGATGCCATTTTTTAATGTTATTGTCAGTAGGGATGTCAATTCTTTCCAAAAAAAATCAATTTTTTAAATAGATTTGAATTGTAAGCTGATGTATCGATTCCCAAAAAATCGATTTCTAACATATCTATATTTTTTTCATGTTTGCATTGATAATGTAAATATAAATCTATTTTATGAGAAAAAAATCCCCTTCATCATAAAATATAGGGGACTGATTCAGAAGGATTTCTGTATCTATTTTGAGACTGCTACATCTCCGGTGCTGCGGGAAGAGCAGCCTCTACGCCTTAGCGTAACAAGTCGCAGGCATCCCTCCTCGCCTCCGCAGCTTCGGCTCGTCCGATGCCTACGATTTGTTACAGCAGGCGGAGGCTGCTCCCCCTACGCGCCTCCGGCTCTTTAAAACCACTCTAGGGGAAGGACAGACTCGTACCAGGTGATTCAAAGATTCAAAACTTTTATTTGCATCAAACATGGTAAATACACGTGTTAATTACATACACTTTAGGCCAAACATGTTTCACCGCTTACATAGAGGCATACAAATATCAAATTCAATTATGTGGCTAATTCATTTGCTCATTAATAAGTTATTAATTACAAAATATTGAAGGTACAGTAGAAACTCGATTAACCGGACTAATTGTTGTCGTTAGGGATTCGGATAATCGAAAGTCCGGATAATCGAATGTATGACGAAAAGCGGGTTTTGTGCATACATATATAATGTTATATGTTTATTAAAAACAACAAATACATATCAACGAAAATCAATGTTTATTAAAAATATTAAGGGATACATTTGCCATCATATATATCAATCGAAAGCGATCGAGCGGAACCAAGGCTCCAAAGTCTTTGCCAGAGATCTATCTGCCAGAAAGAGCCAAATGTCAAAGCTGAAGACCGAATGTGACAGCATCGTTTCCGGGGCACCAGAGATTTTGAGTGAGATGGAGAGGTTCTATGAGCAGCTGTACACGTCATCATTGGAGCCACACACAAGTGTGAGTAACGAGCCAAGAACGAGGCTTATCCGACACTATTCCGAAGATACCCCGGACGTCAAAACGGCAAGGCCCCAGGCGAGGATGGAATTACAAAGGAGCTTCTGAAATCGGGTGGAAAACCGGTACTTGAAGTCCATCAGAAGCTCTTTAATTCCGGCCTCCATGGTGGCGTTACACCAGAGGCGTAGAGCAAAGTGCGGTGGTCTTGTTCTTCAAGAAAGGTGACAACGCTCTCTTGAAGAACTACAGACCGATTTCCCTTCTGAGCCGCGTCTACGTGCTGTTTTCGAGAGTCATTACGAATCGTCTCGCGCGCAGACTTGACTTCCAGCCTCCCGAACAAGCCGATTTCCGAAAGGGCTTTAGCACCATAGACCACAACATACCCTTCGGCAAATTGTGCAGAAGTCAGAGGAGTACAATTTGCCACTATGTCTGGCGTATGTGGACTATGAGAAAGCCTTTGATTCCGTCGAAATTTGGGCGGTGCTGCCGTCCCTTCAGCGGTGCCAAGTTGACTGTCAGTATATCGAAGTGCTGAAGTGTTTGTACAGTAGAGCTACGATGGCTATCCGAGTACAGAACCAGAATACGAAACCTATGCAATTGCAGAGAGGTGTAAGACAGGGTGATGTTATATCCCCGAAACTCTTTACCGCTGCATTGGAGGACGTTTTCAAGCTTCTGGACTGGAAAGGATACGGTATTAACATCAATGGCGAGTACATCACTCACCTTCGATTTGCCGACGATATAGTTCTTATGGCAGAATCGCTGGAGGACCTAAGCACCATGCTCAATGACCTCAATAGTGTCTCCCAACGAATAGGTCTTAGGATGAACATGGACAAAACAAAGATCATGTTTAATGTCCATGTCACACCTATGCCGGTAGTTGTTGGGAGCACTAAGCTCGAAGTTGTTGACGAGTATGTTTACCTGGGACAAACAGTCCGACTAGGTAAGTCCAACTTCGACCAAGAGGTCATTCGACGAATTCAACTCGGCTGGGCAGCGTTCGGGAAACTACGACACATCTTCTCGTCAGACATACCTCAAAACTTTAAAACGAAATTGTACAACCAGTGCGTGTTGCCAGTGATGACTTACGGATCTGAGACGTGGTCCTTCACTGCTGGCTGTATGAGGAAGCTCAAGGTCGCTCAGCGAGCTATGGAGAGGGCTATGCTCGGGGTTTCTCTGCGTGATAAACTTAGAAATGAGTATATCCGCAGCAGAACCAGAGTAACCGACATAGCCCAACGGATTAGTAAGCTGAAGTGGCAGTGGGCCGGCCATATAGCTCGAAGAACCGACAACCGATGGGGAAAAAAGGTTCTTCAGTGGCAGCCTCGTAACGGTAGGCGAAGTGTGGGGCGACCCCCCACGAGATGGAGTGACGACCTGGTAAGACATGCAGGAAGTCGATGGATGCAGGTGGCTCAGGACCGTGCTTTGAGGCATTCCTTGGGGGAGGTCTATGTTCAGCAGTGGACTTATGAAAGGCTGTAATGTTGATGATGATGAACCATCCGATACTTGCGACAAACGATTCATCGCCACATATTTTTTTTATTTAACTGTAATGCTTCTTCACAGAGCAAGGGCCAGGCCAAATATCGGTCGCCCAGTTGATCTTTTTTGTAAAAACCAACAATACAAAGCGTCTTCTAAAAGTTCCACCAATTCCAACACGTTCATGCATGCATAAATTCGACTTGCAGTACATATTATGTTAAACAATTTGTCACTTGGCTCAATATGACTTTGGCCGCGGTTGATAGTCCGGATAATCGCGAATCCGTATAACTGAGTGCCGGATAAATGAGTTTCTACTGTACACAGAAATTAAAATTTATATATAATGACTCATTAGATAATTATTAATTGTTATTAAATATAAAAGAAATGTCAGACAATTATTAATTATTACAAAATATGATAAAATGTCAAAATAATGGTTAATTATTATTAAACAAAATAAAAATGTCAATGTCAGTCAATGTGAAATCGTAGTAGTTCATTTGTCAAATTTATAATCTAGGAATTCTTTGACGCTATAAAAAGTTCTTTCTGCGAGAAGATCATAGAGGCCTTTTCTAAATCTTGAGAAAGATAGTGCTTTAATATGCTGAGGAATTTTATTATATATTTTGACACACATGTATAGACAGCTTTTATTATATTTAGATAATCTAGGAAGTGTGTCAATTACAAGCTTTTCAGGGTATCTGTTGCTTCGAGAAGATATATTTTTTGCTTTAGTAAACAGATGGTTGTGTTTGACGAACAAACATATTTCATATATGTAGAGCGAGGGCAATGTCAATAACTTAAGCTTTTTGAATAAAGGTCTACATGAATGAAATGGTGCTTTTAGAGTTTTTTGACATTTTTTTTGAGTGATAAAAGCTTTATTTAACTGAGAACCATTTCCCCAGATAATTAGCATGTAACGCAGAATAGAAACTACATAAGCGTGATACACTGACAGGGCAGTATTTATGTTCGTGACTTTTCTAATATACCTTAAAGCATATACAAATTTATTTATTCTATCACAACCTGATTTAATATGAGACTCCCAGTTAAGGTTTCTATCAATTACTAAGCCAAGAAATTTTGTTTGTGTCATTTCTTCGATTTTGGTTTCGTTGTGATATATGTCAAGCTTATTAGTTTTCAAGTTGTCAAGTTTAATGTAGTGAGTTTTGCTGAGATTCACTTTCAAATTATTTAGATTTAACCATTCTATTACTGATTTTATAGTGTCATTTATGTCAGATTCATGTTTTGTGAATGAATGTTTACTTGGGTTAGTACTAATTGTTATTGCAATATCGTCCGCAAACATAGTACATTTGAATTTAGTTACATTTGGAATGTCATTTATATATAAAATAAAAAGCAAAGGCCCAAGAATGCTTCCTTGTGGGACGCCAAAATAGTTGTTCCTAAAATGTGAATAATAAGAAGTCAGTTCATTCTGGTTATTTAGGCTTTTGATTTCGACTTATTGTCTTCTGTTTGTCAAACAAGACTAGCCACTGCAAAGGAATCCCTCGAATGCCCATATTTTCCAATTTTTTAAGAAGACTTTTATGGTCAACAAAGTCGAAAGCTTTACTTAGGTCAAAAACAATACAGTGGTTAGATATAAACTATTTACACTTACTAAGATAGATTTAATTAATGTATAAGTGGCCAAAGAAGTGGATTTGTTTTTCTGAAAACCAAATTGGTGTGGACTGATGATACTAATCTTATTACAGTATTCAGTAAGACGCAAAAACATACACTTTTCGAATATGGTGGAGTCGGGGTCAATCAATTCTGTTCTTTAACATAAGTTGAACCTAACCTATTTTATTTGTTATCTGCCCTAATTGCTACAGTTACAATAAAACAAATTTCAATAAGAGATCATTTATTATGGTATCATTCTTCTTTTTCATAAAATGGAATTATATTTACATTATAAATGCAAACATAAAAAAAAATATAGATTTTTAGAAATCGATTTTTTGTGAATCGATACATCAGCTTACGATTTGAAAAAAAAATATACAAATTTATTTATTCTAAAAAAAGCATATACAAATTTATTTATTCTATCACACACTGATTTAATATGAGACTCCCAGTTAAGGTTTCTATCAATTACTAAGCCAAGAAATTTTGTTTGCGTCATTTCTTCGATTTTGGTTTCGTTGTGATATATGTCAAGCTTATTAGTTTTCAAGTTGTCAAACTTAATGTAGTGAGTTTTGCTGAGATTCACTTTCAAATTATTTAGATTTAACCATTCTATTACTGATTTTATAGCGTCATTTATGTCAGATTCATGTTTTGTGAATGAATGTTTGCTTGGGTTAGTACTAATTGTTATTGCAATATCGTGCGCAAACATAGTACATTTGAATTTAGTTACATTTGGAATGTCATTTATATATAAAATAAAAAGCAAAGGCCCAAGAATGCTGCTTCCTTGTGGGACGCCAAAATAGTTGTTCCTAAAATGTGAATAATAAGAAGTCAGTTCATTCTGGTTATTTAGGCTTTTGATTTCGACTTTTTGTCTTCTGTCTGTCAAATAAGACTCAAGCCACTGCAAAGGAATCCCTCGAATGCCCATATTTTCCAATTTTTTAAGAAGACTTTTATGGTCAACAAAGTCGAAAGCTTTACTTAGGTCAAAAAACAATACAGTGGTTAGATATAAACTATTTACACTTACTAAGATAGATTTAATTAATGTATAAGTGGCCAAAGAAGTGGATTTGTTTTTATGAAAACCAAATTGGTGTGGACTGATGATACTAATCTTATTACAGTATTCAGTAAGACGCAAAAACATACACTTTTCGAATATGGTGGAGTCGGGGTCAATCAATTCGGTTCTTTAACATAAGTTGAACTTAACCTATTTTATTTGTTATCTGCCCTAATTCCTACAGTTACAATAAAACAAATTTCAATAAGAGATCATTTATTATGGTATCTTTCTTCTTTTTCATAAAATGGAATTATATTTATATTATAAATGCAAACATAAAAAAAATATAGATTTTTAGAAATCGATTTTTTGTGAATCGATACATCAGCTTACGATTTGAATCACTTTAAAAATCGACCTTTTTCGGAAAGAATCGACATCCCTACTGACGAGAATGATATTACAAAATGGCGTCAGTTTTATGGTAGGATTAGATATAAACAATGCAAGAATAATTGATTTTCAATAACTTTTTTCTCCAAAATTACGCTATTCCGCATGTACCGTGCACTTTGTGTGTGTGCTTATAATAGTGTAACTTTTCTGTAAAAATACGTATCAACCCCCAACTCAACGGGAGTCAATGGAAAGCTAAGCCCACATGTTTTTCAAAATCAGTTCAGCTATTTGAATATCATCAGATCTTTTTGTTTCGGGGGTTTTTTAAATTTTCAGTTTTAGTTATTACAATTTTGCATGCTGTTAGTGTCATTGTAACCATATCATAAATTCTATTTCCAGCGGCTGGCATACCAGATTTTCGGAGTCCAGAAACAGGATTGTACCATAACCTACAAAAGTACAATCTCCCGGAACCACAAGCAATATTTGAAATAAACTTCTTTAGACAGAATCCTAAACCGTTTTTCACATTGGCAAAAGAGCTGTACCCTGGCAGTTTTAAACCAACAGTTTCACATTATTTTATAAGGCTTCTCCATGAAAAAGGTATGTCAAATCAGGACTGCTATATATAATATTCTTAAAACTTTGCAGGGGATATTTTTGCATTGTGTATTTTGCACTATGGTTTTATTAGTCATCAACATCATCATCATTATGGCTTTTCACAAGTCTAATGCTAAACATTCAATTCTGAACTACAATTTACTCCAGAAGACATCTTATTTCCTCTTACAATTATATTTACCTGTAAAAGTAAGATGAAGTATTAAGTACATTGCTAATTATTTTAATTTCTGCAATTCTTAAATATTTCTTTTGTTGTTTTATAATTTTCTTAAGGTGAAAGCTCCAGGGTGGCCTGTGAAATTCAAATTTTCTTGTATTTTTTGGAATTTGCAGGTCAGGGTTAGGTTGTATATTTAACAAAATATGATTCGCGACCGTAGCGATTATGTGTTTACAGAATTATTATCATTAAAATCACCAATACAACCCTGTAAGTTCATATTAGCTCTTTGAATGAGTTTTTTTGGAAATAGCCATACAATGGGCTAATACGAACATAGAATGTTGTATTGATGATTATAATAACTATAACTCTGTAAATACATACTATATATATATATATATATATATATATATATATATATATATATATATATATATATATATATATATATATTAAACTAAAATAACTAAACTAAATTATTTTTTATAATAATATTGCTAATCAAAGAGAGATGAAATGTAGTGGGTACAATGAGTTGATTTCTGATATTTTATACATAGAGTGTTCACAAGAAAAATGTAGAAAAACGTATCATCTTATGTGTGTATCAATAACGGCAGAGCAGTACCAACATTTTACTAAAGAAGAGAAAGGTAAATGGGTTTGTCCAGAATGCAGGCGTAATATTCCGAAAGGAGATAACTCCAATACACCGATTCGAGGAGTAATGGACAAAACGTGTACGCCGTCTTGTTATGTGAAAAAGGAACGAAGAGATCGTCACAATTATATAAATACGAAATATCTATGATTGATAATGAAAGTAGGATTATAGAAGAGATCCGAGAGTTCCGCATGGAAATGATTTCTCGGCTTGATAATCAGATAGAGGAGTATAAATGGCTAGAGGAAAGATTTATTAATATCGAAACCGAGCTGCGCTAGTTAAAAACCATTATGAAAGTAGCTCAGCAAAAAGCAAATAAAGTGGATGAGTTGGAGGAGAGTATAAAAGTACTTACACAAAAAAATGAACATTTGGAAGCTACCTTAAAAGTAAAAAATACTACCAAGGAAATGTTATAAACAAATGTGGAGCAATTAGTGTCATTTGCAAATATAACGAAGCAAAATAAAAATAGGGTAGTTAAAAATAGCGGGCCCAATAAGGAGGGGGTAGCCGCAAAATCGTCGAGCTTGCCTCATTGTGATAATAATACGGTATCAATAAGTATGAAAACACCAACTTCGAGCTCAACGAATTTTAATAAACCTAGCAAGCTAACAGCATAGCAAAGTGGCGAAGCAATCAGCTTTGTAGCGGTTTCTAACGGTTGCCGTTGAGCAATCAGTTTCAAAATAGGAGGTTCAGATGCCTGGGTGATCAGTAATCGATTGCTGAAAACAGAATTTGAAAATTCGAAACCGTTCTCGAGATAATCGTGGGACAGACGGACAGACGGACAGACGGACAGACATCGTGAAATCAATAAGTGTCTTCGCAAGCTTCGCCACTTAATAATGAATCCAAAAAAGATGGTGTGGCCACAAAATGGGCAGGATTATCTAGTATTGATAAATGCTCAGTTTCGCTTAATGAAAAACAATTAAATTCGGTGTCAGTAAATTCAATTAAGAATGCGAAGGGCTGATTGGAAAAAGAAGAAAATTGGACAGTTGTAAAAAGAAAAAACAGTAGGTACCCAATTAATTAATTAAAAAGAGGAGATAACACGAGCCTAGCAAATATACAAGGGACTGAACGTAAGAAGTATTTACACGTCTGGCGTTTGAAGAAGGAAACTACAGTAGAAAGCATAGAAAAACATGTTAAGAATATATTATGTGGGGCTGAAGTACAAGTTAAGGTCGATCAAATTAAACATAAGACTGAACGGGATTATGCTTCGTTTATAATAGGGGTTCCAGAAAATTACTATAAAAACATATGTTCACCAGAGAATTGGGCAATAAATATTGAATTTTGTGAATGGGTGTTGTTTCTTCGATTCACCGAAAAACCAAAAAAGCCTTAAGACAACTGTTGAAATTTTCTACCAAAACGTAAGAGGACTGAGAACTAAATTAGATGAATTCTGGGTGTGTGTTGCTAGCTCGAGTTCGGATTTGTTTGCTATTACTGAAACCGGCTTTAGTAAATCCATTCAAGACTCTGAAGTTATCCCATCTGGATACAAAATGTTAAGGTGCGATCGCTTAGACGGGCGGAAACAAGGCGGCGCTTGTCTAGTGGCCGCACCACGCTTCGAGCTGCAGTTTGTACCTATATCGAGTGACGTCAACATAGATTGTCGGGTGTTTGAAATGGTTTGTGCTAGGGTCTATTTAAGAGAAAGATTTATATTTTTTATATGTGTTGTTTACATTCCACCAGGTAGTTGTGATAATGAATATATGTTATTATTCAGAATAATTGAGCAATATTGTAGTAAATACCGTATAGTCATAGTATTAGGAGATTTTAATTTGTATTCATGCTGCACTACTATACGTAATTACTATAAACATTTTGTGACATACTGTGAATTTTCTCAATGCAATAGAATAGGTAATTTTTTTTTTTTTATAGGATAAGGGTGACAAACGAGCACACAGTCCACCTGATGGTAAGTGGTTGCTGCGGCCCATAGACATCTACATCTATCCTCTATTACAATTCAAAATGTAGATGCGTTGTCACCCATGAGGACTAAGATGGAATGCCTCATTTCCAGTAAAAAGGGCCTCCGGCCACCTGCACTCACCAAGCGAAACGCAGAGGTAAACCTCTACTTCACGCTGGTTTTCTGTGAGGCTGAAGACTTGCAATGATCGACAGTTATATTTAGTGTTAAGTACATTTGATGGTGAGGAAACGGTGAGAGTGTATGCGGCGGATACTGGGCTTGTGCCAGTGGATGCGCACCACCCTTCGCTTGAGATCAGTGTGTTTGCAATTTGTCGCAGATGGAGCCGCTACCGCGCAGGGATCCATTGACAGCGAATGCTACGTGAGACCTGCTTGGAAGTTTAGCAATGCTAACTTTCCTCTCTTGTATAAAGCTATAGAGGAAATAGACTGGTCTCCAATGTATAGTTTAGATTTAGAAACAAGTCTTGAATTTTTTATTGCGCTAAAAATAATCATCATCATCATTACAGCCTTTCATAAGTCCACTGCTGAACATAGGCCTCCCCCAAAGAATGCCACAAAGCACGGTCCTGAGCCACCTGCATCCATCGATTTCCTGCATGTCTTACCAGGTCGTCACTCCATCTCGTGGGGGGTCGCCCTACATTTCGCCTATATGGCCAGCCCACTGCCACTTCAGCTTACTAATCCGTTGGGCTATGTCGATTTCTGTGGTTCTACTGCGGATATACGAGTACTCATTTCTAAGTTTATCACGCAGAGAAACCCCGAGCATAGCCCTCTCTATAGCTCGCTGAGCGACCTTGAGCTTCCTCATACTCATACGGCCAGTAGTGAAGGACCACGTCTCAGATCCGTAAGTGATAACTGGTAACACGCGCTGGTTGTACAATTTCGTTTTAAGGTTTTGAGGTATGTCTGACGAGAAGATGTGTCGTAGTTTCCCGAACGCTACCCAGCCGAGTTGAATCCGACGATTGACCTCTCGGTCGAAGTTGGACTTACCTAGTCGGACTATTTGTCCCAGGTAAACATACTCGTCAACAACTTCCAGCTTAGTGCTCCCAACAACTACCGGCATAGGTGTGACATGGACATTAAACATGATCTTTGTTTTGTCCATGTTCATCCTAAGACCTATTCGTTGGGAGACACTATTGAGGTCATTGAGCATGGTGCTTAGGTCATCCAGCGATTCTGCCATATAAGGACTATATCGTCGGCAAATCGAAGGTGAGTGATGTACTCGCCATTGATGTTAATACCGTATCCTTTCCAGTCCAGAAGCTTGAAAACGTCTTCCAATGCAGCGGTGAAGTTGCGGGGATATAACATCACCCTGTCTTACACCTCTCTGCAATTGGATAGGTTTCGTACTCTGGTTCTGTACTCGGATAGCCATCGTAGTTCTACTGTACAAACACTTCAGCACTTCAATATACCGACAGTCAACTTGGCACCACTGAAGGGACTGCAGCACCGCCCATATTTCGACAGAATCAAAGGCGTTCTCATAGTCCACATACGCCAGACATAGTGGCAAATTGTACTCCTCGGACTTCCGTACAATTTGCCGAAGGGTATGTATGTGGTCTATGGTGCTAAAGCCCTTTCGGAAACCGGCTTGTTCGGGAGGCTGGAAGTCGTCAAGTCTGCGCCCGAGACGATTCGTAATGACTCTCGAAAACAGCACGTAGACGCATCTCAAAAGGGAAATCGGTCTGTAGTTCTTCAAGAGAGCGTTGTCACCTTTCTTGAAGAACAAGACCACCCCACTTCTGCTCCACGCCTCCGGTGTAACGCCACCATGGAGGACGGAATTAAAGAGCCCCTGAAGGACTTCAAGTACCGGTCTTCCACCCGCTTTCAGAAGCTCCGCTGTAATTCCATCCTCGCCTGGGGCCTTGCCGTTTTTAAGGTGCTGGAGAGCTATTCTTATCTCGCTCAGACTGACGTCCGGGATATCTTCGGAATAGTGTCGGATAAGACTCGCTCTTGGATCGTTACTCACACTTGCGTGTGGCTCCAACGATGACGTGTACAGCTGCCCATAGAACCTCTCAATCTCACTCCAAATCTCAGGTGCCCCAGAAACGATGCTGCCACATTCGGTCTTCAGCCTTGACAGTTGGCTCTTTCTGGCAGACAGATCTCTGGCAAAGACTTTGAAGCCTTGGTTCCGCTCGATCGCTTTTTTAATACAAGCTGTATTGAAGTTGCGTAAGTCCCGCCGCATGCGTTTGGAGATCTGTCTGTTCAGTTGCCTGTATGCTGTCAAATCTGTTGAAGAATGTAGCTTCATCTACCTAGGTGGATTGAAAAGTACTCGGCCTAACACAGATCCATTCAATTCTAAAAATCAAATCTACCCACATTATTTAGTTCAGTTCAGACTAGTTCATTGTGTGAAGTTCGAAACGTGTGCGATAATTAGTTGTGATTTTATAAATTTATTAACAAAGTAATCGGACATAATTTCCGCGAATGGAGCAAATCGAGCAGCGTGCCGTCATTAAGTACCTCCATAAGAAGGGGCTATCATCAAAAGCCATCCATGATGACATGGTCAGTACATTAGGCGATTGTGCTCTGTCATATTCATCCGTCAAAAAATGGATAGCAGAATTTAAGCGTGGTAGAGAGAGTGTGAAAGATGAACCCCGCTCTGGAAGGCCTTCGACGTCAACTACTGACGAAAATATTAAAAAAGTACTTGATTTAATAATGGGAGACCGCAGATTAAAAATTAGAGAGATAGCCGAGATTATAGGCATCTCTTATGAACGAACTCAAAACATCATTATCAACGAGTTGGGTTTCCACAAGGTGTCTGCGAGGTGGGTTCCGCGACTGCTTTCAGTTGAACAAAAAAGGACGCGATTGACTATTTCACGCGACTGTTTGGAGTTATTTGAAGCCGATGCAGATGATTTTTTGAATCGTTTTGTTACTATAGACGAAACATGGGTTCATTACTGTACACCGGAAACAAAACAACAATCAAAACAGTGGAGAAGACCTGGTTCACCACCCCCTAAAAAGGCTAAGTCGATTTTGTCGGCAAATAAGGTGATGGCTTCAGTATTCTGGGGCTCGAAAGGTGTGATTATGATTGATTATCTTGAAAGGGGTCAGACTATAAACTCTGATTACTACTGCACCTTACTACGTCGTTTACGAGAGGAAATAAAAGAAAAACGTCGAGGAATGCTCAGAAGAAAAGTCCTGTTTCATCAAGATAACGCCCGTGTTCACACGTCAGTACAGTCAATGGCTGAAATTCACAACTGTGGCTTTGAACTGTTACCGCATCCGCCGTATTCACCTGATCTGGCACCATCAGACTTCTTTCTGTTCCCTAACCTAAAAAAGCACTTGGGAGGTCAAAGATTTTCGACAAACGACGAGGTCAAAGCAGCTGTAGACGCATATTTTGACTCTAAGGAAGAATAATTTTTTTTCAACGGTCTAAATGCTTGGAAGGGGAGGTGGCAAAAGTGTATTGAACTTGATGGTGATTATGTAGAAAAATAAAAATATAACTGATTTAGTATGTGTTTATTTTCTTGGTTAGGCCGAGTACTTTTCAATCCACCCTCGTATAATATAATAACAGCCATGAGATTGAGTGTGATCGGAGAGTTTTTGAGTTCGTCGGCGGCGGGTCTTGCATAACTTAGCTCCGACCGCATGGACAGTTTCCACGAGCTTGTCATTCATATCGTCCACTTCATTGCAGTCTTCTAGGCATTGAAAACGGTTTTGTAACTCGAGCTGAAAGGTTTCGGGACTTTGGAACAGAGCAAGATGGGGACGGAGCGTTGACTCCATTAGACGAGACCTCTCCAACTTAACGTTTAGGTTCAGTGTGCCTCTAACCATTCGGTGATCGCTACCAGTTTTCACCCTCGCGATCACGGAGACATCACTTAACAGTTGTCGTCTGGTCGTCATAATGAAGTCAATCTCATTTTTTGTGGAAGCGTCGGGGCTCGACCAGGTCCTCTTCCTGTGGGGCCGTTCTCTCTTGTGCCTAGTTTTGCGTTGAAGTCTCCCATTAACACCGTATAGTGGGTTTTGGAGGAATGCATGGCTCTAGAGATATCCTCATACATTTCCTCCACCTCCTCATCGGGGTGTGCCGAGGTTGATGCGTAAAATTGTATGACCTTCTACGAATACCGTTTGGTGATTCTGAGTATAAGGTACGCAACCCTCGTCGACACACTCAATCTTTACAACGTTGTTAACGAGAGACTTTTGGACGATAAATCCGACACCTCCTTGGGACAGATGGTCGCCCTCCCGGTGATAGAGCAAGTTGCTGGATTTGAGTCTATCTCTTCTTCCAGCTCCACGATCTTCTCGTCAGTCCTCAGGGTGCGTGCGTTGTATGTTGCCAGGTCGAGTCGTCTTAGGTGGCAACCGAACCTCCACCGGAAATTCTTAGCACCCCCTGCCCCGCCGTTACCATGGTCGCCACCGTAGACAGGAATAGCGGGGCCGCCGGGGACTGGGAGCCGTTTATTATTGTCAACTAAAAATAATATAATAGATAATTGCGTACCTAGGAAAAAAATAAGTAAGGTAAAGGCTAAGTATATTTATCCCGAGTGGTACACAGCTGAGATAATACGCGAATTAAAATTAAAAGCAGATCGCCATAAGAGGTATAAGATGAGTAAATCAAAATACGATTATGAACTATTTTCTCAGTGTCGAGCGAGAGTTAAGAAGATGATAAAACTCGCTCAGGAGCAACATCAGAGCCGCGTTCAAAACCATCTCGTAGAAGATCCAAAAACTTTTTGGAATTACATACGGTCCAAAATAAGCTGCAAAAACAAAAAACAAATTTTGAAAAACGGAGAAGTATTGAGTTGTAAGCAATGTGTAGAAGAGTTTGCTCAGTATTTCTATTCAGTGTATAGGACGGAACAAGCCAATCTAAGCGTTACCGAGGCAATAATAGCGGCTGGCGATACCATTGCAGCTGCGCGGGTGCATATCGAAAGTCTGAGTCTTCAGGATGTGCAACGCGCCTTGCAAAAGCTAAAACCTAAGAGGTCCGCAGGCCCGGATGGCATTCCGCCGTATATACTCAGGGACTGTCGTTTCGTGATAAGTAAGCCGTTAATGTACATTTATTCAAAATGCCTGGATAGTGCTATTTTCCCCGATAGATGGAAAATAACAAGGGTCGTTCCTGTTCCAAAAGGTCGCAGGTGGACGAATATCGACCTGTTGCCGTGCTTTCACCAGTAGCTAAAGTATTTGAGTCGGCCATGTACGATAAAATATTCGTGCAGGTGAATCAGCAGCTCTCGGAAGCGCAGCACGGGTTTCGGCCTATGAGAAGCACCACTAGCAACCTTCTTAGCTACATGGCTGAAGTTGTGCCCGCAGTGGATAGGGGGTGCAAGTCAACGCCGCTTACTTTGATTTTAAAAAAGCGTTTGACTTATTGGATAACGACGTCTTGCTAAAAAAGTTAGCGGCAGTTGGCTTCACTCCACATTTGTTAAAATTATTTGCCAGCTATATGGCAGGTAGAAAGCAGTGTGTGGAATATGCCGGCCATACGTCGGACACATATGTAACAAAATCTGGAGTAAGCCAAGGCAGTAATTTAGGGCCACTTCAGTTTTTGTTACTGGTTAACGATTTGCCTGAGGTAGTTAAGGAATCTAAGTGCCTACTTTTTGCTGATGACCTCAAGTTGTACCATGTCGTAGAAACGTGGGCAGACTGTGAAAAGTTACAACAGCACGTAAACAGAGTAGTGGAATGGAGCAAGAATAGCCGTTTACAGTTTAACGCCTCCAAATGTGTAACCATTTCATTTACTAGAAAGCGCACGCTCATTGTATATAACTATGAAGTGGATGGCTTGCAAATTGTAAGAGTTAAAGAAGTTAAAGATCTAGGCGTTCGACTAAATAGTGAAGTAACATTTAGGGAACACTATCTATTGCTGCAAAAAGCGTATAGAAACTTGGGCTTCATTCTTCGCACAGTTCACGGCTTCACGAACATTAAGGTAATCATCATTCTGTATAACACGCTGGTAAGGAGTAATCTGGTGTGTAACGCCTTAATATGGTCACCGCACGAAAATGGGTATAGTGCAATGCTGGAACGTGTGCAAAATAAATTTATTAGATACTTATTATAATATGCGCTATTATGGAATCTACCCTATGTACTCATTAATGTACCCAACTTTATTTATTCTGGGTATGGTTGGCTACAACGAGTTGAGGGTAAGACGAGACCTAGCATTTGCCTTATATATTGGGGCTAATTGGGCTCTGTCTTCCAGACGGGTACGTGTAGATACGGCGGTGGCCACGGTTGTTGTCTGTGCCCCGAGCCCGTATCAGTTTACTCGATAAGGCGCCTTTAACGCGAACGTTACGCATTCTTAATAGAATGACTGACGGCATTGACCTATTCTATTGCACCTTGAGTGAATTTACTAGGATAGGATTGTTTACAATATGTTACAGTTAATGACCATATTTTTGTAACACGTGAAAAAAACTACACTGTCGCATTAGGTTTTTTCCTGTCATGATAGTTGTTTGTTGAAATAAATAAATAAAATTAAAAAAAAAAGTCGCGGAGGATAGGGCGAGTGGCGCATCGCCATACCAACACTCCTTTTCCTCCGCGACTCCACCTCGGCTGCAGTGGAAGGGTGAGAACACCCCTCTCACCGCAGCCCACCGACACACATCCGAAGTGGGCTCGCCAAGCCCACTCAGAGTGGCCACCTCGGGCTGACCCTACACCTCGGGCCAGCCAAGGGGTTCCTCTTTGTTCACCGCAGGTGACCAAGCCACGGCTACTAAGCCCCCCCGCCACGACAAGGCGGGAACCCGTTGGGGGGGGGGGGTAACTACCACGGACTAACTATAACTAAATATATTAAAATTTTGATTATGCAGACAACATAATGTATGCCCATCTTCTTAAAACGGCTCTTCACATTGGTCAACATTGTGGCGAATGTTGTGTACCTATGGCCATCATGTAGAGCGCCTGTTTGTGTTTGCCTTAGTATGTATTGGAATGATGGCCCACAAATTAGCGCGAGATCTGTGTGGTTGGTTTTTTACAAAAGAATAAATAGTTGTGGCAGAGTTCAAGCCGCCGCGTCCACACGCTGGGCGCGCGTTTAGTTTGCCACGAACTCACAGAGTAATCGCACGCACCTGATTTAAATTTTATATTCACGCGTCGTGACTAGTGTCTACAAAATGGCAGTAATAATGACCAATGAAGAAACTTTCCGCTTTATAGAGCTCTAAGAAACCGAAAATTGTTTGTGGAACCCAAGAAATAAAATTTTTTGTCTTTCCATTTCTTTTTGATCACCCTTTTCTTATACACATTCACGTAGTAGCGCTATGCTGTAAATAAATAAACCGCAGCACCCATTAGCGCCTCAATATCCAAATGGATATTGCGTATCTAAATTTATTAAAATTAATAAATTCGTCCACACATTGGCCTGAACTAAAGCAAACTGAGCGACCTTCAGACACAAACTCTTGGCTAATATTTTTGCCACAACATTCGCCACAATGTTGGCCAACGTGAAGAGTTGCCATAAAAGAAGACAACTCTTGTGTAGTCAGAAAAGATAACGAGTTACGCGATAGAAAGTGAGGCAACTTTTAGGTGAATATAACGGTAGGTAATTAGCGCTGTGTGACCTCAATTGCACTTTATTGTGTCGTAAAAAGAGTTATTATTATTTAAATGATTTTGTGGAGTGAATTTCCTGTTCCTGGACTATTATGCATTCTATAGTCTAGCTCACAATCATCTCATAATAGTCCAGGAACAGGAAATTCACTCCAGCAATTACAGCTAACTGAAGCTAATGAGCAGATTTCACATTTTCTGCCAATTTCCAAAAAGGAGATGGTACTCAATTCGATTGTATGTATGTGTGTTACCTAATAACTTTTTACTGGGTGAACCAATTTCGATAATTCTTTTTTTATTTTTTATTTTTTTATAGGATAACGGTGAAAAACGAGCACACAGTCCACCTGATGGTAAGTGGTTGCTGCGGCCCATAGACATCTACATCTATCCTCTGTTACAGATCAAAATGCAGATGCGTTTTCACCCGTGAGGACTAGGATGGAATGCCTCATTTCCAGTAACAAGGGCCCCCGGCCACCTGCACTCACCAAGCGAAACGCAGAGGTAAACTTCTACTTCACGCTGGTATTCTGTGAGGTCGTGGTACCACCCCGGTTCGAGCCGGCCCATCCATGCGACAGCAAAAGCTGCCGCCTGGCTCTACCACTGTTTATAAAAAGCTGATACTTCTCGTGTGGTCCCATATAAATTTGATCAAGGTCAGACCAATAGTTTTTGAGTTATTCCTAATAACTTATATTGAAGTTGGCTATACAAAAATTTTAATTTTAATTATAAACTGTACTGCTCGAAATCTGACTGAAGTTATAAGACGTACAAAAAACGTTTACCGCAACATATTTTTTGTAGCCTTTACCAGCAGGTGTGAGTATAGACAGCGACAGTGTGCAAGCGAGAGGTGATTAGAGGCGACGCCATTTTCAATCCCATTCTTTATGTGCACGAGTAGTAACTTATGTTAGAGTAATAATAGAGTAATAAAAAATAAATAATTTTTCTTAGCTTTAGCTTATATTGAATAAAGTGATCTCCCGTAATTGAAGGAGCACACTAGTGATATTATACAGTGTCTCCTGCCACGACAAGGCTGGAACCCATTTGGGGGGGGGGTCTTAACTTATGTCTATGTGGTAGTAACAATTGAAATTTGCCAATCCACGCCACGTGCTCTTTTTTAAGTAATTGTAAAAGTTTTATGGTATTATATATTAGTTAATTGTTTTCAGGTCTCCTCCTTCGTCATTACACACAAAACATAGACACTTTGGAACGAGTAGCTGGTATTCCCGAAGATAAAATTGTGGAGGCACATGGAACATTCTACACTTCACACTGCTTAGAGTGTCGCAAAGAATATCCTCTCGAATTTGTTAAAGGTCAGCATATTTATTTGTCCTATTGTGTTTAAGATAATATATCCTTACAGATTTATCTCTACAATTTATGGTGACAATGATGTTCTGGTTGTCTTACTTTGCATTTCTTATTGTAAAACACATTTTAATTATTTTATTTTAATTCTGTAACAACACATTTTACTACAAATTTATTTATTTGAATATGTTTTGCTATTGCTGTGTTAATTGTAGGATAATGCCACAAGATATTTAGGCCGTAGAGAGGCCCCAAAATATCTATGTACCTATGAAAATTACCTATGTTCTATTGAACCTTAACATTAGGGAACTAGAAGTGAAGGACTTATAAAATTATTATGGTCACAATACCATAACCACTAATCATATATTTTTTAATTGCACCAAATTGTCATCATCTCTACGATGTGTTACTATCCTAATTTACACATACATATACTAATTTAATTTGTGATTTTTTTAAATGTCTTCTTAAGTGTGTAAATCTTTCATTTTAAAGGTCGTATAACCTATTCTTCAGTAGGAATTTATAAAAGTAGGCGAATATTACTTATACTCTAATACTATAAGGCTCCTAAAATGCGATTGCGGGTTAGCCAATTTAACTTTCTGCAATTGTAACACTTAAAAGAGCAATAAAAATTGACTTCGACAGTCAATTTCATTCATTTTTTGAAAGTGTTAAAGATTGAAAAAAGTTTAACATGACCATGCCTATATAAAAGTAAAAATTTCAAAGTGCTAAAATTTTACTTCCACATTCTTTCAAATTATTTACTAATATCATTGTTGTTAATACAAGTGTATCCCTGAAAGTGTAGCAACATGCAAGGGTAACATAAAAACAAAACCTATTGCTGTATAATATAATGATTGAAAAAATGATATATACCCAACTGAAAATATTTAGAATACAATAGCTTTTCTCTTTACGACAATCTGGTTTCCAAAAGCAACCAAGCTCAACTACTGCTCTCATAGGGGGCTACAAACCAGACAGACTGTGCAATGTTTTAAATATTTTTTGTACAGCCTTATAGATTTTGGTCAGTTTTTTGAGTCCTTGGTTAAAATTGAACCTAAAACACCCTAATTTATTGATGATTAAGGGGTAAAGTCGTATGTATAAATTTCTTTCAGAGATAATATTTGCGGATCAAATACCAATATGCACAGAATGCCCAGGGATTATTAAGCCCGACATAGTGTTCTTTGGGGAGAGTCTTCCAGAGAGATTCCAGACGTGCCTTCAAGAAGACTTCCAGCAATGTGATATGCTTATTGTAATGGGCTCATCACTTGAAGTACAGCCTTTTGCATCTTTAATAGATATGTAAGTGTTTTAATGCCTATGTTTTTTAAATTATTATTAACTATTTGGACCAACCAACATTATTGATGGATTCCATGAGTATTGAATACAAAAACTTTTTAAATAACTAAGGGGAATTAAGAACTACATAATTGCCACCTGATTGTAAGTGGATTTCATTATCCTACTCATATCCTACAACTATCCACAATAAAGAATATAAATGCTTGCTGCATCTCAATGAATTGCCCATGTGTGGTTTTGTGCCAACTTTTTTGTGGCATACATATGTGATAATACACTACAGTATGGCTCTACACCTACATATATACTGTGTGGTTGGTGTAATTTGTAAGTAAATGCACATATACAGAGCAGTAGTGTATCGGTGTTATTCATCCATGGTCAAGACCAACTCATTCCTGATGCAGCCTCAGCTCAACAAAGAACAATAGAACACCACATACATTTCAAGTGTTATGCATATGAATTCTAGATGCAGAAAAATTTATTTGTGCCAGAACGCATATTATTGTATTTCTAACTTCTAATTGCATACCAACAAAGAAAGAGGCAGAATTACCGTACCTTTCAAATGACGCCGAAATAATGGTTAACTACATGATATGCACTCCTGCACACATATACACCTAAAACTTTGTTCAGTGTTTGGTGCATGTTTTTACAATAAGTTGAATATGAAACACTTCATCTATTTTTTTTTTGGTTGGTCTGTATATGCAGCTATGATACTAGTGTGCTTTCATTGATGATATATCCTTTTGTAGTAGAGGGAAGCTGCAGCTATTTTATGGTACAAATAGGTCGACTCAATTGGGGAAGGACCACACTTTCACAGAATACCAGCGTGAAATAGTAGCACAATACTGCTGCATTTCGTATAGTGAGTGTAGAGAATTGGCAGCCCATGTTACTGCAAATAAGATCCATCCAATTTTAGTCCTCAGGGGTGATGTAGATAAATAAATGAAGGATAGATGTAAATGTCTAAGAGCCACAGGACCCATTTATTATTAGGATTGTGTACTTGTTTGCCATTGGTATTCTATTAAAAAAAAATATTAACCAGCCAGTCACTCAATGACGGTTAATAGTCTTACGCTCATCAGATGTCCCTAGTTGGAACTGAGGTGATTTTACAGTAGAATTCGTTTATTATGACGCCACCTATATTGACCAATTGCTTATTATGAAGTAATTACACAGTGAAGTTTGGTTTTCATATAAAATTCTTTATAACAAAGTTGGATATAATGACTTCGCTTATAGTGACATGTCACTTATTACGACCCATTTTTAATAAATTGAGTCTGGCTATAATGACCAACATGATTCTTAACACCTTCGGCAGTGTTTGCTGCAATATTATTATCACAATTGTTTATAGCAATATTGAAAATGATAATTTAACGATGGTGGTGTCTTCTTTCTATAATATTATTAGAAGACTGTTATTACAATATAAGGAAAAAACAAAATCAATCAAGCATTACTGATTTTTTATGTAAAAATGAAAAATACATAATATGTACTTATTGCATACAATTTTTATATTGATTATCACTATTTTGTTTCTCTCTATTAAAATAAATACATACTAACAAAAACAGGATATTGTTTATTTTCTACAAAATGCTTTCTATGACGTCCGCGTAGTATGACGTGTTTGTTATTAAGCGGCGAAGCTTGCGAAGACACTTATTGATTTCACGATGTCTGTCCGTCTGTTCCACGATTATCTCGAGAACGGTTTCGAAATTTCAAATTCTGTTTTCACCAATCGATTACTGATCACCCAGGCATCTGAACCTCCTATTTTGAAACTGATTGCTCAATTGCAACCGTTAGAAACCGCTACAAAGCTGATTGCTTCGCCACTTTGCTATGCTGTTAGCTTGCTAGGTTTATTTCTTTTCGATGTCATTATAAACGGATTCCACTGTATTTATTTATGTCTATATGTATTTATGTACAAGGCAGTCCATAACAATAGTGGCAATGTGTCAAATGTTGCACCTCATTCCAAAGTGGCGCCGCCCTGGTGGCAGAAAAAGTGGTGGATGCTCTGACTGTGGTGTGTGCAGGGTGCCGGAGTGGTGTCCGCGGCTGCTGATCAACCGCGAGCGCGCGGGCGTGCGGTCGCCGCTGCTGCGCATGTGGGGGCTGGCGGGCGCCGGCCTGCAGCTGGACGGCGGCCTGCGCGACGTCGCGCGCCTCGGCGACTGCGATGACGGCTGCCGCGACCTCGCGCAGCGCCTCGGCTGGGCGGTCAGTACTGTCTACTATTAAAAAGTTGTGTTTCATCATCATTACAAGCTGTCGCAAGTCCACTGCTGAACATATGCCTCCCCCGAGGAATGTCACAAAGCACGGCCGTAAGACACCTGCATCCATCGAATTCCGACGTGTCTTACCCGGTCTTAGTTTAGTTTACAACGAGCTGTTTTCCGCAACTGTACGTCTATGCGCGTATTTTGCGTGTGGGTAGGAATAATGTCAATTACATTATTCCTTCGCCATACTCTTCGAGCCATGAGATCTCCCCGAAGAAGTTCAACAGTCCTTTGATGTTGCATGCAACAAAATGTTTAGCCCTGTATGTAGCGACCTCCGTACATTTCATCAACACGTGAGTCGCCGTTTCTTCCTCCCCCATACAAGCCCTGCACAGAGGACTATCTGTAACACTTATGATAAATAAATGATTGTCAAAGGTGCAGTATCCTGTGATATCACTTGTTACTATCCTGATCTGCGGCTTGTTCAGTCTCATTAAAACTTTGGTTAAACAACTGTTTATTTTAAGCAGAGCCTCCCTAGCTTGTCTACAGTCTACTAGATTTTTCCAAAGCTGAGCATGTTGGTTAGTGAAGTGTCTACGTATCAGTAAACAAACGTTACCAAAGGGGATTGGTATGATTGGTTCCGGCCCTATAGTGGCCAGAGCCGATCCTCTTCTGGCCAGTTCGTCTACTGCATCATTGCCTCTGGATCCACTGTGTCCCTTTAACCATTGCAGTCACATTGTTGTTTTTACATACCTCATTAAATCACTGATGGCATTCATATATTAGTCCCGAGTTCACCACATTGCAACTCAGAGCTTGTAGTACCTCTCTACTGTCGGTCAGTATTCTGATGGAGAAGTGATTAACCAGTGTCTTACCAGGTCGTCACTCCCATCTAGTGGAGGGACACCCTTCACTTCGCCTGCCGGTACGAGGCTGCCACTTGAGAACCTTTCTTCCCCATCAGTTGTGGGTTATTCGAGCTATATGGCCGGCCCATTGTCTTACTAATCCGTTGGGCTATGTCAGTTGCTCTGATTCTGCTGCGGATATTCTCGTTTTCAAGTTTATGAAGTTTTGAGGTATGCTTGACGAAGAAGATGTGTAGTAATCTCCCGAACGCTGCCCAGCCAAATTGAATCCGTCGATTGACCTCTCGGTCGAGTTGGACTTACCTAGTTGGACTATTTGTCCCCGAGTAAACATACTCATCAACAATTTCGAGCTTAGTGCTCCAAACAACTACCGGCATAGGTGTGACATAGAATCACTGTAAAAACGTTTATTAAGCAAAAATTGTTTACTAACAATTACTATACTACTAAAGATCATTACGTTTCGTACATCATCGTGGTAGAACCATGCTGAAGGTATGTTACAGTTGTAGTACCGATGGGTCGGCTCGAGCAAGGAAAGACCAATTTCTCACAGAATACCAACGTAAAGTAGTAGCTTAATGCTGCTGTGTTTCGTATGATGAATGTAGAGAACTGGAGACTTTAATCCTCAGGGGTGACAACTCATCTACATTTTAGACTCTTTATTTTTTTTATAGGATAAGGGTGACAAACGAACACGCAGTCCACCTGATGGTAAGTGGTTGCTGCGGCCCATATACATCTACATCTATCTTCCATTACAAATCAAAATGCAGATGTGTTGTCACCCGTGAGGACTAAGATGGAATGCCTAATTTCCAGTAAAAAGGGTCTCCGGTTCTCTACACTCACCATACGAAACACAGCAATGTTAAGCTGCTATTTTACGCTGGTGTTCTGTGAGAGGGTGGTCCTTCCCTGGTCGAGCCGACCCATTCGTGCTACAACTATACTACTAATATAGCTACAGCATGGCTCTACCATGTAAAAATGTCCATGGACCACAGCATTCAATTACTATCAGGTGGACTGTGCGGAAAACTACTATGTGTGTGTGGACTGAGACGCAAACTACTACTCACAGTGCACTATCATTCGCTGCTACACAATACGGTGGACAATGAAATGGTTCCTCAGCAAATAGGCATACGGGTACCGCGAGGTGAGGCGCGGAAACAGCGGCGAGCTATTTGCCTCGGTTCTTTGCGGGGCCAAGCACTCGCGCGTTAGAGCTGGTAGTACACATTGGGCGCGTTAGCGGGGCGAGTCCCTTATACCAATTTTGCTTTTGGATTTCAACGGTAAAGAAATCCGTATCGAAATGCTTCATCTCCTTTTTTTGTCAACGTGCGTCTACTCTAGACGAAAGCGCGCGATCAAATGTATAAGAAAATAACGGCTGATGTATCTAAAAGCGCGCGGCTAACGCCCGAGCAACGAGCGTTCTAACGAAAATCTGGCAGCGCGCGTGTGACGGGCGCTTGAATAGAATGCGCTTGTTGGCATGTATACAGAATTAGAGTTGTTCAAAACGTCTATAAATCAATAACGCGCTACAGACTATAAACTATAAATTTATAGCACGCTATCAAATACGCTATGTAATAGCGCGCTATTTATAAGAAAGCGCGTTAAGTCTTGCAGCACGCTAAATCTCGTAGCACGTTACATTACATTTTGTACGTTGAACATACGGCGTGCTATATAATATTATTTATTAATACGTAAAGCAGTAAAAAAAACCAATGAACTCTTCTTCATACTTTTCAGGCTTATGACTTATAATTGATGTAAACGTTATTTTAACATTAATGTTAATTGTGAATCAATTATAGACGTATTTAAAAGTTCATTGGTTTTATATACAAAAATCAACTCTTTACAGACATAATCATTATTAAGTGGCGAAGCTTGCGAAGACACTTATTGATTTCACGATGTCTGTCCGTCTGTCCCACGATTATCTCGAGAACGGTTTCGAATTTTGAAATTCTGTTTTCAGCAATCGATTACTGATCACCCAGGCATCTGAACCTCCTATTTTGAAACTGATTGCTCAACGGCAACCGTTAGAAACCGCTACAAAGCTGATTGCTTCGCTACTTTGCTATGCTGTTAGTTTGCTAGGTTTATTAATATACAGTATGCACTAAATAACCAACGTCTAACACTAAACTAGGTCGCACGCGCGATGAATAGCGTGCTGCTAGATAAAATTTGCATAACGTCTGCTCACAACAGCGTACACGCGAGACTAGCAGGTAGCAGGGTAGCAGGCAGCCGGGCGCTAGCGCCGCGCTTGAAATAGTTTCCGCGCTGGCCGACGCCGAGCGTTATCGCGCGATATTTATATTTCATAGCACAATAGCGCCATAGCGCGCTATAATATGACGCTTTGCGCTATATTAACCACCACTAGTACGGATGTAACGGACTAGATGGTTTTAACGCGTTACCAAAGCGCACGCTTTAAAACGTCTTAATGTGTACTAGCTCTTATTCTCGGCGACATGCTCCTTCGGCATAAAAATGTCGACATAATATTAACTAACAGTTTTGGATTTTTTTTTTTTCAATATTCCTATAAATATTTAAATTTATTTTTTTAATATTGATTTATATTTAATTGTTAATTATTGATTCTAAAAATGTTTGACATTTCACAATTTTTTATCACTTATTTATTTATTCAATTTGACATATTACTACCTAATTTTTAACTTTATTTATACAATTTATTATTTTAATTTGCAAGACATAGAATGTAAATGTATTTTAAGATTGTGTGCTGGCATTTTGGAATGTGTTCTGTTAGCCAAATGGGTTGATTTAAATAAATTAATAAATGACGTACTGTGCAAGCGCATGGCTTTTTATCAAGGGTGTGTTCCGATATACTGCGCAGTGCTATCACTGGTGAAAATTCGTTCCATTATGGACTGTCAGTATACTGCTGCAATACCTTAGAGATATATATGACGTCATAAATCGCCGCCATTTTTGTACTGTGAGCACTGGCGCTTTCGAGGTAAGATGTTCAAATAAACTCGGACATTAAGTTTTAAAAGGAACAACATTCAAATAATAACTTTTCTTGTTGAACAGAAAACATGTACACGATAAATATTTTCATTTGAAAACAGTGTCGAAAAATGCAGATGACAGTATACTGGATTGCGTTCCGTTTTAAACCGTAACCAGTATAGCAAACCAAAAAGGAATGGCTTCACTGTATACTGAATTGACGTCACACCTTACAGAGGTCACAGGGTATATCGGAACACCCCAAGTTCAACATCATTATACAAAAACAAACTTGTGGATGTAACTCATTGGTAATGAGTTAAATTAAAAAATATACTTAATAACATACTTTCTCCCTTTCAGGAGGATCTTGAAGCCTTAGTAGCCAGAGAACATGATCGTTTGGAACGCGAAGGTCGGATAACAACTCCTCCTCAAGCAGCAATACCAAACATTGAAGTAGAATTAGCCGGACCCAGTGCAGCAGAACCGAAACTGTAGATGGTTATGTCAAATGATTAACTACAAAATAATCCAATCTGGCTAAGAAAAAGCTGAAAGAAACTCGCAATTAAGCAATGATACATATTTATTTGCATTGATTTAAACACCAAAGTAATATTATACAGTGTGAAACAAAACCTTGTCAGATAATTGTTTCTAGAATTAAAAACAGGGATTTGTATGAAATTTTCTACTTAATAATATAGTTACTACAAGAAAACAATTAAATTATTGTTATAAAAAAGAAGTTGACTAAAGTGAAGTTTATTTTATATACAAACATATATACCTATATATATATATAAAGAATATACTCAGTAATGCCTTTCATGTGATATTATATATTATACCTTAATTTGCTTATTATTAATATTAATTGTGTCCTAAGGTTTTGACAGTTCATATCCACCATATTCATTTTATGCTAACGTCATATAGTTGTTACGTTACCGGCCTATATATGACAAAACGAACGAGATATCATTTGTCACAATCAAAGGAGCTATGGGCACACATCAAATTGTACATGCAAAATAATAATGTCAATCAATGAGGCCTTTATACTGGATTACGAGGCTGAAGCTGGAATTTAAATCAAAATAGTTTCACAGTTTAAGCTATAGAATGTCCCGCAATTCAGTGTGCCTCTTGGCATAGGCCACCTCCAACATTTTCCATTGTGTTCCGTCTCTGGCTACTCTTTTCCAGTAATGGCTAACTGTGAGTTTTATATCGTCTTCCCATATCTTGTTTGTAGATGTCCTCTGTTTCTCTTGCCATCTCTGGGGTACCAATCGGATACAACTGTGCTCCACTTGTCATTCTTATCACGGATCAAGTTCCCGGTCCATCCCCACTTTTGTTGATCTATATGTATATCAACAACTTTGGTTTTTCTCTTATTTTGCAGCTTGTTATTTTGTCTTGTTTATTAATACCACTCATACTTGCTCTCTGACATCGGGTAAGCTTCTCTCTATGGTGTTTTGTAAGTGATCAGGTTTCGAATCCATAGGATATCACTGGAACAACACAGCTATCAATGACTTTTCTTTTCATAGCCAATACTTTTTCCATCTGTTGGCTATTCTTGTGTTGATTTCGTTGATGGTGTGGTCTTCATGGGATATAATCTGTCCTAGGTAAGGTGTACTCATTATCTGGGGACCAGTCAGCAGATCGAGAGATCAAGTATTTACGTGATTTTCGAACAACAGGAGTTACACACTGCTAATTCGGTATGTAAACTTTTTTTTGTGTCGTTTTTATATTTTTTGCTTGTCTATACTATATGGTACTACTATGCCTATTTTATATAATGGCAGTGTTAGAATATCCACTACTGTTGTTTCCCTTTGTCCTCGACAGAGGGAAACAACCAAGATGTGGACAACAGCGCCTTCCTAATAACTTCCTAATGGCGACGCTTCTTGTCATGGGAACTAAAAATATAAAGGTACGTAGGGCTCAGTATTGGTAAAATAATCATTCATTGCATTCAGTAGTAAAGAATTTTTAATCGCCAAAATATTATTTTTATAGTTTTTATAATCATTTTGTAAACAGGCTGCCATATATCGTCAAGGTAGCTAAACTACATTGCAACATCGGTATGGAGCGATTCGATATAGTTTTACTATTTATCGGTAGCTGTATATAGTGTAAAGTGGGCGGTGTTTAATATCCCTTCACCCCACAAATTGTCACGCGTTGTTACATAGTGAAATCTAATTACAACACCTCCTCTTTGTATTTGCTCCGTGGTCCGACCCGAGATTCGAATCCGAGACCACATGATCAGCGGTCGCATATACGTCATAGAACAAAAAAATCTTCACTTCTTTATCTTAAGAGACAATAATGGGAAAAGTCAAAAAGACCCCATGTTTAGCAGGGTACTGTTTCGAGGCCATAAAGAACGATATCTATTTAAATTCTCATACCTATTACCTAGAGGGGTGGGCAGAGACTTCCATTTGGCACAATTATGAGACCTCTCTTGCTTCGTATAAAAAAAAACAAGCGTATAAAAAATTGCTTCGTTTCATAAGACATCAATATAAAAAAATACTCTTAATTAATTTAGTTGTGGCTAGCGGTAAATAGTTTATAGCTTTTTTCATGACATTTAATTTATTTATATAAAGTGAAATGCATATATGCTATTCTTTAATTATTCAACTTCTTAGACTTTTCGAGATAGATATTGACGGAATTTGTTACACACTGTATATAGATGTATGTTTTGCCCGGGACCATTAAATGTAATAAAAGTGTCAATTTGTTCAGTTTCAATAATCCGTGTAGCATGGTATCAAAAACCAAAGCAACCAGTCTTGTATTGGGTAGATTCAAAAATTGGCGCTCCTCATGTAATAGAAAAGATTAGTTAAAAAATTTATTAAAAATAACTATAGAATCGTTCACTACAAACTAATGCCGCAAATTTAATGTGAGACATTTAATATAAACAAAGCAGTTATGAAATTCTAAATTCTTGTAATAAATATGTTTGTTAATGTACCTATTTTTTTAATCAAATTATATTGGTTAATTTAATTGTGATTACAAAAATAGTACATACTCAGAAACTTTGACACTATTTAGTATTTTATATACGTAATCCATATGGGGAAACTCAAGAATGCTCATCGAGTTATGGAGATGATTATGCTTAGTTTCTCCGCATGGTTAATTTAAAATGAGGATAACCGCAGTAGAACCAGAGTAACCAACATAGCCTAGTGACCGTAAGCTTATGTGACAATGAGGCCGGCTATACTTGAAGAACCAATACCAATGGGTAAAAAGGTTTCCAAGCGGGAGTATGCGAAGTATGGGACGGCCTCCAACTTCGTCAATCCATCTCGATTGACGAACTGATAACACATGCAGGAAGTTGATGGATGCAAGAGGCTCAGGATTTTGACGGATTAAACACTGATTGATTGCATGTCCTAGACAACAAACCATAGAGCATACTACATTTTAGAGCAGAAGTTATCTAAATTTTTTATACCAAAATTCTTTCTATTTTAATATTATCTAACTGCTTAGGTTAACATAAGAAAAATATATCAACAACATTGCATTTCATGTAATTTTACCCAAATAGCTATTATAGTATAGAAATATTAACCTGTCACGAGACCATCTAACGTATCATGGTTGACAGCAATATTCGCTATTAAATTAACTATTTTCGATGGCAATAATTGTTTACATGCAATATTTGTCATTTATATACGAGCTTAAGGACCTTAGCCAAATCCTATTTAGCATACCATTTCATTTAAGGCTGCCACAATTATTAAATTAAATATATTTTCAAAAGCTCCATTAATTAAAATGTTATGTTAATTCTTATTATAAATAGTATTTTGTCAGGCAAAAACAGTTTAGTAGAGATATATTGTTTTAGATATTTATGATAGCTCCTTGTTATAGTAAATACGAAAATAATTTATTTTAATTAAGGATGTAATATTTCTTTTAACTTTTACATGCTGTAGCTATATTAAGATTTCAGTGGGAATGAGTCAGCTTGACTGTGGAAGGACCACACTCTCACAGAATACCAGCAGGAAAAGCAGCTTAATTGTGTTGTTTCTTATATTACACATTCTAATGAGGCATTTCAATTTAACCCTCAGGGGTGACAATGCATCTACATTTTAATTATCAAAACGAAGATGAGATTGATCATGGCCCACAGCACCCACTTACTATCAGGTAAACTGTGCGCCCATTTCTCACCATAATTCTACAAAAAATAAATATTTTTTTAGATATTTCGTATAACTTGAAAGCTATGCTATTTCTAATTCACAATTAATAAGTTATTTCTTGAGCTTACATATGCAGTTCTTATTTAGTTGAAAATAATTGAATGTATAAAACTAAATATTTAAGAATTTTTTTTTAGTTTAATTTAGGATTATTAGGACGCTTTATTTATTTTTATAACTAGACAGGAAGAATATTAACCGGTTCAGTGCGAATGGCACGCCAGGCGTGCCATCGATTACTTTTGCGTGTGGCGTATGACGCACACGAGTCGTGTCTATTTAAAAATCTTTATAACTCGCTCAAATTGCGCTTTTGGAAAATTTATCCAGAACAAAATATTCATTATTTTGCAAGTAGTTCATGCACGCGGCTTCGTTTCTGGATATTTTGAAAATTTGAAATTTTTAGGGATTGACAACCTTTTTTTAACTTGTACATGGTACTCTTTTACTTTGTGGGTTTTCAATCATGTTGTGGAAAAATAGTCTAATAAGTAACAAATAATAGCACTCATTGCGATCACTCACAAACTCAAGTTGTAAATAAATTTCTGGAAAACAAGTGTCCTGTTAAAAAAAACAATACGTTTGTCTTATTGTTTAATTTTGCTTAAAATGGTTGAACTGCCGTCGTATTACTATCATATGGCCGAATAGACCTACGAAGTACCATGTGCTCTTGTGATAAGGTTTATTTTTACTTGAAACAGTTTGATACCGTTCATGCATAAAAAAAGTTCGCTAATAAATAGTCTTTTGTCAATCTGCCGCCATATAGCGCCGGCGTTTGTTTCCTTTTGAAAACACTTGTTTAGCTATTCTTACTAATTAGACGTTTTCGAATCGACTTTACTTTTACATTTGTATAACATTAAATAATATTTAACATTTGTAAATATTAATGAATCATAAACCTTATTTTTTCCGAATTCCAAATTGATTGTTTGATATTTACAAATATTATTATTAGGTGAAAATTTAATTTAATAAAAACCAAGGTTTTCCAGGGTGATTTAGCTGTACCTACTTGTATAAATATTTTTTTTATAAAACAATAAATAGTACAAAAGGTTTGTAATCTCTTCATAAAAAAGTCACTCTCAATTTCAAAGAAAACACGTAAAAAACACGTAGTTACCCACTTAAAACAAGTATCCTTCCATTTGTAACTTATGTTTGATGTCAAATAAACTTAATTAGGTCTAAACAAGTAAAAAAAGCATAAAAAAGAACATTACTTTTACACATGGCTGATGGCACAATAGGCGTGTCATCAATGTCTGTGACACTGGACACGACAGGCGTGTTGTGAAATATGTATTTGTTCGCCGCCACAGCTAAAAGTTGTCGAAAATCGGTGCCGCAACGAATCGGTTAAGGGAACTTATTGTGTTCTATGCCAACTTTCCTTTGTAAGTCCCGAAACTAACCTCTGTTAAAAGAATCGAAGTTTTAACCTCATTTCATTTTAAGTTATTAGATAACTTCAATCAACTATGTAAAACTTTAAGAAAAAGAACCTCAACAGAGAGTCACCGAGGTTTAGGGTTTCGTTTGGGCTTAATTTGGCTAGGATACTATAAATGCCTTAATCTTTTCAGTTTCCAAATTTATCAAAGATGATATCAAAGATGACTGAGTTTTATTAGCGAGATCTTAAACGCAAGCGGATCTTTGCCATGTATTGTGGTTGAAATAATAATTTAAAGTAGATTGTACTTGGTATGTACTTATATATCTATAAAATGTTTATATCTATACTACAAATATTTACAGTATAATCTCACTAATCCGGCACTATTAAAAACCGGAGGGTGCCGGATTATTGGAATGTTCGGATTATTGGATTATAGTGAAAAAGTCATAGGTAAAGAATAAAATAAAGTATTTCATAGAGGGAGTCAATGTATGTAATGTATTCGATTAACATGTAGGTACATATGTGATTAACTATGTAGTTTTAAAATATGTAATCCTTAATTGAGGTCTGCTTTTGTGCAACTTGTAGTCCTTGCTTAAAAGCCTTTTCTCGCATGTTGCGAAGAATTATAATATCTTTGGCAGACATGCCGTTTTCTTCTGCCCATGTTATGCACGTATTGAAACACATCAATGCATTATCTGGTTTAACTCTTATAGCAGTTGTAGTAGTTGGTGGCTCTAATATTTCTACAAAGCTTTCTTCTTGTACTGCTTCAGATATTATTTCTTCATCTGTCATAATTTGCTCTGTTTCTTCGATTCCTTCAAACCAAGAATTTAAATTTTCCTCACTTGTCTCCAATCCTTTTTCTGATAGATTTTTTAACCAATCGACAATAGGCATATTATCTTCAGGATCCCATTCATCTGTTTCTTCTGTTTCTGATACATCATTCATTGTGGGCCATAACTTTTTCCATGAAGATTGGATTAAGTTAGATGAAACAGACTTCCAAGCATGAGCGAGAGAGAATACAACATCCTTCAAATTCATTCCTTTAAGGCTCTGCGTTATATCACCATCCTGAGATATAATATGGATCAGCAATTTATTTTTATACAAAGACTTTATTTTTTGGATAACGTTTTGATCCATCGGCTGCAGTAAAGGTGTGCAGTTTGGTGGTAAGAAGATGGTTTGGATATTCCCATCACTTGATTTAAGTTCTTGTTCGTTTGGGTGGCCTGGATCATTGTCAAGTACGAGTAAAGCTTTTATGGGCAAGTTAGATCTTTTCATAAATTTTCTTACTTCTGGGACAAGGTCTTTATGAAACCATTCGCTAAATACCTCTCTCGTGACCCAACTTCTACTTTGGTTCTTGTAACAGACTGGCAGACAAATGTTCTTGAAAGCTCTGGGATTTTTTGCTTTGCCAATCACTAATAAATCCAATTTGTGCGTTCCAGTAGCATTTGAACACGGCATGAATGTGATTCTGTCTTTACTCACTTTACGACCTGGTGCACTTGCTTCTGTAGAAGACACGAATGTTTTATTGGGCAACAGTCTCCAGAACAGACCACTCTCATCTGCGTTATAGATTTGATCAGGAAGAAGACCCAGTTCTTCTACTTTGTTTTTGAAATGCTGGATAAATGGCTGTACTGCAGATTCGTCGCTTGATAATTTCTCACCCGATACTGTTAAGAGACGGATACCAAATCGCTTTTTAAATTTATCCAGCCATCCATCGCTGGCACGAAAATCATCTTTGTGGGTAATTTTTTTATAAAATTCGATTGCTTTGGTTTTCAGAATTTCTCCAGATATAGGAGTGTGTTTAGAACGCCGTTGCAAGAACCACATGTAAAGAGCGTTTTCCATCTTTGGACAATCGCCAACTTTTAGTGTTTTACGCTTTCCTGGCCCCGATTCCATTGTCTTGACGTGGTCTACTATCTTTTGCCTTTTTTTCTTAAGATCGTGTATAGTAGCACGCCCAACACCATATTCTTTTGCCAATTTGCACATGTTTTCTCCACTATCTAACTTCTTTAAAATCTCCATTTTATTATTCAAATCTAGTGTCTTGTGTTTGCGTTTATTTGACATTTTTAACTATAAACTATTCTCACTTGGAAAAAAAAAACAAATACGTAAGCACGTGCACGTGATAAGTTTTGAGGTTAGACTGCTCGTCGATGACGCAGCGACCGAAGCGCACAGGTATAGAGGGGCGAGGGAGGCGTGGGCGGAGGGTGCCGGATTATTGGACGTGCCGATCTATCGAAGTGCCGGATTAGTGAGATTATACTGTATTTAAAACTTGGAAGCCAGAAGAGCGGGCTCTGAGGAATACCTCTTATTATATATATAATACATAACTTATATGACCTTAGACAAAAAGTATAAAAAATATCCTAAGCTATGATAGAGAGATAAGTTATTAAAAAAACCTACATCAAATGATTGTGCCATATTATATAATATGGTGTATTATCAGAAATGTTTTTTCAAAACTATCTCAGCAGTATAAAGTTCAGTTGAGATTAGTAGAAAGACAGTAGAGAACTGTCCCAAGTATTTTCTCAATGGTAATTAAAGAATGATCATATTTAAAAAAAACTATGCTTAAAATAAATAACACAAATCACTCTAGCGAAAAGCAATACCTATACCATACTATTTTCTACTCTTATTTGAAGTTGATAAGGACGATATTTAATTATCAATGGAAAATTTTCCTGCACCTGTTCTTTCCCAACATTGGACTAAGATGTATTAAATTTTTACCTTGCAATATTTATTTATATCATAGAATATGTATATTTTTTATATGAATTTGGCTTAATACATTCATTTTTTGTATATAAATTTAATTAAACGTAATTACGAAATAATGCTGATTTGATATTCATTCAGAAATAAAATTGCATTTATTATTTGAACGCAATTAATAGATAATGTACAATATATAAAAAATCCTATGAAATAAATATTTTAGACTGTTGTGCAAATATAGTCTGTTCTAAAATGTGAAAATCATTATTACAATAGCATATACTTTTTATTACTCTTTTTATGTTATAGATTATTCTCATATAATGACATTTGTCTATTAATTAAACATCATGTATAATTTATTATCGTAATATGTAGTGTAAATGATGTTTGATTTGTAATGCCCAATGGTCTAAAATACTAAAATGCATTTGAGACTGAAATATTAAGCAATGAAACATGAATCAACCTGTATGGCCTTTATTCAATAATGTAAAATAAAGCATAATAATTATTGAAACTTTTGATTAGAAACATAATATCCATTGTTTATATTAAGGTGATGAGGATTTTATTTAAGAATTATTTATAATTTTATACCTATGGGTGTTTTGAAAGTGCTTACATTAGTTGAAAGTTAATAAAATTTCTGCCTTAACAGTTTTTTTTTTCAATATGATAATGCCTCCAAACCGAATTACGATCTCGACGGCCAGCTTTAACGGAGACTGGCTATCTGCGCGGGACAGGATTATAGTGGTCGAGTGTATGCGCAAGCACAGGCAACACTATTCCCTCACTCTCCATGGTCCGAAAAGTCTGTAGTCCGACAGCCAGAAATCAGGCGCAGTACCAACTACCCGTCATTCGAGACACCAATTCCTGAACCGAATTGAGAATTTCTTTCACAGAAAAACCCACAATAACTTACTTTAACCCAATTAGAATCCCCGTGACAGATCTGCTACTGATCGCAAACGCGACTGTCTGCAGTCGCGTTTGCGATCAGTAGACCAACGAACCGGTCAAATATAATTTATAATAGATTGAGAAAATTGAATCCATTATTACTACCATGGGCGCGTAGGCAGGTTTCTCCAAAAGATTACCACAAATGCTGCTGCTGCATGCTTTTTAGATCGTTACTCAACTAGTAGGTTAGTTGTATGTTTCCCTCGCCTCTTCAACAGCCCTTAAAAATATTGTTGCGAGCTTAGGGTTCGAGACAATTAAAAACTGCCGAGTGAATTACCAAAATTGACACTTAAATTACAGAACACTAATTAAAATTGCAAACCACACTAATAACAAAACACAATTGTACTACTGATTACTTTAGTTCGCAGTTGTATCCTTTCGAAGTATTCGCTTGTTTCGGCAATTCAATACTGACCCCGGTCGCGGTCTATACCGGCCTTATATAGGGCCTCAGATAGTCCCAGAATCTTCTACTGTAGAAACATCTAGAATGTTCGAGTACATATCAGTCCGGTGTCGATAGTTCTAGAAAGTTCTTTCATGGAAACATCTAGTAGGATCTTGACAATAATATCAGAACTATAAAGTTCTGTCACTCGATACTAGAGGGCGTTAATGGTAACAAATGTTGCCATTTACCAGGCATTAATCGTGGCGCTCAACAATATTATGTTGTTAAGGATAAGAGATCTGTGGTCTCAGAGCTTCCATAAATACCCAAGTAAGGAGCAACTTCATAGTCGGATAGTGAGCGCCCTGACTCTTGGTCTCACTTAAATGCAATTAACTAAAACGAGAAAAAGAGGGGATAAAATATGCAGTGTGTGCAGATATGTATGTATCATTTACTCGAATCACTGTCACCGTGTTCCACATATACTTAGTCAGGTCATAAGTTCTGTCAAAAACTTTTTATAAAATTAATGATAGACTTTTTGATAATTGTATAGAAATTATATATGAAATGAAAGGCAATTTAATTTAGAATACAATTGCATTTACATAATTCAAAATGCCCTCCCCTATTTTGAATACATGCCCTTAATCGACGCGGCCAATCATCAATCTTAGCACGCACCACATTCATATCTATTTCTGCGGCTGCTTTAGCCAAAGATGCTCGGAGAGATTCCAAATTCTGATGGGGTTTAGCGCAGACTTTCTCCTCCAAATGTTGCCATATCTTGTATTCCAGTGGGTTTAAATCTGTACTAGAAGAGGGCCAGTCTTCATGTCCGATAAAGTCAATTCCATGGGCGGTCAACTAGTTTTGCGTGCTTGGTGCCCTATGAGCTGGTGCAGAGTCCTGTTGGAATATCCGATGTCTGTTTTTGAATATTGTTTGAGAAAGAGATTCCACTATATTTGTTAGGACGGTATTTTGGTACACCTCGGCACTGGTTTTTACACCTTTTTCACAGAAAAACACCTCAGTTAAGCCTGAATATTAGACTCCAAGCCAAACCATGAGTAACGAAGGATAATGTCCTCGTTGAACCCTCGGAATACGCGTGCTGGCTTCTTCACTGCTGTGGGCATACACCTTATGATTTTGTTTATTATAAATTTCTTCAATGTTAAAAAGTTTTTCATCCGAAAACAAAATTACGCGGAATTTTTTCCCGCGTACCGCCGTAACAAAGCGCGGGATGTATCCGGCCTAATTTATTTCAAAGGCTCGTTCAAAAAATGTCAGGTCTTCTTACGATAAGCTGGTAGTCCTAGGTCTTCATTGATCACTCTTTTAACCGTGGTTCTGCTTAGGCCCATCTAAAGAGCCAAGATATTTTGTTTAGGAACAGAATTTCGTTGGATGCGCGCCTTCACTGCTTTCATGATCGCGGGTATCCTAACTGTACGAGGTCGGCTGATCCTCTTACGATCTTCGAAGCTTGAATCTTCAGTGAATCGTTTGATAGTGCGATTAACAAATCGTAGGGTTATTTTCAATTTTTGTAGAATATTGAAAATATCTTTTGGCGCGTAACCACAGCGGTGCAACGCGATAACCGCTGCTCATCTTCTTTCTTCGACCACTCCATATTTAAAAATGAATGAAAATGAATGTCCTTTTTCATTTTCGGCAAACGCAAACGTTATATTTTTAAAATTGGTGAAGTTCATTTAGCCAGTATTAAAAAAATTTAAATAACAAGGTTTTGACAGAACTTATGACCCGACTAAGTATATACTGGGTGGCGAATAGGTTACACGTTAAATAGCACATCAGTTAATACAAGTTGATATATGTCTGTTAAAATAATAAAAGAAAATAAAAAATGCATTTTTCAAACAAAATAAATAGCGTAAAAAATTGAAAAGAAATAAATCAGCCTTGATAATATATAGGTTACTTACCTGAAGTGACTTACAAAACGTCGCACGCGCCAGAAAAATAATAATTTCGACACCAGTCCCTTTGTCACTTCGCGCAGCAGAGAATTATGCCTTCATTATTTTAAGTAAATTTTTCGCTTGAATTTGTTTTCACACACCCGCAGCGCGCGGCCTCTTTGTTTTTAATTTCGCGCATAAAATTATGCCTTAAATTGTTAGCCGTAAGCAGTTTTTGTTTGATTTTTTCTTTACTTGAGTAGTTCGGATTGACAACGTTTAAACTACCTATATTCGCCTTCAAATGGCATGGGTCTTTGACCTTCTAGAATTCATCAGGTGATATCTGTATACATTTACATGATGTTATTTAATATTAAAACGAAAAAAATGCTACCGCGACTAATGTATTAATTGTTATATATTTTTTAGTTGTGTATGTTAAAGAAATTTATGTAGCATACGTTTTTTCATTTTATGTGATAACTTTTTCGTCACTCAGTATATATATATATATATATATATATATATATATATATATATATATATGTGTGTGTGTGTGTGTGTGTGTGTGGGTGGGGGGATAAAAAGACTACGCGTTCAAGTGAATGAAATATAAATAAAATAATTGAAAGATTATATAAATATACCATATACGGTTTAATTATATGGATGTTAGTGGTTCAGGACAATGCTTTGTGGCATTACTTGGAGAACTCCTATGCTCAGCAGTAGACTTCTGATGAGATGTAATTATGATGATAATATTATATTTTCCTGACAATTTAACTTCCCCTCCATGAATGTCAAATATTTCACCTCATTCCAAAGAGGCGCCGCCCTCTTGGCAGAAAAGTTGGTGGATGCTCTAATGTTATGCTAGATTTTTAAAGAATTTGGTGGTGAGTGTGTATTGTGTCCCATAGACATGCATTGGAAATAATTATTATCATTATAAATGCAGCCAATCGCAAGTCTATTGCTGAACAATTATCTCCGCTAAGGAGGGCTAAAATCGTTATTCCATCCTCAATTGCAGGTACAGATTACATTTGCGTCAAGTCGGAACAAACATAGACATAGTTTGGTTGCCTTCTCTGGATCTACTTTTGTACAAGTGTCAATCCAATTCCATCTTAATGTCGATTATGTGTTTCTTAGCTAATTAATTTTTAACATCTTTAACTTACCTAATTAGTTATAAATGAAGGGCTCAAAATTTATATGCAGTGTATATTCTAAAAAAAACGAAGGTAGTAACTGAATTTTTTTAATAGTACCTATTTATATTTAGTTTACATTCCAGATGTTTATACTTAACAATAAATGCATCATAGTGTATTAAAATGAACAGCTGACATTAAATTATTTTTACAAAAATATATAAATACAAATTGTTTTTATTTTGTTTAAAATAATCAAGTGCAACCTAAAGCTATTTTTAACATAAATTTACACTAAACAACTTAATAGCTACCACATGAGAATCACTAAAATAGTATCAAAAAATCGTTTGAAAGAGAAACCATGAGAAAGAAATCTTATATTTCTTCTAACTAAAACAAGGATTGAAATAGTTCCGAAAATAAGATAAGGTAATACCGCTTGTATTTAGCAGTGCTTCTAATAGTACCTAAACCTAAATGAGAATGGTATGGATCAGTAAACAACCACAATAGTTAATAACTTGCTTGGTTACAATGAGTTTTATGACTGTCTAAAATGATGTTATAGGTTACGATCGTAGTAATAATATTTAAAAAAAAAACTAAGCTACAATGCCACGAAGCTTTCCATAACACTTAGAACTCAACATTTTTCAGTATTTTGGAACCGCTATCTTAAAACCGATAAATACCTTATGGAACTGTACCATTTGGAACATTTAATAGAAACTAAATGAAGAACAAATCGTAATACAAGTTATAATTATACAATTTTAAATCCCATCATAAACATGTGAGAAAAAGTATGGTGAAGACCATGAACATGTTTTTACCAGTTGGTATGCAAATTATATAGTGATTTACGTCTAAAACTATTTTAGTACAGAATCTATTTATGAAAATATTACGCTCAACAAATCTATTTCATAGTATACATTAGATTAGATTGGCGATGGAGTGATTAGGACGAGACCAAAATCAAAATACACCAGGTGCGTGTAATGTGCATGTGTAGGTGACAAATAGTGCTGCACATGCATTGCCTGCATCAACTTCAATTATCGATACAAAGAATATTCATGTCTTCTGATTTGACGCAGATGATGAAGTGAATAATTTTACCCAACTAGGGCAAAGCTCATGTATGTATGTATGTTTATCTGTTCCCTCACATGTAAACTACTAATCGTATTTTAACAAATAAGATACGTTTAGAAGCAATGTGTGCTTTCGGGGGTTTTAGGCTGCATGAAGTCACATAAAAACTAACTTGGCGGCTTATTGCGGATATATAAGTACTTCCAATAATGAAAGAAATATTGAAATCGTGTTGTATCGTGTCTGGGTATATAATAAAAGGTTTAATTCAGGATATTCTCGAAAATATATGTTATAAAAATGTTAACTATGTTAGTATTTATTATGTGGTTTAAGTTTTTTTTATAAAACAGCTACCAAACGAACTTACAGTCCACATGACGATGGTAAATGGCTACTGCAGCCCGTGGAAACTTGCAACTAACTTCAAACAAAGGTCTTTGTCATCTCTACGGACTGAGATGGAATGCCTTACAGCCTGTAATAACGGTACTAGGCAAGAGAGAGATAGCTATCCAGACAGAAATGGGATCTTACCACTTAGTTCATACATAAACTTCAAAAATTGTTCATACAAAGTACCTGACAGAAACGCTGTCCTTAAAAAAAATCATATGCATAATTAAAAATATATATATATAAAATAATTAAAGTACATAAATTAAAAGTTAATAACTAAAACCAAACTGATAGGAAATGTGTACTAAAAAGGTATTAAACAAGATTATGATGTAATTTTTTTAGAATCCTTCATAGAACTAATTTATTGTAAAAATGTAAAAGATCCATAAAGATATTTTGCTACATACTTTAGTCTTAATGATCCTTTTTTAAAATGTTCATCAATAAAACTTTTAAAAATTTTCAACTCACTTACGTACTCATTTATAAAGGAAAATATTTCTGCTGCGTCGTTGTCAGCTGTAAAAGCATAACGATTACATATAATTTTTATCAATATGGATTAAATCCAGGGAAGTAATGTGATAATATAGAAATGAATTATAGAGCAAAATGTTTTTATTTAGGCCGTAAATGATTGTTTCAGGGAAAGATGCGGGGTACAGCACATTTCAAGTCAATATGAAGCTATGTAATATAAAGACTTGAGTGCTGTACAAATCTGTTTAGATTTTTTAATAAATATCTGCCCCGCTACATTCACAGCCGGATTTCCTACAGTGTCAAAATTGTATCGAAGCTACGGTAGGCTGTTTAAAGGTAAAAGGGAATTAAATACATATATATATATATATATATATATATATATATATATATATATATATATATATATATATATATATATATATTAAACGATTCCCAGTGTAAAAGTATTTCGGCTTCACAGCCTACCATAGAAATTCATAACTCTATTAGTAATTCCTCTAATGACACAAATGTTTCCCTTTTTTCGGAGCAAATTTACAATTATCACAGTAATGTACCAGTGGTTAAAAGAATTCCTAGAGGTGCGGATGCAGCTTGCTAAAGCATTGTCCTGCACTATTCAAATTTATTTCACTAATAGTGAAAATAGTTGGCAAAAATTATTTACCTTCGCGTGTTCCCATTTTCATTTTGATAAAACAATAAATAAATCAATTACGTCTCAACTAAAAGAGACATATTTTCAAAATTTAGATTAGCCACTCAATTATATCGACCTCGTCCTAAATTTAATTTTAAAAAAGTAGTCAAGTCGAAAGTAGTGAATGGCGACTTAAAAAATGCATCCCGTATTTTATTCTCAATCGACATCCTGGCTCCTCGCAATGTCAACTCTTGAAGGCGTTCGTCAGAAGCATCCTTCGGTCAATCCTTCTCAAAGTTTACCGCTACCTTCCAAGACTTCTATGCAACCTTTACAAATTTCTGAAAAAGACACTAGAAGCAATTATGTCATTTTCGAATGGCTCTGCTGACGGCATTGACGGAAATACGCCTCAACATCTTAAAGATCTTGTAAGCGCTTCTGCCGGTGACGCCGGCGGAGTACTTCTTATTGACATTACAAAATTATGTAACATTATGCTTTCTGGTAATGTTAATCCAAATTTCATTCCATTCTTATATGGGGCAAGATTATGTGCCTTCAAAAAAAAAAAGGATAACGGTATCCGTCCTATTGCCGTTGATTCCACATTTCGACGCTTAACTTCAAAATTAGCTTGCAGGGACAATCACTAACCTTAAGACAAAATTTCAGCCTGCTCAACTAGGCTTTGGCACTAGAGGTGGCTGTGAGGCGGCGGTACATTCAGTACGTACATTTTGAACAAACTCGTGCAGATGTTCTTGTGAAGGTTGACCTAAAGAATACTTTTAGCTTTATCGATAGGGTAACCCTTCTGAAAGAAGTGGCTAACAATACCCCCGAAATTTATCATTACGTTTAGCAATGTTACAGTCAAAATACTGTATTGTTTTACGAAATACCACTTGTCGATTCTGCTGTTGGTGTCCAGCAAGGTGACCCAATAGGTCCAGCACTTTTCAGTTTGGGAATTCAACCCATTCAACAACAAAGTAAACCTGTGCTTCGCTACGGAGGCAGGGTAAACACGACGAACGCTCTGTCCCCGCGAAAGTGTTCCACTGGAAATTAACCAAGAAAAACAGTGGTATATTCCAATGGTACAGAGCGTGCAGAAAGATTTGTTTCATAATTTACATAGTAACCAAGATAAGGCACGCCTTCTAGCTGTTTCGACTAAAGAATCTAGTCACTGGGTTACACGCTTTACCATCAAGTAATCTCGGCTCATTAATTGACGGGGGCCGTAGGAATGCGACTAGGAGCGGCGATTTGTCAACCCCATCAGTGCCCTTGTGGTAGCAGCGTCAACAAGTTTGGGCTCCATGGACTTTAATGTAAGAAAAGTGCTGGTAGGTTTTCACGGCACGGATTTTTGAACGATGTCATCCAAAGGGCTCTTGTGTCTATAAATGTTCCCTCGGTTTTTGAGCCTTGTGGAATATTTAGAGACGATGGCAGGAGACCCGACGGTATGACATTGGTCCCTTGAAAGAGAGATAAAGCCCTAGTGTGGGATGCTACTTGCGTAGATACTTTGGTGCCTCTCATCTCAGGGGTACCTCGTTTAGAGCCGGTGCGGCATCAGAGGCAGCTGAACTGAGTAAGTGTCGCAAATATGTGTCTCTGAGAGATGACTACATATTTGTGCCATTTGCTGTAGAGACTATCGGTCCGTGGGGTCCGTAGGGGTGAAGTTCCTAAAGGAAATCTATCCGCGACTTGTCGTTGCTGCTGGTGATAAGGGGGCTGGTTCTTTTCTCACTCAAAAGGCTACGCTAAAGGCCTCGCTGAATGGCTAAGTATAGCCATTCAGCGAGGAAACGCAGCCAGCGTTCTTGGCACGATACCGCGAGGAGTAGGCCTGTATGATGATTAAGTTACTACCTTTAGTTTTATTGTATTATAATTTTAAATATTGTATATAATAAAATAATGTATATTATGTTATGTAAATAAATGTATTCAAAAGTAAGAAAAAGTTCCAATATGTAATTTTATTAATAAGTGTTTATCACTTATTTTGGGAACCCATTCTAATATATTTATTATTTTCAACCATTTTTGTCGAACATAAATATTTTGTGAAAATCTGCCACAGCATCCACTCACCATCAGGTGGACTGTGTGCTCGTTTGTCACCCTAATTCCATTTAAAAAAAATTATACGATAAGAAGAATATTTGGCTACGGAATACTAAAAATCAATAAAAATATTACTATTGAATAAGGCTGCATGCAAGGCATACCTTTGCCTGTTAAGGACATTTCGATAAGATATTATCGATAATCTACAAAAGTGAGGTTTAACCCACTTTTACCAATTAGCAAGAATTCACGTATTCGTAATTATTTTAAATTCAATTGCTTTGCATTTAGATAGTTAATATTGAAAAATGTAATCATTTTTCCCATCCATTTAAGTACAAATCGTTGGAACCTGGTCTAAAACACAGCATTTATACAGCTAAACATTTCAATCGTACCTACGGGTTAAATGTATATTAATGAGGGTTTTCTTTCTGAGGTTATTTATATTAAGGTACTACACATGTAGTCATAATTAATTATGTCTATTAAACAATAATTTTCACTTTAGAAATCGAGATTTTTCAAATACAAGCGAGATTCGTTTTGTTCAACAATGGCGCCAGGTCAAGACAGGCCAATAGTGTGTACTTGAATGGTCTCGCCTATCTTTCTCGCTCTAACATACTCGTACACTTTGCTGTTTCTCTTTTGGGGTTGGCTATAGATATCCGGTACTTGATTTTAATTGTTTTCAGTTTAGGGGGCTTGTCTGGGCTAAGCATGAACCTTTTACACTTTTTGAATATCGGAAATGAGTTTTGAATTAATTACGATAAAAATAAATTTCACTAAAAATTCCGTATAACGAAACGCAAATATGACATTTTGTATAGTGTTATGAGATTAGATGTCAATAATCGATGTAAAAAAGTGTGAAACGGGACGGTGTTGACGGCCATAATTTGGGCAACCGTAAATGTCAAATATAATATATTATCTATGATGTCAAATGTCAATTGTCATTCCGTTTCTCTAGTGGTCACACGAATGTTCTCTCTTGTGCTTAGTGCTGTGTTTTCGCTGTTTTTTCGACAACTTCTGCTCTGTTTTTGAACTTATTTGATTTAAAATTACATTGTTTCATTTACCACTATCATAGCAGAGTTTAGGGAAACCTGACTTTATAGATAACATAGATCGAATTTGTACTAAAACTGAATCAGGACACTCCGACTCCACGCAGTCTTGTTTGCCCTACCCCTAGAGTGTTTTTGTAAGCCGTAGGCGCGGAGGGAGAGCAGCCCCCGCCCGTTGTAGCAAATCCCAGGCCCCTGTGTGAGCCGTAGCGGCTGAGGCTGGTCGCCGAAGCTGCGGAGGTGAGCATGGGTGCCTGTGATTTGCTACGCAAGGGCGAAGGGGCTACACTTTCCGCAGCGCCGAAGCCGTTGCAGAAGTAATTTTATTCAATATTCCTGTGTAAAAAGTGAGGTTATGATTTTACAAAAAAATTATTATAAACTATACATTTCCGCAACGGGGGAAGGGTAGGGGAGGATTCCCCTGAACCCTGCCCCCTCCCCCTCCCACCCCTGTACGCGAGTACCGGATGTCTATAGTTTAAACCTCTTTTGTATTGCCAATCTATTCTAACGTCAGTTTATACTAAATTTATGGTCTATTTATTGAATATTTTGCTTAATGTATGTGATGAACGCTAATGAAGAGTAATAGTAGAAGTAAAAACAAAATTGGTAGACATAGCCCAACGGATTAGTAAGCTGAAGTGGCCATATAGCTCTGAGAATTGACCAATGTTGGAGACGAAAGATTCTCAAGTAGTAGCCAAATATCAGTATGTGTCAGGCGGCCCCCCCACTAGATTGAGTAATGACCTGATAGAACATGCAGCACATCGATGGATGTAGGTAGCTCAGGACAGTGTTTTGTGGTTTTCTTTGGGGCAGGCCTATGTTTAGTAGTGGACTTGTGAAGGGCTGTTGATATGATGATGAAGGCGATGAAGCATCAGATTCAAAACCACATTTACAACTAAAAAACAAACTCAATTCAGTATTTGAGCTGTCAAAAATATTTTTTACACTGGGCAGGTAATTTTCACTATTAACATTCTTTATTCCTTTGCATCAGTGATGCCTTCAGTACTGATAGCGAACATGGCTTCTGTCTCGGGCAAACATGGACTGTCATATATCTTGCAAACTCTATTGTCCCCACGTCCTTTCCTCAAGTAAAGCCGAGTTGTGGAGGCATGTGCCATAATATGGCCTCCGATGGGTTTCTTGGTGTCCGCGTTGAAAACGCCAACAGCGTCTACTTGTGCAACAACTTGATTAGTAATTATTACTGCGACGCCAAACTGAAATTAATAAAATCTATTGATACTGGTTTTTCTTAAGTAAATACACATTGATATTGATATAAGAAAATTAACTTTTTAATAAAAAGTAAATGCCGATTTCAAAGAAGTAAAAAGAATAAAATAATTTCGACGTTATGGCTTGCACGGAAAAAAATTACCTCATCAGCTAAACGAAGCAACATCCTCATGAAGCGGCCAAGATGCAACTGCCTAGAGTTCAACTCCCCTCTACCTGAATAATCTGTTCTATATAAGGCCGTTGCACTGTCTACTATTAGTAAGGAATATCTGAAAGTAAAATCGTAACTGTGTTTTGATGATAAAAAAATATGTAAAATTACTACATGAAAAGGTTGAGAATGGTAATAATAATTAAACATTTTGTACAACCGACTTCAATATAAATTATTAAGAATAACTCAAAAACTATTGGTCAGACCTTGATCAAATTTATATGGGGCCACATGTGAAGCACCAGCTTTCAAATAAAAAAAAATTGGTTAGCCCAGTGAAAAGTTATGAGGTAACACACATAAAAAACATACAGTCAAATAGAGTACCTGCTCCTTTTTGAAGTCAGTAGAAAATACAGTTTTGTGTGTGGACTTCCCCATAGTAACAAGACTTTGGTGCCAACACCACCCACTTTCTAACAGCTGTGAGGCATATCAACTTAGTGGAAACGTATCAGTGCCCTTCCTTATTTATCCACTTACCAACAGATAGATATATTGTTTCTGAATTCTTCATCATTAGTCTGTAAATAGTCTACTGGACATGGACCTCATCATATTAACCGATTCGTTGCGGCACCAATTTTCGACAACTTTTAGCTGTGGCGGCGAACAAATATTACATGACACGCCTGGCGTGTCAAGCACCACAGAAGCCTATTGTGCCATCAGCTATGTGGAAAAATAATTATCTTTTTTATGCTTTTTTCACTTGTTTAGACTTAAGTTTAGTTGACATCAAACATCAGTTACAACCGGAAGGATACTTGTATTTAGTGGGTAACTACGTGTTTTTCTACGTGTTTTCTTTGAAATTGAGAGTAAGCGACTTTTTTATGCAGTGATTACAAACATTCTGTGCTATTTTTTGTTTTATAAAAAAATCATTTATATAAGTAGGTACAGCTAAAGCACCCTGGAAAACCTTGATTTTTATTAAATTAAATTTTCACCTAATATTAATATTTGTAAATATCAAACAATCAAGAACCTTAATTTGGAAAAAAATAAGGTTTATGATTCATTAATATTTACAAATGTTAAATATTATTTAATGTTATACAAATGTAAAAGTAAATTCGATTCGAAAACGTCTAATTAGTAAGAATAGCAAAACAAGTGTTTTCAAAAGGAAACAAACGCCGGCGGTATACGGCGGCGGATTGACAAAAGACTATTTATTAGCGAACTTTTTTTAAGTATGAACGGTTTCAAACTGTGTCAAGCAAAAATAAACCTTATACCATATATGATTATAATACTATGATTGAAGAAGTGTTGTGTATGTGAAGTGTGTAAATTCCAGTACCATACATCTAGATAAAATGGCATGATTACTATGATGGATCCTCTAACATTACTGTAAGATAAGCCATTACCATAGATACTATGAGCCTTAACCTAAAATATTTTGCATAAAGTTTTGGAAACTGAAAATTAAAACATATAAAACCTAATAAAATTATAGTGATATTGTTTTAGTTACCGTGATTCTGCCATCATAGCACAAGCCTGCACAAGAAGTTGCGTCTGATGGTCCGTGTTGTAAGCCCTAGCATAGGCTACATTATCAAGCACGGCGGCACCCTCCATTCCATAGCGTTGCGCCACAGCTAACAGGCGCTCCGGTCTAAATGTTCCTTCCGTATCTATATACATACATTTGCCTTCACCACCTGATTGTTCAATGGGTAACTGAAAAAAAAATATAAGGCAAAATTATTGATTTATAGTAGAAATGTCATTGACTGAATATAGATTACTCATCATTCTACATAACTATTTATATCTGTAAATGAAATTTTACGGGGCGATTATGAAGGCCACACGACTGAGCCTTTTGCTACTAAAAAAATGTATAAAAATGCAATACTACAACATCACACTATTACAGCCTGCAAGATCTCAGCAGTGTTGACATAATTTTCTAATTCGTTCATTTGTTTAATTTTTAGGTAAGTTGTATTAACACACAAAGAGATTTCATTTTGCCCTAGTTTTATAACATATTAATCAACTTTACACTAATATACCAATAGTCTATCAGCTATTGTGTGCTGTAAGAGATATGTAGTATATAAAATCTTGGATATACTTGGGGACAACAAGGGCGGCATGTTGCGCAACATGTCGCTCAACAACTACGTGTAATGTCCCGAGACACATGTCGCGGAACATTTTGCAGGCCACACTAGTCAGAGTTTTTAGAAATGTCGCCCAAGGACGTTGTGGCGATTAGTGCTGCGTACATAGAGCTTATTTTATATACCTATATTTATAACCTAAATTGTAAAGAGTCCCTCAGACAAAAATTTAAAGAAATAAACATATTAACTTTGGCATCGCAATATATTTATGAAAATCTAATGTATGTACATAAAAACATAAATAGCTTTAATAAGAATAAAGATGTGCATTCTCTAAACACTAGGAACAAACATAAGCTTGTAATACCAGTTACTAGACTCCACAGAATCAGTAATTCATTTATGGGGCAATGTATACGCTTTTACAACAAAATCCCAGAACATATTCAAAGTTTATCAATAAACAAGTTTAAAAGTTTTATTAAAGAAAAACTGTACAAAAAGGGTTATTATAATATCAAGGAATACATGAATGAAAATAACCCCTGGGAATAAGGTGATCGCCACCATGCTGGTTCTATTAAAAATCATTTAAAAATTGTATAAATGAAATTATTGTTAAGTGAAATATGTTTGAAAAAAAAAGTCCCGCTGGGTTTCTTGCTGGTTCTTCCCAGGACAGAGGTATTTTCCGAACCAGTGGTAAATAAAAAATGACTTTCAATAAGAATTATGTAATAATCAATATTGAATAAAAAATTATTCTATTCTATTCTATTTCGGGAGTGAAACATAAGCGAAAGAGAAGGTGATGGATGCGGAATTTTTTACTACAACGAGAAGAAAGAAGAATTAATATTTTAAGTGATCTCCAAATGTCTGATTTTGAAACTTTATTACAAATGATCGGACCTTCCATAGCCAAACATGATATGAATACTAACGTAACACGATAAAAAATTATTAAGGTTACAAAAAAGGGTATCATCAAATTTTAGGAATATTTACCTGACAAGTTACAGCTAAGGTGTGACATAATTGTGTTTTTCCTGTTCGAAATTCACCAAATATTTCAGTGATGGATCCTGTCTCTATACCACCACCCAATAATCTGTCGAGCTCTTTTGATCCTGTTGTTAACTGAATAATTTCTGCCCTAATTAAAAAGAGTTGCAATAATTAATAGTACTTAATTAATTAGTAGGTGTCTTAGAGGACAAGCACGTGCTGTAAATTTCAAAGTATGTATCAAGGTTGATCCCCAACATTACTAAAGAAAATGTTAATTCCAAACTGAGTGCCGATTTATGAGATGTTAGAAAGTGAAGTAATACATTGTGTTAATTGTTGATCAATAATTTAAAAAAATTGAACTAAATATAAATAATTTTATACAGTTTTTCATAGTAAATTTCTGTTTATGGCCGAAACTGTAGTTCTTACCTAATTTAATTTTCCTTTCGGTTTAATAAAGTTATCTATTTTGGTTGGATTTTACATCACACAGTGATGTGTGTGATTCAACAGACTTTCTGAGAGCACCAGGTGTAGGTCTTTCTAAGAGTTATTTGGAAGATTTGCCTAAACTCATCAATCTAATCACTTAGGTTGGTGAGCACAGTTGGAGCCAATACCTATGTAATGGTAATGCTTGGTTGCAACATTTTTTACACATATTCCATTTGTTACTTGCCAGATCCTAATGTGTAAAGTTTTGGTTATTAAAAAAGAGCCACATTAACTTTAAACACAGATAAATGTGAACTTTGAATGTATTATTGTTACTTGTATTATGATTCCTCAAGATAAAAAAGTTATAAAGCTGTAATATTGTTTTTTTTTACATTACCCCCACACTAGGATTTTCTCCTGCATCATGGAGTCAGTTTACAAACATAAAATGCACAAGGACATACATCCAGACCCGGAACAATTATTTGTAGGTCATACAAATACTTGTTCCATGAGGAATTCGAACCTGCGGCCCTTAGCGTCGCAACTCAATACTAAGCTACTGCGCCAAGGAGCCGTCGATTACCTTTACTGGCATAACAATACTATTTAATAGTTACAAGTTTTTTTTTTATTTCTAGTATTTATTTTTAATAAGATGAAAACATGTCATGTAGAGTCAGTCATTATTTAAACTTTTTTTATATACAGGATGGCGCTACATAAAACACAATAAATGATACCGGCAACACTAGCACATTTTAATATAGTATACAAAAAAAGTCAATAAAATATATTGAGTAGTTCAGATACAGAAATTTGAGTTTGTTTCAGTACTGAACATTATGTTTGTAATTCATTTTACATGAGTCTCTAAACTGTGCCATGCAAAATAAAGTAAGTGCCATTACAAATTTTATACCAACTTCCGTATAAGACATACCAGTAATAAAAGTGTGTATAATTTTTTATTAGATAATATAATATCAATTTTATTTGAAAACTAGCTGTTCCCCACGACTTTGCCTATATGTAATTTAAGCTTTGAATTTTTTTGCACAGAACCATAATTCTTTTTCTATAATAAAAGTAGTATAAGTTATTCCTTATAACATCAGCTATCTGCCACTGAAAGTCCCGTTAATAAAATCAGACTAGCAACTGCAGAGATTAGCCGGAACAAATAAGAGAGACAGACAGACAAAAGTTTTAAAATTGTGTTTTTGTTGTAAGTACCATATTTACCTTCACATGTATTTGGTAAAAATCTGTCATTTTGATATTACAAACAGACACTACAACTTTATTTATTTGTATAGATTTACATTTTCAATTTTGACATGAGAACAAAAATTACAGTTTTGAAATCCATTTTGAACTAAAATAGAAGATTTAGTGTTAGATCTGGGTAACATACATCTACATATATACATTACATTACAACCTACTAAAGTCCATCATTGATCATAGACCTCAAGAGGCATTCTATGGGGGATGGGAGGATTTTGTTGTCTTTTATCACACCATAATTGCCACACTTGGCAGGTAGGTTACATCTACAACTTGGCGGAATCTACAATTTCGGCAACCTCATCCCACCTCTATCCCCATGCTTCCCCTAGTGACCAATCACCATTCCCGGTGTTCACTCCCTAGTTATATAGACTTTTAGCTGGGATGCGCCTAATTGTTTTGGTCACATAGTACATAACTGATAAAATAAGGGAATAAAGCAGCATTTGAAGCTTGATTTTGAAGAATATTAAGTTTGGTTTTTGAAAGAATTCTAAACCAAGCTTAATACACACATGCTATGATTTTTTTGACAATAAACAGAACTAAATGGGACACAACTAATAATTTAATTTCAGAGATCTGCAATTTTTAGATCATTATTAGGTCATTTAGTTGGATTAATGAAAATACACTATCAATCAGCCTCTAAAGACTTCCATTTAGATACTCTCAATGGAATCAAATGAACCAAATACTTCTCTTCTGATTTTCAATTCAATCTATAACATGTTGAAACATGTTATTCTTACCTCTTTTGGTGGAATTCTGTAGCTGTTGTAAAGCCCATAGGTACCAGTTTTGAAGCTTCTGCTAAAATTTTGTCAGCTTTAGCTTCAGAAATGCCCTTTATTGTAATTAACCATTTCTTAGGGGCATAAGCTACGGACTCTACTGTATGATAACCAGCTTCCTCCAATTTTTTGATATCACCAGATGTTATTCCATTTCCCTAAGCAATTATATAATTGAGTTATAAGTATTTGCAGTTTCATTACAATTAAATGTTAAATATTAAAAAAAATATATATTACTTCTAATTTATTAATCAACTGTGGGCCACACTCATCCAAATCTTCATCAACAGATGCAGTTGTAGCAGATGCCGTTGCCATTGGGTCTTTTGTATACTACTTAATCATTTAAAATTGCTATAATAAATTAGTACCACACGTATTTTGTCCTTTGTTATGATTTTGTTTTCGAGATTTTATTTGTACAACTTAAAGAAAGAATTGACAAAGCAATTGAAGTTTCCCTCCATAGATTATTTATATTTGAGATTTCCCTCCATCGAGCCATGAACATCATTTTTTTTGTAATAACTGGCCTTACGGCTCTGGGTTGTTTCCTTTCTGAGCCTGAAGTTACATCCTTCATAGTACACTGCTTCACAATATGTTGAAGGGAGTATGTACAATAGAGTAGTCATTGCCGTATACCTAAACGGGATAGCAATAGTTTAAGGTTAGTGTTGCCGAAGATTATCTATTGTTATTTTCTTGATTTTTGGGAAAAGTAAATTCTGTTTACTAATTATAGGTAGAATCAATACAGTGTTTAATATATGTAAATGAAATATGTAAGTAATTCATTAACCAACTAAGATATATCTTATTAGAATAATAGTAGTTCATTAACTTCCTAAGATATATATTAAAAGGTTAATGAACTAAATTGAAAAATAAAACGATTTTTTTTATTATATTTGAAATCACTTTATTTTGCGTTTTTTCTTTTCCTTGTTTTATAATCAGTTATCTTTTATATAATGTTTTGCTATGTATAACTGATTACGCGAAAACACACAAAAGACTTATAATATACTTGAAATTAAATAGTTTAATAAACTTACCTTTGGAGATATTATTATCTACCGATTTTTTTATCGGTAAATAATAAATAATATATCCATAGGTATGTATTCAATTTCGAATGAAACAACAGAAATATAACAAAATATTTATATGAATTATTTAAATAAAACAAATAATTGAAACAGCACTAGGAAAATTTTTGTACATCTTTACAGTTTTCGGTTTGGTAACTCATGATTGAAAACTAAAGGATTCTAAGTAAATATTTTTTAATCCCGTTCAGAGCCTGTAACCCTAAAAAAGAACGAACAAGAAACTTTAGGGAACTGTTTACAATCAGCTAAACTTACATACGATTACATGTTTATTATTGCAAACATTTATAATTTTTACGAACAAAGGAAAAGCGATGAAGTCAGCTACAGCCTTTTCAGAATTATAATCGGGCAGCCATTTTATCACCAGGAGCCTTTTATACATGAGACGTTTGTAGCACGTCTGTTTCTTGAAACGGTGTTTGGACGGAGACGATATTATTTATTGCTTCTTATCTGAGAATAAAGAGACAATTTTTAAATACTTAACACTGCAATCTTCTTTTTTCTTGTGTCAGCTAAGAGGGTTTTCTCGCACAAAATTTTTCTTAGCTTTCGTTTACGAGGCGTTTCAACCTTCACAAGAAGGAAGAACGCTAGGTATGTTGTTTTCACCCTGCAATTTAAAAAAATTCTCATAAACGATTTGGTAATATATATTAATTATTTATGTTATTAATTCAAATGGCTATGTGTTTTTTAACTTATGGAAGGATTCTCGATTTTTGTAGCAACTTCCTTGGGCCCTTTAGTATTATGCAGACTAAATTTTTGTTCAAAAATGGCATAGGAAATTTTTATGAAATAAATCTCATATAAAAGAATTGCTTTATAAAAAAATAGCTGCTTTTAAGAACCAAATTTAAAATATTAAATTGAAATCTTTCAATTAAACTACAAACCTTTGCATCATACCACTATAGCATTAGTAGGGTTTTTTTTGATATGATGCAATAAGGTTAATAGTAATAACAGAATGATACAGAAAAGGTAAAGCAATTAACAGCAATTTTCAACAAAATGTTTTTATGGTTTTTGAAACTTCCTGTATAGTTAAAAAATAGTACCTCGTATAAAAATTAATAAAGGGATTCACTAACGCTTACCTCATGCACTGGTTCAGAAAGTTTCGCTTTCTTACTAGTACTAGGTTGTTCTAAAGGGAATTCCTGAAAACAAAATTGGCTTTTAAAAAAAATTTAAAAATATTCCATAATATTTTATTTCATAATTAATCCTCCGTCCCCCTCGTGCTCTGTTCCAAAGTCCCGAAACCTTTCAGCTCGAGTAACAAAACCGTTTTCAGTGCCTAGAAGACTGCAATGAAGTGAACGATATGAATGACAAGCTCGTGGAAACTGTCCATGCGGTCGGAGCTAAGTTCTGCAAGACCCGCCGCAGAAGAACACAAAAACTCTCCGATCACACTCTTAATCTCATGGTTGTTAAACGGGAGATGAAGCCACATTCTTCAACAGATTTGACAGCATACAGGCAACTGAACAGACAGATCTCCAAATGCATGCGGCGGGACTTACGCAACTTCAATACAGCTCGTATTGAAGAAGCGATCGAGCGGAACCAAGGCTCCAAAGTCTTTGCCAGAGATCTGTCTGCCAGAAAGACCCAACTGTCAAAGCTGAAGACAGGGTGTGGCAGCATCGTTTCCAGGACACCTGAGATTTTGAGTGAGATTGAGAGGTTCTATGGGCAGCTGTACACACGCAAGTGTGAGTAACGATCCAAGAGCGAGTCTCATCCGACACTATTCCGAAGATATCCCGGACGTCAGTCTGAGCGAGATTACGAGGGCGGCACTGAAAATTTCGGGAATCTAGGAAGTGACACAACACTACTATTTAAAAATGTATTTATTGCTTTATGAAGTATTCTCCGCGAAATTTGACACATTTTTCCATACGATGGAACCAATCATTGAAGCAACCATTCCATTCGGAAGTTGGGGTCTCCAAAATGGCCGTTTTGTAGGCGTCCACAGCTTCTTCAGGTGATGAAAATCTCTGTCCACGCAATTTATTCTTTATTTAAGGGAAAATATAGAAATCATTAGGGCTTAGGTCGGGTCTGTACGGCGGATGGTCTAATAATTCTATGTTTTCTTGCTCTAAAAACTCTTTTGTTCTGTGTGCGGTGTGAGAACTCACATTGTCGTGATGGAGGATGATGCAGCGGCTTTAGTTCTCTTTACGGAGTTCAGAAACGACCTGTGGCAAACAAATGCATACCATTCTGTATTAACCGTTCTTTGTCCCTCAGGAAGAATAGTCGTAACATGGCTGGTTTTGGAGACAAACGTGGCCACCATTTTTTTTTTTGCAATACTCCGTGAACGAATAATTTTTGTTGGGTTTAACTCATTTTCGAACACCCAAACTCGTGACTGGTTTTTTGTTTCGGGTTCGTACGCATATATCCAGGATTCGTCACCTGATACGATGTTGTATACAGCATTTGAGGATCCTGCGTGGAATCTTTCGAGAGTTCTGACGCACCAAGTAACGCGAGCCGCATTTCGCTCTTCACAGAGCGAATGCGGTATCCATCGGCAAAACAACTTTTTTACACCTAATTGTTCATGCAAGATTATTTGTATTTGACTCATGCCAATGTCTAAAGTTGCCTGAATTTCGTGGCATGTCACATGTCGATCTTCCTCAATCAGCTTACGCACAGCGTCAACGTTTTCTCGAGTCAATTCCATTTTCTCAACGACTAAACAAGTTTGACAAAACCTTGTGACAAGACCGAGAATCTTTTTTTAATTTTTTTTTAACAGTGGTAGAGCCACGCGGCAGTTTTTGCTGTCACACGGATGGGCCAGCTCGAACCGGGGTGGTACCACGACCTCACAGAAAACCAGCGTGAAGTAGAGGTTTACCTCTGCGTTTCGCTTGGTGAGTGCAGGTGGCCGGAGGCCCTTTTTACTGGAAATGAGGCATTCCATCTTAGTCCTCACGGGTGACAACGCATCTACATTTTGACTTGTAATTGAGGATAGATGTAGATGTCTATGGGCCGCAGCAACCACTTACCATCAGGTGAACTGTGTGCTCGTTTGTCACCCTGATCCTATAAAAAAAAATTAAAAAAAATGGTATTCGATTTTTAAAACCAAGGAGTTTTCAATGAAAAAGATTTTAATATGACAGGAACAGTGGAAATATTCCATTCCCGATACTTTTAGTGCAGCCCTCGTAGAACGGCTCTCCAGCACCTTAAAAACGGTAAGGCCCCAGACGAGGATGGAATTACAGCGGAGCTTCTGAAAGCGGGTGGAAGACCGTTACTTGAAGTCTTTCAGAGGCTCTTTAATTCCGTCCTCCATGGTGGCATTACACCGGAGGCGTGGAGCAGAAGAGCAAGAAGGTGGACTTGTTCTTCAAGAAAGGTGACAACGCTCTCTTGAAGAACTACAGACCAATTTCCCTTCTGAGCCGCTACGTGCTGTTTTCGAGAGTCATTACGAATCGTCTCGCGCGCAGACTTGACGACTTCCAGCCTCCCGAACAAGCCGGTTTCCGAAAGGGCTTTAGCACCATAGACCACATACATTCCCTTCGGCAAATTGTACAGAAGTCCGAAGAGTACAATTTGCCACTAAGTCTGGCGTATGTGGACTATGAGAAAGCCTTTGATTCCGTCGAAATTTGGGCGGTGCTGCAGTCCCTTCAGCGGTGCCAAGTTGACTGTCGGTATATCGAAGTGCTGAAGTGTTTGTACAGTAGAGCTACGATGGCTATCCGAGTACAGAACCAGAGAACAAAACCTATCCAACTGCAGAGAGGTGTAAGACAGGGTGACGTCATATCCCCGAAACTCTTCACCGCTACATTGGAAGACGTTTTCAAGCTTCTGAATTAGAAAAGGATACGGTATCAACATCAATGGCGAGTACATCACTCACCTTCGATTTGCCGACGATATAGTCCTTATGGCAGAATCGTTGGAGGACCTAAGCACTATGCTCAATGACCTCAATAGTGTTTCCAACGGATAGGTCTTAGGATGAACATGAACAAAACAAAGATCATGTTTAATGTCCATGTCACACCTATGCCGGTAGTTGTTGGGAACACTAAGCTCGAAGTTGTTAACGAGTATGTATACCTGGGACAAATAGTCCAAATAGGTAAGTCCAACTTCGACCGAGAGGTCAATCGACGGATTCAACTCGGCTGGGCAGCGTTCGGGAAGCTACGACACATCTTCTCGTCAGAAATACCTCAAAACCTTAAAACAAAATTGTACAACCAGTGCGTGTTGCCAGTGATGACTTACGGAACTGAGACGTGGTCCTACACTGCTGGCCGTATGAGGAAGCTCAAGGTCGCTCAGCGAGCTATGGAGAGGGCTATGCTCGGAGTTTCACTGCGTGATAAACTCAGAAATGAGGATATCCGCAGTAGAACCAGAGTGACCGACATAGCCCAACGGATTAGTAAGCTGAAGTGGCAATGGGCCAGCCATATAGCTCGAAGAACCGACAACCGATGGGGAAGAAAGATTCTCGAGTGGCAGCCTCGTACCGGCAGGCGAAGTGTAGGGCGTTCCCCCACTAGATGGAGTGACGACCTGGTAAGATATGCAGGAAGTCGATGGATGCAGGTGGCTCAGGACCGTGTATTGTGGCATTCTTTGGGGGAGGCCTATGTTCAGCAGTGGACTTGATGACCTCCAGTACCTCCAGTCTCCATTCAACATTTTTTGGCATGTTAATAGTACTAGGACGAGGTTGCTGAACTACATTTTCCTGAAAATATAAGTAAATTCTTAAGTGGGTCCAGAAAATTAATATTGTACCTACTCTGTTATTCATCAATTACTCTTACATCAGTTACTCGATTTTAGTATAACTATGAGCCTTATTACCAACTAATAATTAAACCGTGCGGTAATTTCAACAACTGCACGAATTGGTGTAGAACCCGTGCGGTTATATCAATTAGGGACCAATAAAAAGAAATATATGGGCTAGTTTCTTTGCGGACACAACTTTATTACTCACAATGGTATTGAAAAACGTCGTATGACACTCGTACGCTATTAAAAATTACGTGTTCCGCTGAAAATTAAGCACTCAGGCAACAGGCGAGTTCTTGATGCCCAATGTCAGCCTCATACATAATTTTCAACTAAGCGTACTTGTATCATAATATATGTAGGTATTATTATTTTACCTCAAGTCTTGGTTTGACAATTTTCAGTTGTTTCGTAGTACATGGTCGCTCATCAACAATATCATGTAAAAATAAATATTGAGCATGTAGAAAAAATATCCCTATAAAATTCAAATTACAACAATAGTAAACAACACAAATTTAAAATAAAAATAGGTTACTCACTGGAATAAAAAGTGTTGGAATCACATACGGAAACAAATATGTCCTCTTGTGCGTTTTACGTATGGAGTGTAGAGTAGAAGGAGAACCATCTTATAAGGTGCGAAAGTTTAAAAAGTGTCCTACTATTTACTGAAAATAGAGGTTCCAAAATCTACCACAATAGCGCTGGCGTCTGAAAAACTACGATATGAAAATAGCAGTTGTGAACGGAGTGAAGTCAGCTGAATTCAAATATTTAAAAAATTTCATGACTAGAGTAGTTAGTAAAATGCCAGTATACAAAATCTCAACTATTTACGTAGTACAAAACCAAGCGGATTGGTCGGTCCTTGTTTATTTCTCCATCTTATTCTAATTAATTTTGGCGCTTTTTTTAAATTTATCCTATGCTACTGCAGCGCCACCCTTATTGGACACGTTTTTAGGGACACTTTTCATATATAGAGATGGTCCTCCTTCTACTCTACACTCCATAGTTTTACGCAAATAACGCGACTCAAAATGTTTCGAATATATCCGGTCATTCTTCTCTGGTTGCCATTCCTTTCTTCCAGTAGCTACAATCCACATATTTATAATGTTTGCTTCTTTAGGAAATCTAAAATAAATAATATTGGTAATTAAATTAAGGTTAAAAAAATCGTTCATAGTCGTTAAGAAATTAAGGATTTTTTTTGCCAAGCACTGGTATCCCTGTAGTGATTATACAGCAAATTAGAAAACGACAAAAAATAAATGGCAACCTTTAAATAAAAGAACACTTCTTAATTTAGTCGTATATAACGAAAAAAGTTGTAGGTTATTTTAGTAATTTATTGTATATTTTCTGGTAATTATACACTAGAGATAATGAAAATTAATCAGCTAATCGATTTCCATAGGCAATTTTCTTTAAATAAGCTTACTTACTGATGAAATTTTATGTTTGGTATTTTTCGTTCTGGTCGGTTTTTACAACCTAACACACAACAACGCACCATAATTTTACATAAACTCTGTCTAAAACAAAAAAACTTTAAACGTCACGTAACTCAAACGTCAAAAATTTTGCAAATAATCACATAAAACCACTAAAACAATTGACGACAGCCGTTTGTTTGGAACAAAGGTACTATGTTGAAAGAAAATCACATACGATGAAAGAAACAAAAAAAAATTGGTTGACTCGCTCGCTCTTTACGTAACACAGATAAGTGTGTTTCTCCACGCATTTCCTGTAAATTTAGTGACGCCTCTATAGTTCATGCTCTCTCTACGTCTTTGATGCACTAAAGTTTTAGAATGTATAAAAATCTGTCTCTATTTTTACTTAAAGTTTTAAAAGTTACATTTTTGAAGTCTTCTTAAAACAATATTATACTAATTGGTACAAATAATGTAGAAATGGCTCCTTTTAATAAAATTGCTTTAATTCTGCTTTTTCTTTTATACTTCTCAAGTAAATGTTTGCTGCAAATTGTTGAGTTTTTCTTTGGATTCCAATATACCCGTCCAATAACCTTAACTATTTTTTATTATAGAATCCGGAGGTAATCTATGTAACAAACAGCAAAATAAAATTACATTTATAGAACGCAAATCTAGGATTTATTTTCTTATTGTGTGGGCAAGTCTATCGATTCAATATAAGCATTCAAGATAAATATCGATATTAATTTTGATATAGTTGAGTCAATCCCTAGCGTACATGTAAAATATTTTATATAAAAATGTATTAACCAAATTCATGCAAATTACACATTAACAACGTGACTTTTTTCTTTGCAAAATATCAAAATTAGCAAAATAATTGAAAACATTCTATATTTTAAGCAGTAGTATACATAAGTTATAAACAAAAATAAACGCGTCATAACATTGACGACGTCTTGAGAATGAGGGCTAATAATCTTCCACTCACCAGATATCGCTAGTTGTGACTGAGGTAAAGTTTTTTGCTACACAGTGTCAGTTAATTAAGAAATTCGTTTTAAATAATAGTTTATAATTATCTAGAGTATTATATTAATACACAAAACAATGCGTCAGTGGTTTGATTTTGAATTTTTTGCACTTTATAACTCTTTTTTTTTAAAAGTCGTCTTTTAGTTATATTTATAGTTTGGTTTATTCTTTTCTAATGTAATTAATATAAAATATTACAAATTATACAGAAAGAAACCTTAAAGATCCCATTTTCCTAAGGAATTATCGTCCCCGCTATGAAATCTGTCAAATATTTTACCTCTAAAGTGGCGCCGCCCTGGTGGCAGATAAAGTCATGGATGCCCTCATTTACCTGTGAAATGTGCAACCATTAGAATTATTTCTATTATTGACACCACAATTACTAACAGAACATATAACCATTCTGGAAACCTATAAATTATACAAATTAACACTATTATAATCTTAAAAAAAAATACAAAATAGCTACAAGCTCATTTCTTGCGTGCCGAGTTGTGCCGATCTGTCATTTAAAATCGGTTACAGAGTCATGAGATTTGGTATCCTTTTCTATCTTGCATTTTTGCCATAAGAAATTTTCTTCTCCCTTGCACAGTATGTACGTCTATACGCCAGTATATTCTAAATCTATGCGGGGAATAGTAACTGTCCTACATATACTTAGTATCTAAAGGCACCAGTACACGTTGGTCGAGCGCGCTCGGCAGATTTTCGTGGTGCCAATCACACGTTGGTGTGTCTCATTCTGCGTTCTTCCGGGTCGATGGTACAGATGGGCGTGCCTCAAGGCTCAATTCTAGGCCCCTTTCTGTTGCGACAGGTACATCCTGTACATGGGGCAAAATGGTAGAAAGTTCCGGAGGGAGATCAGACGTGGGGTTCCACAGGGCTCGGTGCTGGGGCCGCTACTGTGGAACCTCGCCTATGATGCGGTTCTGCGAGTTGAACTTCCCGCTGGCGTAGATATCGTTTGCTATGCCGACGACACGTTGGTGGTTGCCAGCGGGGCCTCCTTCAAGAGGGCCAAAGAGCTCGCCGAGCTTGGGGCGGAAGTCGTCGTCGCCAAAATCCACGAGTTGGGATTAGAAATAGCGCCTCACAAGACCGAGGCGCTATGGTTCCATAAATTACGTCGCGGCTGGGAACCACCCGACTTGTGCGTCCGCGTAGGTGGGTCTGAAGTCCAAGTGGGGAGGTACGTGAAGTACCTAGGCCTCCACCTGGACAGTCGATGGGGCTTCGAAGAACACTTCGAGCGCCTTGTCCCCCGAATTGAAAGGGTAGCGGGTGCTATGCATAGACTGCTGCCCAATCTAGGGGGACCAAGGGAAGAAGTGCGTCGCCTCTATGCAAGAGTGATACGGTCCGTAGCCTTGTACGGGGCGCCTGTTTGGGCGAAAAGGCTGGCCATCCAACGCTGTAGGGCTAAAATCTACAGGGTGCAGCGGAGGATGGCTATACGGATCGTGCGAGGATACCGCACGATATCCTTTGAGGCGGCGACACTCCTGGCTCGCTTCCCACCTCTGGACATATTGGCGGACATGGGACATGGGACATATGCGAGGGTATACGACCGGGCGCGTGTCCTCCGCCAGAGCGTCGGGAGTGAGCCAGATGAGGTGTTCGAAGGGGTCAAGCGGCAGGAACGAATTAACGCATTCGTAACGTGGCGCGCTCGCCTCTCTGAAGAGCGTTATGCGTGCAAACGCGTTGTTGGAGCAATCCTGCCGCACTTTGAAGCCTGGATGCATCGAAGAACAGGACGACTCATCTACAGACTCACACAGATAATGACCGGGCACGGGTGCTTCGGTGATTATCTGTGTAAGATTGGACGGGAAGCGACGGCGAACTGTTTCTACTGCGGTGGGCAGGAACAGGACTCCGCATCCCATACGTTGGCAACATGCCCAGCGTGGGAACGGGAGTGGACGGTCCTGGTAAGCCGGATCGGTCAGAACCTCTCCCTGCCGGCGGTCGTGTCGGCGATGCTGAGCAGGGACTCTGCGTGGAGGGCCGTAGCCACCTTCTGTGAATCCGTTATGATCCAGAAGGAGGCTGCTGAGCGGTGTCGGGAGAGGACAGATCCCGCTCGAAGACGACGCCGCCAAGGCGTTCGTCAGGGCCCTCCCCTTGATGATGGTGTTCCCCTACCAGAAACGGGGCCTCGGGGGTTATGGGCGCTCGGGGCGGGGGCCCCGAGCGTCTAGTGATGTAACACCTGAGGAGGACGGTGACTCGAAAGTGGTCTCGAACACCGTGATAGCATTGCGAGGGTGCTGGGGGTAGTAAGGACTGCCCCCGGGACGTGCTTTAATAGAGCAAAGCGTGAGAGGGGCCCCGGTTGCGTTCCGAACGGAGATCCCGGGACCCCTCATATACGCTGATGAAGACCACCGTGGGGTTTTGGCCGTTGCCCCGCAACAGAAGGTATCCATGAGGATTTCCCCACGATAAAAAAAGGCCCCTTTCTGTTTCTTGTATACATTAATGACTTACCTTACATAGTAGGAGATAACCATGATATAGTATTATTTGCAGATGACACTTCTTTAATTTTCAAATTAAGTCGACAATTGCTAAAATATGACGAAGTAAATAATGCTATATCTAAATTAGTAAATTGGTTCAATGTTAATAATTTGCATTTAAATGGCACTAAAACGAAATGTATAAAATTTATGACTCTAAATGACAAACAATTAAATACTAATGTAATTTTAAATGGGGAGAAACTGAGTCTTGTAGATACCACCATTTTTCTTGGAATCACACTAGACGCGAAGCTTCAATGGAGCCCCCATATATCAAAACTAGCAAGCAGACTTAGTTCTGCAGCATATGCCGTAAAAAAGATTAGAAGTCTAACTAGTGTTGAAACAGCTAGACTAGTTTACCTTAGCTATTTCCATAGCATAATGTCGTATGGTATTTTGCTATGGGGACACGCAGCTGACACTGAAATTATATTTGTTTTACAGAAGAGGGCTATAAGAGCAATTTATGATTTAAAACCTAAAGAGTCGCTGCGACAAAAATTTAAGGAAATTAATATATTAACTTTGGCCTCTCAATACATTTATGAAAATGTAATGTACGTACACAAAAATAAAAATAGTTTTATAAAAATAAGTGATATTCATTCTATAAATACTAGGAACAGACACAAGCTCGTAGTACCGGTTACTCGACTCCATCGAGTCAGTAATTCATTCTTGGGGCGATGTATACGCTTTTACAACAAAATTCCAGAAAATATACAAAATTTGACCTGCTCAAAGTTCAAAAACTTTATTAAACTAAGTTTGTATAAAAAGGGTTATTATAGTATTAAAGAATTTATAGATGATAATAACCCCTGGAAATGAGGTGATCGCTACCAAGCTATTTCTAATTTGTTGTGTTGTTAATTTGTGTAACATACATGATTGTAAGCTGTTATTTTAAAAAAAAAAGTCCCGCTGGGTTTCTTGCTGGTTCTTCCCAGGACAGAGGTTTTTTTTTCGAACCAGTGGTAATTATACAAAAGAGTGACTTTCAATAAGCATTATTTATAATCTATATTGAATAAAAAAGTTTCTGTTTCTGTTTCTGTTGGTAGCTAGATGGTGATTGATGTTAGGACGATCGCGGCCGCTACAATATACTTGTACATTGCTTCACTCTCGTCAGTGCGAAAAAAAACTGCACATACAACAATAATTCGAATTGGGTTCCAACCTCAAAAGGAAAAAAGAAATCCTTATAGGATCTTCTAGCTGACCCATGCCCACTTTGCTGGGCGTTATTTTTTCAAAATAAAAGATAGCCTAAAATATCATATATAATATATAAAATATAACAACTAAACATGCTATTATTTAATGCAGTTAGGCAAGTTAATTACTCTGGTTTTATTTTTATGTTGCTTATGTTTGGGGTTCCATATAACTGATTAATTGTGATAAGATTCAATAACTCTAAACATTTCCTCATTAGTCTATGTCGCCATGTTCGTGAAACAATTTTATTAAGTCGACACTTCAGTCTACTCCGACGCGTAACTATGAACTGAACACTCGGCCAACGTGTGATCGCTCTTTGCGGCTTGCGTCAAATTTCTTTGATTTGTGCACGAAAAACCGACACTATACGGCTTGTCGGCGAGTGTTGGCCGCAAACGCCAAAGAGACACAATATGGCCCAGAACACGTTGGCCGACGTTGTCATTGAAGCACTTGTAACAACGTTCACTTGTGCCGTTCTAACACTAGGTTAAATTAAACAAAACCAATGATACAAAAAAATATATAACATTTAACATTTTTTAAGGATCGTGTTGTTTGAGCTTAACAAAACCTATTATAACCTAAAAAATTAATAGTCTAATAATACGTTAATAATGACATCCAGATCCAATTTCGGTCACGCTGGCCAGTCTCAACAAAGAAAATAGATCAGCAAAGAGTCTAGCTATCTGAGCAGGATAGGATTACAGTGCTCTAGTGTATGCGAAGGACAAGCGCATTCTATACTCTTATATTAGTCTGTGCTATACTCCTTTACTTTCGTAGTTCTATGAGACCTTAATCCGACAAGACTGGACACGACTGGAGAGAGATCAGACGCAGGACCTACGGTATTACATCACGTCTTTGGCCAAACTCTATTGTAGTTGTTGTTACGATTCGCTAATTAAGATAGGCAAAGGTCTGTGACCTCTAGTGTGTTGTGTATTGTTTACAAAATTTTTCATAAAATGCTAATGTGCCACATTGCAAATATTATTATTTATAATAGTTCCATGTGGCAATACTATATCCGCTTGTGTATCTTGATATTATACTCCATCGTCTTCAACTGTACCTATACCAAAGAAAATATACACAACGCGAACCTATGTTTTGAGCTGTCTTTAATATTTAGATTTTAGGCTGAATGCACAAACTAATAAGAAGGACCGAATGGCTCCATCCAGTATCTATGGTTATTAATCCAAAACTCCAAAACAATAACAAGAAATCAGCTGATGATTGAATGTCAAGACAGCTGTCACCTGCCAGTTCAATTCGTTTATTGGTTTACGTTTAAAAGATCTTTGAAATATTGTTTTAAATAAACTTTTATACAACTTTTGCTTATTAAATAATACTATACTAATCCTGAAAACTGCCTTGGCTTTTCTTCTTATCATTAACAATGGAAGACATTTCTTTAATTATATGTGAAGAAGAGTTTATCGTTAAGAAAGATATGCTATGCGAATTTAGTGATTATTTTCGAGCAATGTTTAGTGGAAATTACATAGAGAATGAACAACGACAGATTGTTATTAATGTATGGAAACGAACAATGTAGTTGTTATTTTGTCTTTTCACTTATCCTCCTTTTATAAATCCTCCCATTCTCGTAGTCTTTTCTGTGTTCCGTAGTAAGCATCTGTTCAATACTCTTCCGCTTCTTTTTTTTAGGTTTTACAACCCAGCGTAGTAAAAATTATTCTACAGTATATGAAAATGGGTTTTATAGATCTGTCTGAATACTCACTTCAAACAGTTGGTGAATTAGCAATGGCTGCAAATTTTCTTCAAATAACAGAACTCATAAAACAAATAGAATATACATTAGACCTGCAAACATCGATTTCTAATTGGATGGCTACAATGGATATTGCAGAAAGTTCTTCATATCCATCATTAGAACAATTGACAGCGGCATTTGGTTTATTTTCATTTAAATCTATGAAGGTTGAATATGTGCCTTCAATCAGTAAATTATTCTGGTATCTTTCACATCCATATTTAGATGCTGATAGTGAGTTAGATGTTTTTAAATTTGGTCTTGAATGGATGCTACATAATGAAACTGGGGCAGATGCATTAATGATTATTCTTGGATGTTTAGATGTGACTAGATTATTATTACATGATTTATGGGAAATTAAATTATTAATGAAAGATTATATTAACAGTCTAGCAGCAAAAGTTGTTGATTGTCTTTATGATTTACTCAAGAATGGTCACACTTTGTCCATAAAGATATTGTTAGAGGAAAAGAAACAGATATGTGAAAAGTTCACAGAAAGAGTTTATGATGAAACTTTTAGCTTGATAAAAGAAAGTAAACTACGTAAGTTGCAGTTTACATATTCAATTCCAATGACAATCAAAGAACCAATGATAGATGAATCACCACACTACATGTTTACATATAGATTAAATGAGGGTTTCCAAAAATGGTTAGAATTAGTCGAGAAAAATTTATGGGGATGGAATGTTGTGTCATGGAATGCAACAAAACTAGTTATTGTTGGTGGTGAGTATGGTAAAGGTACAGGGACGTTTATGAAAGATGTTAAGGTGTATGATACATTAAGAAAAGAGTGGATTCGACATGGTGTTCAGCTTCCCCCTCGAAGGCATGGAAGTGTTGCTGTTGTTGATGATTCATTATATATTATTGGAGGTGTAGGTGGGTTTAGGTCAGTTATATCTTACCTATATAATTGTTAAGTAATTTGTAAAAAAATGCAGTAACATATAACATATAAAAATTTATTTTTAAATTGTAGTATATAAATGTTTGTGATATACTATTATTTGGCTTTTGTCATTGCAAACGATAAATTTAAAACAATTTAAAAATTTAGGTTACGATTAATATTTCATTTCTAAATATTGTTATAAAAAAGTTCTTTATTTACGTAATGTTTTTATTTAATTTTCAGGGTAGTTTTAGATACTGCTATAATATACAACCTAAAAGAAAGAACTTTTAGAAAGATTGCCAAACTACCAGATGCAATTCAAAACCCTGCCGTTTGCTCTCACAAGAATCAGCTATATATGGCAGGTCACAAACACATATATAGATATGAAGATTTGGATAACTCTGATCATTGGACACCAGTTGCCAGAGTTGAAATACGTGTGAGCTGTATGGTGTCACACAAAGGCTATATCTATTGTACACAAAACTACTTTAGTGAACTTTACAGGTTTAAACCCAATGTTGATAATGAATTGCAGTTTATAAGTTGTTTTACTAATCTGCCAGCAGTTATGTGTAATTTAGGTAGGTTATACATTCTTTTTGTTTTCAAAGTAGAATAGAAATTGTTAATTCACCTTGATACGTGATGAAACTTAGAGAAATGCCCAGATGATGAGATTTTTTTTTCAGTGCTTGGCCATAATTCTACCTAGTGGTAAGTGGTGATGAAGCGGCCCTAGATGGTAAATCGCATTGTCTTAGTGTAACAAAAGCCTATTCGCTCTTGCCTTGAAGATGACCAGATTGTTTTCGGACGAAAAACAGACGTCTGCAAGTTATTCCAATTCTATGCTGTATGCATTACGAAAGACAAAACAAACTGTTTGGTTCTAATGCGGTATATTGACAAAGGTGTGAAGACTCGCAGACCGTCTGGTTGTCCGATAGTGGAAAGGGGAGGCAGGGAATAAATCATGTAATTCCTGCGCACACTAAACAGCTTTCATTTACAAGTTATAAAGTCCCCAGACTAGCAACAGGAAGAAGCATCAACATAGTGAGTTATTCTTCAAATCCACCTGACAAGCATAGTGATCTAACAAAAACATAATATGCCCATTGAATACATCATTACCTTGTTTGTTTCATTACTTTAGCCTTTTTATTTCTATACAAATAAACAAAATTGAAGTGTCTGTTTGTAATGTCAAAATTACAGCTTTTTACTAAATGCATATGAAAGTAAATACGGTACTTATAACTAAAATACAATTTTATTAATTTTGGTCTGTCTGTCTGTTCCGCCTAATCTCCGAAACGGCTGGACCGATTTTGACGGGACTTCGACTGGCAGATAGCTGATGTTATAAGGAGTAACTTAGGCTACTTTTATTTTAGAAAAAGAATTAGGGTTCCGCGCAAAAAAAGTAAAAACCCTAACACGCGAGCGAAGTCGCGGGGGACAGCTAGTACTTAATAAATATAAACTATTAATATTAAATATTTGTTTGTACAACATATACGCTGAAGTGACTATTAGCTAGCTAACAACCGATGGGGAAGAAAGCTTCTAGAATGGCAGGCGTATATCTGGAAAGTAGTGTGGCTCAGAATTTTGCTTTTTGTTGTTACTTAGGAGAGGCCTGTGCTCAGTAGTGGACTTGTGAAGGGCTGTAATGATGATGATGATGATTTGTGAATTGATTAGTTATAGATATGCAGAATCTCATGCACAAGTATCTTTTTTTCTAACATGTAACATGTGTGCAGACATGTTTTATATTACTGAAATTAGGTTTTACTTTTATTATTTTGTAACTATTTATTTTTATTAATTATTATATTATATTACAGATGGCCGACTTATGGCTGTTACTGAAAACAATAAGATATTTAGACAAACAGACATTTTGTCAGTAGAAGAATATAATGATGCAGAAGACCGACCAAAAGTACTATGGTCACAAATGGACTCTCCTATGAGAGTAAATGAAACTGCAGGTTGCTGTACTTTAGTTATGACTGCTCCACCTTTAGAAAAATCAATTTCACAATACCACATGCGTTATTTAATGAGGTACCCTGATATAATGTAAAATTGTAAATGAAGTTATCTGTGGTTATTAAAATTTTATATAAGGTGCTTTGGGGTTATTACGAAAATGGGGGAATTCCGATATTTACAAATTACGACTTAACTAGGCAATATTTTTTGCTGAGGTAACATTATTCTAGACGACATTTTATTTGTCTCCTCTGAAGTGAGGTTTCTAGTCTCAATAGTGGGCGTGCAAAGTTAACTTTTCGGTGGAATCAGCTTTTTTCAACTCTTCGGTTTTTCGGAATTACCCCGCGTTCATTATCTTAGGAACTTGCTAATTAATCTTAATGATTGTTTGATTTTATGATAGATAATCGTTTTTAAAGCTTTATTTTATAGGTTAGGATTAGCCAGCTATTGTTTTTGTGTTTTTTTCGAAAATACCCCAGAGGATTAATTACGAATTACTGAACTATCGAACTACTTATCCATTGTAGTTTCCAGTGGCTGTCAATCTTTCGTCACCATAAATTGTTATTTTGGATAAGTTTAACACGTTCGCGAATTTAACCAACGAGAGTGGGCAAGGCGTACTTCCCGCAATGCCAAATATATATAGATATAGTCCAGGAGAAATAGGCGCATGGGTACCGAAAACTATTCCAAACCAATTTTTTTATGCGATTCCCTTCAAATTGTCCTAATGGTGATATAAATGCATGTTGCCATGGGGCAACTCGGTGCCGTAGGTATTGTTTAAACTTGAATTGTTATTTTCAAACGGTACAATTTTTTTTATATTCTTTGTTAAAATACGAATAAAAAAAGTTCCGTGACTTTTTATGATAAAGTTAATATCTTCAAAGCTATGAATTGTTAAAGGCTTGAAAAATCCCAATTTCGGATATTCTTGCACCATTAAAAATGCATAAAGAAAAAGAATAAAGTATAAACAATTTTTTTGAATAAAACTACTTTTACGGATTTTATCGCGTTTAATTCACCTCAGTCCCCCGTGACCACGGTTGTTGGAAAGGAACCGAAACGTCGGGAATATAAAAAAACCTAATTAAACGCGATAAAATCCGTAAAAGTAGTTTTATTCAATGTGTGGTGTTCGCGTAAATATAAGAAATCATAATATTTTTTTTATATTTCTTGGCAAAATATAAATAAAAAATATCCTATGACGTTTTACGATAAAGTTAATATTTTCGGAGTTATGAGTTTTTAAAGGTTTGAAAAAATCCCGAAATCGGATACTTTGACTCCTTACCTTAATTTTTTATTAGGTTAGTTAAAGAAACTATTCTAATAACTAACCAAATACGAAAACGCAAGGTGTGCTGTCGTGGTGGTGCCTTAAATGTTTAGAACCACTGGACTTTATGTGGGGTAATTCCGAAAATTCAAGTGGGCAAAATATAGTTAAATTAGAAACAAAGCATGTATCAATGCTTTTTGCAGAGGGGTATAGACAAACGAAAAGTAAATTTAAACCTTCTGTCGAAAGTAAAAAAGGAACACTTTACCGTATATTCGGTTTTACCCCGCGTTATATCGGAATTACACCTTATCGAGAAGAAAAATATGTCAAATTTTAAATGATCGTATTTAAGCAACGCAAAAACATTTTATTAAGATGAGTAACAAAATAATTAGGATATGTATTTCAATAAATAAAAGTGGCATGAGCTGGTTGTAAACTTGGATAGATTTTTTTTTAAATAATTATTAAGTAGCGAAGCTTGCGAAGACACTTATTGATTTCACGATGTCTGTCCGTCTGTCCCACGATTATCTCGAGAACGGTTTCGAATTTTCAAATTCTGTTTTCAGCAATCGATTACTGATCACCCAGGCATTTGAACCTCCAATTTTGAAACTGATTGCTCAACGGCAACCGTTAGAAACCGCTACAAAGCTGATTGCTTCGCCAATTTGCTATGCTGTTAACTTGCTAGGTTTATTAAATATGCATCGTATCAACTAATCAGAAAATATGTCGGATTTACCCCAAAGCACCTTAAGCATGTAAAATGCATAATTTAATGGCAATAGTAATGTTAATAAAGTTTTTTTTATCATACCTTTTTTAATTCTACATATTCCTTGGGACTTTTAAGACGTGATTTCACTACGAAAACAACAATATTTATACACTGCTTAATATTATGGGTATGACATTGCGTAACAAAATCTGTATAATCTGTGGATGTTTATTTTCATCTTTGTATAATATAATTTATCAATAAATATGCTGTACAGTCATCGATCACTAATAAAAAAATTGATACACAATCAGTGATAAAATATGTCCTTACCGAATGAGCGTCCGCTCGAACATTTGGGTGCGCTTTTAATTTGTACGTAGCTTTGTGAATACAACTTTATGCAATGCATTTAAGGTTGAATTTACATTAATGTATATTTATTTCAACTAGAATTACGTCAAAACAATTGGCGACGGTTTTAGAGAACTTGCATGGGATTGTGTATCTAGTTTTTTATTAGTGATCGATGCGTACAGTAAAAAAATAAGAATTTTTTTAAGGTTAGAAATAGGTATATATCTATTAGTATATACTTGACTTTTAAAAAAACCAATTTGTGTTATGCTTAGATAAACTGATGCCACAGAAACTGTAAATATAATGAGGCTAATATAAAATAATAAATAAATACTTACATATGAGATTAAAAATGTACTATTAGTTAAAGCTGTTTTTGAGAGCAACTTATTTATTTTCAATTTATTGTAAAATAAATGCTATGGTACATATATACTTAATGTGTCATTAAATAGTTAATTATTTAATACATATTTTTTCTTTTATAAAACATTACCTCACACTAGGATTTTCTCCTGTATCGCGGGGGCAGTTTACATACATAGATTTCACAAGGGCAAACATCCAGTTGTATTTGCTCCGGGATCCAGACCCACAACAATTATTTGTAGGCCATACAAATACTTGTTCCGTGCGGGATTCGAACCCGCGGCCCTTAGTGCTGCAACTCATTGCTAAGCCATCACGGAGCCGTCAAATTAAATAATAGTTAATTTATAGTTTTCCTGACTGGCTTGGGTCTTATGAATATTTAGGTATAATTTCTTATTTTTTATTTAAGATAATTATTAATATACAAATTGCTCCTTTGCTATTTTGTAAAAAAAAATTGCGTGTGTTCTGTACCGTTTTCTATCTTTCAAATTCAATCTCAGTAGATAATGACGATGAAGTAATCTTTCTTTTACAACTCAAAAGACCTTTTTCATTCTTTTGTTTCATGAGAAATGAGGGCATCCACGACTTTTTCTGCCACCAGGGCGGCGCCACTTTACAGTGAGGTAAAATATTTGACAGATTTCATAGCGGGGACAATAATTTCTTAGGAAAATGTAATATTTAAGGTTTCTTTTTGTATTATTAGTTATATTTTATATTAATTACATTAGAAATGAATAAACCAAACTATAAAATATCACTAAAAGCCGATTTTCTAAAAAAAAAAAGAGTTATAAAGTGCAAAAAATTAAACATCAAACCACTGACGCATTGTGTTGTGTAATAATATAATATTCTAGATAATGATAAACTATTATTTAAAACTAATTTCTCAATTATCTGACACTGTATAACAAAAACTTTACCTCAGTCACAACTAGCGACATCTGGGGAGTGGAAGATTATTAGGCCTCATTGCGAAGTTTTATGGTTTATGTATAGCTTTTTTGCCTCTAAATGTACTATATTTATACAGTTGTAAAAAAAGCAAAGTTACAGCCTATATATGTCTCACAGCTGGCCACAGGCATTCTCTCATTTCTTTTTAGGTGTATGGAGCAACTATTTCGCCGCGCTACTTCGGTGCTTATTTTGGCAGACTTCTTATTATGTCTTCAAAACATTTTTGTTCCGTAGACATGGTTTTTCCACGATGTTTTCAAATCTATGTAAATCAGTACTTAAAATTAAAATTATCAATTTTATTGGTAATTGCGGGGATCAAACACGGATTACACAGTTATAGTTACAATAGAATAGAATAGAATAATTTTTTAAAGATTTCATTTCATTTTAAGTATTTCAGAAATTTTTTATTCAATATAGATCACATGTGTAATTCTTATTGAAAGTCATTTTTTACTTTACCACTGGTTCGAAAAAAAAACCTCCGTCCTGGGAAGAACCAGCAAGAAACCCAGCGGGACTTTTTTTTAAAGCAAATTTTACAATAATGGTTATACAACTATATAAGTAAAAAATTTATTTTAGAAACAGCTTGGAAGCAATCACCTCAATAAAATAATACCTCAATTTTTGTTATTAATTTACATTTATTTCGACATTCATTTACAAACATACAAATTTATTAAAGTGTACATACATTTTGTACAATAATAGGTCCACAATAATATAAGGCGAAATTTTGTTAATACTTATATATACTAATCAATTACATATATTTAACCATGACAGCATTTTATGCGATTTCAATGAGACTAGTAAGTCAATCATAACAAAAACAAATGTTTGAATTAATTTTATCCATAATATGTTGAAGCATTATAAAAGATAAATCCAAATTCTAAAACTTTAATTCAACACTGGTGAAATATAACTTAATTTTAATGTTATTTACAATGTATAAAACATTAAACAGCAATTGTTGTATATATATATAAGGCCACTATATATCTTACATTTGTATTATAATAAAAGCACCAACGGGAAACAATTCTTGAGTGTATTCAAGTGGTTTTGTTGCGTTTCATAATGGCACTGTTGGATTACACATGCATGTTTTTTATAAAATTATATTTAGTGTTGCCACGTCATTAATTTATTTCATGTCAAATAAAAAAATATAGCATTGACATTATTTGTAAAATTATGGTAATTTTTTTATAAATACTAGTATTATTTCAATAATGTAATATGATATCATAACTCAAAATAGTTAATTATAAAACCACGATTTATTCATATTTATTAAAAAGCTCATTACCGTCGCTTTAACCTTAACATCTAATTTGAATTGACTTATAATTGAATTAATCGAGGCGATAATCACAAGCATCTCGGGTAATCTGTTTTGTGTGGCAATATTTATTTATATTTGGCATTTACAAATGTCTACAGAGAAATAGTTATTGGAAGCACTACATTAGGTCTCACAATAAAAATATTTTCATTTTAGTATAAAAATACACATTAAACTTTGAACAAATCTAAATTAAATGTGCTGTTATAAGGTCCTTTTAAAAAAAGATTTATATAGTTTTATGTCATAATTTAAATAAATTTAGTCTATAGACAAGTAAATTCTAATTCATAGTTTTCTTTTTTCAATTAGTGAAATTGTTAAAGGCACAATATAAATGTCTCGATGTTTAAATTAAATCCAATTTTATGTCCAACCCCCAGTCAATTTATGGAATAGTTCTTCATCAAGCGTCTGGTTGGCGTCTTTCGACCTCATGGACAGGAAGATGTAACCGCCGATGAACTCATGGACAACTTTGCAGTCGGCCGACTGGACTGAGAAGATAATGTTGCCCTCCTCAAACTGCACCATCATGTGTTTTATTTCCCAGTTCACATTCCAGGCCTGAAACAAAATCACATTTTTAAAGTAACCTTTGTAGAAAGTAGTCATAGTTATTTGTGGATCTTCCTATGGTTTCCAGTTTAACATTACACTTTTAAATACTACTCTATATAATGTTCTGTGCCGTAGTTTGAGCTATTTGATAATAAAATTGCTTGTACGACCTGACAAATTTAAAGAATATTAAGAATAAAAGAAAAACGTACAGATATAGCCATTCCTTCTTATATTGTTCTTGGAATAAGAAATTAAAATTAAAATCGGTCCAATTTCAAAGGAGAATACGGGGATGACAACTTTTCATTGGTATAAAGTCCCAACTGCAGTTGTCTGTATTAGTTGCCTAGCTCGATCATTCGGACACAGCAAGAGATCGTTAAAAACCTATTCTTCAAGTTTCTTGCAGCACAGATAAGCCGTATAATTTGAATTGGGACCTTTGTCTCTTAATGTTCAGCGCACTTACCGCTGCATTACAGAAGGGTAAAAAAAGCGGTTTTCAGGGATGATAACAATTTAAACGATAGTTGCCTAATGGTTAAGGGTGCATACTGAAAATTCGGAGAGTCGTGGGTTTGAATCCGTTAGTCGACTACTGTTGTTCATGACAGTAGTTATCACACAGTAGTTCAAAAGTTACGGGGAGTATTAGCTATGTTCATAGCGTATTTAGTATTCCTCCAAAAAATTATCGCAACTATGGGTCTTGATTGTTTGTAGCTGATTGCAAGCGTCAAAGCGCTGCAGGGGTTGTTTTTTGGCTTATCTGTCACTGCCAATATAGTATAAAAAATGGGTGAAATTATACCAACCTTCATCGTACTATATCGCCACGTTTTAATATGGTCACCGGTGTTGGGATCGAGACGCATAATACGGTTGTTGGCGATGCTAATTATTTCGTCTTTCCGGTGGCCCATGAAACGGACCACGAACAGCGTTTGGCCGTAGTCGGGCAGATTCTGCCAGGTCTTGATGTATTGGAGCTTCGCTTCTAGCAGTGGTAGGTCTTTGACGTTAGCGTGGCTCTCCAGCACGCGCTGTGTGAACTGTAAGGAAGAATACAATATTTAGATGCCGTGTACTAAATTTCTACTCACACTAGATATATTATTCGGTAATATTTTAGACGCTCTTAGTCGGCAAAATTAAAAGTTAAAATAAAACATTATAAACCTAATCTGAGAAAAACTCAAAATCATTTTTTTTAAATATATCAATAATATTTTAACTATATTATAACGGTGATACCTTACACACAAAATTATTATCTATCTATGTGTCCAAAGTTCTGGAATTACAACTTCACGGATTTTGATAATTGTATTTAACGATTTACATTAGCGTTTAAAACAGTTTAAATGTTTTCGCACCATAAGCTTACGTCTCTAATTAGAACAATAATTAGTACAGCAAACAAAAAACCAACTATAACTAGGTATACGGTTATCTGTACACCAAATACCAGTCAGTTACGGCTATACGCAGTTATGGCTTAACAACAAAGAGTAATCATCACTAAGGCGCGAGGAAGTTCTCCGGCTGCAGGTACTCCAGGTGCGGCACGCTGGCAGAGCACAACACGCGGCTCGAGCGACACGTACCTTGCCCTTGAGTTTCTTGAGGAAACGCGGCGCGAGGAAGTTCTCCGGCTGCAGGTGCTCCAGGTGCGGCACGCTGTGCTGCTGCAGCGCTGCGCCGGGCTGCGGCCGCTGCAGCGCCAGAAGGCTGCGCACTGCGGCCGCTTCGCTCGCAAACGCAGCGTCGGCTAGGGAACGTCCGCGAGCGCCCAGGCGACACGCTGCCACCCATTTTGCGTATTGCTCCTCCTGTACAGAAAAACATTAATATTTTTTTTTTTATATATGATAAGGGTGACAAACGAGCACACAGTCCACCTGATGGTAAGTGGTTACTGCGGCCCATAGACATCTACATCTATCCTCAATTACAAATCAAAATGTAGATGCGTTGTCACCCGTGGGGACTAAGATAGAATGCCTCATTTCCAGTAAAAAGGGCCTCCGGCCACCTGCACTCACCAAGCGAAACGCAGAGGTAAACCTCTACTTCACGCTGGTTTTCTGTGAGGTCGTGGTACCACCCCGGTTCGAGCCGGCCCATCCGTGCGACAGCAAAAGCTGCCGCGTGGCTCTACCACTGTTAATATGACTATATATTATTGATAACCGATGTGGTTTTTAATAAAGTTTTACTTACATCGTCGCATTTGAGCCACATTTCATGCATGGCGTCTTCAGCCGGTATTTCTAGTTTGATACTGTATCTGCCTGAAGCGGGATGCGCATCTGGTGTTACCTTGAAGTTAAATTTTCACAGTTAATATAGTACATATTTACATAACATACATTTATAATCTTTAAAGCGATCAATTGTTTTTCATTTTCAGGTTTAGAAAATTTTTATAGATTCAGATTTCAAACAATGTTATCAAAATATTTTATTTGTGTATCTCTTCCCAGCATGATCAGAGACAATACTTTGCAAATTTGTAATATATTGCTAATACAAGAATAGTTCTTATGTTATTAAGACTGGTCCTTCGAGCCGGATGTAAGAATAATAACATTTATTTCAGATCGTAGATTACCATATCCACCAATTAACTGTTACGGATTAGATGATTAGGTAGAATTATAAAAGATTAAAATTAAGTAAGATGCATTTAAAATCTCAATGAGTCAAATGGTATATTCATTGACTAATATCTTTTACAGTTCGTATTAAGGATTATGGGTTCGGATTCTCAATAAAATGTTTTCTTGATAATAAATCTTTTATTTAGTATCTATGCACATTCACGGTAAGAAGTTCTACAGTTCTACAAAGCAACAACGCCATCTGGCTGCCAGTAAAAAATATAAATGAATGCGTTCAGATTTAAATTTTCTTTTTCTAAATTTAACACTCCCACTAAAATTTAAATCTCTTAACTAATTATCTGATCCCTTATATAAGTAAAAGTTTGAGTGGGCAATGCCTTAGTCAATATATCTGCTAATTGTTCTTTACTAGGAATATAATTAATTTTAATCATGCCCAACTCAACTTTTTCTCTAATAAAATAGTATTTAACATCTATGTGGTTCGTTCTTTTATGATAAACAGGATTATTTATTAGTTTTATCGCACTTTGATTATCAATAAACATAGTTACACATTTACAATTTTCACCTAAATCTAACATTAATTACCGCAGCCATATCATTTCTTTTGCTGCTTCACATGCAGCTACAAATTCTGCCTCAGTAGTGGAGAGAGCAATGGTCTTTTGTTTTTGGCTGGACCAAGTAATTGGTCCACTGTTCATCATAAAAATATAGCCTGTTGTTGACTTACGTGTATCGACATCACTTGCATAATCAGAATCAGAGTAACCTATTAAACCATCACTTTCTCCATACTTTATACACAAATCTTTAGTATTAATTAAGTATCTAACTATACGTTTGACAGCATTTACATGTTGCTGACTAGGATTGTTTACATATCTGCTTAATACATTCACAGCAAATGATATGTCAGGTCTAGAAACAGAACACAAAAATAATAAAGAACCAATAAGTTCCCTATATGGAAAATTAATAATGTTTTCATCCTCATTCTTTGTCATAATTACATTGACATCTGCTGGAGTACTAGTTGGAGTTGCATTTGTCATACAAAATCTCTCAATAATTTGTTCTATATACTCTCTTTGGTGAATATGGATACAATTATTTATTCTCTCAATTTCCATACCAACAAAATATCTCAATGGCATCACTTTTATTTCAAAGGCTTGTTTCAAATATTCTATAATTTCTTGGATCAGTTGTTTACTAGAAGATATTACAAGGGCATCATCAACATAAATAATTAAAATTACTTTAATCTTATTGAAAACCCCTATAAAAATACAATTACCAGCCTGAGATTGTACAAAACCATATTTCATTAAAAACTCAGTGAACCTTTTGTTCCAACAACGAGAGGCCTGTTTCAACCCATACAAAGATTTATTTAATTTTAACACATAACTTTTATCTAAAATTACACCCTCAGGCACTTCTATAAAAATATTTTCCTCAAGATACCCATTAAGAAAAGCAGTCTTTACATCAAACTGTTGAATTTCTAACTTATACTTTGCTGCAATAGAAAGAATAATTCTTATGGAGTCATACCTAGTAGTTGGAGAAAATATTTCTTGGTAGTCCACATCTTTAATCTGAGTAAACCCTCGTGCACACAGACGAGCCTTGTACCGTGTCTGATTATCTTCATTTTTCTTGATTGCGAAGACCCACTTGGTAGTAAGGGTCCGCTGACCAGCTCTTGTTACCGCACTCCATGTGTTGTTCTCTTCATGTGCAGATAATTCTTCCCTAATGGCTTGAGACCATTCATTTTTCTGTGGACTTTGTATGGCTTCATCATATGTCTGAGGTAATGACAATTCAACAAGGTTAGCTTCAAAACGTCTATTATTTCTTGGCCTCAAATTTATGTTACACTGTGGCACATCTTCTATTTTTTGAGACGGCTCATATGTAGGATCATCACTGTTGCAACTCAATAAGCTGTCATCAGATTGTAATGCTACAGTTTCCATTAGTGTTTCATCCACATTTCTTGCTTCAGTTTCATCATTTTGTATCTTATCTTCATTTTCATCAGTTATACATATCTGATTAATATTCTTTTTTATTGCTGGAGTTTTATGTTCATCAAAAATCACATTTCTTGAAATTTTGATTGACTTATTATTTACATCATACATTCTGTAATTGGTATTATCATAGCCAACAAGCATCATTTTTTTACTCTTCTTTTCTAATTTAGTTCTCAATTGATCTGGAACATGTACATATCCAACGCTGCCGAACACCTTCAAATGACCTAATTGTGGTTTGATACCATTCCATAATTCATATGGTGTTTTACCCGGAGTCTGGCTTGAAGAAGTTCTGTTCAATATGTAAACTGCACAGCTCACCGCTTCAGCCCACAGTTCCAGTGGAACATCTCTTGCATACAACATGGAGCGAGCACTTTCTACTATGGTTCTATTTTCTCTTTCTGCTCGTCCATTTTGTTCTGGTGAATAAGGAGCAGTTAGCTCATGTACTATCCCCTGTTTGTCCAAATATTCCTTGAAAACTTTGTTTACGTACTCTCTACCATTATCAGTATGTAATATTCTTATACTGTGCATGTATTTATTCTTCACAATACTATTATATTTCTTAAACATTTCCATAACATCACTTTTGTTTTTTATGAAATATACATGCCTGTAACTAGTTACTGCATCTTTGAACAAGACAAAATATCTCATTCCTTGAACTGATGTGCAAGACATTGGTCCACAGACATCACTGTACACTAAGTCTCCAGGTTGTAGTTCTCCTCGTACAGATTTGTGAAATGGAAACCTGCACTGCTTTCCGTATGCACATGCCTCACATACAAAATTGTTTTTATCATTGTCATTAATTTCCAAACCTATAACAACGTTATTTGCACACATACTCTTAATTTCTTTTAGGTTTAGATGTCCCAGTCGCTCATGCCACATTTTGATATCACTTTGATTATTCTGGACCAAGTTGCAAGTATCTGGGGTGATTGCTTTTATATTCAGCTCATATAAATTATTTTCTCTGATCCTGGCACTCATAACCACTTGATTATCTTTATAGATCAATGCATTTGAATCTTTCTTTATAATAATATAATCTCTTCTTATTATGGCACCTTCTGAGAAAAAGTTTCTTCGCAGACTTGGGACATACAACACATCAAGTAGTTCACTGGATTCCCACTGTCCATTTATATATCTTTTTATCAACACTTTACCAATGCCACACACTTCTACAGACTGTTTGTTTCCTAAAGTTAATATCTTCTGACTGCATTCAACCAGTTCCATAAAGAATTCCTTTCTATAAGTCATATGTGCAGAGGCTCCACTGTCTAGAATCCAAGTATTCTCTTCTGTGCTAGACGCGTTATTCTCTACATAAAACGCTAACATATCTACACCTTCTTGTTGCGGTTTTCTTGACTTAAATTTTCTTGGAGCACGACATTCTCTAGCAAAGTGTCCTCGCTTTCCACAGTTATAACATTCAAACCTGTGTTTGGTATTTTTATTTTGATTTACTCCACTCTGCATCGGCTCACTTTGTTTTGATTTCAACTTCCATCCTTTATTAGCAACAAGGAGAGCTGTTTCTTGTTCTTCTTCGCCTACTAAACTTGCTTCTTCATCTAAGAGGCGAGCAGTTAAATTCACAATAGTCTGTTGTTTTGAATCCAATGACATCCACGCTTGGCGCAGTGATCTGTACTTAGGTGGCAATGTTCCTAAAATTTTTGTTATGATGGCCATGTCACTGACAGTCTCACCACTCTCTTTTAGTTGTTTAGCCAGGGATTCCACCTTTGAGATATGTTGAGCTACACTGTCACCAGGCAACATTTTATACTGATAAAACTTTTCATGGACTAGCATTTTACACAACTCACTCTTTTGTTCGTATACCGATTCAAGTTTTGTCATTATTTCCTTGGCAGTCTCACAATTCTCTATTAATGTTATTTGTTTGAAATCCATTGACGAAGTCATGATGAACATTGCCATATCATCATTTTTCGACCATTCAGCACTGTTTTGTTCCGTTCTTGGCACTCTGATATCAATTCCTTTTGCCTTTAAAGCGCATTTTATCTGGAATTTCCACTGGCGAAAATAATTTCCATCAAATTTCTCGAGATTCATTGACCGCGTGGTATCCATTTTTAGGTTATTTGTCAATGAATATTCCGTACTATTCCGTAGCTGTTGTAATATGTTTCTTTACCTTTCCTTTCTATTAATAGTGTCCTGGGCCCATAACCTATTAAGGATTATGGGTTCGGATTCTCAATAAAATGTTTTCTTGATAATAAATCTTTTATTTAGTATCTATGCACATTCACGGTAAGAAGTTCTACAGTTCTACAAAGCAACAACGCCATCTGGCTGCCAATAAAAAATATAAATGAATGCGTTCAGATTTAAATTTTCTTTTTCTAAATTTAACAGTTCGTAGTATACAACTGGGATACGAGGGCTGCACTAAAAGTATCGGGAATGGAATATTTCCACTGTTCCTGTCATATTACAATCTTTTTAATTGAAAACTCCTTGGTTTTAAAAATCGAATACCATTTATTTATTTAAAAATAGATTTTCGATCTTGTCACAAGGTTTTGTCAAACTTCACTTCATAAAGTCGTTGAGAAAATGGAATTGACTCGAGAAAATTCAAGAGCAATGATTTATTATGACTTTCGAAGTGGTTTAACACAAAAACAGTGTGTTGACCGGATGATTTCTGCATTTGATGATGAAGCCCCATCCAAAACCACAATTTATCGCTGGTTTGCTGAATTTCAACGTGGACGTGTCAAGCTCAGTGATGATCCCCGTCAAGGTCGTCCAAAAACTGCAGTCACCCAAGAAAACGTTTATGCCGTGCGTAAGCTGATTGAGGAAGATCGACATGTGATATACCGCGAAATTCAGGCAACTTTAGACATTGGTATGAGTCAAATACAAATAATCTTGCATTAACAATTAGGTGTAAAAAAGTTGTTTTCCCGATGGATACCGCATTCGCTCTGTGAAGAGCAAAAAGCGGCTCGCGTTACTTGGTGCATCAGAACTCTCGAAAGATTCCACGCAGGATCCTCAAATGCTGTATACAACATCGTATCAGGTGACGAATCCTGGATATACGCGTACAAACCCGAAACAAAAAACCAGTCACGAGTTTGGATGTTCGAAAATGAGTTAAAGCCAACAAAAATTGTTCGTTCACGGAGTGTTGCAAAAAAAATGGTGGCCACGTTTGTCTCCAAAACCGGTCATGTTACGACTATTGAGGGACAAAGAACGGTTAATGCAGAATGGTATGCTAGCATTTGTTTGCCACAGGTCGTTTCTGAACTCCGTAAAGAGAACTGCAACCGCCGCATCTTCCTCCATCACGACAATGCGAGTTCTCACACGGCACACAGAACAAAAGAGTTTTTAGAGCAAGAAAACATAGAATTATTAGACCATCCGCCGTACAGCCCCGACCTAAGCCTAATGATTTCTATACTTTCCCTAAAATAAAGAATAAATTGCGTGGACAGAGATTTTCATCACCTGAAGAAGCTGTGGACGCCTACAAAACGGCCATTTTGGAGACCCCAACTTCCGAATAGAATGGTTGCTTCAATGATTGGTTCCATCGTATGGAAAAATGTGTCAAATTTCGCGGAGAATACTTTGAAAAGCAATAAATACATTTTTAAATAGTAGTTTTGTGTCACTTCCTTGATTCCCGAAATTTTCAGTGCCGCCCTCGTAGTACAAGCTGTAGCTTTGAAATAAAAAAAAACATGTGTCGAGTTCACACGGAAGTTTTCGTTTTAGTTACAGCCTATATGTATGCCCCACTTCTGGGCACAAGCCTCTTCTCATTTATGAGTAGGGACAGGAAATGTCTGCAATGGCGCCCCAATGCGTGTTGGCTAACTTCACGTATTAAATTTTTTTCCTTATTTCTCAGATATGCAGGTTTCCTTCACCGCCGAGAACGTGTTAAATCAGCACTTAAAATTACAATCAACAATTTCATTGATGCCGGCGGGGATCGAACCCAGGTTGGCTACCGCGACTCTCTTTTCGGCTCGGTTTTATCGAGTATAAAGTTTCAAATCACACAGATTCTAAAAAAGTTCTCATTTTAAAAATGCAAGTACCACATCCACGGCAGGACAGTATACAGTATATAGGGTGGGTGTTACCTCGGCGCCGCGCAGCTCGACGGCGTAGGACGGCGGCTCGGCGCGCGCGGCCGCGTCGCTGGACGCGTGTATGCGCAGCACGCCGTCGCGGCACGACACCCAGCCGCGCTTGTACGCCTTCAGCGTGAAGCGCTTCGGTCTGCAACGTGCACCACACTTTATACCACATGCCCATCGAATCCACTTAACACAGTAAAACGAATAATTGTTATAAATTACACTTGTCAGATGATAGGCTCTCCAGTGTACGGAGCAAGTATAGGAGGCAGTCATTCGTGCCTCGGTGTTTGGGTTGAGAAATCCAGTGCAGGCAGAGTAAATACCACCGGCCACGGGAAGCGTTTAAGACTAAATAACTGCGATCGTCCGGCTTGATTTAATGTGGCATATCCTCCCTACTATAAAAAGGTTTATTCTCAGCAGTGAAATTGTTAATACGAAATAATTTTTATATGCTTTTTACAGGCTTCGTTTTGTAAGTAGAGAACATCTAGACTTAAGTTGATAAACAAGTTCTGTAAAAAATATAATGTAGTCTTTTCATTTCTCAGACATGTTTATATCGTATCAAATAATTGTTGATAATGCCTACATATATATTAAAATATTAGTATTAAACAATACACATTATACAATTCAAAATACAAGGCAACATTTGAATCTGGACACTATATACAAAAGTGAGTTATGTAAAAAAGTGTACGCTTTAATCAATAATAGTATAATTTTAACAACACTAATATTACATGTAACAGAATGTTATAGGAAATTATTGAGATTTATTGTTAAGTTGTAGTTATTTCTTAGGGCTAATTTCAAGAAAATCCCAAGGATAAAATTACGAATGGACTTTGAGGGTGTTAAAGACATTCCGTTTAAACAACTGTGCAGAGATTGTGTTTAGTAACAGAGGAATATTTAGGGGTAACAACTTGAGCCTTACGTAAAATAACAGTATTCCTTGTCGCACTTGCTTTGTAGAGTGCCACACGTAGTCGGACGGGTGAAAAATAATAAGTATTAAAATAAATATAAAAAAAATATTTTAATTTTCACCTAAAATCCTTCTAACTTCAACACTCCGATTAACTTTAAAAAAAATGTATAAAATAATACATTGTAAATAAATTTTATTTAAAAGAGGCCCGCTGGGTTTCTTGCTGGTTCTTCCCAGGACAAATGTTTTTCAGAACCATTGGTAAAAGTAAAAAATGACTTACAATAAATATTCTTATAATCTATAGTGAATACAAATTATTTTATTCTATTCTATTCTAAACACCAATCCTATTCTGGTATAGTGTACACACACACATGCACACATAATTCCAAAATTGAATTCATTTCCCGCCATTCATGCTGTCAGAAAAAAGTATTTCGAGAATAATATACTTAATTTCGAGAAAGATATACTTTATAATATACTTAATAAGTATTGAATAGTCGTTTTTTTAAATATTTTTATAATAATATCTGTTCACGATAAGTAAGTTAAGTTCAACATGGCACACCGCCATTTTGAGAGGATAACAGGACAATAGATAACTGGCAAGTGCAGTGTTGAGCGACTCCACACTAGATGCGAATGACGATTTGATCAAACATGCAGGTAGTCGATGGATAAATTATGTAATACATTAAACTAAATAAAATAAAACATTTATTGTTCACGTTCATACTGCCCCACGGTACGCATAGATGTGTGTTATTACTCCAAGGCGCGTCCGTGGTCAAACAGTCCTACAGAGTAGAGACAGTCGCCGTAGAATTTTAAAATGTTGCCAACAAATAATTACTGACACATTCCCTGAATTAGCTGTTAATTTTGTGTGGTATCAAATGTTCCTTTTATGCAGAGTTCCTTTGTGTGGAGTGTATGTCAAGGTCACAAAAACGATAATTTTATATATTAGATACTTGTTTTATTATTAATTAGCTGATGCCCGCTCGCTTCGCTGGGCGTACGATAATATTTTATTGCGGAACCTATTTAATTTTTGTTTGATGGGACTATCATAAAATCCGTTCTTAATGAGCGTCTACATTGCGAAATGAGTAACTATACTAAATTTAAAGTCAATCTGGTGTATATATAGTAGTAGAAGAAAAAATGTTGATATTTGTTGGCGAGCCGTACCTGAGGTACTTGAGGTGGTCAGCTAGCTCGGGGACGTGGGTGATGTCGTGCCCGGCGGGCGGGCCGCCCTCCAGTTGTTCCTGCAGCTGGCTGAGCGCCGCGTCGATCTCGTCCTCGGGCGCCGTAGCGCTCGAGTTGTGAGCGCCGTCGGCCGCCTCCACGCTGCCACCAGCGAGGGTCTGCAGTTCGATCTGCAGCTGCAAGTCCAGTTCCCTCATTAGTAGAACGTTTATTGGGTAGTTGCCACCACCATAGATGAAAAAGTTCCAGTGCAGTTTATTAAAAAAAAAAAAACGTCTGTCACATGGGTCTAGTGGTCGTAAGTGGGAAACTGATCATGTGGTTAGTTAATAGATTTTTCTGTCAAGAAGAAGGTGTCAGGAAGTTAGTGTTGTTCCGGTCGGTCGGTAGCCTTGGAAAGCACGCATAGACGTTGGTCCCGCGCCTGATCTCTCTTCGGTCGTGTCGGATTGCATAGGACTATGCGAGTGCGGGAATGGAGAGAGTTCCTCTATGCTTGAGCACATATTCATCGCTATAAGCCTGGAAATTAAAGAAATTCTGGTCTGGACGGCATTACTTATTCGTGAAACAGTGTCTATCACCCTTTTTTACTGACGTCGTAGCGTTCCATCCTAGTATTCAGGGATGACAACGTATTTGCATTTTCATTCTTATTCGAGGATAAATTTAGTAATAATTCAAGGATAAAAGCATTCACGGTCTACGGGTAACAGCGTCGTTTTATAGTCATTGTTTTAGACATACCTATATTCGCTTATGCATCCACAATAATTAATGCGGAAGCTTTTGCGGATGCGGATGTGATATAAGTTGCGACAAGAAATGATCCCGGAACCAACGAGTACTTTCATTATCTACAATTTATATATAGTGAATTCGCATCATCCCTTTTAAACTAAACATCGACCATCGACCCTTTAAACTAAAAGGTCGATTAACGACAAAAAATATGTATTTAATGTCAAAATCGGTCCAAAAGCAGAATATTACCTGTAGAGCGGCGAACAGAAGCATTTCCTCCTCAGTACAATGAACCTCCTGGTTGAGGATCTGCCAACGTGCTTGTTGGTAGAGCTGGTTCAGTCTGGGCGCGTCATGTGCGCGCGCAGTCAGGTCGAAGAACGAGTAGAACTTGAAGCGGAGCTGCAGTGTGTCCCACTCCCGCACGTATTGCTCCATGATGGAAAGCGAAGAGTCCAGCCAGCTAAGGTTAAATTATATATTTAATTATTGTTAAAAATTAAACAACAATTTACAATAATAAACAAGTTGTAGAATGTGTGTAATGTACACCATCATAAGAAAAATTTTATGACATTCAAAAGGTTGCAACATGGTAAGGCTTAAAATAATCGGACTGCTGACGTGATGGCAGTCTGCTATTTTGATCGTCAACGAAGTCGTAAGCAAGGCCACTTGGGAGCTCTTTGTTCAATGAACTGTTTCGCCATGCGACGTAGGATAATCCATCACCCTAAGTTATTTTTTTTTTAAATAAAAACCGAGGTAACAAAGGAACTTACATTCCACCTGATGGTAAGTGGCTGCTGTGGCCCATAGACATCTACATATATCCTCGTTTGCGAATCAAAATGCAGATGCGTTGTCACCCGTGAGAACTAAGATGGAATGCCTCATTTCCAGTAAAAAGGGCCTCCGGTTCTCTACACTCACCATACGATACACAGCAGTGTTAAGCTGCTATTTTACGCTTGTACTCTGTGAGAGCGTGGTCCTTCCCCGGTCGAGCCGACCCATTCGTGCTACAACTATACTACTAATATAGCTGCAGCATGGCTCTACCACGTGTCTGCAGCCAACTTCATACAAAAAGGCAACAGATGTGTTGTCACTATCCACTACCCGTGGGTGTTGTTATAGGCGACACAGGGAAAATGAAACAGGAGGTGGGCAACAGAGTTTTGAAAACCACTCACAACAATAAAATACTGGCAGAATTCTATCAAGAGAAGCCATAATTTAAAAGAAGAAGAAGAAAAAGAACAATAAAATAACTGCGGATGCCTAAGCGTGGCAACTATAACAAAGGCCTTATGAGGCAATCTATGGGGGAGGACTGTGTTAAACAGTGAACTTTTCTGGGCTGTAAAAAATAGATGAATAGCTTTTATTACATTCCCTGGTTCTCTGATTTTGACACTACTTCTTGTTGTCGATCTGAGTATTTTAGAGCTATTAAATAATTTAAAATTATAAATATTGTACAACCGACTTCAATATAAATTACTAGCTGTTCTCCGCGACTTCGCCCGCGTGTAATTTATGGTTTTAATTTTGTTGCGCGGGAACCCTAAATATTTTTCTAAAATATAAGTAAGTAGCCTTTCCTTATAACATGAGCTATCTACCAGTGAAAGTCCCGTCAAAATCGGTCGACAATCGGACAGATAGACAGGTAGACAGACAGACAGACAAAAATGTTGAACATTGTGTTTTTGTTATAAGTACCGTATATACTTTCATATGCAATTAGTAAAAAGCTGTTATTTTGACATTACAAACAGACACTTCAATTTTGTTTATTTGTATAGTAAATTATTAGGAATAACTTAAAAACTATTGGATTTTAAGGTTTCAAATAAAAAAGAATCATCGAAATCGGTTCACGCAGAAAAAACTAATGAGGTAACACATTAATTATCTGTTATACATAGCTATTCTTCTTTTTTTTTCATATTTGTACACCAACTATGGTCAAACATGTTGATCCAAAATTACAATTTTCAGACCAATAATAAACATCAAATTTATTATTATCTACACATTTTTTTTGCAAATAAATATATCCTTATCTTTCAGAACGTCGAGACAGCTCTATTAAGATGTGCTGCATAACTTAGTTTTTGTGAGAGCAAAATGAATTAATTTTCCAAAACAAAACTTACCCAACATTCATCCTGGCGCGTTCCATCAGAGATTTGGGTGTTAGTAACGACTCCCTTGAATGAGAGTCTGGTTCTAAAGGCGAGTCAGCTAGCGAAAGTTCGCCAAGCGCGTCAAGTGCGTCCAGGGAAGACGCGCGTGGTGGAGTGCCGCAGTAGCCTCCGTCGCTGGAGCCATCGCTCTGTGTGCTGTAGATATGACCGCCGTAGCGTCGGATTGTGCCATTCTAAAAGTGACAAAAATGAGATAGATTTAAAACAACATGAGATATAATTAAAAAATGTTGTATTTCATAATTTTATATGAATGAAATTAAAACCACAATATGTTATATATTATATTATGGTGTTATCTTCCTTTCAATAATACAATATATTAGTTTTAATTTCCTTTGTTCCTGTACTTGAATGGGGCTAAGTTAGTTTTACTAATTTGTAACGATGTAACTAACATAGGAAAATGGAAGATACTTCTCTCAAGGAGACGACTTACTCGACGTAGTTAAGTAAAAACGATATAATATGTCAAAATATATAGTACAAACAGTTGCAGCAAAAGTTCAGAAATTAAAAGGAAGGAAAAAGGAATCTAAAGAACATTATTATAGATACCGATCTAAACTTTTAGCGTCAGTATCGCAAAAGAAGTTTATTGTGGGTTGGATGGGTACTTTTTGTACAACAACAACTAATTTACTTATCGAATAAACTGATATTGTTATTGTATAAGCTCAAAATAAAAAAAAATGTCACACATAATATACATGTTTATATTGTACCGGTCCAAAAAACAAGATTACAAAGGTTTAAAACTATAGAATCTTTCAAAGCAGGTAATTACTTACGTGATTCGAAGCTACTGGTGTTGCAGAAAGTGACCTTGGTGGCGGTGGTGTGGCTGGACAAGGTCCATTAGACCTGTCGAGACTGTTCGATGAGCCTCTTGTTGCTGCTATGAACGTATTTGTATCTGGGGGCTGAGTAGACTTTATCCTCTTTGCTTCTTTTAAGTTCTGGTAATTCTGCTTGAGGTGTGAAGGCTCGAGTGGGTAGTACAACGATAATTCTTCTGGGTGCCTAATACCTGAAAGTATTTTTGTTGAATTAACCGTAATTCTATGATATTTTAATAAAAATATATCTACATTTTTATTCTACTTATTTGCAGCGCTCTCTTAGAACATAGAATGGCACTATGATCTTAGATAGTAAAAAAAAAACTTTAATTTCATGACCATGGATTATGGTAAGCCTTTGATATATAATAAAAGAAACCTATGTTCTATACTTTAATTAACTATCGTAAAATATATGGATATCGGGGCCTGCGCTCGTATCCTAAGTGCCCTTAGGGTTAAAATGAAACTGCGTATTAGGGAAAAGCTGAAATAGTGTAGCACAGTTAAATTACCTAGGCAAGACAGTACATGTACGTATATATATATAAATTAATAAAAATAACTCACCGAGATTCTTGCACAATTGCATGACTGCACTGAAAGTGTCGATCGAAAAGTCTATCTTGCAATCTATGTATCTCAAGTCCGGAAGTTGGATCCGGAGCGGTTTGTGCATGGGCGTGAAGTGCAGAGCGGCGTCCGCGTGTACGCCGTACTGGTCCAAGGTGTGTTTTGGTCGGGAGAGCCATTTGTTGCGCGTCGGCCACCATAGCGCGTGATCTGACCAGTCCTTTTTGAATTCTGAAATGAAGGTATAATAATTTAAATGTTGATGTCCTTAAATCACCTTTATCAAAATTTGTCAGCTATAAAAACCAGAATATTATCAAAATATAGATTTGTCACCTCTGCGGACTAAGATAAACCCCATCGACTCCATTACTAGTAAAAAGCGTCCCCGGTTCTCTACACTCACCATACGAAACAGCAACATTAATGCGGCTATTTTACGCTCATATTCTGTGAGGGCGTGGTCCTTCCTACAACAGGAGAGGCTGAGGTCCACGGCTGTACATCGGCCTCTCCTGTTGTAGGGATCATGCTTGGCATGTGGAATGACAATCGCACCAGACGTCTCGCATGGAATGGATTCTTGGAAACACAACTTTGGGATAGTCCGCCCCTATGTCAACCCCTTCAAAGTGTCTGCCATTTTTTTATTAATTCTTCATCAACTTAGCTGACGGATAGTCATTATTATTATTTGAATCAAACACTTTTTAGGGCAAATTTATTCGCGAGTTACCTGTACGCGCAGTACCAGGTGTACCCAGGTAGGCCAGGCAAACAGTCATATATCTGCTTATTGAGAGGACTGATACTTTTCAACAAAGTTTCATGATATAATTAATAGAATCAGGCGTTACTTTGCGGAAATTCATTATATAAAACCTTTTAAAAAAATTTACTTCGCAAACATCCGCGCTTTAAAATAAAATGATGTGTCTTACCTAGTATGAAGAGCACCTCCCGCCCTCCCTCAATTGCGTGCACTATACCCGTCACCACTAATCCCAGCACCGCTACTCCCAACTGGGATTAGGCAAGACACAGGCAAGACACATCATTTTATTTTAAAGCGTGGATGTTTGCGAAGTAAATTTGTTTTAATAGCTTTTAAAGTTTCATGATGCATCAAACTCTTCATGAAAAATGCGTCATGAGCTCTCGGACCATATGAGAATAATCAAGATTCGTGTGACAGTCGAGACATGAAAAAACCTTCATCCTGTGATTCGCTTTCAAGAAAACGACAAAAACTTAAAGAAAAAAGCAACAAGCGATCAGTGGCCGTGACGTCATTGCCCCGTTAAGAACTTTGAAACGACACTTTGTATTGTATAAAAAAGAAAAGTTCACCGTAATGATCTTTAACGCATTCGTTTTCCTTTCGAGACATGACTCATAGAAGCCGGTCGTGAAGCATTGCCAGACTAACAAATTATCCCATTTAATTATTTAGGTGGGTTGAATCATGAACACATTACTCTAAAAATCTAGATGTATTATTAACGATGAGGCGAGCTGTTGTGTACAAGAAAACGTTGATACTTATTATGCATAAAACCTGTGGTTATTGCTTAGGAAAGCTCTTTTTAAGGCGCGAAATTAAATAAAATGCTTCTATCTTCCTATTTGCGAACTAAATTAAAATTTCAGTTAAAAAAAAACTTTTTTTATTTGGAATCGATATTATTATTTTGTTCTTGCTCTCTTCATACCCCGCCACAGTACCTATATACCAAAGGGATAATTTCACTAAGTGTGCTTTTTACGTGGTAGAGCCATGCTGCAGCTATTTTATGGTTGCAGCAGGAATGGGTCGGCTCGACCAGGGAAGGACCACGCTTTCAACGAATACCATCGTAATGTAGCAGCTCAATGCTGCTGTTTCGTATGGTGAGTGTAGAGAATCGGATACCCTTTTTATTGACATTCTATGGGGTCATCCTCAGAGGTGAAAATTTCAAATTTGCATTTTGAATCTTAATCGAGGATAAATGTAGAGATCTATGGGCCATAATATCCATTTACCATCTGTGTAATCGTTTGTCACCCTTTTTTATATATTAAAAAAACGCACTCGCCAGTGATATACGATTTCCAAGAGTTTAAAACTCGAACAGAGTTCTTAAATCTAACAGGCATGTAGGTATATCTATTCACGTAGCAAATACATTGCCATCAAGTTTATGAGATATCGAATAATAATCATTAATCAAAGTAAACACTTTGTGTTGTGACAGTCATAATACGTTAGAACGAAGACGGCCACCGACGGTGAGGTGAACTTTAAACTCGTCACCCCACTAACTTGCATCATGACATTTTTATGGTAGCATTTTATAGCGAGCCGTAAAATAAAATGTTACTGCGCTTTTACTATTTTTACGACGGATTATTCTGTTAAAAGTACGTGATCGAAGTAACTTTCGACATCTCTAATTTATGATTCTAATGTTTTTACTGCCTATTTTAAGGTTTTTAGTACAATGTGTTACCATTTTGTAATATATATTTTCATACAATTTTTGTAACACTTTTGAAGACTAAGTTGAAATGCCTCGTTACCCCAGGAAAATTGTGTCTTCACTTGGTTGTCACTTGGTTTATATCGTATATTTTGCTAAGGTTTTAGTTGAATGAAAAACTTATTAAACACAATCATTATGATTTTATTAACAAGCATTTTAGTAACGCACATGCACGTTTATCGTATACTCAACCGAACAGATGGTGACCGACAGCTATACCGTAGCCAGTTAATATATTATACTTAAGTTAATAAATAATAACTTTAAAAAGTTTATTAAATAATTTATTTCTCTTATAATATTATACATTTTTGTGTAAGGAACTGGAGAATTAGTTATATATATAAATAAAATGATAGAGGCTTGGAGTTGTGCGCGTATCACATTCATTTAGATTTCAGTTAGGTTTTCTTAGTTTTATTTTTTAGACACTTGACCCTTATCAAAAAAAATTATTGCGTTATCTTAATTAAATAAAAAGTTATTAAAGTTTTAAGAAACAACGATTTTTATACGGGGGTTTTTCACACGTACAGTTGTACGTCGCTTCGTCTCGCCTTACTAATTCAGATAATTTATATATTTTAGCTACAATCGGAACAACGAATAAAATTGTTTACAAATAAATTTTGTATGCGATCTTTTTGATGTATTTTTCCTCGCACATACGAAAACGTATAGTATGTGCCATATCGATTGAGAAAAACGGACAATGACCTCAGATATGAGCCGAGTGTCAAAAGGCGTAACTTACAAAATCTCAATTTAGATGTGATAACAATATTTAAATATTGATATTATTCCCACTTCTAGGTCAGCACATATGTTTTGTTTTTTTGTTTCTTAAATAATATTGTCTGTGGTTCCTATAAACATAGTAAAATCTTACGGTACATCGCGAAAAATGTGTTATATTGCATACCTTAAGCGAAAGCGCAAGGTGTGTTCTACTATCGCCTAAAAATTAAGATTCCAACATTTAATCGAATAAAATCGTATCTAGCAATCATATTATACATATAAATGATATAAAAAGCACATTGTTAGAAAGATAAATGATTGTTGAACTTATTAATAATTTTTTAAAATCGATTATTTGCTATTTTTAAATAAAAAAAGGGTTTTAGTGGCTTATGGTGTGGATTTATCATGTCCCTGTGGCTTGTAAACACAATAACTTTTGAAAATATTAATTGTTTAACTCAATCTATTTTTTAATCTCTTCATCGATCATGTGGGAAGCCACTGAATGTAAATGCCAGTGTAGTTTTGTTTTGTTTAGCTATAATTAATTTTTTTCGGCTCCAAAATGGCGAAATTTTCGTTGATTTGTGAGCCTCAGAATTAATTTGTATACAATTAATTCTGTAAATGGGAAGCTACAGCCACAGAGTAGTAATGAGTAGTTTAGTTTGGCTCACAGAGTACATTATATATAGGGAATAATGTAAAATAAATAAATTATACTGAAAATTTAATTACAAATTTGTTTTGTAACAAAATAGTAAGTTAGCAAGGTTCGATTGTATTTTAAACTATTCATTAATTTGTTTGATTCTAAATTGGCCTAGCATGGCTAAATTTAAAAACGCGACATCTACTGCAACATGGACAAACTGTCATGACATAATAATACCTCTAAGAAAAATTATAGTACGGACTGTTATGCCACTGGTTTGGCTTCAGTCTTGCTCATAGATAAGCTAATATAATCGGGAGGTCTTGCTGCAGTCACCACAGAGTACTTTTTTATTGGCAGTCACCTTCGTGAGTGGACATTGTATCGGTTGTTTGCAGCGGCTCAAAAAGATCGCTGTACAAATACACAATATTCGAATAACCAAATTTCTTAAATACTTAATTATAATAATAATAAGACATTTTTTTATTACAATATTTAAAAGCACAGAATAAATAATAGTAGTACGTACTAAAAGCAAGTAGTATAATTTTTTTTTGTCATGGGTGACATTTTCATGGTTTTCGAGGGTGTTGAAACCGATAGGGTTGTCGAAATGTAAATCCAAGATGGCGGCCGCAATAGGTATCAATTTTTTCATCATGGGTGTCATTTTTATGGTTTTCGAGGGTGCTGAAGCCGATAGTGCTGTCGAAATGTAAATCCAAGGTGGTGGCTGCAATAGGTATAAATTTTTTCATCATGAGTGTCATTTTCATGGTTTTCGAGGGTGTTGAAGCTGATAGTGCTGTCGAAATGTAAATACAAGATGGCGGCTGAATTAGGTACCAATTTTTTCATCATGGGTGTCATTTTCATGGTTTTCGAGGGTGTTGAAGCCGATAGTGTTGTCGAAATGTAAATCCAAGATGGCGGCTGCAAAATATATCAATTTTTTCATCTTGGGTGTCATTTTCATGGTTTTCAAGGGTGTTGAAGCCGATAGTGCTGTCGAAATGTAAATCCATGATGGCGGCTGCAACAGGTATCAATTTTTTCATCATGGGTGTCATTTGATGGTTTTCGAGGGTGTTGAAGCCGATAGTGCTGTCGAAATGTAAATCCAAGATGGCGGCTGCAATAGATATAAATTTTTTCATCTTGGGTGTCATTTTCATGGTTTTCGATAGAGTTGAAGCCGATAGTGCTGTCTAAATGTAAATCCAAGATGGCGGCTGCAAAAGGTATCAATTTTTTCATCATGGGTGTCATTTTCATGGTTTTCGAGAGAATTGAAGCCGATAGGGTTGTCGAAATGTATATCCAAGGTGGCGGCTGCAATGGGTATTAATTTTTTCATCATGGGTGTCATTTTCATGAGTTTCGAGGGTGTTGAAGCCGATTGTGCTGTCGAAATGTAAATCCAAGATGGCAGCTGAAGTAGGTACCAATTTTTTCATCTTGGGTGTCATTTTCATGGTTTTTGAGAGTGTTGAAGCCGATAGTGCTGTCGAAATGTAAATCCAAGATGGCGGCTGCAGTAGGTATCAATTTTTTCATCATGGGTGTCATTTTCATGGTTTTCGAGAGAGTTGAAGCCGATAGTGCTGTCGAAATGTAAATCCAAGATGGCGGCTGCAATAGGTATCAATTTTTTCATCACGGGTGTCATTTTCATGGTTTTCGAGAACGTTGAAGCCGATAGTGCTGTCGAAATGTATTTAAACTACTTTAAAAATTCCGTATAATCATGTTATACGTAATTTTTTTAATGCGCTTAAGGTATGCCCAATTGGATTTACCAATATATTTTATATTTCAATTTATGGTAAGTAACGCAGCAATTCATTTAATAACAGTTTCATATTAAAAAAATATTTGAAGCAATATAATCACCATATTGAGCTTTTGCAAATTCATCCCTTTAAAATAAACAAAACGCGCGTTACGTCAGTTCGTTCTAAAAGAAACGTGACAATGGCAGCCAGAGATGCGTCACCTTTTTTGGGCCGGTCCGCCATTTTGTTTTCATTCGTGTTCGGATAGCGCTTGCGTGTGTACGTCTCGGGTAATTCATAGCATTCATTGCATTGTTTTAGTTGAGTTTTTACTGTTAAATTTGTTATATCGTTAAGTTTTTGTTTTTTGAATCTGTTATATTAGTTTTACTGTGACGGTCGTTACTAAATCGACATGAGTTCAGGAGAATTTGGTGAAGGACCCGGTCCTTCAACATCAAGTGGAAAGAGACGTCGCCGACCCATAATAAACGTAGCAGGTACGTACAAATAGGTACAAATGCGACGACGTAGCCTTTCTATTTCTTAAAGCGCTCTTTTTATGTGACCATGTGGTATTTATTTTCTAAAACAATATGTATTTATGTGATGTAGTACTATGGTAGTATATTTTTGTCATTTATTTACAGGCCCATCTTCTGGAGCACCTTTAACGTCACCAGTAAAAAAGAGAAAACCTACCACTTTGTCGGTCGGGGAACAAGAGATTATCATTAATGTATACAAATATGTCAAAAACACCTGGCCCGAAGACGTGTATCCTTCAAACGTTAATATGGTAGAAAAGGTTTCGGAGATCTCAGGAGTCAGCAAGAGCACTATATATCGCGTATTAAGCGTGTATAGAGATTCCCATAAAATACCAGAAAAGGGAATAATTAATAAAAGAAAAAAGTCTGTAATTGACAAGTTGGACGATTTTGATAAATCGGCTATAAGAGCGAAAGTGCATCAGTTCTTTCTTGCAGGAGAATTACCGACTTTAGACAAAATTTTGCTCAGTATAAATCAAGATGACCAGTTGCCAAACTTGAGCAAAACTTCCCTGCGACGTGTGTTGCGCCATTTAAAATTCAAATATATAAAGAGAAACAGAAAAAGTGGTCTAATAGATCGCCCAGAGATAGTTCTGTGGCGTACCAGATATTTGAGAGAAATACAAATATTAAGAAACGAGGGACGTAACATTTTTTACCTTGACGAAACATGGATTAACGCAGGTCATACTATGGGAAAGGTATGGGAAGACACCACAATTGAATCTTCTCGTCAATCACGGTTAGAAGGCTACTCTACTGGCGCGAAAGCCCCTTCGGGTAAAGGAAAGCGATTAATAGTTGTACACGTTGGCAATGAAAATGGCTTTTTGGAGGGATGTGATTGGGTATTTGAATCATCATCTACTGGTGACTACCATGAGAGTATGGACGCTCTCCATTTCGAGGACTGGTTTAGAAAAGTAATAGAAAAACTGCAAAGCGGCGATGTCATAGTTATGGATAACGCTAGTTACCACTCCAGACGTTTAGAAAAAACCCCAACAATGTCTTGGCGGAAACAAAATATGCAGGAATGGCTAGAATCTAAACAGATCGCATACGTGCCCTCGGACACAAAGACCCACTTAATGGAAAAAATAAAGGCAGTTAAAGATAACTATCGAAGTTACGTCACCGACGAGATGGCAAAAGAAAAAAGCATCACAGTGGTAAGGTTACCTCCTTATCACTGTGAGCTTAACCCCATTGAACTTGTGTGGGCAGATGTGAAAGGGTACGTTGCACGAAAAAATACAACTTTCAAGTTAAAAGATGTTAAAAATTTACTTAAAGATGGTTTAACTCAAATCACGCCAGATAAATGGAAAAACTGTGTTCAGCATGTCCTTAAGGTTGAACAAAAAATGCGTGGCATGGATGATAGAATTGACCAAACTGCAGATCGCTTTATAATTAATGTTACAGATAGTTCATCAAGTGAAGATACGAGTGATGATTGCACCGAATAAAAATAAAGTTCTTATATAATATTAAAAATAAAGTTTTATCTTTTGCATAAGTACGTACTTATTCGGTGTCGTTATCACTCGAATCTTTATATGTGTTATAAATTAATGTTTTTTGTTGTTAAATGAATAAAGTACTTTATAACAATAGATGATTTTTCTTCTACAGCGATCTTTCACATAACTTTTTAATAATAGTTAATAAATATATATTATATCAATCATTATAAAAAAATCATTATAAATAAAGAAAGTACTACATATAAAATGTGCCTATATATTGAAGGTTTGTAACCCCTGGTTAAACGACCGAAAGGTCATTGTCCGTTTTTCTCAATCGATTTGGCACATACTATAGTTAATATATGAAGCAATGCGGACGAAGTCGCGGGAATCAGTTACTTGGTAATAAAACTCTAAAGGACTACAGAGTCAGAGGAATGACTGTAATCCTCTAACAGAGTCAACAGAACAACATTTTCATTCATCAAAAATGGAGGCCGCCATTATCATGTTGTCAATATTTAAGATTTGTTAGTCTTATCAATTTAAATACCTTTACACCCTATCAAAAGTCCACTGTTGAACATAGGCCTCTTCCATAGATTACCTCCATAGGATATTTGCCATAGTTGTCGTGCTTGGCAGGCGGGTTGGCAACCGCAGCTTTTTTTATTAAGCTGTTATCAGGAAGATGCTGCTGCCCATCTCCTAGTACAATTTCCTTCTGTTGCCTTTTACGACACCCACGGGATGATATGGGGTAGTGGATATTCTGACACCGACAATGCACGGTTATTCACTTAAATAAACCTAGCAAGCTAACAGCATAGCAAAGTGGCGTAGCAATCAGTTTTGTAGCGGTTTCTAACGGAAAAAAAATGTCAAAATAGGAGGTTCAGATGCCTGGGTGATCAGTAATCGATTGCTGAAAACAGAATTTGAAAATTCGAAACCGTTCTCGAGATAATCGTGGGACAGACGGACAGACGGACAGACGGACGGACAGACGGACAGACGGACATACGGACAGACATCGTGAAATCAATAAGTGACTTCGCAAGCTTCGCCACTTAATAACCATAAAAATGTGTCATATTAACTTACGTATATATTTTCAAATGATATAATATATAATATTACCAATTACGCACAAATTGTTATTAGATTGTTATCAATGTATGTATATGTCATGGGACAAGTGTTTAATGGGGCATTATTTATAATAGTCCAGACAGTCTGAAAAATGCCCAATATGAGTAGGTAATATGTAAAAAAAACTATTGCAATAATTAAATTTATCGGGCCTTATGAATAAAGGCGTAAGTAACGGCCTTGGTCTATGGGCAGAATAATAAAAATATGTTAGGTTAGGTTATGAACAGACGCCGGGGATGTGTCCAAAAGCGTTCCCGTGGCACTGCCAAGATGCGGCGAAGGTGGAACACCATGGGGTTTTAGTCGGTGCGAGCCCGACATAACTGGTACTTGCCCCCGCGAGACGGGTATGCGTAAGCATTTCCCCATGTAAAAAAAAAGGTTATGAACAGACAATTAATTTTGCTCGGGTATTATAAACAGTGCGCTGAACTGATTAATCACATGGTCGATAACATATAATATAAAAAGGTCATAAAATTTACGACGCCAAAGAGACAAAGAAGCCAGTCGACTGAATCTATTATTGCTAATGAATGTAATAGCACTATATTTTGCATTCACTTAAGCAATCAGAGCTATAAAACAATCTGCGAGAGACACAGATGATTGACATGTTATCGAGAACGAGGATAACGTACCCGACGTTATTGCTGTTCGCTGTTATTCTCGGCGCGGTTGGGACTTAGCTACCGCTTTTATAATACTAGCTAGCCAGATAGACTTTGTTCTGCCTTTTTCTAGGATCCTTCCTATAAAAAATCTTTAAATTCGCAATAAAAAAAATATTTAAGGTCACTTATCGGTATAAAAACTCTCCTCTCGTTGGAGCAATCACTATATATACATTTATATATTTACAAAATTTCATTAAAATCGGTTGAGTGGTTTCAGATTTCATCGCGGATAAACAATGTTTTATATATAAAAATTATAGTTTTTTTTTAAACTTTTGCTATGATAAATTTTGTATCTGTATTCTGAAAGTAATATTAAGTGCTTAGACCATTAAACCAAATAAAAATTAATTTGTATGGTCTAAGCTTAGGTCTAACTGTTTGGGGGAAAGGGGGGAAGTTGAAAAGCACTTAATTTAAATTTTACAGTTTATTTATTTTAATTTTATTTATTCAGAACATCATGTGGTAAAGTGTCAAGCCTCATTCTGGCAAGCATTGTGTTGGGCGAGTGACAACCTAATGAAACATGCAGTTAGCCGATGGATGCAGGTGGCTCAGGATCGTATTTTGTGACAAGAATCGGAGACCCCTTTTAGTGGTAATGGGATATTCCAACGTAGCCTTCAGAATTGACAAGGCATCTGCATTTTGATTCTTAGACGTCGGTAAATGTAGGCGTATTTAGGCCACAGTATCAACTTACCACGAGATGAACTGCATGCTCGTTTGTCATTGATATTTTATAAAAATGTTTCATAATGTTGTTGAAGGAATTGTTTTGCTCATTCCATTTTGTATTTGAAGAACAAGTTTTTCATTGCGTCTGTTACAAATAAGAATTAAATATGGCGCTTATATATAATCCCGCGTAGTGGCGGTGTAAAAATATCCAATACCCCATATCCTGATAACTCAAAATAATAAAAAATACGGTTGCCAATCCGCCTGCCAAAGCTTGGCAACTATGGCAAAATCTTCCCTAAGAGGCAATCTATGGGAGAGGACTATGTTCAACAGTGGACTTTTATAGGCTGTAATGGATGGATGGATGGATATAATTCGTTCGTTCGTTATATATAAAAAAATATATAGTATTTTGGAGGCTAATGATAACAAAAGCTGTTTACTTGAAGTAAATTGTCTCTAGTTAGAAGTTTATAATTACATGTGTTATCATGTTTTAATTCCCGCCGATGAGATCCGAATAGAAGCGGTATCGCGAGATACGAATACAAGAGGTATCGCGCTTGTACCGTATAACTTGGCTAAGGAAACTGAAAAATGTACTGACAACTTAAATAGTGCGATTATAACTAGTGGCATAACTTTATAAAATAATGCCAAACCAGGGTTCTGGTGTTCTATGATTGAGGAGTTCTCTACTTGAGCTGTTAAGGTTGTAAAAGAGAACACCTTTTTGTTGTATGTTGCGAGCTTGCTTTCCAAGGCATTAATTCATATACTTGAAAAGTCAATCGTTATTTATGCTGGGTGTATAGAGCCGGTGTAATAATGCACATTTATAAATGTTAATTCCGCGGCGCCGGCAGCCATATTTGGCAACGTTGTAGACGCGTTCAAATACGCCATCCGTGCGATTTTACCGCCACAACCGGATTTCTAACGAGAAAAATATCCTGAATTTCTAAACATGTTGTTGGATGTTGTGTTTACAATGCATAAGAATGTCTTTAGCTATGTCTATTTGCTACTAATCAACGCAGCAATAAATCTTTAAGTGAGAAATGTATTGTAAACGCAAATACCGAAAGCCAGTATTACATTTTTCGCAAATATTAAATTTCGAACTATTTATAAGTATGGGATCAGAGAATACAAACAAAATAGATTTTTTTACATATAACGTGATGTTGCCGGTTTGAGAATCCATTGAAGTTCTATGGTTGTTAAGTTTGTCAGAGATTGTCAAAGTTCATCAGAGATAGAGATATAGCAAAGTAAGAAACATTTTAACAAAAGTGATATTGACTGCTTATGTTATATACATAAATTATAATTAAATAATACTATTCTGATAATTCTTTTAACATCCCCTTATTCGTTGTTGTCTTCTACCTACTTCTATGTATATGCCTTTACAAAAATGAGCCAAAAGACCTGCATAAATTTAGATCCATGACTAGACTAAGTAACCTCGAAATAATCACGAAATAAGAGATTGTTGAGAAGTTGCATTGGTAAGTCAGTTTTTGATGCAATATGTCAAATTGTAATTTAATGGTTCATTAATGTTTGTTGTGTTGTGTGTGTTATAATTTAATGCTGTTGTTTTGCTGTATCTAGCAAAAATCAACACAATAAACATTGTAAAACTGAGCATTAATACGAACAAAATAAAAACTAAATTAGGAAAACACGAAATCGAAAGGTTATGCCAGTTAGAGGACATCGAGTTGATGTTTTAAAGCGCCTGATATATATGCAATGGTTTTAACAATCACTTATATAATATTATTATTGTTGCCTTGATAATAATTAATTATTCCAGTGGTGACTCGTGTTGTTCCTTAAAAGGTCTCTTGTCCTTTAACAGGGCGCCAACACACGAGCACGACTGAGAAGCTGACCACTGCTTGATTTAGCACTTTATGCATACGGCGGTTCTGTACTCATGGGGTTGCCAGGTCTACTTAAAAGAAATATGGACACTGTGATATATGCAGATAAAAGTTTCGATTATAAAATAATTGTCTTTGAATTAAAAAACATAATTTAAAATTAAAATTTTGTACAGCCGACTTCAATACAAGCGACTTTAATATAGGTTATTTAAGAATAACTCAATAACCATTGGTTTGACCTTGATAAAATTCATATGGGACCACACGAGAACTATTAGCTTTCATATAAAAAAAGAATCATCGAAATCGGTTCGCCCAGTACAAAGTTATGAGGTAACACACATAAAAAAAAACATACAGTCGAATTGAGTACCGTCTCCTTTTTGGAAGTCGGCAGAAAAATATAATATACAGAATAAATAAATTTTCCTAGAAAAGCACAGTTGTTTTGTAATTGTTGGTAATGTACGATAGAAAAAGTCTCATTCTGCATAATATTTTAAAAATCACTGAAAACAACTCTTTGCCATAGACGTCTAATTTTCTGCCGACTTCCAAAAAGGAGACGGTACTCAATTCGGGTGTATGTTTTTTTTTATATGTGTTACCTCATAACTTTGTCCAGTACAAAGTTATGAGGTAACACATATAAAAAACGAACCGATTTCGACGATTATTTTTTTATATGAAAGCTGATAGTTCTCGTGTGGTCCCATGTGAATTTGATCAAGGCAGACCAATGGTTATTGAGTTATTCCTAAATAACCTATATTGAAGTCGCTTATATTGAAGTCGGCTGTACAAAATTTTTAATTTTAAATTATTTATGTAAATTGAGCATGACGTATTATATTATACGGTGATTTTATTAACTATGATTAGTTATATCTACCATAATTATTGTTGAATATAAATAACTTTTTTCTTCTTCAAATGCACACAGAAATTGTTTCAAATTATTTAATTTTCAACACGTTTGCTTATGTAGCCATTTTTATTATCAATTTTTAAGTATGTTGCGGATAAAAGTTGAAGTGCGGCTGCAAGTTGAAGTAGTTTAGCAAGCTACTAATAGGTGCAGCCGAGTGGGATTAAATTTGTCAAAAATACAAAAGTACGTATCAAATGTTATCAATCACAGAAGGTTATGGTGAAGCCTTGGATATTCATCTAATTAATAAATTATATAGGATACACCTAAGTTTAACCAACCGCAATCGCCTGCATCTAGGTTGTAGCCGGCTAAAGCTAGATGTTATCATCACTTCGGTTTTTAGCCATAACATATAATTTAAATATAAAAATATTTATACGTATTTAAGCCAAGCTGCAGCTATATTATGGTTGTGGCACGGATAAGTCGAGTCGACGGGAATAGAACCACGCTCTCACAGAACATCAGCGTAAAATAGAAGTTTAATGCTGCTTTGTATCGTATGATGACTGTAGAGAACCAAAGATCTTTTTTACTGGGGCGAGACATTCCATTTTAGTCATTAGTACATTTTGATTCTTGATCGAAGATGGATATAGGTGTCTATAGGTCTCAGCATCCACTTATCATCAGGAGGATTGTGTGCTCGTTTGTCACCCTTAGTCTAATAAAAATAAACCAACAATCGCTGCTACGGGTTACTTTTGGCCAATAATATCAATGTATTTCGTAAACAGAGTACAAAGTATTAAAACCTGAGAACTAAAAAAGCCTGGCGACCCTATTGGCGCAATATGGAATCGAAGCACATTAGACAAAGTAAACACAAGTCGAAGTTATTTCACGTTTTTTGTGGAATGTTCAAGAATGTTAATAATTGGTTTAAAAACGTTGTACCTACGTATAATTGAAAAGGTATTTACTTCGCTTTTTTTTGTTTTTATACGTTTTATGTTTTTTTAGAACTCTCTGAACATTTCTTTAAGATGTAAGATACAGCGATTATTGAGTATTTCACGAAAATGTTTAAGAGATAGAGGATACTTCTCCTGCTTCCCTTTAGGCTGATCTTTTCAATGCATTGCTAAAAATATGCCTTTTCAAAAATACGCCAAATAATGCAGTTTTTGCAAATTATTTTATTCAAATTATAATGCTATAACTAACCATTATAATAATCATCATCATCATTACAGCCCTTCACAAGTCCACTACTAAACATAGGTCTCCCCCAAGGAATACCACAAACCACGGTCTGGAGTAACCTGCATCCATCGACTTCTTGCATGTGTTACCACCAGGTCGTCACTCCATCTAGTGCGGGGACGCCCTACACTTCGCCTGCCAATACAAGGGTGCCACTCGAGAACTTGTGCCAATCAGTGCAATAGGATTGATGGGCGTAGAGCCAATACCTTCGTATCTACTCTGTTGAATTTAGGTTCCTAATATAAGAATGGGTTTTCCATCGCGTGCAAATGTGTTTGACGCTTGCAATAAGTGCGTGCATTTCTCCAACATCGCAGACAGTGAAAATGATAACGAAATTGGCTAAGCCTATACTTGGCAGTGGATTGCGACCGCAGCACCAGAGAATTGCAATGTTTTAACATTTTAGAAGTTATTGGTATTGATTTAATTAAATCGCATCAGGTATTATCTCAGTGATGAAAGCGTGTCGTTGCGTTCTTCCTTATTACTTTGGCATGGTACCATTTTAAATACTTTTAACTTTACGGCAGTATTGTTTCGTAAGTTTCTCCAATGTATTGGATGGTTATTCTCAGCTTTATCGACGGCGATATAGGACGAGACAGAAATAACCTGTCGGCGGACGGTCCCTACGCCGACTGGCTAATGCGTTGACGAAATAAGTAGGTAAATTAAAAGTAATGAAGTCGCGGCATTGTTTTTATAAGTATATATTTTAATATTAGTTACCATGTATTACCGATATATTTTTTGATTTTTTACCTACCATTGTATTTAACAGTCCGAAAAATACGTTTTAAAATGTTAGTACCCCGATAAAAGAAGTGATAAAACTAAAAGTTTTGTGCAACTGACTTCAATATAAATGATTAAGGATAACTCAAAAAGTACTGATCAGACCTTGATCAAACTTATATGGGACCACATAAGAAGTACCAGCCTTCAAATAAAAGAAGAATCATCACAATCGGTTCACGTAAAGTACACATAAAAAAATTAAAATATACAGTCGACTTGAGCACTTCCTCCTTTTTGAATTCGGTTAAAAATGACGTTTTACAAAAGAAAATTTTCTGTGGTCAAAGCGTTGAAGAATTTTTTTTTCTATTTATACAACTGCATCAATAAATTGTATATCTTATACTCTACTTTTACTATAGCCATAAGAACATTATTCAATTCTTGCCTGAAATATTAAATCCAGTAAATCACATTCTCTTCATTGAACTTTGTGAAACCGGATTTTTTTTAAATCAACTCAAATTTGCATTAAAAAACATGTTATGAATAAAACGTGTTGAATTTAAAATGTATTCAATTAGTAAAATAATGAGGACTCCTACTAGTTATTTATGACCTTAGTTGTCTATGAGCCATAGTATCCGCTTGGACAGCAGATGGACTTTGTACTTGTTTGTTATTCTACGAAAAAATATTTTTTTAGGCAATGATATGAAATAACATTACATGAAACATCACAACTTTATATAAAACCAAACGCATCCTTTTATATGACGATAGTAGATAAATTGTTCTATTTTCATGTACATCAAAATAGGTCAGTGTTGACATATTGAACACCTAATTTACCTATTTTTTTTTATTTTGAGCTATTTAAGGCTGCACAGTGCCTTAAGTTATTAACAGGAAGTTTAGTTAATCAGAAGCAGCCGGCATTGTGTTACGTTTAGCCCAGTTTGCATACCAAATATCCGCTAATACGATGTGGCTAACATCACGCACCATCAAAGTTTACCCGCACCTTGACGCGAACCGGGTAAACTTACTCACAGCACTCACTGCACTGAGTAAATATTGAGCAGGCAAAGTAATTAAACAGTACAGCTATCTGTACGCATGGTAAATAAATCACGACAAGAGTGTCGTAAAACAAACGGGGGCATATTACTGGCGCATCAGTTCGGTATATTTTGTGTATGTAGTCTTCGATAATTTGTATTAGTTGTTTTCTTTAGAATATTACAGCATTAAGGTGACGATTTTTCAATAAAATTTTCAAGGGAATTTTAGTTGGTAGAGCTATGTAGCAGCTATATTAATGGTATAGTTGTAGCACGAATGGGTCGGCTCGACCGGGGAAGGACCACGCTCTCACAGAATACCAACCTAAAATAGCAGCTTAACGCTGCTGTGTTTCGTATGGTGAGTGTAGAGGAACGGAGCCCTTTTTAATTGGAAACGATATACAAACATTTGTAAACAAAACGGGAATAACTACAAATATACAATTTTCCGCCACAATAAACGATTAAAACACAAGATTCTTGTAACATCTATCTTCTATCTGCATTTAAAAAACATTGATCAATACCGAAAACTCCTGCAGTGCACATGAATACGGTAATCAGTTTTTCGCCTTTTCTGAAAAAAGTGTTTTTTTGAATTAACGCTGTTTAGATCTATGTGTGCGATATGAATGTATAATATACGGTACTTATAACAAAATAAAAACATTTTTTTTTAATTTTTCTCTGTCTGTGTATTGGTTTGTTTCGGCTAAAAATTGTTGGATGTGTTTTTTGACGGGACTTTCATTGATATTATATAATTTTAGAAAAATATTATTGTTCCGCGCAAAAAAATTAAAACCCATGAAATCCACTCGTAATAAATTAAACGCAAGCGAAGTTGCTGAGATTAGCTACTTATAGATATCATTGTTCGACAATTAATCAGCCAAATAATAATATTTGATAGTTATTACAATTAGACATTTTAAATTAAGATTTTTTTATAGTATAAGGGTGACAAACGAGCACACAGTCCACCTGATGGTAAGTGGCTGCTGTGGCCCATAGATAAACATATGTACCTATACATCTTGTCGTGAAGCGACAATTAAAAAATAAAGAGAACCCAACCTAAGAACAGCAAAACAACAAAAGTAGACCAAGAAAATAATATATATAAAGTTTCAGAAAAGTATTTACAATTTTATAAAAAAAATGAAATATGAAGATGATGGATGAAATGAGATTACAATTAGGTTTTAAAAAAAATAAAGGTAGGAGAATAGGACAATATAGTTTTATAGTGGAGCCTGGAGCCTCGCTGCTTTTGTAGAAATAGGCACACGCAGAGCTTGAGGTTTCTCAGCGGCGACGGCACGCAGCGCCTGGACTGGGCACACGCAGCGTCCGTAGCCGGCGCACGTAGCGCCTGGAGTAGGTGCGCTCAGCACTTGGAGAAGTAGTCGCCGCGCCCAGAGGCAGCGCGGGCAGTAGGTGCACTCGGCGCCTGGAGCAAGCAGTCGTAGCGTGCCCGAAGGTAGCGCGGGCAGTAGGTGCACTCAGCGCCTGGAGCAAGCAGTCGCAGCGCACCCGAAGGCAGCGTGGCCCCGCGCTTGAAGCAGACTGCCGACGAATTCGGATGTAGATGGAGGCTTGCAGGATCCCGGGGCAATGCGGCCCCGGGATAAGGCCCCTAGTAGATGCCCCTCATTTGAGAACTGAAGCGAGACTGTCCTGTATTCTCCAATTGCTCGGCTTTTATACCTTTTTAGAGAGAACGAGAAATTATTTAAATTAAAACGAAATTTATTGTAAATGACCTACAGCCAAAGAGTATTTATGTAGAAAGAACATTATACCAGAGACGAATTTGAATAAAAGTTACCATAACAACGACATAAATAATAGTTGTCATATTTAGCAATTTTTGGTTTTTGGACTATTATTAAGAAACTATTACATTTTAGTAAGAAATGAGATATTATTCACATAGGAAAAACTAATGCACGGCAGCGTGCACGAAGCCTGAAATTGTAGAGTTACAGAGAATTCAATAAAAGACCAAAAAAGGTAAGACTCCATTGACAGCTATTTTAAAAGTACTAAATAGTGTGAAAATACGCAGTAAAATAATATGTTATTGTGTAAAAACGTTACAGGATCCTATATAAATAAAGGTGATGCAAAATATAAATGCAGAAAATCAAAAACAGAATGAAAAAATATAGTATAAAGTGATGCAAAACATGAATGCAGAATATCAAAACAGAATGGAGAATTAGTGTACAATGAAATGTAAGTAGCATAACACTACAATCTATCCTCGATTACGAATCAAAATGCAGATGCGTTTTCACCCCTGAAGACTAAGATGGAATGCCCCGTTTCCAGTAAAAAGGGTCTCCGGGTCTCTGCACTCATCATACGAAACACAGCAGCATTGAACTAACCTATTTTTTGGGAAGAGATCTGAAAAAGAGAAGACTAAGTAGATAAAAACAATTGCGGAATATCAGTCACTTAGAGTATACATAAGCAAGCTAATGTACCTATACTCTAAAATCAGTCACTGCACCCTCACATGTTACAGGGGTCAATACATCGGTGTGGCCACTTACAAGTACAATCAATCGAATTCCTTTATTACTAGATTAATAAACAAAAGTTATGAAATCTAGTATGTCATACAAATTTTCTGAGCTTTTGAGGTATCTCATAACGTTTAAATCAGTACATCGCAATAAAATCAGTAGATAACATCGCCATATGGTCGTAGCGACCTAGATATGAACAGAAACTGTGGCCCCGAGGCGTTCCCAGTGGCACACCTCACAATATTATTGACCAGCGCATACTCTCAAAGAGATCTGCTTCAGATAAAGCTCTGTACCATATATGTATCATGCTACTACCACGCAACGTAGATATCAAACTAAATACAATTTATTACATCTGTCATATTCGAGATGGTATGGGGTTTTCCATATTCGCCTCTTATGACCCCCACGGGACGAAATAGTGATGGATTCTCTTACGCTACTAACAAACGACCTAATAAAAACCTTATTTTAAAAGAATCAAAACAATATTTAATATAATCATTTATAAATAATAGATGCTCGACTTTTTATATCAAATTTATTATTTGCCCGATTCAAGCAAATTATTTAATTATTTATTTTGTTAGTAAGTGAATTGTAGTCTTTAACATTTTTTGGAGGATAAGGGCGACAAACGAGCACACAGCCCACCTGATTGTAAGTAGTTGCTGTAGCCCACAAACATCTACATCTATCCTCAATCTAGAAGTAAAATGCAGATGCGTTGTCACCCCTGAGGACTAAGATGGAATGCCTCGTTTCCAGTAAAATGGGCCCCGGTTCTCTACACTCACCATACGAAAAAAGCTCAACACTGCTATGTTTCGTATGGTTATATGGTATATTTTACGTTGGTAATGTGCGAGCGTGGTCCTTCCCCGGTCGAGCCGACCCATTCGTGCTACAACTATACTACTAATATGCAGCATGGCTCTACCACGTAAGAAAATATTGCCACAAAATATTTGTAATAATTGACCAACGTTTGGTAAGCAGGTTGGTAATCGCAATTTTTATTATTAGTCGTTATTAGGAATACGCTGCTGCCCATCTCCGGATATGTTTACTTCTGTCGCCTCTTACGACACCCACGGGATGACATGGGGTAGTGGATATTCTTACACCGCCACTACACGTACCGTATTTTGCGAGTAAACGAGTAGTATTCTACACAGATGTTATTTATACGAGGTACGTGACGTAATCGGGTACTTGTGGGCGCACTGCGCTCTCGCCCACAGCTTCCGCCGGCCCACTAACCAACACTTGATTAGTGTGAAGCAACCTCTTTGGTACAGAACAGATTAGTAGGATAAGTTTCTGTGTTGCTAATGAACTAACAAGTAAATACTAACTGATGCTGAATGGCTTTGCAGTTACGAAATTTATATTTCTAAAGAAACATTTTCATATACTTAATGGTTAAGGTGTCAAAGATATTGTTTTTGATGTGTCCAAAATATTTAAGTAATGTGTATGAACTCTAAGCGTTATTCTACTACAAGGTTGTGGTATTTAAATATTTAGGGTTCATAGACATTTTTTTATAGAACAAGGGTATTGACAAACGAGCACATAGTCCACCTGATGGTAAGTGGACGCTGTGGCGCATAGACATCTACATTTATCCTCAATTAAGAATCAAAACATCAGGAAAAAAACAAAAATAATAGTATATATGTAAGAAAGAGAACAAGACTACTCAAGTGGTACTGGGCAGGACACATCTGTAGAATGAAAAATAACAGATGGACCAAACGTCTAACAGAATGGATACCAAGAGACAGGAAGAGAAAAAAAGGGAGACCAAGTAAAAGGTGGAGAGACATTTTTAATCAGAGATGTGGACCCCTATGGATGCGAGTGGCTCGGGAAAGAGATATGTGGAAAGGTTTAGGAGAGTCCTACGCCGCAGAGGCGATTACTACAAATATTAATTAAGTCATATATATACATACATACATAATTATACATATAACAAAAATACATATTAATTATACTATACTATTATAACCTAGATTAATCATATGTCAAGTTTGCATTGTAGTAGAAATAAAGGCTATTTTATTTATTTATTAAGATTCAAAATGCAGATGCGTTGTCAACCCTAAAGACTGAGATGAAATGGTTGGTTGTGGCTGGTTCTTCCTAGGACAGAGGTTTATTTTCAAACCAGTGGTAAAGGTAAAAACATAACTTTCAATAAGAATTACTTGTAATCAATCAATCTAATATATAAAAAATAATATTCTTTTGTTCGTATTTTATGCACTGCCCTTCCGTTCATCAGATTACGGTAAAACTTTGTCAATTTATTGCTTGCAGTTAAGCGAAGATAATAGGCATAGTACAATAAGCTTACACCAGGGGGCGCGTGTAGGGACGGGGCCGGATGTAGGGACGGGGCCGGATCTTGCGGTACACCAGTTTGGTTTCCGCAAGAGGCGCTCTACGGTGGACGCCATCATGCGCGTGAGAGCCCTCACGACGGGGGATGCAGTGGCCAGGGGGGGGTTGTCTTGGCGGTGTCTCTCGACATCGCCAACGCCTTCAACTCCATGCCCTGGAGCTGCATTAGGGAGGCACTCCGGTATCACCGGGTGCCGACCTATCTCCGTCGTATAGTCGGGGACTATCTGACGGACAGGGCCGTCATCTACCCCGGTCGAAACGGTGAGTGGAACCGGCGAGAGATGTCGTGCGGTGTCCCACAGGGTTCGGTTCTGGGGCCGCCCCTGTGGAACATCGGTTACGACTGGGTGCTGCGCGCAGACCTCCCTACCGGCGTCAGCGTAGTTTGCTACGCTGACGATACGCTGGTACTGGCACAAGGGGGGTCGTACGAGGCGGCGGCGGAAACTATGACACGCGGGGTTGCGATAGTCGTTGAGAGGATCCGGCAACTGGGTCTCGAGGTGGCTCTGCACAAGTCCGAGGCCATGCACTTCCATGGTCCTCGGAACAGGCCACCACCGGGATCCTCAGTGATGGTAGGAGGGGTATCCATCGGCGTCGAGTCGACGTTGAAGCACCTAGGACTCGTCCTCGACGGCCGATGGAACTTCGTTGAGCACTTCCGACGTTTGGCTCCCAAACTGGAACGGACCGGGGCTGCCTTCAGGCGGCTCCTGCCGAACCTGGGGGGGCCAAACGCCTCCTGCCGGAGGCTCTACGCGGGGATCGTGAGGTCCATGGCCCTTTACGGGGCCCCGGTGTGGGCGCGTGGTTTGGCGCGGCTTGCCGTCCACCACCTAAACGCGCCCCAAAGGGTGGTTGCCGTAAAGATGGTTCGCGGCTACCGCACGATCTCCCGCGAGGCGGCGAGCCTCCTTGCCGGATTGCCGCCATGGGATCTGGAGGCGATAGTCCTCGCGCGTCTGCACGAATGGCGCGCGGAGGCACTATGCCGGGGGGAAACCCCGCTGCCGCGGCAAGTTGTCGCGCAGCGGACAGACTTCCGGCATGATCTCATGGCGACATGGAGAGAGCGACTGTCGCAACCCCGTGCTGGGCACGCCACTATAGCGGCGATAAGACCCCTCTTTGAGGAGTGGCTTGAGAGACGCCACGGCGTCCTCACCTTCCGCCTGACGCAGGTCCTCACCGGACACGGTGTGTTCGGGAGGTTCCTGCACCGAATCGGGCGGGAGGAAACGCCCGGGTGCTCCCACTGCGAGGATCGACCGGAGGACACGGTGGAGCACACCGTGGAGGTGTGCCCTGCTTGGGCGGAGCACCGCCGTGTCCTCGTAGCGGCGATAGACGGCGGCGACCTCTCGCGTCCGGCCCTGGTCGAAGCCATGGTCCGGAGCGAGACGGAATGGGATGCCGTCACCACCTTCTGCGAAGCAGTGATGCTAGCGAAGGAGGTGGCGGAGCGGGAGAAGGAAAGAGCAACAGCTTTCCTTCCCGGCCGCCGCGGGAGACGCCCCGGGCGTCGGGGGCTACGTCGTGGCCCCCGACCACCGTAGGCGCGGGCCTGTGGACGGCGAGCAATGGGTAGCTCGCCGTCCGTCCGTCTAACGACGACAGGCCGTGTCGACGGCGCGTTTTGTTCCACGCGCGCCTCAAAGAGCTGTCAGCAGCGTGAAGGGGCCCGCAAGGGCCGACGCCTGCCGGGGCTGCGGGCTGTTCGAAAGAGATACCGCGGCTCCGGAACGTAAGGGCACTGAAGGAACACGGATGGTTTTTAGTCAGTAAAAGTCTGACACTCCCTTCCGCTCCACCCACAGCGAAAGGCGTCATTACATGATTTTTCATCCGAAAAAAAAAAAAAAAAAAAAAAAAAAAAGGGGGCGCGTGTATCGTACCGACAATTTATTTGAAAGTTATAGATCATTCCATTTCAATTATTATTATCATTTCTAATGAAAGAATATAATTCTTCCGAATTTGAAATGACATTTCCTCAATTATTTCCTCTGCGACAGCAATGTGCCGGGTACCAGCTAGTATTGAATAAAAATGATTCTATTCTAACGCCTCGTTTCCAGTAAAAAAATGGAGATGCGTTGTCACCGTGAGGACTAAGATGGAATGCCTCATTTCCAGTAAAAATACAATTTGGGCGTCTTCAAGGCAAGAGCTTTTGTTACGCTAAGACAGTGCGATTTACCATCTAAGGCTGCATCACCACTTACCACCAGGGGGGATTGGTTTTTTTTTATGGAATTAGGGTGACAAACGAGCACACAGTCCACCTGATGGTAAGTGGTTGCTGTGGCCCATAAACATCTACATCTATCCTCAATTACGAGTCAAAATGCAGATGCGTTGTTACCCGTGAGGACTAAGATGGAATGCCTCGTTTCCAGTAAAAAGGGTCTCCGGTTCTCTACACTCACCATACGAAACACAGCAGCGTTAAGCTGCTATTTTACGCTGGTATTCTGTGAGAGCGTGGTCCTTCCCCGGTCGAGCTGACCCATTCGTGCTACAACTATACTACTAATATAGCTGCAGCATGGCTCTACCATGTTAAAAGTACTGGCTTATAATAAGTAAAAAAAAGGTTCTTTTTTTCTTTTTCTTTTTCTCCGGTTCTCTACACTAATCATACGAAACATAGAGCAGCATTAAGCCCCTATTTTACGCTAGATCACAATATTTTACTTATAGATCACATATCATACATCATAATGTTTTCTTTGTATTTATTTTCACGGTACGGTGGTACCCGTGGTTCGGGCTGGAATCCCGCACGAAAAAAGCGTTTGTATGTTCTACAAACAATAATTATATATGTACAATTTATGTACTCATAATCATTTAAAAAATAAAGCGTTAAAACGTATAGATTTAAAGTGCGCTTAATAGAATATATCGCGTAAATCATAAATCGTAAATTCTACGGCGAGACCACATTTTGCCTTTTATGGTAAAATCCGTTTTCCTCGTACTCGAAATGATGACAAACGCAACTGTGATAAAGGATTATGCATCAATTACTAGTTATTAAAGTTTATTGATGAATATTTTTGAAATGAAAACTTCTTTAGGCACATTGGGCACTTTTGAGACGGGGAAAAAGCACTGGACTCGTCGGCGTGACCGTCACGCCCAGATACATATACAAAAATAATGTTTACAAGTTTGTGAAGCTAAGAAGTTTTCACTTTTGTCATGCAGTCCTACGACTGACAATTTTTTTAATAATAATTGTTATTTATTAACGGTTGGCAACAACAAGTTAAAGTGTGCCTGAAATAGAAACAAATCACTCAATAGTACGTGCCTAACTAACGTACTATAAGGTAATAATTACAATGACGATGATAAAAACATCGCAAAATATACGCCATCGCACGTCGCGACAAAGCTCGCGATACCATTCATGCCATCAGATTGATTAGCGGCGGTCCACCACTGTCCGATTTACCAGAAGTATTCTTCCTCCCATAACTTCTTTGTTGAATCGGTTACCACCAACGATTTTTCAGGACCAATACGACTTAGGGATCTTCAATAAAAGAGCTTACTCTTTTTTGAAAGGCCGGCAACGCACCTTCCATTTCCCTGGAACTCCCTAACTGCGAGTTGTTCATGAACGTCGGTAGTGACTTACAAATAGGTCAGCCGTACCCTTGTTTGCAAGTTCTTATATAAAAAAGTTGGTGATTAAGTAGATCTAACTTATTGATAAGTAGAATATAAGAAAAAAGTCTTTTTTTAAGTTTTTTTTCGCTTCCATTTTTAAAATCATAGTAGTTGATCATTTTGATTTCGACGTAATAATAATAAATTTTCAAAGAAGTTCCTGAGATTTTTATTACAACCACAAGCGTCGTTGCGCCAAGAAAGCCGCAAAACCGGTACACCCGAGATCAATTAGGGAGGCATGCGGTATATATCTGCTCTAAAGCATACCCGAGTGCTCTTAATAACTGTGAAATGAGTCCTATGCTTGCAATGGAACGTAAATAACTTGGCATTAATTACTGGGAAAAGAACAAACCTGCAGGCTTCGCGACTTGAGTAAAATCAGATAGACGACTAATAACGCCCCTAATGAAATAAAAAACAAATAGTTGTAATGGGATCAAAAAAGCGCAAATAGCTATTTTATTCCTTTTGCATTATATTGCAAGAATTTACAAAGTTTTTAACTGCACGTTTTCAGTTTTTAATATCACCTAAAAGGAAACGCTTCTAAAGCTATCGTTCTCAATTTAAGTACGCGTTTCATTGGAATTAATGTTGTACGTGGTCTACAGAGTTTATGGTTGTGTGCGTGTGGTGTAGGTATGTGTGTGATTGGTATTTATAATGGCATCTATTGCACAGGGAATCATGAATGTAAGGCCACAACCTACAAGTGTTTATTGTTGCTATTAATTCTACGTTTTACACGTTTTCAGTTCCAGAATTCGATGATATTTTTTTGTGTGTGTTTGAATGGGTCTCTAGAAGGTATGTTTGAAGATCCCTGCTATAGTTTGCAATGTAACCATCTCGTAAATAGCAGAAGTAAATAACGATCGGGAGCAGCTACACATGGTGCGAGACGTCTAGTACCTACTTCGATAGCCAATCAAAAAAATATGGAGTCATTTAGCAATGAAATATCAAGTAAGGATAAAGAGACTTCTGAACTGAACAGAATACCAGCGTAAAATAGCAGCAGTTTCGTACGGTAAGTGTAGAGAACCGGATACCCTTTTTACTGGGAAAGAGGCATTTCATCTTAGTCCTCACGGCTGACAAAGCATCTGCATTTTAATTCGCAATCGAGGATAGATGTAGATGTATATAGGCCTTAGCAACCACTTAACACCAGGTGGACTGTGTGCTCGTTTGTCAGCCTATTTCTATAAAAAAATGGAATAAGCAAGCAATACGATAAACATAATGTTTGCTAATGTCACACGCCTTTGCATCGATAGCTACCGCACTACTTACAGATGGAATCAATGAAAATTAAACTTTATTACTATTACATAAGAGTCGATAAATTTATATGAAACAATGTCACCAATAATGTTGTCTTGGACAATACCGGTAAAACATGGCAGTGAACAATACTATGAGACTATCATCGGTTAAATACAATTGGAACCAAATATACTCTGTTGCTTTGCTAGCACTCCAGCCGTGTTATTTTTAGAATAGATAAAACATTGTAGGTACATGTTATGGTATTTTAGTTCTTAAAGTAGGTTTGACGGCTACGTGGCGCAGTGGCTTTGCAATGAGTTGCAACGCTAAGAGCCGCGGGTTCGAATCGCGCACGGAACAAGTATTTGTATGGCGTTCAAATAATTGTTCTGGATCTGGATGTTTGTTCTTGTGAAATCTATGTATATAAATTGCCCCCGCGATACAGTAGAAACTCCTAGTGTAGAGGTAACGTTTTAAATAGAAAAGGAAAAGGTTGATATTCATATCAATTCGCCGTTGAATTTTCTGATGAAAAAAGCTAGTAATCGGGGAATAATAAATGATTTCTTCCTGAATTTTTTGAAAAATTGAGGTTCACCCCTTTGCGGCTTTAACGACGAATTAGCCAACTGGCTCCAAATTTCAATCCAATATTTCGATAGATCTAAATAAGCTAAACGTCTTATCAAAGATTGTTATTCCCTTGAGTCACTACTTAAAAGCGGTCTATACTCCAGGACTACACATTCAATGATTATATACTCTTACTACTCTTCCATCTTAGTCCTCACGGGTGACAACACATCTGCATTTTGATTTGTAATAGAGGATAGATGTAGATGTCTATGGGCTGCAGCAACCACTTACCATCAATGTGGACTGCGTGCTCGTTTGTCACCCTTATACTATAAAAATATATATAAAGTTAGACTTAAGAAGTGTGGTGTCTGTTGAAGGGACTTGTAAGCTCTATATATTAAAAAAAATGTAAAATAGATATCGTAGAAAAAGCAAAATAAAAAAAAAATTAAGCAAATAAATATTCTGATATACATTATCTGTGTAATAGTTGAAGCAATTAACAAAATAAAACAAAAGAACGTGGCGTACAATAATGTTTTCCCAGCGGTTTCGTAACAACACATCGCGTGTCGCAGAACAATGGGACACGTGGACGTGTGTTGGAATATGAAAACAAATTATTTTAATCACCGAGCATTAATGAGGGGAGCTACATCTGTAATAGCAGGATCTACATCTGTAATAACAGTAATAACAAGAGACGTTATGTCTGGTTCGCGTGTTTGGGCTACGATTGTAGGATTCGGGGGTAACAATTATTGCAGAACTTCTGAGCGCAAACCCGATATTTAGTTGGAATGTCAAGCTGTTCGTGAATGATTCTGCAATAGGTATAGTTAAAAAATACAGTAATCGTGCATCATTGCGTAGATGCTTGAATTTGCGGAAGGACAGGGCCCTGTTTAATAAACATTACAAATTGTAAATTGTATATTACTGGCTAGAAATCTACAAGTATCTGTTTAATAAAGAATACAACTTACAAGTTTAACATGGTGTACAATAGACAAAATTGTAAAATTCTACCAACAATTTTACATATTTCTGTTTAATAAACATTTTCTCTTTACATGTGATGTTCAATCTTATCAATTTCTGCGGTCAAGAAGCGCACTCTGCTGTGCTCCCGTTAAAAAGGTAAACCAGCCGGTATGATAGCAAACTATAAGGACTTTCAATTACATTTAGCTCTCAGGTGTGATAACGCATTTGTCTTTTTAATTTGGTTGAAATTATCTAAATGGCTGCAGTACCATCAGGTGGATTAATGACTCGTTTGTCATTCTGATTTTATAAAATATAGATTTTTTTTTTTTTTTTTTTTTTATGATAAGGGTGACAAACGAGCACACAGTCCACCTGATGGTAAGTGGTTGCTGCGGCCCATAGACATCTACATCTATCCTCTATTACAAATCAAAATGTAGATGCGTTGTCACCCGTGAGGACTAAGATGGAATACCTCATTTCCAGTAAAAAGGGCCTCCGGCCACCTGCACTCACCAAGCGAAACGCAGAGGTAAACCTCTACTTCACGCTGGTATTCTGTGAGGTCGTGGTACCACCCCGGTTCGAGCCGGCCCATCCGTGCGACAGCAAAAGCTGCCGCGTGGCTCTACCACTGTTATAGATTAGTTATTATTCAAACTACAAGAAAGACCATTTGATTTAGCGTTTTTGGATATACGAGATATTACGCTTGTAACTCCGCTGCCATTATATTATATATTTAAGAAAGATTTATTATTCCAATTAGAAAACGTTTCGAAAGCAAATATGACCGCAAATAATTGTAAATATTTTGTATCGTGCATTTTTTATTTAACTCTACAACAACGTTACTGACAAAATGATTTATGATCACGGACAGAGGGCGTTCTGCAAAAGTAGTCCGATCTTGGTTTCCGATTAGATATTTGCTATTTAAAAAAACATGTTAAATATTCAACAAAATATTACTCCTACGTTATAAAGCTCAATGGGCCGGCTGCTAAAGCAATCTATTCACGCGTTCATTGACAACAAACAGCTGTCTTACAAAATCGCACCCACTACTGGCAGCCGACGGAGATTAGATAATAAGCTATTTGTATATCTCGTAGTGAAACGTTTGCAGCGTATTGATAATTACCAGTTATATGAAGCAGGTGACAGGAGAGCACATATAATGTTGTAAAAGATGGTGTATAACGTAAATTATATAGAGGACTAGCTGACCAGGCAGACGTTGTTCTACCCTCACCAACGACCCTGTGTCCTACAAAAATTCTTAAATTCGTAATAAAAAATATTGAGGGTCACTTATAGGGATAAAAACTATCCTATCTCTCAAGTTGGACCAAACTGCACACAGTGTGCAAAATTTCATTGCAATCAGTTTACTAGTTTAGGAGTTCATCGCGGACAAACAAAGAGATTTAAAATATATATCTACTACTACTTAAATGTCTTTGCGGACAAACAATGTGATACGTAATTTACATATATAAAGATTACGAATTTTAAAGGAAACCTGTTAGTTGTAGCAATGTAGAGATTTCCTTTGTAAAAAGAAATCCCTAAATTCCCTATAAACACACAATAATGACAGCTGTAATTATACACCGGAGTCATCGATCACTAATAAAAAACTGTTTTTTATTACTGATCGATGACCGAAGTACAAAAAGTCAAATTGTAAAATCGTTGAGATTTACTTTGTTATGCCATTTGTAAAATCTTTTCAACATAGTTGTGTGTGGTGGCAGCGTGGGAGCATGTATCACCTCATCTCGTCTCGTGGGTGTCATAAGAGGACTACGTAAAAGGCCTTTCGATAGATGTCGGATTGATTAGTGAGGAATGTGGAAAGCGACAAAGAAGCGAACCAAACGATGTAGCGATTACAGCAATTAATACTACCAACTAAAGGAAGGCCTCATCTGCTGGAATGGAGATAGGCTAACAAACAAAATTTAATAGAAAAAACAAAAGAACATTAATTCGCAAGAGTCTACTTCAGAAGAACAACTAAAGCAGAGTCTATTGTCGTCTAGCAACTGTTTGTCACTGACAACGTTCTTTTTAGGGTTAGGCGCCGAATATCTACCTTTCTATGGCAAAGACTATGTAAGTTTGAGAACAGAATAAACAATAATACGGATTTGAGTCCGTGGGCTATAAAGCTGTTGCAAACAACCAAATCTTGGCGTCTCTTCTAGTACGTAGTACACATTAATGCTCACAATTTACTAAATGAGAAGTTGATAAGTGAAGGGCATGCCGAATTGATCCCTCATCTTTTCTTTTATTATATATTTTACTGTTTTACTACTAATATCGTTAGTTCGAGCTAATTTATTCAAAGTCTACAAAACATAATATTCACGTTTTTGGATCTATGAAACAGACGTTGAACGTAACAAAGGGAAGTGATATAGGGTAATTCCGCGTAGCGAATGAACAATTTCACGGTATAAATGAGGAATAAAATACACTATACGGGAATACAATACCCGCTGAAATATTTTCAATGTTATCCTTATCTTCGGCAATCAAATTATATCTAGTTCAAATATTTTATTTTTTATTTTCACTGTTATTGCCTTGGATACGTTTGTAAAAAATTGTATGAAATTAAGTGTTATTAAAACGCGAGTGTAAGAAAGAAATGACAACATTTAAAATAATTATATTCCTTACCCAATTTATAACGCAGTTATTAAAACTCAAAATCTCACCTTTACCTGAAAACAAAGCAAATCAATATTAAACAAAAAAATATTTGGAAAATCCAAACACACCCCAACCGCTCATGTATATTTAAAATGGATTACAGAAGTGATTATCTAAAGGAACCAGATTCTGAAGATAGTGGAAAAAAATTTGATGCTCGAGATATCTTGTACACAGAGAATTTATGAACTACAGACTAAAGGATATCCACAATATAATTTTTAATTGGACTTTTTTTATAATAATACGTACGCTATACGCTTAATTTAAAAAAAAGCATCAGGCTTGTTCATTAGTGTTTCCTCTTTCTAATCATGTGCTTTACATAACATAACATAAAAATTAATTAATATAAACATAAAAATTAAATTAGTACGATTTAAAATAATAAACACGACTTAACGCGAGTGATATAAAAAAATCGACGGTAAAGCTCAACCTCTCCGCTTCGCGTTCGAGGTGTGTGATAGTTTAACATACTGCATATTTAAAATATTACATAGTAAATCAAATATATTACATTATTAATTATGGTAATAATTAGACTTGCAACGAATATTCGGGTATTGTTCGGTATTCGGCCTACGAGGCTACTTTTATCGTATTCGATGGAATACCGAATACTTAAGTAAGATGTTGCAGTCAGATAATTAGTAAAATGAAAATATTGATTTATTTTATGATAATGTATTTTTCTTGTAATCATTAAAATAGTCCATAATCAACTTTCGTATTATCAAAAATTAACAAAAAAAAACTATCAAATAAACTTCTTTGCACTTAAATTATCTTAATTAAAATTGAGATGTGGAAGATTGTGGTGCAGAAAGTTTTTTTTTACGTTGTAGAGCCATGCTGTAGCTATATTAATAGTATAATTGTAGCACGAATGGGTCGGCTTGACCAGGGAAGGACCACGCTCTTACAGAATACCAGCGTAAAATAGCAGCTTAATGCTGTTGTGTTTCGTATGGTGAGTGTAGAGAACCGGAGACCTTTTTTACTGGAAAAGAGGCAGTCTATCTTAGTCCTTACGGCTGACAACGCATCTGCATTTTAATTCGCAAACGAAGATAGATGTAGATGTCTATGGGTCACAGCAACCACAGGACTGTGTGCTCCTTTGTCACCCTTACTCTATAAAAAAAAAAAAGGAAGATTAATTATTCTGCATTCAGTCAGTAGTTTACTCCTTTTCTTCTCGTAGATAATTCCACTTTCAGAGAATAGACGCTCTGAATAAACACTTCGTCACCACACCGTCGTGTGGCCGAATACTCTATTCGTTGCAAGTTGTAATAATAAAAATACTTGTATTTTTGAAAAAATAAATACCTACATACATATATAAAATTAATATAAACAAATAAATCTTGGACTAGGTGCAAACGGATAGGAACAAAAATGCAAAAGCTAAACGAAAATGTACAGCAGCAATGAACTCTTTCGGAGCCATTGTTATGATACACACAACGGTTTTTTTTGTTAACATCGTTTTGGAAAAATTTCATTATATAATATGATTGTAAAAGCACGTGCAATATACATTTTGAATAAATAACCTATCCACTATGTTCGCAAGTATTGTTTTCAAAGACTAAAAGGCTGGTTAAAGGGGCATCCAACCTAATGGCTGCAGGGGCTTACTACCGAGTCCATAACGAAATTATAATAATAGCAATTACAAGTCACAGAACAATATCATGCCAACCATTATAGTATATTAGAATAATGCTTGAACGCCCACAGCTAAAACGATGGTGGGCGATTAGTGAAAGTGGCCGCCAAGTCAATAGAAGACTCGTTGCTTACTTAATTTTTGTATTGTAACCGCTGCACTATTACTTCTGTTTGGTAGCTGTCACCATTTGCATAAGAAATTATTTTGCGGTAGCTCCATCGGGTAAACTTTATAAGTACGCGTAACACTGAAATTTTTCACATAAATAATTGAGGCGTCAATTTTCAATGCGCTTTTGTATTTAGTACAAATTGATAATTATGAAATATGGATCTGAGATGTGGTCCTTTACCGCTGGCCGTATGACAAAGTTCAAAATATTGAGCGAGTTATGGAAAGTACTACTACGTAATAGAATTTAAAAAATCCGACCTGGTTTTTTTTTATAGGATAGGGTGACAAGCGAGCACACACTACACCTGATGGTATGTGGTTGCTGTGGCCCATAGACATCTACATCTATCCTCGTCTGCGAATCAAAATGCAGATGCGTTGTCACCCGTGAGGACTAAGATGGAATGCCTCTTTTCCAGTAAAAAGGGTCTCCGGTTCTCTACACTTACCATACGAAACACAGCAGTGTTAAGCTGCTATTTAACGCTGGTATTCTGCGAGAGCGGTCGCTCTTCCCCGGTCGAGCCGACCCATTCGTGCTACAACTATACTACTAATATAGCTGCAGCATGGCTCTACCACGTAAAACCAGAGTAGAACTAGAATAACCAACATAGCCCAACGAATTAGTAAGCTAAAGTGGCAATGAACAGGATATAGCTCGAAAAACCGACAACCCACGGGGGAAAATGTTCTCGAGTGGCAGCTGCAAACAGGTGATTGTTTGACAATATTGTATACGTCAGAAGTAGTGAAGGAAAGCAACATAAAAAGTACGAGAAGAATTGAAGAAATTAGAGAATCTGTGACTCTTTTTACAATAGATATTATCATAAAATTTTATAAAGAGAAAAGGCAGTAGGTAAAATATTATTTCATTCTAGCAGACGATAGAATAACGTTCTACATTACGACTTTTAGACCTTTATTTTCCAGACCGGTGAAGGGTAAACATTAAAGTTGCCTCTACCATAACAAAATTTTAAAATCATTCCCATTTCAATAGAACCATTGCAAACTTTGTTGCAGGAGAATGTTTCTTTTAAAATTTTACAAGGTAATACCATTGGAATTATATCATTCAAATTTGTCTGCAATATTACACAGTAGGAACATATCTGATTCACACCTATCAATTTACAATTAGATAGAGTTCATTGACTTAACACAATACAATTAATTCACTGTTCTTCATTTTAAAATTAAAACTTAAAAACTACAACAGAATACGCTTTGTATCACACAAAAGATACTTAGTGGTGTCGAAAGCGTTAGACGATACATTCTGTCTGCGACCGGGATACCGTCCGTGGCACAATTAACAATGGCGCACCAATTATCAATTGAGGCGCGCTTCTCCGACCGAGCCATTAGCGAGCACCGGCTAAATAATCTACCAACCGAATAACCTCACGTGATGTTATACAAAATTAATTTGAACCGAAGCAACAACTAGAAAAAAAAATAAATTTCGTGCAATGAACCTACCGCGTTGTAAGTAATTCAGCCAGGGTTATTTTGCATTAACCGGCCAAATTTGCAGAGGATTTAGAATACGTAATATAGTGGTGAAGAAAAATTAATTAAAAAAATATCTCAAACATTCTGTACTTTTTATCTTTTAAATTCAAAATGCGTGGAATGCATTATTAAGTGGCGAAGCTTGCGAAGACACTTATTGATTTCACGATGTCTGTCCGTCTGTCCCACGATTATCTCGAGAACGGTTTCGAATTTTCAAATTCTGTTTTCAGCAATCGATTACTGATCACCCAGGCATCTGAAGCTCCTATTTTGAAACTGATTGCTCAACGGCAACCGTTAGAAACCGCTACAAAGCTGATCGCTTCGCCACTTTGCTATGCTGTTAGCTTGCTAGGTTTATTTTAACTGATTTTACTGTGCACGCACACATTCGTGAGGCCACCACATACATACGGACTTCTGTTTCGGGATTTCCTTTAGGAATTCCAATGCGGTATTCCGAACGCAGCAAGTCCATATAAAATTTATGACCCGTCACACACGACGGTAGTTTTTCGTTCGAAATTTTGCGGGCAAAACGGGATTCCGTATGCGTGTCCTTATTTATATATTTGAACTTAAGTTTAAAATTTGGCTACTCTTTGAAAAATAACCCTGTATAATGTCCTTCTTGTTACAAAAAGTGGGTGGTTTATTGACAAACGCCTAGCCGCACCGCCACAGTTTTCGCGAAAATAGACATTTGCTGCCAAATTCTATACCTGCTTTACAATTACATTTTAGTCCACATATTTTCCACGGGAATTCATTATTTTAACAGACTCTAATACCGTCTTATTACAATGTCAAATTTCGTAAAGACTGGCTGGCTTTTTTAAAGACTCTTTGTAAACCATAAGATAAATCCAAGAAAGAAAATAAACCATGTTTTCAATAAGGGTAACAACACAAGGTAACACTGCACTACGCCCCGCAATTGCGCCAACTCAGTTCACTGCACCAGCGTGTTAACTCATTTCTTCAAAATGTGTTGGCACACAGCGTAGAAACGGGAAATTCGAAAGGTGTTAAGATGTTGTTATTTTATATTATTTTTATAAAATGCAACTACGTGAAATGTAAAAGGAGTAATCATAAAATACTATAATAGTATTCTATGATTACTCCCATAGAATACTATAATCGTATTATAGTATTCTATGGGAGTGATACATTGTACCTAGTATGTAGTAAATCTTTCTTTTCCACACTTTACTTACTGGCCACATAGTCTTATTTTGACGGATGGTTGAGTTAACAGATGTGTTTAAGATTTGTGCTCCCTTGACGCAATTTTGAGTTAACTCAATGAGTTAACGCAAGGAATTTCGCAAAGTTACCCATGTCTAGACCGATGGATTTGAATTCCAGTACAATCTATATTTTCAGACATAAATAAAAGACTGATTTTCAGAGTCTGACTGTTTTGTAATTGTTTCTTTGCCCCCGAGATTATATTAAAACTTATCTACATTCTTATCGTCTTTATGGCATTACATTCCAAACTGAAATATGATATGAAGCTGTTTTATTTTTTTATAATAGGGATTTGAAGCATGAACCCACGGTAAGAAAATCTCAGTCAAACAAATATTGCGAGACGATAACGTTGAGAGTACCATTGAGATCGGTCCAGTTTGAAAGTGGCACGCCGAATAACTTCTTAATGTTGATAATATAATATATCATCTTATCTTGCGCCTATCGGGTGTCGACATCGGAGTTTTTCTCACGAAAGCATAATGCGAGAAATGCCTGTCGTCTTGATAATCGCTACGCTTATCGAATTTTTTTAGTACATTTCGTACTATACGAGTAAGAATATACGTGCCTGCTGCAATTTTTAATTTTTAGCGTTTTTAACCCACTTAAAAAAAGATGTTTTCATAATGTCTTATGTTTAGGCGAACAAAACAAACAAAAGCAACCTTTAAATAAAACTAGTTTTTACGAATTTTATCGAGTCTGTTAATTTTATTTAAAAGAGGAGGTTCACAATTAAATTGTGTTTTTTGTATGTATGTTAGACGATATCTTCGAAAATTGTGAATCGATTTATGATGATTCTTTTTTTTTATTAAATAGTTTAATACTTCCAGAGGTTGTCCCATATAAATTTGTAGGAAAATTCCACCTCTAAGAGTGGCAACATAGGAATGATGTTTTTAATCGAACTATTCAGACGTTATTGAGATTGTAATATTCCTTAGTCCACTTAAAAGGATAAAAAATTAGCTTTTAATAAAATGTAAAAACCGACTTAAGCAAATTAAACTAAAAAAAAATAATTTCACTTTCTGAAGATTTTTTTTCCTCACACAATGGCTTAGCACCGATGTCAAAATGTGAAATAATCTTCTACATTCGCTTTATTACCAAGGGCTGATGTCCACGCTTTAGGGCGCGTTCCGACGACACGCACCCGCTACGCGTACGCCACGCGTGTCAGCACCCGCGTCTAACTCGCTTTGAAATTTATTGCATAAAATTTGAGTCTTATGACAAATCAATAAATCTAAAATTGCATTTATCGACGTTCAAACGCACACGCCACGCGCCGGCCCCGTACTTGCCCCGCACACGCTCTGCACCCGCCCCGCTACTTCCTACGCCCGCGCTTTTTATACAATTTCAGATTTATTGATTTGTCATGAGACTAAAATTATATGCAACAAATTTCAAAGCTAGTTAGACGCGGGTGCTGACATGCGTGGCGTACGCGTGGTGTACGCGTAGCGGGTGCGTGTCGTCTGAACGCGCCCTTATCGTTTGTTAGTGTTCGTGTATCGTTTCTTACTTAATTTTACTCAATTAATTTTAATTATTTAATTGTAATATGTTTTAAAATCCAATACAAAGCAAATCGCAGACATATTAAGTAATTAATAAAATGATGTTTAAATTAAATACGTAGTATCAATTTTTGTTTCAGAAGAAATAACGCCATTATCTCTAACAGAATGGTATGCGAGTGCGTGCGCGTGCCTGAATGCGTGTGTGCGTGTTTGTGCGTGCATGCGTGCGTGCGCGTGTGTGTTTCGACTGATTCGAAAATTAGGTATAGTTGTGTTCTTATTGCATCGGCAAGTGTGTCATTAAACTAATTTTGTGCGCGGTGGTAGCTTCCAGTAGCTGCATACATTCTTTTGTGTATTTCTGCCGGTAAGCAACAGTCCGTCCGTCCGTTGTTTTGGTTTAGTGGTAGGTGAAGTGCTAGATTGTTAGTGTAATTACTGATTATGAGGCATTTCATCTTAGTCCTCACGGATGACAATGTATCGGTAGCGTTCTTTGACTAGTTCCTATGGACTGTGTGCTCATCTTCCTACTCAAATATAAGAACTCGTATATAAAAGAAATAAAGACATGTAGCGTAAAATATTACTTCTTGATAATTTATTCTAGAATAAAAATTTACTAAAACAAAATTTTCTTTACATAGTAACCGTTCTTTACAAAGTCCAAGAACTCGTCGCGTTTAAATTACAAATTTCTCATCTCCTTACTACCAGTAACAGGAAAATACGAATTGCCACAGCGAGTCGGTGGGAGTGAATCTACCATCATCCACTTAGCATGTTCGCGAATCGCCGTCTTGTCCAATCAAGTCGTTAACCTTTGACGGTATTGTTTCATAGTTCTTCACGAGTTATCTGCACTGAGAATATGATATATGAGAAAGCGAAAAACCTATTATATTAACTCACTATTAATATTTTAAAGTTTTTTTTAATCATCATCAGCCAATAATAATGTTCTCCTAGCCAGATTCGAACAGATCTCGGAAGTAAACGATGTAATACTTATGCTATACCTGACTATATTAACGGTTGCCATGCAGTATCAACGACACGTGGACAATGATGAGAAACAAGTACTTTTCTCCACTACGGCTCGAATTCGAACTTAGTGGGATTATACAAGTTGACTTCTTACAATGCAGGCACATTGCTAAACTAAGTAGCAGACCCTACAATTTATTAAATTAACCGCCATCGGTTTTTAAGTGTGATATTTTTAATATGACCATGGATGAAGAGCCCATTGACGTGAATGAGGAAGTGGGGTAAACGGCTTCTCTTTTTTAGGCATAATATAATGGATGAAAAATAAAAATAACCCCCACATTTCAAGCCAAGACATGAAGATATTTCGTGACGCCGAATGCGGGTTGATTAACGAATTCGCGTACCCGCATATAATTACAGAGGCAGTTTTAAAATTATGCTGCATATAACAAACCCCATCCTATTTATTATTGCTTATAAATTATAAATAACACTGGTTCAAAATTACTATTTTTTAAGTTAAAATAATAAATAAGTACAGTCCGTACTAACAAAGAATGGGTTTAGAGAAATGGCGGTTCATCGAGCCCGTATCGCGTCAACATGCACAGTACCAATAGCGAAAACCCGCTAATAACGATATATAGTTATAACGTTATATTATTCAGTTAATTAGAAATTTTCTATGAATGGGAAAATATTTGAAAAGAATTGTATATTGAATAAAATGGTCAGACCCCCCGTGACCATGGGTTGCTGTAAAGCACCCGAAACGTCGTCGGGAATTAAAATAGTAAAATTAAACGGGATATAATTTAAAATTAAAAATTTTGTACAGCCGACTTCAATATAAGCGACTTCAATATAGGTTATTTAAGAATAACTCAATAACCATTGGTCTGACCTTGATCAAATTCAAATGGGACTACACGAGAACTATCAGCTTTCATATAGAAAAAGAATCATCGAAATCGGTTCGCCCGGTACAAAGTTATGAGGAACACACATAAAAAAACATAGAGTCGAATTGAGTACCGTCTCCTTTTTGGAAGTCGGCAGAAAATCCGTAAAAAATAGTTTTATTCAATGTGTAGTATTCGCGCAAATATAAGAAATCATTAAGAATTGTATACCCAAGTAGGTTCATTAATTTTAAAATAACATTTATAACTAGCGACCCGCTCTGGCTCCGTCTGGGTGGGATCTATTGATGTGGTTTAATTAGACTTTTTTTTCTCAAAATAAATATTTTATACAGAAATATTGACAAATAAAATCATCAATAATTATGAAGAAAACTTTCAGAACGCGTCGCAGCTCACAAATTAGCAAAACCGGCCATTTTTGTATTTCAAGCAAATAAGGATCCTCGCATGCTGCTTGACAGCATTACTCACAACATACGTTAAAATTATTACTTGAAATAACGATAGGTTTTTTTTTTTAATTTTAATGACAATCGAATTAACAGCCCACCTGATAGTGACTACTGCAATCCATGCACACTTTCAGCCAACTTCAAACTAAGAAGGTTTCAGATGCTGTCATATCTGAGGACTAAGATAGAATGTCTCCCATACTGTAATTATACGGGCTCTCTGAACCTTTCACACCGGAATACGGGGTGCAAGCACTACTATTTGGCGGCAGAAATAGATAAGAGAGTACCTAAACGGACTTCTAGGCGGAAAATTTCCTGCACAACTTATATATTATACATAACATAAACCTAAAATAAAACATAAAAGAAAACATGCATGAGTGTTGTGGAACACTCCGTTGGAACGAAGTTCCTTGCGTAGTAATTATTAAGTATTATATTGTTGATTAATAAATACAAATAAATGAATTATTAACGTGGCAGAGCCATGCTGCAGCTATATTAATAGTATATCTGTAGCACGAATAGGTCGGCTCGACCGGGGAGGAACCACGCCCTCACAGAATAGCAGCCTAACGCTGCTGTATTTCGTATAGTGAATGTAGAGAACCGGAGACCCTTTTTACTAGAAAAGAGGCATTGTATCTCAGTCCTCACGGCTGAAAAAACATCTGCATTTTAATTCGCAAACGAAGATAGATGTAGATGTTTATGGGCAACCACTTACCATCAGGTGGACTGTGTACTCATTTGTCACCTTTATTCTATAAAAAAAGAGTTACTAGCGTCTATTTAAAATAACATTTCTTTCATGGCAAGATAAGAAAAAGTGCGAGGGAGCTGGGTCGTGACGGAAAAATCTTACACTTTTTCTCTCCTTTTATCTTTGTTCCAATAACATACACCCAGTGGAGCAGGCAGAGACTAGACTGCCATTTGGCACGATTTTGACACACCTCTCTCGCCTCCATTACATCCATATACGTAATTATTATTATAGCTACGTAATTTTAAAAATTATCTACATTATATTATGTAGTGTATATGTCACATAACTGAATATGATAATTAATTATAAACAAATTATCATATTCGTACCTCGCCCACTATGCATTTTAATCGGGCTGTTCTTTTGATCACGAGTTACGTATGTACCGTATAATAATCAATGACGCAATTTAATCTATGGTTATGTGTGTGCGTGCAATTGCGTACACTGAATGAACCAGTAAATGCACTATGACGTCAACCGTTTAGAATTTTAATATGTCCAACAGCTGTTTATGCAGATGTCATTGTGTTCCTCGTTGCGGTTCAGTTTCATGTCCAATGTTAGCGCCAGTTAAGTGAAACAATTGAAGCTGATTAACTTTTTTTAAACTTCATTTCGTAATAATTATACTTAAGTCATATTGACGGATAACCTATTAGATATTTTTTAGAACATTTACTGTTAGATCATCATTGTCCGTTTAAAAAGAGTTCACCGCTGATTTATAACTATAAATCAAAGATGTTTTATAGGTCCAGATACCGTGTTGCTAACACACCGCACCGTTCATAGTGATGCCAGTCTTTGATTCATGTGTGCGTGAGTACCACGTGACGCGCATATCTTACGTACCATGGCTGCATTAATGTGCGTGACTTTGGTAATAACAGTGCGAATCGATTACCCAAAAAATGTGGGAGATTTTATATTTCATTCATATTGACGTACCTATTGGTTCCACGAGTATAAAATGTGTGTGCGAGGTGTTTGCATTTGTGTGCGTGTGTGTATTGGGATATGGTTGGTTATGTGTGTTTTATGTAGGTACGAACTTCGCACTAAAATATTGAAAATATGTAATAAAACCTATAATTAATATAGCAGTTAAAAATAAATAAAAAAGCATAGTAGATATTTATTCACGTAACATATATTTATAATCTATTATTATTAAATATATACAGAGACTATACTTTTGTATTGTAGAACACAAAATATTGCCGCTTCTTACGAAGACATTAATTATTTTTCAATCCTAAGTAAAATGACGAAAAAAGTAAGTTTGGTTAAACGTAAACTTCGGCCAAGAGATAGCAAATGTTTAATTTTATTTAATTGTTCCGTTCCGTTGCTGCGTGAAAGAAGGACAAAAACAAATAAACAAAAAATCACACTTTCACATTTATAATATTATATTAGTATGAATTGTCAAGAATGATAGATAAACTTTTGAAACCGGTTTACAATCGGCTTTTTGAGGGTGGAACTAGATAATCCCGCTCTCTTTCTCGCTCTAGTAAATAACGTTTCTGAGTGACCAAAAAGGACAGAAGCACAGGAAAGTGCGATACCGTGCTGCCAGATGTAGTTCAACCCTAAAACTTAAAACGGTTTAACTCTATAGGTTGGGTAAAATCTGTAAAATTAGACCGTTTAAAACCCCTATACAGATAAACTTTCCGGTTGATCATGACATTAAAAAATGGTAAAAACATTTCATAGACTAGGCAACACTTGAACATTATTGCGCTGTATTATTACTTGTATTGACATTTAGCTTTCGTATTCTTTTACAAAGAAATACACCACCAAATTGTATAGTTACTTATGAAAAGTGATGTTCTTATCTTTATCTTTTTTCCAAGAGTAATTTTTACATGATTTCACAGCAGAAACAGTCATTTTGCGAAATTAAAAACACTGGTGCGTGACGTATGTTCACAGTGAACGACGCTGGCGTAATGGCGGAACATTCGAACGAATACACCAGTATTTTTTGTCACCCTTATCCTATAAAAAAAAAGTATTGGCGCCTTTGAAATGGAAGCGTTTTAGGCGCGCCTACACGGTATCTGGACCTATAAAACATCTTTGCTATAAATCTATACTAATATAATAAAGCGGAAGAGTTTTTTTGTTTTTTGTTTGTTGAAACGCGCTAATCTCTGGAACTACCTGTCCGATTTGAAAAATTCTTTTTGTATATTATAGCCAGATTCATGTGGAATAGTATAGGCTATCTAACATTAAGCTATATCACTCAGCTAGCCTTAAATATGGATATTTGTTAAGCAAGTCAGAAGAAAAAGCACTTCCGAAATGATTTATCCGCGTACGCTGGTGTTATCGTTAGGGATACGTAAATACAATGTTCTAGAAAAATATAGATCTTTACTCCGTCTAAAAAAAAGTCCGCGATACCATATGTCTATTTCTTATACATGAGCCATAATTAGGTATTTTGTGACAAAAAAATATTGAAAATTTAAAAGTGCTTTATGAGCGTTATTATTAGGCATAGCCTATTTATCCTTACGAACGAAAATTACTTCATCATCAAGACAATTTTATGAAGATAAACTTTGTTCTTTATACCATGTTATTTGGACGCATAGTTTAAGAGATAATGTAAAATTAAAATAATTCAATACTTGGTTGAGCGCGCGAACGACGCATAAACCCTAGCCGCCCGGTGAGAACGGAGGGGGGGGGGGGGACGCTTAACCGGGAGGGGGAGGGAAAATGGATAAAACTTACATTCACTCTACATCATACATAATATGCCGACAGATAAAAGTACTCCATTAATTATGCCAATTTTTCGACCCATTACTATCAAATAAAATATTTAATTGCAATTATAAAATGCTTGAACTAGGTCATGTCGCGCACCACCAACACGTGATGACGCGGGTGAAACCGCGGGGCACAGCTAGTAAACTAATATAACATGAAAGTATTATAATTGCCCTCCTATGAAACAATCTATTGGATAGGTCCCTTCAGAAGTGGACATTTGATAAGCTGTAATAAAATTAATAAATTAATGAATTAAAATATTTCAGTTGTATTTTAATTATTATATAATAATTAACATATATTATACAGTTAGTATTAAATTAAAACTTAACAATCTAAGTCTATAAACCTATTACAGCAAGAAAACCGTGCAATATCTGCTTTGCCCTACTTTCATAAGCACCTATCATATAATTTCACGTCATTTTGTTTTATTTGGACCATTATCTCTATGCTTATGAGACGTGGGCTCTTATTACTGCAATTGCTGGGCTAGAAACTACTTCTACTTTCAGTTTAACTTGAGTAGATACATTCTCTCAAATCAAAGAAGACCTGTGGTTATTTTTTGAAAAACAATTTTTCTTTTAAAGAAGTAACAGGATGTTTCAATTACGAGAAATAAGAAAGTTAAAAAACATTACATTACAATACGTATTTTTGCTGCGTTATCAGCACACGAAAGCCGTTATTTAAATCGATTCAGTAATTGGAGCGTGTCACTCTAAATTGTCATTTGTGATTAAGTTACGCGACGCGGCAAATGTACAATAAATTGCCCGAGCCATCAAAAAATAAGAACAGACTAATGACCGATGGCTTACACGGCGAGATCGAAGCGGCCGAAGCGAAACCTGCTATAACGCACGTACTTAGACGAATCATTTAATAAAAGATTGAGTGAAACAAGCATGAACCATACGTAACATAAAATTTTTGACTATTTCAATAATACTAATTTGCTAAAGTCCATCATTTGTACGTTTTGGTTAATGGGTCAGCTGTCAGCTCAACCGGGGAAGGATCAAGTTGGCACAGAATACTAGCGTTAAATAGCGGCACACTGATTGTGTTTCGTATGGTGACTAAAGAGAACAGGAGTCTTTTTTCTAATAACGACGCATCCAATCTCAGTACATATGGGTGACAGTTTGCATTATGATTCTTATCGAGATGTAGTTATCTATGGGTCACATCAGATGTACTAGTAGCTCGTTGGTCATAATATAACAGTTGACTCTACAACAAAGAAACAAGAAAGAAAAATGGCCTTCGAAAGATGGAGGTAAAACTCAGAAAATGGAATTAACAACTCAAAAAAAGTTATTTTAAATAAGCAACTACATAAAAATGAAATATCTCAACGCGGTCAAACTTTAAGGCGAGATTAAAATAAATCGCGCCTTCTCTCATAAGCGCATGATGTCATGATCATGTAAACATTGAGAACAAAGGTTACGCGATACAAGCCAAAGAGGTTCACGACGGACCGTGACCCAGATTGCGTTTAATTCGTAAAATTGTATACTCAAATATAAATATATTATCTACATTTATTATAATTTACCGGATCAGGATATTTTTTCAAATATATTACTTAAAAGATTTTTAATAAAGGCCAAATTAAGAGTAGTGCCCTTTACCAACGAGCATAATATGGACGCGAAGGAGGCGAGAGAGGTATGCCAGGATCGTGCCAAATGGAGGTTTGTAGTGTCTGCCTACCCCTCTGGGTAGCAGGCGTAAGTATTATTTTATAGAATAAGCCTGAAAAATGAGCACACAATCCACATGATGGTAAGTGGATGGCTGTAGTCCATAAACATCTTCATCTATCATTGATAAAGAATCAAAACGCAGATGTGGCGCTATCACCTCTGAGGACTAATATGGAATGCCTCGTTATCAGTAATAAGGCCTCCGGTTCTCTATATATTTCTGCATTCACCATGCAATACAGTAGCATTATTCTGCTATTTTACGCTGGTGTTGTGACAGCGTGGTCTTATGGCACCTACGGTGATCCTAAGGCACCTGCATCCATCAACTTCCTGCATGTCTTACGAGGTCGTCACTCCATCTAGTGGAGGGACGCCCTACCTTTCTTTCGCTTATCGGTACGAAGTTGTCACTGGAGAACCTTTCTTACGCATCGTTTGACAGTTTTTCAAGATATATGGCCGGCCCGTTGCCACTTCAGCTTACTAGTCCATTGGGCTATGTCGATTACTCTATTTCTACTGCGGATATCTCATTTTCAAGTCTATCACGCATAAATACCCCGACCGTAGCTCTCTCCAGCTCGCAGAGCGCCTTGATCTCCTCATACGGCCATCAGTAAAGGACCACGACTCAGATCCATAAGTCATCACTGTATGACTGAAAATAAAAACAAAACCCCAGGCCCTACAAAGATATGATTTTTTGTCATAAGTAACAAATAGTTAAATGTACAAAATAAGACATATTTGAACTTTGTTGACCCCGGGCCCAAGCTTGTATGGAACAAAGTTCATCTCCTTTATAAAAATTTTACTTGAAAAGTATAATATTAGAACAAAAACAGTTAAATATATAAGAAAACTAACACCTATTGTAACAACTACATAAAAAGAAAAGAGTATTCAGCGTGAGTCATTACTTAACAATGCTCCGGTGAGTCAGCGAGACGACAGTTTAAGCGATACACATAATATTTTATATAAAATGAACGTAACCATAAAATGCGTAAGACGTCTTCCCAGCGTTCAACTAAACCGTTCTTCCCAACTAAACTGCTATCCGAAAAATATTGGTACGTAGTACTATTTATTTATTCTGTGATATTGGGTAGTTAACAAATTTTTGTTACTAAATTTGGATAAGATAATAAACCTTGTCAGCTTCGTGGCTAAGTACTCGACGCAAAAATAGTATGCTAGCAAACAGAGTTCGATCGCCAATGGCACAATTCAATAATTATTGTGTTAATTGCAATTTTAAATGCTGGTTTACCACCTAATAAGCAATGAAGAAAAACATCATGCGGAAGCCTGCATGTGAGAAATTAAAAAAAATATATCGAAGACCTGTGAAGTCTGTAAACACGAATTGCGGCAGAGCAGCGGATTGTTTCTTGCACTTAACCCTTTCGGAATTAAGAGGTCACTTGTGACCGACAGCAGCACGTATGTAAACTGTAACTTTGAGTTACATTGGTTAATGGAATGAGTTGAGTACCTCGTTTCTTACTATTGAGTTAGAATTTGCACCACTCACGCTATGTAAAACGCTGCGTATACTGAGCGAGTACGGTATAAATATTATCGTGCCGACTTATGACGTTCCACAAGCCGCGATATAATGTGTCAAACGGCATCATGGTTCTAATGTATAATATATTTGTTTATGCAACCGAAGTGACAAACGAACTTACTGCCCATTATGTGGTAGCTGACTACTACAGTTCATGAACACATGCAGCCTTATTCTGAGGACTAAGATGGAGTGCCTCACAGAATTATACTGGTTCTCTACACCCATCAGACCGAAACACAACAGTGCAAGCGTTATTTGGAGGCAGAAATAGGTAAGAGAGTAGAACCTACCAAGATGGACTCCTAAAGAGAAAAGGAGCTATACTTCCCACATAGTAAATATTTAACTGAGCTGGATAAAATGATGTAATAATACATTTCATAGAATAGAACCGGACTTTTTTTTACGTAAAACTTTGTAATAAGAACCGAACCCAGTCCTCTGTGAGGAACAAGTACACATTCCACCTAACGGTAAGTGGATGATGCATCTCACTGACACCTACATGTATCCTCGACTAAGAATCAAAATGCATATTGTCACTTCAACATGGAATGCATGGGTATCTGTAAAAAATCAGCCAAGTGCTAGATGGACTCACGCATGAAGGGTTCCGGTTCCGTACCATCACACAGGTTTCTAGCAAGGGAGCCTCCTTTAATTTTTAATTTACTTTTATTTTTATTATTGCTGTTATAGCGGCAATAGGAGTATACATTCTGTGAAAATTTCAACTGTTTATCTATTACGGATCATGAGATACAACCCGCTGACAAACAGACAGACGGACGGATGGATAGCGGAGGCTTAGTAACAGAGTCCCGTTGGTTACCCTTAGGGTACGGAACCCTAAAAAAGGATCTTTCAAGTCACTATGTATCAAAATATCATTATGATAATACTCTGTGCGTGGTTTTTCTCTATTCGCGCCGACCCATTCGTGCTACAGCCTGACGTTATCACGAAGTATGTCACTTAATGAAATTGTATTGTTGTTTTGAATTTTGAATTTTATTTTTTAGTTATTGCAAACTATTAGAATATCGTCGTGATCTTAGTAGAACTTACTGGTGCTGAATAAAGAAAGACAAATTCGTATCGGCAATAGAGGGAGCAATGTTCGAAGCTTCACCGTCTGACAAAATTTCGTAACGAGGATATCCAATATAAATTTATAAGATTAGTAAGTTGAAAAGGCCGAAACCTGTAATTCATGGTGTCTTAAGAGGGGTCAATGTTCAAGAGTGTACTCGTGATAGGCTGCAAATTAAATAGACATATTTCGATTGTTAAAGAAAACTGTAATTTATGGCGTTTCTGGGGGAGTCTATGTTTTAAGAGTACAGTCTGCAACATGAATGGACATATTTTTAAAGTTCAAAAAAAACTGTAATTTATTATGTCTAAGTGGACTCGTGATAGGCTGCAAATTCAATAGCATCTTAGAGTGTAGGTACCTACTTGCAATAGGGTGCAATGTAGAGAAATACACTCGTCTTTCAAAAGTTCATACAAAACGGTAATATATGGCGTCAAGAGTGTATAGTGATAGACTGCAAAGCATATGTCGGAACTTCAAAGAAAATCATAATTTAAGGGAGCCTTCTGGGGGAGTCTATGTTCAAGAGTGTACTTGTCATAAGCTACATTGAGAATAGACATATTTAGAATGAAGAAATGCTATATGTGATAATGAGAGAAGTCTGACTACAGAAAAAACTTATGACCTCCTATGCGAAATAACCGAATCGAAAATTTCTAAATCAAATTCAACCAGACCCATAATACGAATATCTCTGGCGTCGTCAGTAATTATTATTATGGTAACAACCAGGATGAATACATGACCTCCGATATATTCGAGCGTAGCGATCACATAAAATCTTCAATAATTGCTTTCGTCAGTTGAAAAAAAAGTAACCTCTTTCAAAATATTAAAATGACAGCAGTGATTATAACATAGAATATTTCAAAAATAGTTACGCTATAGCGTCATTTAAATTACATCATTATGGGCGCGACCCGTTACTGTTTATCTAACCATAAACGCGACATTTTGAACATATTCATAACGCCTCCGCTTACGACGTTTTTATTCACTCAAACGTCCTCCGAACGCTCCATACAGTTTACTAATGTCCTTAAAAAAGCCGTCAGGAACACAACTGACTACCAAATTAGGATATTATTGCACCTTATGGATGGGCACATAGAAATGACCAATAGCATTTGGATGTAGTAAACGTCTGAAGATATAACGTATGAGAAGTCACTAAACACAAGAACTCGAAAACGTATAACTTAAAGAATATTACGAGTATATGATAAACTGATAATCTTTTGTAGTTACTATAGCTTGTTAGTAATCTTTTACAATTTCATCAATGAAGACAATCGTATTGGTGATAACAACGTTTATTGTTGTGTTTTACGTGATAGAGCCATGCTGCAACTATAGAACTGGTGTAGTTGTAGCACGAACGGGTCGGCTCGACCGGGGAAGGAGCACGCTCTCACAGAAAGTCAGCAAAAAATAGAAGCTTAACGCTGCTGTATTTCGTATGATAAGTGTAGAGAACTGGAGATCCTTTTTACGGGAAACAAGGCATTCCATCTTAGTCCTCACGGGTGACAACGCATCTACATTTTGATGCGTAATCGAGGATAGATATAGATGTCTATGGGCCATAGCAAACCCTTACCATCAGGTGGACTGTGTGCTTTTTATGTCACCCTTATACTATAAAAAAAAACAATGATTCAAACGTATTTTATTTTTTTATTTTCATAAACATAGCTAAACGACAGTGCATGCAGACAAAGGATACGACCATTTATGTCATATTTTTCGATACTCGCAAACTCACTTACTCAAGGCAAGGTACTTCCCGTTGGCCTAGAATCATGAATTTTGGCAAGGAGCAAGGTCTCATAGCATATTCCACTACTTTCGTGAATCAACTAACACTAACTAAAACATTTTAATTGGAATGGTTTACGACAATATGAGTAACGTTAAAAGTAATACTAAGTAAGCTAAGTATTAAGTATTTTTATGTATAAGTATTTATTATTTTATCGACATCGTCAAAAAATATAAAAAATGATTACAAAGGAGAAAATGGGTTATGGTGAGGGCGTTCACATGATGAGATAGCACTGCCTTAAACGTTCAGCGTGAGCGTGATTGATGAGATGTTTCCGGTTCCGAGGAAAGCCTTTCTATTAAATTGACTTTCGCGGCGCTTTTAATGCGCGGGGCAAGGTTAAAGAATATAGTATTTAAATAATGTGTTATATAAGTTATAACATCTAAACAAAAATATAAAATACATATAGAAATCGGTATTGATAATACCGATTTCTATACCATACATTGTGAGGTTGCAAGCGACTCGAATTTTCAAAATAATCAGACTTCTCCGCAGGTTACGATATTTTATTGGTAATTTAGTGATTCTGTTTCTACGGCATCACAAAAAGAAAAAGGATTGTCGATTATTTAAAACAAACTTGTGACGATTATCTAACTTATCTTTATTATTGATATTTCTAAGACAATTTTGTTGCGCCGCTCAAAACAAACAATTCTGTTAGGAATATATGTAATATATTTAATAATAAATCTTAGCAAATTGTCCACCAAATCATCCTAGTGAAAAGATTTATTATATTTTATATTTTACGCTAAGCGAATGTATTGTAAATTTTTAAAAGAATTATCTGTTATACAAGTACAGTATACCACGCAAAAGCAGTATGTTTCTCGTTTTAAATCATAACCAGCTCATCAAGTCCACAGCATGACATAATCATTAGCAAACACAGGTTTTCAAACGGACGCTGTGGCTCATAGGCATCTAAATCTATCATTGTTAACATGAGAACCGACATGCGATGCCTCGTTACCAGAAAAAAAGGGTCTTCGGTTCTCATCTTTCACCATACGAAACAAAGCAGAATTATGCTCTAACTACAAGCAGGTGCTTAGTCCTCTCCCGGTCGAACAGACCTAATCGTAATGCAGAAATAATACACTGCAGAGCGGCTCCACCATGTAACGCTAGTACATTACGAGTATATTCATCATCATCATTATCATTATAGCCCTTCACAATACATTGTCCAACTCCCCCCCCCCCCCCCCCCCCGCCCCAAAGGAATACCACCAAACACGATCCTAAGCCACCTGCATCCATCGACTTCCTGCATTTCTAACAGGTCGACACAGCATATATAACTAAAAAGATTTGTCAATACTCATCAGGCGCGGCAAGTGGTTTGGTAAGGTAAAAGCAGATACTTTCACACTGGCAATGCAGTAGTCCTGAAAATTTGGCTTCCGCTGTTTTTGACGTTTATTCCGCAATCACTTGGTAGACAGCGCCTCCTACGTCAATTAGAAGTGCACCACTCGCAGATGGGGTTGGCACTTGGAGAACAGTTAGTGTACTTACAGTAGAATTTTTTTACAGAATAAGAGTGACAAGCTAGCACATTGTCCACCTATTAATAAGTGGATGGTGTGGCCCATAGATATGTTCAGCTATCCCCGATTAAGAATCAAGATCAAACTGCAGATGCGTTGTCACCCCTGAGGACTGAGATGGAGTGTTGCGTCACTAGTAGGGTCTCCAGTTAGCTACAGTCACCATACAAAATACAACAGCATTCATGCTAGTATTCAGTGAGAGCGTTGACGAGCCGACCCGTTCGTGCTACAACCATAATGTAGTTTACGGCAAGGCTCTACAGCATAAAGCGGAATGCTTATTATTAAAATATAATTGTTATTTAATATACAAGGAGTAGCGACGAACGACGTTCAACAAATCAAAGGCGCCACATTCACGCAATTACGTCGAATGCGCGTGCGCAGGGCGGATACGGCGGCTTATAAATAGCCAATGGTCTATTTTAGTCGGGACATAGCGCGCGGTGTCGGCCATGTGCCACAAAACACGCGTCTGGGATTTAACTTGTTAAAATTAATTAAATTCCTATGCTACTGAGTCATGTTACAATGGGACACGACCTGTATTTATTCCTTACAGAGATCAAAATAATGGTGACGAACAAAAGAAGTGGTGACGGGAATTAGGAAAATAATACACATCCGAATCCTTCGAGTACCTAATCCTTTATTACTGCTCTTACATCACTATAACACATTTAGCATTGAGTTTTGTAAGTAATTGTACAAAACTATATTTTACCATCATTACAGCACGTCACAGCTGAACATGTGCTTCCCCAAGGAACGCTACAAAGCACTGTCCTGAGACACCTGCAACCATTGACTTCCTGCATATCATACCAGGTCGTCACTTCATCTAGTGGGAGGCCGTCCTACACTTGATTACCGGTACGAGGCTGTCACTCAAGAATCTTTCTTTCCAGTCTTTTTTGTTCTTCGAGCTATATAGTCGTCCCATAGCCCCATCAGCTTACCGATTCGTTGGACGGTGTCGGTTACTCTGGTTGTCCTGTACTGCGGACATCTTCATTTCACTTCTTTTACCTTCTCATTACTTTTACTATGGTGCTCTTTACGATAATGAGGATATAGTAATGAACACCATAATTGATATTAAAAATTCTTTAATTCCTGTATTAACATTAGGAAATGTCAACGACAAACTTATTTCCTACAGTCAAACTATATCTCATGTTAATTCAATTAACAAACAATCAATGTCATACACAAACAAAATTACATTCCAGTTATAAAGCTAAACATGATTGGTATGTGTTCAAAGTAGGGTCAGAAGGCTAGCATAAGCCCGCTCGACAAATATTTATCTCTCCATTTGCCACCATCAGAAATACTTTTCGCGTGGGAACCCGCACTTAAGCCGACCGTATTTCTGATAAATGCATTTCAGTCCAACTTTCAGGTTCTTAAGTATAAATGGGTAAGGTGCAAAATGCAATAGATCATGCTATTACGACTACATTATTAATCCGTGTAGATATCTTTTTTCCCAGAGACAATTTTTAGCACATATCGTTGCGTAAGAAAATTTTCATTTTCTAGAAACATTATTTTTATTTTATGTTTACGTACTACACAAGACCACCCAAGATTTTTAATGTGTACACTATTCATTATTTATGTTAATGGCTACGAACGAAACTATTAGATGTCAAATAATTTCATCCATTACGTAGTTTTCAATTGTAATAGCTAGAGGCCTGAGGCAGGAGAGTTTTCGTAATTCATACCAATATAAATGATTAACATTGAAGGTAACACGTATGCGGGTGGTTACGTAATAGGGTTAATCAATCTAGTGTGAATGAGAGTTTTAATAACTCACAATAGTTTTCTTTCTTTATAAATTTTATTCAAATATTGATTTAACCGTGTAATGGCGGTGGAATACGTACTACCCCATATAATCCCGTGGGTGTCGTAAGAGGCGTCAGAGGGAAACTGAAACAAGACGGGCACTGCACTTGGGCAGGAACAACTTCCTGATAACAATTTAAAATAATAAAAAAACTGTGGTTGCTAATCCGTCTGCCTAGCATTGCAACTATGGCATAATGAGGCAATCTATAAGATATGAGAGGTGATGATGAGAGGTCTATGTTATGCAGTGGACTTTTATAGGTTACAAAAGTAAAAATAATGCATTGATATAGGAGGGAGAGTTCACTCTCACTTCCTTATTAAGTGGCGAAGCTTGCGAAGTCACTTATTGATTTCACGATGTCTTTCCGTCTGTCCGTCTGTCCGTCCGTCTGTCCCACGATTATCTCGAGAACGGTTTCGAATTTTCAAATTCTGTTTTCAGCAATCGATTACTGATCACCCAGGCATCTGAACCTCCTATTTTGAAACTGATTGCCCAACGGCAACCGTTAGAAACCGCTACAAAGCTGATTGCTTCGCCACTTTACTATGCTGTTAGCTTGCTAGGTTAATTTTCATTGTAATTCATTTCTAAATAAAGGTAGAATTCATAACTATTATAGCTTTAAAAATCGTTATATGTCTATATTATATTTTATACGTGGTAGAGCCATGTTGCAGTTATATTGGTGGTATAGTTGTAGCACGAATGGGTCGGCTCGACCGGGGAAGGACCACGCTCTCACAGAATACCAGCGTCAGCTTAATGCTGCTGTGTTTCGTTCGTATGGTGAGTGTAGAGAACCGGAGACCCTTTTTACTGGAAACGAGGCATTCCATCTTAGTCCTCACGGGTGACAACGCATCTGCATTTTGATTCGCATACGAGGATAAATGTAGATGTCTATGGGTCACAGCAACCACTTACCATCAGGTGGACTGTATGCTCGTTTGTCACCCTATCCTATAAAAAAAACAAGTTAATGTTTGCCATCCTGGACTACTCAACAGATCTACCATTTGCTTTGTGATCAAAACAGTCTACCTCTTTTCGTATTTGCTAGTGGCTACAATATTTAAGAATGAAGCTTCTAAAGAAAATCTAATGCACGTCATGCACCTACAGAATAATTCAGTACATTGACCTGCCTTACAACAACCCCTCTAAGAAGAATTAAAGAGGGCTTCCTTGCGGATTCCGGTGACTCATATACGGATTCAACTTTATCAAACACATTCTTTGACAGATCCAAATTTATAAATTACTGTATTGAAGAAAAATGAAGTCATTTTTAATTTTTTTTTTTCACTTGGTGTTATACAACATGCCTGTAATAAGATAACGTTCCGAAAAGTCAAAAAAGAAATTTATTAAAGTATTGTTATACTGTTATTTACGAAATATTACAACGAAACATTTTTTGTGTTTACATGGTAGCACCACGCTCTCTAATACTGCTGTGTTTCGTACAGTGAGTCTCGAGAACCGATGTCTATGCGCCACAGCGTCCATTTACTATCAGCACGACTAGCATGGGCTGGGGACAAATTTTTTATCCCCTGATTATATCCACTGACAGGAGATAAAATGATCTTGTCCCTATGCCAAAGCACGGCAACGGGAATAAGTATATCCCCGTTTGACATAACGAGTAGACATTTATCCCCCGTCCGTAGCATGGAGCCAAATTAAAGATAAAAAATTATGCTTTTTGACATTTGAAAGGGACAATTCTATCCTAGTTCATTGGACGTGGGTTAAACCCACGTCCAATGAACAATTTTATATTCATACAAAAAATTATTTAAGTCTATCTCCCATTTTATCTACTGTGGATATTATATCCACTAGTGTGCCCATGCTCGAAGAGTGGATAAAACTAAGCGAGGGATAAACATTTTTTTCTTTCCCCGGGGATAAAATTGTCTCCTGCCCATGCTAGCCCTGCAGGTGGACTATGTGCTCATTTGTCACCTTTACCCTATAAAAAATTAAAATAAAAATATTTTATCTTTTCATTATAATTAAAAACATACCGACATTATTTCTGCTATTTTTGGAAGGTAGGGAACGGTCGGCGCCATGTTTGATTAATGTGTACAGACTAAAAATATACAATACTGAAACAAGCGAGCCAGACACGCTTCTCAAATAAATTATATGAAACATGATTAGCGTTAATTTTTTCAACGTCTTATAAACATACCAAAGTAACATGTAAAGGAATTCATCGTTTAGCGGTGAGGCGAGTAAAGTACAAACGCAATCGCCCGAAATAACTGCATTGTCAGACATAAAATTCCCGATGAAACATTAATGGTTCATTTACTACTATATATTAGCGATATAGCATATGAGGCAAACCGCAAGTTTATTTTTGAAACGATTTCTTATTGAAAAATTTTCCCTGTAAGCGACATTAACAAGGTTAATTATGAAAAATTTGCTTGCTCTGAGTAACTGGTAGCGTAACATTTTTTGGAAATACACAATGAAAACTTTATTAATAAATACTGAATACATGCCCGGTTAATTTTAAATTTAGTGATAATGGTACTTGACAATGTATTTTCAGTTTTAGTTTTAAAGTCACTCATGTTAAATTACGAAATATAATAATTTTCAATATATTAATAAAATATAAGAATAATCAATATAATTCAACGACGTGGCTTTAATCGAGCCCTGGTCTCTAGCACTGCATCCTGGACTACCCTGTCACTGGACAAAAGTTATGCTTGCCAGCTGGCGCATATTTAGAAAATCCAATATCTAGAAGTAGAGGTGGAAAGGCTAATGATATTATTGTTAAATAATAGTTAGTAATGACGTTTTAAAAAGTTTTAAATTCTCTCATAAATACATTATGGGAGTATCTTTCTAAAAATCCATGCCATTTGGTATTATCTTATAATTAACCCATTCGCTGTCCCGTGTACTACATATAGTTCATTGCTATTGTCTGTCTCAAAACCGGACAGTGAAAATGTTAAGTACCTTTATGTAGTCCTGTTATTAAAAAAAAACTGATAAAAAGCAGACAATAATAAAATGTTGCTTCACATACTATATTAAAGGTTAATACTATATTAATATTAAGGTTTAAATTATTATACGTCGCTTTATACTAAACTTTAAACAATAGAATAACATTTGATTGTGCTTTTACTTATCGCAAAGAGCTTTTTGGACTTTGTTGCAGTTATTGGTTTCGTATTCATTTCCGGAACTTACGGTGAGTACCCGTAACTTATATATTTAGTAAGAATTTAATTTAAAGTTTACACTATGTTTCCTACGTATTTCCTTATTTATAAGAGCAAATTTGAATTAACTATAAAAACAATCCGTCGTAAAGAGTAGAGAGATAGTTGATCGGACCTTATTTAGATAGTATTTAGTTGTCCAGCCAGTAACTTTTTTAACAACATTCGATTGAAATGTCTCGATAAGAAAGCTTAGTAAAACAGTTTCTTTATTTTATACATTTCATTTATCTTTGAGTAAGAATGAAAACGCAGAAGCTTTGTTACTGAGTTTTGTGCTGAGGACTAAGATGGAATGCCTCGTTTTCAGTAAAAAGGGTCTCCGGTTGTCTACACTCGCCATACGTAACACAGCAGCATTAAGCTTCTATTTTACACTGGTATTCTGTGAGAGAGTGGTTCCCGGTCGAGCCGGCCCTTTCGTACCCCACCATATAATATAGCTGCAGAGGGACTCTACCACGTATAAACGTAATATGTATTTAAGAGGCAAGATTGATAATTTGCAAGCAAATCTAAATTTTTAAATTATGCATTTATATCCATTAAAATTACGCTAGCCGTTGACCTATTGGAATAACTGATAGCGCCGTAGTGGTAGCGTTATTGCATGGGTTAATTTTTGTTTAGTTAAAAAATCTAAACGTTATAACCACTATTGTAATTCGACTATAACGCGTTTGGTTGAATATCGGTGTTTTTAAGTGAATTACTAGTCTATATAAGCGGACTGATTAAATTATCGGCTCACGACATGTACAAAATAAATTGACATTACGTAATCAAGCGACAGCACAATATGTACGAGTGTACTTACCCTAAGGCAGGGTTGGAAAAAAAACAGTTTTTTTAAAAAAGAACAAAACATCATGTTTAAATCAAAAAACAAAAAAACACGTTTTAAATCAATTTTTCATAAATGTTTTATTTAAAAATTTTTAAACATGTTTTAAACACGTTTAAAACATATTTAAAACATTTTTTAAGACTTTTAAAAAATGAACTGTTTTGCGATTGGGATAAATAAGGGGAAGGTAGAAATTAAAAAAAACAATAAAGAATGCAGATCCAGAGCATTCCAGATTGATAATAAATCAAACAAATAAATACTAAACGAACGAAACTCAATCAAATTATCTATCACTCACAAGTCATTACAGTCTCACTGAATAATCTACAATGACAATAAGAAAAATACCGGAGTACAATACAAGCGGAGCGAACTATCTTCATCCCTTTCCCATTTACTCAGAATAGAAAAATACCTTATACCCCATTTACACTCTCGCGCGAGCGACGAGGCGAGATTTCATTTCGTTAACAAAAAAATTACAAACGTTCAGTATAAATTTTTGCCCGAATCAAATTAGGCATTCATATATATATTGACACTAACAAATACTTTCAAGTATTTTTAAACCTGGTTTTCGACCCTGGTATTTTTCCATACTCGTATTTAGAAGCCCTGGTATTAAATTTTACAAGTATGTCTCATCTCTAAATTGAAGTCGAACGTGTAAACCCAACCAAACAACACAACCTGCACGGAAGGGCGCCGTAAACAAACTGAAACGAGAGCGCGAGTGTAAACACCACGCTCGCATCCCTCGCGAGGCCCTTTGCCTCGTGCCCAAAAAACCGCCTCCGACGCGAGCGCCGCGAGTGGCGAGGCGAGCTGCGAGGCGAGCCACGAGGCGAGAGTCTAAATGGGGTATTACTCGTTCGCTCATTGTAGTCTGCTGGGGTAATCCCCGTCAGCCGCCAGCTAGAATTTCCATCACAATTTACAATATACCTTAAAATTATAATGTTGCCAATAAAAAGTTTTAAAAGTACGAAAAAAAATAGTTAAGATTAATTATAATGTTGTAAAACTTAACGTTTTTTATATATGTTTTAAACGTGTTTAAAACAAAATGTTTTAAAACGTGTTTTAAACAGGTATGTATTTTTTCCAGTGTTTTAAACACTTGCTTTAAACAAACGTTTTAAACATTGCCAACCCTGCCCCAAGGACAGCACCAAGCAAAACAGATACAGAAACAATATAAATACAAAAGGAAGTCGTGTCAATAATTATTCTAGCTTATCAATTGAAGATATTTAATTCTACGTTTATTCGGTTACAAATAATGAAAATAATTAACTACTGTACAATAATCGCTCAAAGCATTTTAATCTAAACAAAACGTGGCCCAAATTGTGATGTTATTATTCTTCTTCTTTTAAATTATGTTAATATTGTAAGAAATAATAAGAAATCTCGTTTGTCTATTACAGTTTCAAAATGAGGTCCCCTTTTTCTGGTAAAGAAACAGCGTAAAAAGCTCGGCAGGCTTTTTTTTGTTATATATAACAAAAAATAGCACTACACTATATATAAGCTAAGCTAAGCTAAGCCAGCGGTCAGCCTCCGCAGAGTCTACTTCACCTGAGAATGCCTCGTGTAGAGGCGAAACACGTGTCGTATTTTAGAGAGTGGTGTGTCGTGCCTAGTGTGGTGGTGCTGGGGATGGTAGTGCTGGGATTCACGGCGACGGGTATAGTGCGCGCGATTGAGGGAGTTAGGGAGGTCCCCTTAAAACTGGGCAGGACACATCATTTTCTTTCTTTACGCGGAATTAAGCAAATTAATTTATTACAACCCAATTAAATCTCACAAGCATAATTAAAAAACGAAATCTGATTAATTTGTCAATGTTCCGATTTAAAACTTTTAATGCGAGTTTTTTATATACTTGGTACGATTCGATTACAGGATTCACGATTAGCTTAGCGGGTGTACTCACCCCTCAAAGCGATGTGACCTTTTGGTAAACACATAAACAACAACAAAAAAGGTGTAATAAAAGAGTCAATACATAGAACACAGAGCCGGCTAATAACACCGCAACTGAAAGAAACATTTGAAATTCCAATGGACATTGCTACTGTTACTAAAAATAATTGAATAAATATTTCTTCACAATATAAGACGTATTTTTTTTATAGAAAGTCCTATTTTGCCACTTAAGTAAATGTCAAAATTATGGATTCCTAAACTATTTAAACTACTTTGATACTACTTCAATGTAATATTTCGTTAGTAATTTGAAATATATAAAAAATAAAAAAAAAACATTTTTTAAGTTGTACTTAATTCGAAGTATTACCACAGTATTCCTTATTTGTAAAAAATAACAATACCAAAAAAATCATTCTTCATTTCAATATTTTATTGCTATTGTAAGCAATAAAATATTACACATACCAAAATTTCAAGCTATTGAATAGCTAGAAATTTTGGTATTATATTGCTCACGACTTTTTATGTAGACGATAAGCATGGCTTACGAACGGGTTTTAAAAAACTGCTTATGAAAAGGCGGTTTAAATTCAAATAATAAAAAGAGAATAAAAAAAAACCTAAACGACAAAAACAAAAGCGACTAAAATGGCACACCAAATGCCTAAAAGAAGCGCGTCGCATTCGTAGCGGACAAAAACCTTGACCTGATAAAACATTTTAAAACAACATCGGTTCGTTGGCGATTTCAGTACTAAACACGTTAAAAGATCTTGTATATTTACATACACATACATACATAACCACTTACGCCCGTCATCTAGAGGGGTAGGCAGAGATCACAGACCGCCACTTGGCACAATTTCACGATTTTTTTCATCGCGTAGTTATTATTTTATTTTTTAAAGATTTTTCTAGCTCGAAAATAAACCGATCAGGTTGTAAATTAAATAAACAGACATTCAACAGTGTGTGGAAACGTGTGTAGCCCACCTAAAACATAAATGTGAAAAGGGCCAACTTCGGTACGAACGATGTTGGGGATAGTCTGCTTCACCAATAAAAGTTGGATGAAAATAGGCGCCAAGCTCCTTAGCACTTCTAGGAACGTTGTACATTCATCATCATAAGATACCAAATTTCAAGTAAGTAGTTAGTTAGTGTATCAGTCAGTAAGTAATAAAACTGACACTTTTAAGATCTTAATAATTAAAACTATGATAGGTTTATTCATGAAACATGGGATTCTAAGTATTCTAGGGTTCTTATTAGGTATGCAAAATGGAGTATTTTATGAGTAATGGGGGGTTTAAAAGTGTCTCGAAATGGTTCGGGTAAAAAAATGAATGCTCATTTTCTTCATTTTAATAGACGCAAGTAATTCATTTATTTGTATTTGTTAATCAATAAGAATATAATGCGTTTATCAATAATAATATACTACGAAAGAAATTTCGTTCCAACCGAGTGTTCCACGACACTCACGCATGTTTTTTATCTATACTATAATTGATTTAAGCTTATTATTGCACCAATTTAATTTTTAATTTTAGACGAGAGTCTTTTTGTTTGATATATTTTAGATTTTTGTTTAAGATATTATTGTGATAAGATTTAAATAAAAAAATAATAATTTAAGTACGTAATCAAGGATTGTGTGACAACCCTGACACATATTTTCAAGTTTGTATGAAATATTGAAAAATGAGAGGGCAACTTTGCCACAAGCGTAAACAAAGTATTTACAACATAATTGAATGAGCAAATCATAACTTTAAATGTTGTGTATTATATTATGAGATAAACTTACCTTCAACCTTAAAGTCAAATTCTATTATTTTCATTATAAATCCTGATGGCAAAGTATTTGTTTAAATTACTCAAATCTATGAAGAATATAATGTCACATTTAACATTGACGCTCAGTCTGACAGTACATTTTTTGTTGGAAAATTGGTCCTCAACTTTCAAGTCCTTCCAAAAATGGCAAAGTTGCCAGGTTTCACGGCACAATGACTGCAGCTTGAATGTACCACCGGAGCGTGTGTAACTAACAGCTCATTCGACGAGCTAAGGATTTGACAAGTTAAGAATTTGACGAATCACATCTGACGAATCATGTATCTGACCAATGCAGGATTTATCTAGTCTTTAAGTTTTGGTCAAACATTTGACAAATCTCTGCGAGGTCGAAAATATGACATTATTCCATAATAGAAAAGGATGCTATTTTTTGCCGACTTCCAAAAAGGAGACGGTACTCAATTCGACTGTATGTTTTTTATTTTATTTATGTGTGTTACCTGATTACTTTGTACTGGGCGAACCGATTTCGATGATTATTTTTTTATATGAAAGCTGATAGTTCTCGTGTGTTCCTTTATGAATTTGATCAAGGTCAGACCAATGGTTATTGAGTTATTGTTAAATGACCTATATTGAAGTCGGCTGTATAAAATTTTTAATTTTAAATTATATACAGTAAGGCATAGAATTATTACGCATAGAATACTCGTACACGCACCGAAAGTGAAGCAAGTAAAACTAACGCGAAACCGCGTAAGTTGACTCAACGACGCGTCAGTGCGCAACGTCACGTCTTACGGAGAAGAGCTCGCGAGAAATTATAAAAATAACCGTTTGTGTTGTAAAATATTGTCACAACGGTGATGATAAACATAAAAAAGTGATGGTATTACATTTCACATATAAGTTTATACATTTAATTCATTATAAGTACGTAAAACTAAAAAATACTTACCTAAGCTCTCATAATACAAATGTTGCTAGTTGTGGGGAAAAAATCACAATTTTCTTTTAAAAATATTTATTTTCTATTTGTGTTTAAAACGTTTAATCGCAACGCGCTGTGTAAAACTCAAATGTTTATATATAGATACCTACTTCTCTAAGTGTTAACATTATATTAACAATGGGTGCCTATTTAAAACTAATACGGAGTGATCAGCTAATCGCGATTCGTCGACGCCATTTTAACGCAACTATTTTATTTTAATTGCTTTTTTTATTGACTAATGTTACGTTTTAGAGTATAGAATAAAAACTTTTTTATTTACAACATCATGAGATTATTAATAAGAACGCCTTTACTAACCAGATGTCACTTTACACCCAAACATTAACCAAATGTTACGTTAGACCCAAACATAGCCTATTTTAACCGACTCCCAAAAAGAAAGGTTATCAATATATATGTACACTGATTTCTAAGCTTGATCAATTCGTATATACATGCTGAAATTTTAGTGGTTGTTGTCCCGCAGCCAAATTATACTGTCTGTCAATTTATTAAATTAAAAAATATTACAATTAAAAAAGGGCAGATTTACAATAGTAATACCTCACAAGCTATTCGGGCGTGCAAACTACTTTATGTCGTATCACTACGCTTGAGAGTTCATGTTAAGAACATTTATTAGTGGCCCTTCACTGTGTAGGAAGCGCGCGGTAGCACGCGCGATAGACGTAACACTACATTACGTTCAGCGAATTTTTTTTCAGACTTTATTATGGCAATTCGGTATAAGCTAGCCTGTATGCCCGATTTACTTGCGAGATATTGCTATTGGTTTGAGATCGCATTCGAGTTTTGTTTTTCTCGATTGTAAATCTGCCATTTTTACATCCTAATAATTTTATTTTAATAAATCTATTGTACTACTAAGGCAAAATCATTTTACTTCATCATTTTTGATCACACAATTCACAATTGATCAATCTGTGTGTATATCCTTTCAAATAAAAAAATCTAAATCGGTTTAGAAATTGTAGAATTCTGAGGTAAAAAACATAAAAAATACACCCATCTGATAACCTCCTCCCTTTTTAAAGTCGGTTAAAATTAAACATTACACGATGTGCTTATTGTATTCGAGCAAATTAATTGTGTTTAATAATATACTTAAATTTTATTACGTCTGCATTTTTTACCATTAATATACGTATAATAAAGTTATATTAGTAACATCTTTATCGTGTTTATTTTATTCCATTTTATATTCTCATAAAATACTTCTGCTAAATAATCTTCGTACGTAATACGTAATCTTTATTAAATCGATTTTTTAAAATTAATCAAAAAATAGTGATTTGCACAATTTGATTGCAAACGCCAGAAACTGGTATCACTGAATGGCGTGTATGTGTGCGTGTGACGAGCGTAGGCACATTCGACTCGCGCCCACTAACATAACGACTTTGCATCATTTTAACGCTCGTGTTTTGTACTGGACTGCGTTTCTATGCGTAATAATTCTATGCAGTAAGGTTAGAAATCCCTAAATAGAGTTGCCCGCAATGGAAAAAGAATATTTGGTTTATTTACAAACCAAAACCTATTCGTAAACATTAACGGACACATAAACACCAAAATGTATTGCCATTAAATTTAAGTATTATTAAAACAGACTTTATCGCATTCGTAACGGTTTGTTTGTTTGCCAAAATATCAACGTGGGTAGGTGCGTAAAACGGCAGAACGGTGTGTGACGTTTGAAACGGAACCCCTCAGTGAAGTCAGACGCTTAAAAATAGATATTCAAATCAGAACGGGTCCTCGAGTTCGAAATTTCACGGCACGATCCAAGATTTATATCTTTGACGTTGCTTTAAATAAAATGGCGCATTTGAGCAATACTTTTGGAATGCATTAGTAATATGCAAAATATTACTTACACTGATAATAAAGAGTAAGAAAAGAGTATTGTTGTCGTTAACCTGCCCGCCAAGAGCGACGATTAAAGCAAAAATAAAAAATTAAAAGACGAGACAAGAGAAGAAAGAAAAATTAAAGACGTAGCTGGCAATGATGAATACCTCATGGGAGATGTTCTTCTAAATCAAATACGTAGCTGGATCAATAGTGCATTTTCCTTCATTAATAAGTAGCCACAGCCACGTCTGAAAATCGTCACGACAAGTTGACATCCTCCTTTACAATACTGTTAAGTAACAAAAATTAGATTTTGACACTTATTTAAAGAAAACTGTATAATGTATATATTTTCTTTAAAATCGAAATTAAATTTGGGTTTTTTATAAGTAAAAATGTACGTAAAATTAAAATTTGTTTTATCATTGAAACGTAACGAAAGCCGTGCTGTTATCGACCTTCAGCACAAGTTGATCAATTAGCTGTGTCAACTATTTCAGTGACCTTACTTTTAACCCTGGCGGACGATAAAGGTTGGTTTTAAATTAACGATGACGGTAATTTTTCTCCACTAAAAACACCACCTGTTCAAATAAACAGATTTTTAATAATTTTAGCATAGCAATTGTACTTAAGAGGATATCTGGGTGGTGGTTAGTCCATACAACCTTATTCCTCTTTTTTCCCCTGCATTAAAGCACTAAAAACAAAAATGTTTTAGGATACAATCTATATCTACAACTACCATGTTCCTATGTTTTTTAACCGTAAATTTAAGCCTTTAAAATCACATCATTCAAATTATCCAGACATATCACCGATAATACATATTCTTGAGAAAATAATTAAAAATTAAAAATTTTGTACAGCCGACTTCAATATAAGTTATTTAAGAATAATTAATTTTAACAGTGGTAGAGCCACGCGACAGCTTTTGCTGTCGCACGGATGGGCCGGCTCGAACCGGGGTGGTACCACGACCTCACCTCTGCGTTTCGCTTGGTGAGTGCAGGTGGCCGGAGGCCCTTTTTACTGGAAATGAGGCATTCCATCTTAGTCCTCACGGGTGACAACGCATCTACATTTTGATTTGTAATAGAGGATAGATGTAGATGTCTAAGGGCCGCAGCAACCACTTCCATCAGGTGGACTGTGTGCTCGTTTGTCACCCTTTTCCTAAAAAAGAAAAAAAAAACTCAAAAACTATTGGTCTGACCTTGATCAAATTCATATGGGACCACACGAGAACTATCAGCTTTTATATAAAAAAAGAATCATCGAAATCGGTTCACCCAGTTCAAAGTTATGAGGTAACACACATAAAAAAAAAATACAGTCGAATTGAGTACCGTCTCCTTTTTGGAAGTCGACAGAAAAAAATTAAAACAAATAAAAATTAAAGAAATTTACTATGCAGTCGTACTTACCACACTCTTTTGTACCTTGTTTTTACAAGAAATAAATTGGTCTAGTTTAAGAGGAGGAAACAGGGGTATAGAAGATAATGATTTAGTAAATTTTTCATTGGTCTCTCCCGCGACCTGTACGGGGAGATTTGAGGCGCACAGCGACAACAATAGATCTGTTAAAGACCTATTATTCAAATATATTGCAGCCTAGATTTCATCTCAAACAACCATAACGCTGTTGAGGCATCATTACTATAAGTCAAGCTAGTTGATACTCGTACATACTACTTAACGGAATGTCGTTTTACAAAATGCGTGCCTAATTTTTTTATAACACTAAACCTACGTTAATATCTATCTATGCTAAAGTCTATATGATGCTATCCCGAAATCGCCAAAAGAATATTATTTTCTACCGACTTCAAAAAAGAGGAAGTACTCAATGCGACTGAATTTTTTTTTATGTGTGTTACCTCATAACTTTTTTCTAGGTAAACCGATTTCGATGATTCTTTTTTTATTTGAAAGCTGGTGCTTCTCATGTGGTCTCATATAAATATGATCACGGTCTGACGAGTAGTTTTTGAGTTATCCTTAATAATTTATGTTGAAGTCGGTTGTACAACATTTTTAATTTTATTTAGTAAGTATGGCAGCTGCCATGCGCTTCGCGATTAAAATTTGTGAATTTATTACTGCAACATTGACAAGTTGATTTGCGCGGGGAACGCGTTCACGACGGGTTTCAATAGCCATTTTAATTAAAAAAACCGCTACAGACACGGAAATATGGAAATGGATAGCCAGAGTTATTCGATGATATTTATCGCGTGCGTTGCTTGTTAGATATTTTTTTATGTTTCCGTCACTTCTTTTTAATCGTCTTAGTATTAATAAAGTATAAAAAGAAAATGAAAGGAACAAATATTTTTATTAATATTTATAAATATGGGACGTCATGCGGATCGCTCCACATGCCGAACAACAAAAATTGTCCAAAGTTTCACTTATAAAAATCGAAAGATAATGGTGTGGTAGATATTACACAGGAACAAAGAAACCATCAAACATTAATTTGTGTGATTTCCGTGTTTTCATATTGGAACCTTTTTTTTTAAATAAATGGTAAGCCTAACTCTACAATTAAAAATATATTATGTATATTATAAGAAACATGTAAAGGACAAATATAGGAGCAAACACACTTGAACTTGTTCTTCATCCAATTATAATTTGTATTTTAGCACAAGTAATGTCTTAGACTGATATTTTAGGACTTAGGTATAGCTCAGTAGTCACTAATCAGGCATTTTAATTACTAATCCTAGCTATAAGAATGTTCATGTATAGTTCTTTACAATTTTATGGTTTCTGACTTCTTAAAGATTACAGGAATCGCAGACAGTTAATTTATTGCCACATAAGTTTTAATATCCTTGGTTTATGTGTGACGTCACCGACGGCATTATCAAAAACCGGTCGCGGGAAGCATGCGCCACCACTATGGAGTCATCCGTGAACTTGAATCATCGATTGTTGCATAAATACTACATATTCGTTATGAAGGCACTTCTATATCACTGGTTCAAAGGTCACCTCACTCTGCGTCATTCAAAATGACAAATTCATTACAAGTCAGCCTCGATGAAGGTAACAATATAAAATAAATTGCATAAATATTGCGAAGTATATTTCAACATGTTTTTTTTTAAATTTAAACTTAAAAATGCTTTGTTATAATTTTTTTACAAAACACGGCAGTGTGTCAAGCCAAGTTCGGTAAAGAAAAGAGCGACGCACCGGTACGGCAGTGTGCGTATATTAACACCGACCATTTCAAGCTACTTTCGAACCCCTGAACTCTAAAACTATTAAACACATTATATTTGTGCATATTTAAAATCAACCCCGTGAATACCAGAACCCTAAATTTTATAAATAAACCTACTAAAGTGTTTGAGTTATTAAAGTCAGAAACTGCCAATTTTTTCACTGTTTTAAACTTAAAATTTTACGTTTAGGAAAACTACAAACTATCGATATTCAGTGCCTAGAAAGTTGTTGGTGCATTTAGTTTCAAGTAGGTACTGTATTTTAAACTACCCGCACTTATAACTTTGTCAACATTTAATTAATTTAAAAAAGTGAACCGTATACCAAAAAAAGAAAAACGTTGAAGGTCGTGTATTCATTTAGTTTAATGAAAGGATAAAATAAAGTGCTTTCAACGTTTGTTGTTGAACGTTGTACATTCCTATATAACAGGGTTTCCCAACCTTTTTTTGACCAGGGACCAATTTGATTTTTTTTTGTTAGCAGGGACCACAAGGTGAAAGAAAAAATTATGTTTATCTAACTATAAAATTAATCACAACTTTTGACATAATTATACAATAAACAAAAAAGAAGCATTCATTCACAGTATAATTTGTGTATTTATAAAAGAAATCATACATGATTGGTAAAAAATTGTGATTTTGATTGCGACGCGACGTGTGGTGTTGCACTGCCCGCGTGACGAGAAAATAATAAATGTGTTATTTAAAATGATTACGTAGGTAAAACATTTAAATCTTTCGGACCATATTTAAGCTCTTGCGGACCACTGGTTGAGAATCAACTAGGCCCTATGATTTCAGCAACTACTATGGAGGTGCGCCCTTCAGAGCTCTTTTTTATGTATTGTTATGAAACAAAACTATAACAATAAAATATAGGCCTCCCACATAGATTGCATCATATTTGCCATAGCTGCCATACTTGGCAGGCGTGTTAGCAACCGCAGTTTTTGGGATAGACCTATATTCAGCAGAATTATACTGTAATGGATGGATGGATGGAATAAAATATACGTTTTGGGGATTACAAATTTCAGTCACATTTTCGGTTCAAATGTCTTTCTCAGAAACTCCCAGGGTTACATGACTGCCAACGGATCCATTGTATACCCATTGTATTGGAAATTGTATACACAACCTGTCACTAAATTGAAACGGTTGAATGGGTCAGTTTGCAATAACAACGAGGAAAGAAAACATAAGCTTCTCTGTTTCCACTGGCTAGGAAAATGAAAAACAATGAATCATGTGACATGTTTGTATTATAATCGAAGTCATAACATAGTTTTATTCAAGCAAATACCTCCATGTTTTCAATTAGCTATTTATATGTTTACTTGGAATATTGTGACGGCGGAAGAGGATTCATCGTAACCATTTCGTCGCGTGACTTACATGAAAGTCGACTACGGGATATACCAGGAAAACGGCAGTATATACAATACAGCTTACATTTTAAAGATCTCTAATAAAAAGTTAAAGAAACTAAAAATAATCTTCCTTTGGTAATAATTGTACTATTAAAAACAAAACTTATTTATCCATGTAGGTACCATACTTAATATGTGAAGATACCTTTTTAAGTAAGGTTATTTTCTGAGACTGTAATAAATCTCAGGATTTTAAATGGAAATCAGGCTTTTGCTCCGGACTTTTGATTTTTCATCTGGTAACCCTAAGTCGCACCGGTGTGGCTCTACCACATACGAAATATATTAAGCAAATATCATTCAAAACTTTGTTTTTTTTTTTAATATTTTGTGATACCAGATGTTCATTTAAAATAAAATAATGAACAATTGTTTACAAGTTGATTGACAAGTGTGACCGAATTACTCATCATATAAAAACAGATAAGACATGCACACAGTAATTTTAAGTGACTTAGCAGACTACAGTCCATTATTAACAAACAGTAACCCGATGTTTACTATTAATGACACATGCAATTACATATTGAGTAATTGCGTGAACGGAATTACAATCATTATTTCATATTTTATATTATTACTAGCTGTTCCCCGCGACTGCGCCCCGCGTGTAATTTTTTTTGTGAGGAACCCTAATTATTTTTTTTAAATAAAAGTAGCCTAAGTTACTCTTTATGACATCAGCTATCTGCCAGTGAAAGTCCCGTCATAATCGGTCCAGCCGTTTCGGAGATTAGCCGGAACAAACAGACAGACAGACAAAAATTTAAAAAAGGGTATTTTTGTTTATAAGTACCGTTTATACTTTCATATGCATTTAGTAAAACGCTGTAATTTTGACATTACAAACAGACACTTCAATTTTATTTATTTGTATAGATATAGATTTATTCTTAGAATAGAATTACTTGATTTCATATTGTCATACACGTATTTTACTTGCGAAAACCATAATAAAAACTCGGTAAGGGCGTCAATGGGTCAACCAATTATTTATTAATAAAATGGCAAATCCCCCAACACCCTTTTTACTGGATACAAGGCATTCCATCTTAGTCCTTAGGGGGTGACAATGCATCTGCATTTTGATTCTTAATCAAGGATAGATGTACATGTGTATGGGCCACAGCATCCACTTACCATCAGGAGGGCTGTGTGCTCGATTGTTACCCTTATTCTATAAAAAAAATACAACAGGAGAGGCTCAAGTCCCGCAGTTGACTTTTATTTGCCAATATAAAAGATCTAATATAAAATACAATGTATAATAAATTTACCGTATAGTGGCGGTGTATGGATATACAGTTCTCCAAATCGTCTCGTGGGTGTCGTAAGAGGTGACAGAGGGAAACAAATCAGGAGATGGGCAGCAGCTTCTACGAAATACCAACTAAAAATAAAAATCTGTGGTATCCAACCCGCCGCTGCCCAGCCCCTGTCTCTGTTTTAGTCAGTCGCCACTTAAAACACCCGCGGAATGATATGGCGTAAGGGATATTCTTACTTCACCACAACACTGTAAAAATTACAGGAAATCTATTCCACAAAAAAAAATGATCATTCTATTTTCGATATTAAAATGCCAATGGAAGTGTTGATTGGCTAACCGTTTTGCATTACTTTCGAGATGCAAACGACGTAATTATAGCTTGTGTGTCAGCGAAGTGAAAAAGCGATGCAAAACATGTCTCCGTTCAAATACTAGTGCAAGTAGCCATCGACGTAAGATTGTCTTGTGTACATTCAATCATGATCAATTTGCATTGCAAATAACTTATATAAAACGCAAAAGGAATGACAAGGAGCTACAGCGGACTCGTTGATCTATGTTAAACATAAACATTCAGGTGTTAATTGGTCGTTTTAATATAAATTAAACAATAAACACACAGTGATCGTCATAAAGTCCCACGGTTTAATACAGTTCGCCTATTATTTAAAGAAAAGACGGAATGGTAAGACTTTTCTACCGACTTCAACCAAGGCTCAATTCGACTAAGTTTTTCTTTTTTTTATGTTTGTTACCTCATAACTTCTTTCTGGGTGAACCGATTTCATGATTCTTTTTTTATAAATAATAAAACACTCATGAGGCGTGCACTTTTGGGTTTTCCAAACCTTTTTTTAATATGGCAATAAACAATCGATCAATTTGTATGGCATAGCGACATGAATCTTAATACACTGTAATGATATATCGTTATTAGTGGTTACTAACAATATATAATATGTAGATCTTAGATTATTAATAAGTCGCGAGCGCGCGATGACTTATCAATAATCTAAGATGTAGACTGTCTAAAAAAAAGGCCAGGTCAAGAGTACCCTAAACCGTAGAGCATGTATGAAGGGAATAATGAAAGTGGACGAAGCGAAACAAGTATGTAAGGATCGTAGCAAGTGGAAAGAAGTGGTCTCTGCCTACCCCTACGGGAAAGAGGCGTGATTATATGTAGATTGTCTTGTACAGTCAACAATTGCGATCTAAAAATATTGTGTAAGTTAAGTTATCACTTCCAATTACGAGAGAATCATTTACGAGATGATGATAATAAATTATAGTTCTCTCTCATTCGGGTTATGCTGTCGCTTACGCTTACGCAATAGAGAATTATAATTTATAATAAATAAATACATTACCGTTGATTCGTCACAAAAATGTTTTTTTCTTCTATTATTTCTGTAAAAAAAATGTTACCTCCACAGTAGGATTTTTTCCTGTACCGTGGGGGCAGTTTACATACATAAATTTCACAAGGACAAACATCCAGACTGGGAACAATTATTTGTAGGCCATGCAAATACTTGTTCCGTGCGAGATTCGAATCCGCAACCCTTAACGCAGCATCACATTGCTAAGCCACTGCGCCACGGAGTCGTCAATGTAGTAACTAATGTTATAGCTTAAATATTATGACTATGTTTCATCGAATAAATTGTTTGCAATAGTTCTTTCTTAAACGAAAGCGATCGACTCGCACCAGCCTCCTATAACACTGCAAAATTCTCAAGGCGCAAACAGCTTAGCATAGATAAAGACTTTCTCGCATAAGCAATTAGCAAAGTTGGAAGAGTGAGGGAGGACAGAGGCGTGGAGGGGGGAGTAATGCGCGCAACCGTTAGCGTCCGGCACCGATCCGTAGTTGGTGACACCGCTTCCAACCTGTCCCGCGATCCTAGAGAATGGACTGTGCTTTTATGAGCTTCCACGCCTTTTAGATCGCTTATGATTTGCAAAAATTAAAAAAATGCGAGTTTATCTTCGATAAACTGGAGTGATAAAGACATAGCCCATGCACACATTCCTTCGCAGGTAAAGATTTAATATTTAACAACTAGCTTTCTGTCTGCGACTTCGCCTGTGACTTTTTAAACAAAAAAAACTGCAGATCTATAATTAAACTCTCAGTTTTTTTTTGTTGTTATCAACAAGAATTATGTGCGATATGGAAAAATGTTTAGAAAAATATTGAAGATCTATTAATTTCACTAAAAAGTGTTATCATATTATTCTTTAACACTAGTTTTTATTGTAAAATCGTGTTGAAACTCAAATAAATGTTAAAAATCGATCTCGCATGAAAACTATAAGACATAAAAGATAAAATGTTATAGAGCATGTTTTGTGTAAAATATAACCAAAACTTTTCATTTATGAGATAATGATCACAAACCATTATTTTATCAGAATTTGATTTCACTAAAAAAATCCTGCGCTTTTTTGGATAAAATATTTCAATTGCTCTCTATCTGTTCCTGAAGTTTAATTTAAATCGATTCAGCCATTTCGACGATAAGCCCGGACATACAGACAGACCAAAAGTGTTAAAATTCATGTCTTAATTGCATGGCAATAACTCTATGAGCTTAAAAGAAGCCAGTTATTTCTATATTATAGACAGACCGATTTTATTTATATGTATAGATATATTTTCTTAATACTTACAACCTATCGCTATTCGTAACACGCTTAAAACGCGTTCACTTTTTGCGTGTAGTGTAGGAATTTGAAAACTATTAAATTGTATAATCGGTAGAAACCGAAAAGCGAGTGCACAGTCCACCTGATATCTACATCTATCCCCGGCTAAGTATCAATACCGACTTTGTGACACCTGAGGACTAAGATACTCGTATATCCTCGATACCAGCAAAAGGGTATCCACGTTCGTCACTTATCATAGGATAGAATAGAATCATTTTTATTCAATGTTGGTTACATGTAATTCTTATTGAGTCATTTTTAACTTTTGCCACTGGTTCAGAAAAAACCTCCGTCCTGGGAAGAACCAGCAAAAAACCCAGGCAATTCAATGGCAATCATTTATTATTTAAATCTAGCGTTTCGTCCCGGCTTCGCACGGGTGATTTCTGGATCACGCCAACAGCGCCACCTACCGGATACAACTGTGAATCTAAACCATCCAGGAACACACTCAAACGCACACAAAAAATATTATCAAAATCGTTCGACTTTTTCGAGTTTTAGCGAAACTAAGGAAATTTTAAGTAACAGTATAATAGTAATAATTTGCCAACCCTCGGTATAATGCATTATCTCCAGTCACTGCGGATAGTTCACGCGCCCTCTCCCCACAGTCACATACCTGATAACAATAAATGCATGCTAGGAGCGCGTCGCGTGGAATTTCCCCAACCTAAATCGTCTAGTACAGCCTAATAAGGTTATTTTATGGCAATTTTAAAGACCTTTAGTCTTTATACAAACTCCGCTTTTGGTCGTCGTCTCGTCCATTTGAGGTAGGTGTCTTCTTTGTGTTGAATAATTCAGAATTCTATTTTGCACTAATATGGTATTTAAGTTTTCAAATTGATTTCATCGAAACAACTTCTATTTTTATTTTCAATTAATAATGATTATGAAGAAGACATTTGGTCGTAAATTTCTGTCCGTTTGTCAATATCTGGTATTTATAGTTTAGTTATACACAGTTGTCACAATAGTAACTGAAACAGCTTTCAAGTTTTTGAAGTCTGTTTAAACCATATTTAGAACCCACTACGCATTTTAAAATATCCTAATAAATTTTTCAGCAAATAATGTCAGATAAAGAATGCCTTTGAACACCTCTGACCGACGAAAATGGAAGTTAGATCTTCTTGTATGTAATTTTAAAAGTTAAGAGTTACAGCCATACATTCTACTGCTGCGCACGGATCCTCTCATTTCTGAAAAGATTTTTAGGGCAAGAATGTTTACGTCACGCTGCCCCAATATGTGTTGGAGGACTTCACGTAGCTTTGAAATACATCTTCACACGTGCAGGTTTTCTCAAGATGTTTTCCTACACCGATGAGTATGTGGTAAATCAGCACTTAAAATTGCAATTAACAATTTCATTGGTGCCGGCGGGGCTCGAACCCGGGGTGCGTGCGTACCGTGAAATTAAAACCGAGCACTTAGCCACTGAGCTACAACGGCGCTTTATATGTTATGTAGTAAATAAAATAAAATAAATTATGACATTCGATTAAAAGCGTGCTGTGTGTTTACGTGCTAAAAATACAACTAAGTCAACGCCCTTTCATAGTTGGTCGAGCACCTCATCAACATATAGGGACAATGAGCGGATGATAACGCGTTATCTGCGCCGGCCGGCCGGGAGGGGGCGCCGGAAGCGCTCCACTCGACACGGACGCTTCTGCGAACGTGATACTCGCAAGAAAACATACCAGTGTACAATATACTATGCGGTGGAATAACGGTAACACTTTTAATCATCAAAAAGGCAGGGTCACTACATTAGGTAGTAAGACCTCCTTTCAGCCTTAAAGTCAGTGTAGATTGGTACCACCCTCTTATTTACTTTCAACCGACTTCAAAAAGGAGGAGGTTCTCAATTCATCGGAATATTTTTTATCTATGTTCCCCGATTACTCGAAGACGCCTGAACCAATTTGGAAAATTCTTTTTTTGTTTCAAAGGGTATAACTTCCCAGGTGGTCCTATATAAATTTGATCAAGGTCTGACCCGTAGTTTTTGTGTTATTCTTAATAATTTATATTGAGTCGATGGTACAAAATTTTTAATTTTACCACTTATTGCTTTCAAGCAAATGTGAATCGATTGCTGTTGTTCCGGTTATTAGGATAAGAGTTACTTAGTCCTCCTCAGTCCTCAGGGGTCATCCGCCATCTTTGTATGATAGTAGTTGCAGGTATCCATGGGCTGCAGTAATCACTAACCATTATGATCATCATACAGAAATTACCATCTGAAGGTCTATCAGCTCGTTTGTCCCTCTAACTTTATTTCAATAAACATGTGGTAAAATTAATAAAATAAATAATTAATATAAAAAAACGACATTTTAAAAGTAATGCACTAAAACGACAGAAACAAGATTGAGAATAGAATACATAATTGAAATAAAGTATTAACAAAGTAAACTCTACTTCGGTTTAACAGACTATTACTATGAGCTGAAAGCCTAAGTTAAATACCCGCATTAAGTTTAGTAGCAAGCGGAACCTATTAATTTTCTTTCGGTTTATAATTTGCAATTGGATCCCGCCCTTCCTTGGCAGTCGGCTAAAAATTTTGTACAACCGACTTTAATATAAATTATCAATAAGGATAACTCAAAACCTAATCGTCAGACATTGATTAAATTCAAATGGGGCTACATGAGAAACACTAGCTTTTAAATATGAAAAGAGATTCATCAAAATCGGTTCACCTACAAAAAAATTATGAAGTAACACACACAAAAAAGTAACATAAAATAATTCAATCGAAATGAATACCTCGTCCTTTTTGAAGTCGGTAGAAAAAGACAACATACCTGTTGAAATTAAGGCTGCTAACTATTCCATTAAGGGCACACAACGCCGCTGATTTCTTTAAGGTAAAATAGAGAAAAGAGGACTTCGCCATGGTTCTCCATCATGTATAATATACGGATTTTATATTAACTCGAATCATACGGTACATGCTGGTTACCTCGAGATGTTTTCATTGAGCGTCGTGATCATAGCTAGTCGCTAAATCAGGGCTGAAAATCGCAATGAACAATTTCGGTAGCGTCTAGCGTTACCACAGTCATCGGACTTTGGTTGCTCAATTCGCGTCATGTAAAACTTATAAAGGACATCCGGTTCTAACCGGCAGTGCGACTGTCTGTATGTATATGAGTAGCTATGGTGCGGATTGTGGTTGACTTTGTTTTGATGTGTCTATTATTATAATCCGATGTATTTTTTATTCATTTCTTGTTATAATTTATAAAGTGATAAGGTTATAATTTAAAATAAAAATTTTTGTACAACCGACTTCAATATAAATTATTAAGAATAATTCAAAAACTATTGGTCAGGGACCTTGATCAAATTTATATGGGACTACATGAGAAGCACTAGCTTTCAAATAAAAAAAAGAATCATCGAAATCGGTTCGCCCAGTACAAAGTTATGAGGTAACACACATTAAAAAAAATATACAGTCGAATTGAGTACCGTCCGAGTAATGGTCCATATTTATACGCCCATACCTAGGGTACCCAACCCTCCCGGATTGCTTGGGAGACTCCGATAAATGGTTAATCTCCCGACCTCCCGGGGTGCAATAATTTCTCCGGTTATTCTAAAAATTATACGCATCCTTCGCTCGCACGTATCGTTACTCACTCGCTTTGCGGTCACACACAACATCGCGCGCCTTTGCCGGTGTAAATCTGTTCGTCTTGCCGTCGCCGTTGTCGATTTGGCGGTGTCTGTCCGGTCCGGTGAGGATTCGGAACCAATCACATGGACAGGCATTACTAGACTCCAATAATTATTAAATATTGACTTAGATGTGACAAACTGTACGACTACTTTTGCGTGAGATTCAACCACAGCTCGTTGAAGAAAAATCAAGTGGATTTACGCTGGGTTGACTTCTTTACGAAATGGAAAGAGAAATCCCTGTCCGGAATTGAAAAAAATGGTCACATTTTGTTGTTGTTGCGAACTAGTTTTTAGCATGATGGAACAAGCACGGAGCAAGGAAAAGAAATCATATAAAAAACTTTTATGATTTTGTGGTGAAAAACCGACAAATATTATTTAAATTCTATTCTAGATAAAATTCGAAATGAAGAAATCCGCCGGAAACCAAGATTACTGACATAGCCTTCTGTGTTTGTAGGCTGAAGTGGCAATGGGCTGGCTACGTCTGTCGCAAAGGTGACAAAGGTGGAGTAGACGTGTTATGGAGTGGAGACCGCGTTTAGGTAAACATTGTGTGGGACGCCCACTGACGAGATGGAGCTACAATCTGAGCAAGGTGGCTGGTAGAAACTGGATGCATGCAGCCGAAGATCGGGCTAAGTGGCGCGCCTTGGGAGAGGCTTATGTCGAGCAGCAGACTGCCGCAGGCTGATGATGATAGTGTTTACGTCTCGCTGGGATTCATAAGTACTTATAAAATATACAAGATATATATACTACTAGCTGACCAGGCAGACGTTGTTCTACCCTTTCCGAACAACCATTTACTTTACCAAAAAAACTCCTGAAATTAGCAATAAAAAAATTGAGGGTCACTTATCGGGATAAAAATTATCCTATATCTCAAGTTGGACCAAACTGCACACAATCTGCAAAATCTCATTGAAATCGGTTCCATTTCCATCTGTTGAATACTTACAGCAACACGTGGTGGTCATACTACTAAATTGTAGCTTATTTTAAACGTTTGTATTTTTAACATAGCGCCATCTATTGAATATTTACTCAATCTAATCAACAGATATCGTCATCTGACAGAATCGTTTGGAGCTAACAGATAATTGTGACTGTCAAATAATAGGCAAATAATTTTCAATAAAATAATATTATATTGAGACTATAAATTGAGATGTAAGCTATCCTATCTTTTAAGTTGGACCAAACTGCACACAGTGTGCAAAATTTCATTGAAATCTGTTCAGTAGTTTAGGAGTCCATCGCGGACAAACAACGTGACACGTACGTTTTATATATAAAGATATGATGATGCTGACTGATAAATCAAACCTTTTTGAAATCGATTTAAAATTGAAATAAATTATACAGATGATAAGCTATAAATGTTGTTTTACTTATCGAAAAAACACTTTGTATAGAATATACGTAGTTGGATCCATAAAGATACGAAACACTTCATCATTAAAGTCATATTCTTGCTTTAGAAACTGTCGCTGTGTTAATTCTAACACTGTCTAAATAGTTTTTACGATGTGGCATTTGATGATATTTTTATTTTGGACTCACTGTTCCCCGCGACTTCGCCTGCGTGGATTTTTTTTTGCGCGGAAACCTAAAATAAAAGTAGCCTAAGTTACTCCTTATAACAGCTATCTGCCAGTGAAAGTCCCATCCAAATCGGTTCACAAAATTTTGCGTGATGCGTGTTCACGCCAAAATTGCTCGCAGAGGGATAGATTTTTTCAGACTTACTTAACATTTAACGTTATATTTTGGCCAATTTACACAATATTTTTATGAATTATATCTTATCTGTTATTCTGATATATGAGCTATATTATTGTAAAGTTTCATTAAAACCCATTCAGTATTTTTGCGTGAAAGAGTAACAAACATTCACACATCCTCACAAACTTTCACATTATAATATTATTAGTAGGAAGTAGGATAGGATAGTAGGATATTTTTTAGATATACGTAACATTGACCAAAAGAAACAAAGATCAAATACTCAATTACAAACGTCAGATAAATAATGATAAGTATTCATGCTTTTACTAACTACTAATCTAAAGAATTTCACGCTGGTAAGTATTATGTCAGTATAAACAGCAGTATCTTATCGTGAATTTAAATAGAGAGGCATTGTATTTATGTCGTGTTTGCGAAGACTGTTGGGTGTAGCAATTATAAGGCGCGTAACGATATCCCATGAGATAATATCGTTTAAAACTTATTCAGTAGTAGGGAGAATAAAAATAATATCACTTATATTTTATTCCACACTTTTAAAGTTTATGCTCTAGGCTTACAACGAATAGTGCATTCGACCACACGCCGAATATCGAATATTCTGCGGACTTCCTGGCTGAATATAGCCGAATATTAGGCAAAAGTATTCAGCCGTGAAGGAAGTAGTGTTTATTCTTCAGAGCGTCTATTCAGTGAAGCTGCGATTATGAGATGATAGTACCTATTACCGAATAGTAGATATTTGGTATTTAACCGAATAGGATAAAAGTAGCCCAATAGGCCGAATACCGAATAATAGCCGAATATTCGTTGCAAGGCTAGTTTATACTCGTATGTCATTCACTCGCTGTTTTGCCTAAATAACTTGGTGTAGCAATGGTTGGCGAACGATGTATAAGTGACTGTGGCCTATTTCCCCAGCACAACAAAACTTTACAAAAAAAAAAAACAGTCGACCAAAGCGTTTCTGAAAACATAATTTAAATTAAAAATTAAAAAAAAACCGAAACAAAAAGAGCTGGTAATCTTCAAACGGCTGAACAGATTTTCTTGAAATATAGCTAATAACACTCTCGATAAAGAAACATTTCAAACAAAGAAAACAATCTAAATTGGTTCATCCGTTTAAGAGCTATGATGCCACAGACAGACACACACATATACATTACAAACATAATATAACACGCCGCTGTTTTCGTCCAGGGTTAAAAAGGAAATATCACATATAGTCAATATTTATAGATACTGATTCTCTTACCTTTCAAATTAGAATATAACAGCGAGTACACTGTTAGTGTTATGTTCCGATTATAGCCGCCTGGTGGCAAAAAATAATCCTACCACCTAATAAATTTAATACCAATAGTAGATAACAGCGAAATCTATTACAAGTTAATCGATTACAGTTTTTCAGGGATCGGTGATCAATCAGAAAATTGTGACTTTTATTTATTTATTTTTTATAAATTAATATATTACATCGATTACCATGCAACAGAGCCTTGTGAGGCATCACATCTATTCAAATAAATACAAATGAAGTATATATTTGTAATGTCAAAATAATAGCTTTTACTAAATGCATATAATATGCAAACCGTGCGGATAAAGAATGGGATTAGAAATGGCGGCCCATCGAGTCCGTACCGTGAACAATCAACATGCATAGTACTAATAACGAAAACCCACTAATAACGGTATATCGTTATAACGATATTGTTGGGAATGAGGGTAAAAAAATAAAAGAAAATACGAACAAATGAAGGTAGAATGGTAATCTCCCACTTCTTTTAGCAGTATAAAGTACCGCACAAACGATTAAGAGACATCAGTCTGTAATGCTGAGTCCCACTGTCGTTACTATGCCCGTTGGGGTATTCTACTAGTGTAGGCAACGAAGGTCGTGTTGCTGACAGGTTGCCCTGTGTTACATTGAGATGGGTAGTGATGCTGTTGGTTTGCATACTTTTGTGTTATCATGTAATTGGGGTCCTGATATTAAGCAGGGTTTGTTACCGAGTAGTGTTCTTTTATTTAAATACTTTTGAGGATAATTTCTAACATCAGAAGTGGAATAGTTTCTTACAATATATTATTAAGTTAATTAGCAACAGTGTGCGAGCGGGAGGTGAATAGAGGCGACGCCATTTTCAATCCAATTCTTTAACCGCACGGGTAGTACGGTACTTATAACAAAAAAAGTTATTTTTTTTAAATTTTTTACAACTTTTTTATGATATTCCGAATTTGAGCTATAATCAAAGTTTTAAGTTTCTAGCTTATCAGGAAGTTAGTTTAAAATCAACTACTGAATTTCACCCGGTACGACAGACAAACAAGAGAGTGACTTATAAAAACGTGGTAAAAACAATTTTTACATTTTTTGTTTGTCTGTCTTTCTGTTTCTTCCGGCTAATCTCTGAAATGACTAGACCGATTTTTACGGGAATTTCACTGCCAGACAGGTCATGTTATAAGAAGTAACGAAGGCTACTTTTATTTTAGAAATGGAATTAGGGTTCCACGCAAACAAATTAAAACCCATGAAATCCAAACGTAATAAATTCCACGCGGACGAACTCGCAGGGAACAGTGAATTTAAAATAAACAAAGACTCTATTAAAAAAAAACCGCCTAAATTTGGGGACTCGTAAATTAATTTAGTGAGATTTCCAAGGATTTCCTTGAAACTTTTGATGTAAATTACCTTATAAATGTAAAAAGTCAGTATTTCACGATGTTTGTGCTGTTTATGAAGATATAAAAGTAACAGCACGCTTTTACAATTTTCTTAGCCTGGGGGTTCGCGGCCTGTACATATATATGCACGACGCCGGTAAAGCCCTAAATAATAACCAAAATCATACATAAATCATGCAACTCTACACACTTGATTAGTTTTTGTATCATCATCATCATCATTACAGCCCTTCACAAGTTCACTGCTGAACATAGGCCTCCCCCAAAGAATGCCACAAAGCACGGTCCCGAGCCACCTGCATCCATCGACTTCCTGCATATCTTACCAGGTCGTCACTCCATCTAGTGGGGGGACGCCCTACACTTCGCCTGCCGGTACGAGGCTGCCACTCGAGAACCTTTCTTCTCCATCGGTTATCGGTTCTTCGAGCTATATGGCCGGCCCATTGCCACTTCAGCTTACTAATCCGTTGGGCTATGTCGGTCACTCTGGTTCTACTGCGGATATCCTCATTTCTGAGTTTATCACGCAGAGAAACTCCGAGCATAGCCCTCTCCATAGCTCGCTGAGCGACCTTGAGCTTCCTCATCCGGCCAGCAGTGAAGGACCACGTCTCAGTTCCGTATGTCATCACTGGCAACATGCACTGGGTGTACAGTCTCGTTTTCAAGGTTTGAGGTATACCTGACGAGAAGATGTGCCGTAATTTCCCGAACGCTGCCCAACCGAGTTGAATCCGTCGATTGACCTCTCAGTCGAAGTTGGATTTACCTAGTCGGACTATTTGTCGCAGGTAAACATACTCGTCAATAACTTCGAGCTTAGTGTTCCCAACAACTACCGGCATAGGTGTGACATGAACATTAAACATGATCTTTGTTTTGTCCATGTTCATCTTAAGACCTATCCATTGGGAAACACTATTGAGGTCATTGAGCATAGTGCTTAGGTCCTCCAGCGATTCTGCCATAAGGACTATATCGTCGGCAAATCGAAGGTGAGTGATGTACTCGCCATTGATGTTGATACCGTATCCTTTCCAGTCCAGAAGCTTGAAAACGTCTTCCAATGCAGCGGTGAAGAGTTTCGGGGATATCACGTCACCCTGTCTTACACCTCTCTGCAATTGGATAGGTTTCGTACTCTGGTTCTGTACTCGGATAGCCACCGTAGCCCTACTGTACAAGCACTTCAACACTTCGATATACCGACAGTCAACTTGGCACCGCTGAAGGAACTGCAGCACCGCCCAAATTTCGACGGAATCAAAGGCTTTCTCATAGTCCACATACGCCAGACATAGTGGCAAATTGTACTCCTCGGACTTCTGTACAATTTGCCGAAGGGTATGTATGTGGTCTATGGTGCTAAAGCCTTTTCGGAAACCGGCTTGTTCGGGAGGCTGGAAGTCGTCAAGTCTGCGCGCGAAACGATTCGTAATGACTCTCGAAAACAGCACGTAGACGCGGCTCAGAAGTGAAATCGGTCTGTAGTTCTTCAAGAGCGTTGTCGCCTTTCTTGAAGAACAAGACCACCGCACTTCTGCTCCACGTCTCCGGTGTAATGCCACCATGGAGGACGGAATTAAAGAGCTTCTGAAGGACTTCAAGTACCTGTTTTCCACCCGCTTTCAGAAGCTCCGCTGTAATTCCATCCTCGCCTGGAGCCTTGCCGTTTTTAAGGTGCTGGAGAGCCATTCTAATCTCGCTCAGACTGACGTCCGGGATATCATCGGAATAATGTCGGATAAGACTCGCTCTTGGATCGTTACTCACACTTGCGTGTGGCTCCAACGATGACGTGTACAGCTGCCCATAGAACCTCTCAATCTCACTCAAAATCTCAGGTGCCCCGGAAACGATGCTGCCACATTCAGTCTTCAGCTTTGACAGTTGGCTCTTTCTGGCAGACAGATCTCTGGCAAAGACTTTGGAGCCTTGGTTCCGCTCGATCGCTTCTTCAATACGAGCTGTATTGAAGTTGCGTAAGTTCCGCCGCATGCATTTGGAGATCTGTCTGTTCAGTTGCCTGTATGCTGTCAAATCTGTTGAAGAATGTAGCTTCATCTCCCGTCTAACAGCCATGAGATTAAGAGTGTGATCGGAGAGTTTTTGTGTTCTTCTGCGGCGGGTCTTGCAGAACTTAGCTCCGACCGCATGGACAGTTTCCACGAGCTTGTCATTCAAATCGTCCACTTCATTGCAGTCTTCTAGGCACTGAATGCGGTTTTGTAACTCGAGCTGAAAGGTTTTGGGACTTTGGATTAGAGCACGAGGGGGACGGAGCGTTGACTTCATTAGACGAGACCTCTCCAACTTAACGTTTAGGTTCCGTGTGCCTCTAACCATTCGGTGATCGCTGCCGGTTTTCACCCTCGCGATCACTGAGACATCACTGAACAGTTGTCGTCTGGTCGTCATAATGAAGTCAATCTCATTTTTTGTCGAACCGTCGGGGCTCGACCAGGTCCACTTCCTGTGGGGCCGCTTCTGGAAGAAAGAGTTCATCATAAAGAGTCCCTCTTTCTCCATGAAGTCGGCCAGCTGCTGGCCCCTTGGGTTCCGTTGCCCTATTCCACATTTCCCCACTTTCAGCTCACCGTTTTCTCTTGTGCCTAGTTTTGCATTGAAGTCTCCCATTAACACCGTATATTGGGTTTTGGAGGAATGCATGGCTCTAGAGATATCCTCATACATTTCCTCCACCTCCTCATCGGGGTGTGCCGAGGTTGGTGCGTAAACCTGTATGACCTTCAGCGAATACCGTTTGGTGATTCTGAGTATAAGGTACGCAACCCTCGTCGACACACTCTCAATCTTTACAACGTTGTTAACGAGAGACTTGTGGACGATAAATCCAACACCTCCTTGGGACAGATGGTCGCCCTCCCGGTAATAGAGCAAGTTGCCGGATTCGAGGATTACTGTGTCCTCCCCCTCGCTTCGGACTTCGGATAATCTTATAATATGCAAGCGTAACTTGTCTATCTCTTCTTCCAGCTCCACAATCTTCTCGTCAGTCCTCAGGGTGCGTGCGTTGTATGTTGCCAGGTCGAGTCGTCGTAGGTGGCAACCGAAACTCCACCGGAGATTCTTAGCACCCCCTGCCCCGCCGTTACCATGGTCGCCACCGTAGCCAGGAATAGCGGGGCCGCCGGGGACTGGGGGCCGTCTCTTCGTAACTTTCATTATGGGGGGTATATTGCCATAGTTGCCACGCTTGGCGAGCGGGTTGGCAACCGCAGTTTTTTTTTAATTGTATTTTTGCCATTACCAGGAAGATGCTGCTGCCCATCTCCTGCCTGTTTCCCTTTGTCGCCTTTTACGACACCCACGGGAAGATATGGGGTAGTGGATATTCTTAACCGCCACTACACGGGATTTTGTATATTTGTATATAAATAAGGGTGACAAACGAACATACAGGTAACACAAGCCACCTGATGGCAAGTGGATGCTGTGTCCCATAAAAGCTAAGTCACAACTATCCTCGATTAGGTATTGAATGGAGTCGCACCATTTCATTTGATTTAGAGTTCTATGAATATATTAACAAGATATTTAAGATTGCGTTATGAATGAATTTAATACAAAATATGAATTGATCTTTACCAAGCATATCTACCGCCAAACAAACAGTGATTTCACTGCTTTGTACACTGGTCTGGAGGGTATAGGTAGCCACTTTAATTACAGGCTGTGAAATATTCTTCTATGTTTGGTATATATGGACTACAATAGCCGCTTACGATCAAGTGGAATGTAAGTTCGTTTGTCAATTCCATTTTATAAAAAAACATACTTTTGATTTTAATTTACAATGTAAACAATCGCGTACGTGTAGGTACTAAATAATTCATGAAGTTACAATGGGTGAATATCGCCGCCATTTTGAAAGCTATCTCGCCGAATATCACGTAGGTGAGAATTTTAATATAGATTACGCAAATTCCTTATGTGGATCCTAGCAGTTTAGCCAAAACCATGACGTCACGAGGTTATCCGGTCTACAAGAAAAATGAAGAATAGGTTTATCACGATCTATTGATGTTAATAACCAAATAAACAAAACATTACACACGCACGCACGCTGCTACTTTTCTCTTGCCCTACATATAAAATTATTTCTCTTTCTCTAAGAGTGTTTTTTTTTTTATAGGAGAGGGGACAAACGAGCATACGGCTCACCTGATGGTAAGTGAGAGGCGTTCAATGTATTCTCTGTATGGGTATGTTAGAAAAAAGATAAAAATTATTTTTCAATATAGTCTCCCATGACATCAACACACGTGTTCGTGAAAAAACCTTTTCTATTCCCTTGCAAAAATATTCTTCGTGTTCGTGGTGTTGACATTTACAGCGGACTTGAGCTCATTATAGTCGGCAAATCGCTTTCCTCGAAGGTCTTTTTTAAGTTTAGGAATAAAAATAAGTCACTAGGAGCTACATTTTTTTTGTATAGGATAAGGGTGTTGACAAACGAGCACACAGTCCACCTGATGGTAAGTGGTTGCTGCGGCCCATAGACATCTACATCTATCCTCTATTACAAATCAAAATGGAGATGCGTTGTCACCCGTGAGGGACTAAGATGGAATGCCTCATTTCCAGTAAAAAGGGCCTCCGGCCACCTGCATACCAAGTGGAATGCAGAGGTAAACCTCTACTTCATGCTGGTATTCTGTGAGGTCGTGGTACCACCCCGGTTTGAGCCAGCCCCTCCGTGCGACAGCAAAAGCTGCCACGTGGCTCTACCACTGTTAAATATAAGTTAGCTACATAAATCTGGGCTGTATGGTGAGTGGTTAATTTCCTCAAACCCAAACGTAAGCAGCCTTGGAGAGCCGTGCCGTGTGAACCGGTGCATTGTCATGAAGCAGCACTCTCTTGGTCAACTTTCCTCTTTTCTTTTCTTTTATTGCTTCTCTCAAACGGCATAAAGTGGCTGAGTATTTGCCTGCGTTGATGGTTTCACCTTTTTTTGTGTACTCGATCAATAGTATTCCTTTGTAGTCACTTTGAAAACACTGTGGCCATGATTTTACTGACTGATGTAGTGACTTTGAACTTCTTGGGGGTCTGATCCCCTTTTTTTTTATGTCATTGCATAGACTCGTGTTTACTCTCAGGGTCATAGTGGTGAACCCATGTCTCATCTCCTGTAACTATCCTGACAAAAAATCACTTGTTGGGTTGTCACCACACAGTTCTAAAAACTCACTACAATAGTCAACCCGTGCCTCTTTCGAAGCGCAGTGAGCATTCGTGGCACCCATCTTGCACTGACTTTTGTGAGGTTGAGATTGTCATGCATTATGGTGTGTATGGTACCAACGGATAGGTTAGTCATTTCTGCTAACATCTTAATTCTTACTCAACCTTGTCCATTTTGATTTTTTTCAAGGTTAGTCATTTCTGCTAACATCTTAATTCTTACTCAACTTTGTTGATTTTGATTTTTTTCAACAATGTCGAGTCAGTCATTCCCGTCGGCTACGACTGAAGGTTACATAAGACGCATTTTACGGCTCCATGGTGCAGTGGCTTAGCGATGAGTTGAAGCGCTGGTGGCCGCGGGTTTGAATCCTGCATAGAACAAGTATTTGTGTGGCCTACAAATAGTTGTCTGGGTCTCGATGTTTATCCTTGTGTTATTTATGTTTGTACACTGCTTCCACGATACAGGAGAAAATCCTAGTGTGAGGGTAACGTTTTTTAAAAAAAGAAAAAAAATAAGAAGTAATGAAGTTATCAAGACGAAATTTCATATTTATACCCTCAAATAGTATAGTTACCTAATGTTTATTTTTAATTACCCACATTGTTAACAAATCACCTGGTGATTTGTTAATAATGTGGGTACTTATGGTACCAAGTAAGGTACCATTGAATGCTCCTCGTAATACTTGATTCCTTTATCACCATTAGAACTAATTTAATGTACTAGCGTAAAATAGTATATAAGATATTTGAAAGAAAAGAGAAGGAAAGAAAATAAGGAAATAAAGAAAAAAAAATCGTTTTAACTGGAAACGAGGCAAGCCATCTTAGTCCTCACGGGTGACAACACGTCTGCATTTTGATTCTTTATTGAGGATAGATGTGGATGTCTATGGGTCACAGCAACCACTTATCATTAGGTGGACTGTGTGCTCGTTTGTCACTCTATCCTATTTAGTTAGTATAATTTATCATGCTTGAACATATTTCTAATTGATATTGGTTGTATACCTATCTAACGGATACTCAAACTTTGTACTCGGAAATTAAGATCCCGATCAGTTCCTAACACAATTGCAATATAGTATTTTTTTAAACATTATATTATTTTTGTGTTTTTCTGTCAATAATTTAATAAGCTGCAAATAAAACTTAAAACAGCATTGAAACTATTATCTGCTTTACTTTGAAACTACCATTTGACAAATTAACATCCCTGAAAGAAACTCCATCCACAACGAAATGTAGCAAATATGCCAATATGTTTATTTCATCAATATTAAATTGTATTCATCAGTGTTGGCACACTTTAACCAATTTTTTGGAAAATTAATTGTAAAAGGTAGAGGCCATACAAATGACTGAAACGGTGGGTGACATCAAACCTTATTTTTATATGTGGTAGAGCCACACCGCAGCTATATTATTGTTGTATCATGAATGGGTCGGCTCGACCAGGGTAGGACCACACTCTCACAGAATACCAGTGTAAAATAGCAGCTCATTGTTGCTGTGTTTAGTATGGTGAGTGTAGAGAACCGGAGACTCTTTTTACTGGATAAGAGGCATTCTCCATCTCAGTCCTCAGGGTTGACAATGTATCTACATTTTACTTCTTGATTGAGGATAAATGTAGATGTCTATGGGCCACAGCATCCACTTACCATCAGGTGGATTGTTTTTCCGTTTGTTACCCTTATTTTATAAAAAAAAAAACAGTGGTATATAGCGATGTTATTCTACTTGTCACTGTGGAGCACTGAACCACTGAGTGGCTATACAAATTGTTAGTATGAGAATATTATATTGTAATTGGGACATATGATGAATATAGGCACACATATAGTTTACTCAGTTTTGTTAAGTTAGTTTTCAAAACACTTAACACACAAATAGAAAATATTTTTTAAATTTTGCTGAAATTCTTAGAGGCTGCTTGTACTATTAGAATCTTAATTTTATTGACGAATTTCAAATACTTAGCTTGTAAGAAGTGAGTCGGGGGTGTAAGGATATCCCCCATATCATCTCGTTGGTGTTAAGAATAAAAGGCGAAAGAAAAGAAGGAGACAGGCAGCAGCATCGTCCTGATAACAGCTTAAAATTATAAAAAACTACAGTTGCTAAATATAACAAAATTCTCTCGCCACCTCTTGTGTGTCAGTGGACTTTTATAGAATGAAAATCCATTTATGGATTAATGATGGATTTCAAGTCCTACATGGATTCAAACACTACTTTTCTATAAATTTACGTAATTTATAATCTTTTAACTGTTTAATTTATATTTATGATTAAAATCCTCATTACTCACTGGGGAAGTCTCGGTAATATGTTGTAAACAAGATTACCAAGATAAACGCATTATTTATTTATTTATGTCAATGTTTAAATACTAAATTTATAAAAAGCTCCCTATATGGCAAACGTGACTCAGCACTGAAGTCATTTTTGTGAAACAAATTAAAGCATCTCTTAAAAGACATTATTTATAAGGTTTTTAGAAAAAAAAAATAAACAGCAAATGTATGTACATTATAAAATCTTACCAAAGCTTTCTGTGAGTTTTAGCATAACCCCGCCGATATGCATGTCGCCTTTTACAACCATGGTTCTCTTCTCGTTTAAGTCCGTAACATAGATCGTAAGATTCCATGATCCGTCACCAACTACTTCACCGTCTGCGAGCATTTTGCACAGTTTTTTAACACTTTGCACAACAAAAATGTCACTTCCGAAAGAGCATCACGACTCACGACCTCAAAGAAAACAAAAAAACAAATAGATGTCAATTGTCAACCAAATGTCGCACTTCCTACTCTCAAGCTCTCAAGTTGACTGCCTGGCTGACCATAAAGTTACGAGCTATAGACATTAGACCATAGATCGCATTTATAGTGCGCGCAAGATAACTCTGCGCGCGGCCAAAATTGGAACTAATCGTGTGCCGCCATCTTACTGTTAATACTGTTTATGGCAGGTATCAAAACAGAGTGGTAGGTGTAGGTGTCATGTTTTTATTCGTTTTTGCACTAAATAAACGTCATCATTATGCCGAAAGTGATTAAAATTGCTGGCAGGGATATTATCTTGAAGGTCAAACGTGCTTGTGAAGAAGTACGGGACAATAACGGGCCTACATTACCGTTTTCCAAAGTTAGAGCCCACGTTTCATATTTCACAGGTAGTTTTTAGGGCTGCCATAACAAATAAAACTCCCTAATTTTGAAGACTAGCATGGATTCTGCTGAATATGTCCGAATGGAAGACGTTCACCCACTGCAGGACCATTGTTACACGAAACTTACAAATAGATCTAGGTATTGAATAAAAGATTTACAAGGTTTCCATGGACTTTTAATTTCGTTCCTTATAATAAATATTTTTAAAATACCTTTTTTGAAAAATTCATTAGAGACAAAATATCAGTGTTCATTAATCATAATAATAGTCATTTCTAACACGCATATAATATCTTCACATATAATTATGTAAAATAATTTGAAAGTTAAATTTGACCAACTTTTAGGTTTTCGATGGTGTGGAAATTTTGCATATACGTTAAGTTAGATGAAAATAAGTGACGTCATTCTAAATCTAATATGGCGGACTCCCAAAGATGGAGGACTAGTTATTTTTTTGTATTCCCATGCTATGGGTATCAAATAAAAGGGTTTGCTGAGAGGAATACCAAAAATAAAAGTGAAGCGTGTTTTTTAGTTTTCTTCTCAAACTCGCTCGCATTAATTAAACGTTTCCAAATGTTTGTTAAGGAATAATTTTTATCAACTTAAATGTTATCATAGAAACTTGTGAAGTGTAGTGTCAAACTTACGGAAGTTACAATCAAGAAATATATTTATTATGCGAATCTTAAACAATAAATATAGGGTTTAATATTTATTAGGTCTTTGTAAGCTTAAGCTGAACATTACATTTATTTTAACTGATCTTTGGTAATCAATTCGGTCATTTACGTAATTTGATTTAATTATATAATTTTAGTAATAAGATTAAATGAAGGAAAAAATATTAGTTAAGCTGGTAACATTAAGTACGCCATCAGTCGCGCGCAGAGTTATCTTGCGCGCACTCTACCGCCTGGCCTCTGGCCCTGGTAATTTCATGGCAGTGTTGCCAACCTTAATGTATTTAATTCTTCTGTCAGTGTGTATTCCCTACATGATTCCATTGTGACCTTAATAATACAAACAGAAGAAAGGGTAAAAGAATGCTAACAATTACTTTGTAAAATTGTGCTAACGGCTAGGGTGATGCCATCGGAAACTTGAATAACGGCGGAAATTTTACTTTTAACCTACATTGGATATCAATTAATTCTTGCTGTCAATTCTTGCACAATACCATCATAACATTATAAATAAAAGAAATTATTATAATAAAACAAGGTTTTTTTGAACATTTCTTTATATTTATTTTTCTATTCTGAATTATATATAAAACTATCTCTGTATTTATATTTCACAACAAAATAAAGCGTCGATATAATACTGAAGTTTTTGTTTCTATCTCGAGATTGTTAATTCTACAAAATTTTTAAATTTTGTACAACCGACTTCATAATATAAATTATTAAGGATAACTCAAAAACCTTGATTAAATTTACATGAAACCACATGAAAAGCACCAGTTTTCAAATAAATAAAGAATAATCGAAATTGGTTTACATCAATCTCGTAATTTAAAAAACAATAACTATGCACAATAGTTATAGAACTGAATTTGAAACAAAACTGAATTTTCCGTAATGATATGAAAGAATTGGTAAACAATGCAGAATTATTCGTTGTCATATAATTAAAATAAATCCTATTAAACTTTAGGCATAAAAGTTTGAAATGTCCCCATATTGTTGTTTTAGTTTTTTTACGTATTTCGTAAATTATTTTGTAATCATTCGTTCGTAATTAATCACAAAAGTTATAATATATTCATAACTTCTAAATAATTAAAGGTACCGAAAGGTAGGTTTTTATTTTAAGGAGCACGTAAAATCGTGGATATTTTATATCTCTTACACTGTTTTGTTGTATATAGCACTGCTTCTCTCGTTCGGATTTGATCATAGTTTGTTACTTAGTAAGCTACTACCCTGTTAAATGTTGATATGTAAAAGTGATGAAATTTTGTGACTTAAATGTTTGCGTTTGTGTACTATCGTATTAATGGAAACGTTGTAACAATTGCTTCGATGGTGATATAAATCTCAGGTTTTCATCTGTTAATGGGCCTCGGGATAATATCGTCATCAACTATCCGCTGAATCAGCTGTCGTTAAAATCTTTCAAGAACTTCGTAAAATGACGTATCAACATAATTTAAAGAATTTTATGAACAAAATACAAATTAGCACAGGCTGTATGATCTAATACCTTTGCTTGTCTTAATTGGTGAATCGTATCAACAACAACGTTGAATGATTTGACCTTGATCTTTGATAGTTCGATATTGATAGTTGTAGTTGATAGAAATGTGTAGAAATGTCAAACTAAACTTTCTTCTCTCGTGTTGCACTGTTATATTTTGTAATATTTAACCGTTGCTTGTTCTTCTAATCAAGTGCGCATGCAATGCGTTGAGTTGATGCAACAGGTAGCTAAGAGATTTCCTGCTTTTAGACTCGAATGGTATCTTTAAATTATTTATGTCAAGTAAACGTGTCATGCCTGCCATTGATATGGTTGCGTCTAAAAATAAAAATAAAGGTAATTATTGGTCAATATGAGAGTAGTACTTTATCTCAATTTTTTTTATATCAGAGTTAACAGACAACCATAATATACATTTTAACTATTTTGAAAAATATGGGGGAAGTTTTGGTTTAGCTTTATATAAACAAAATAATCTGTTGTAATATGTAAAGACTCATATCAGTATCCTAGATTATTCTTGCACCAATATAAAATTTGTTCTTAATCATAAAAACTTTTGTTTTAATGCAATGCCAAATGCAACTTGTACAGATAATATTTTTGTAGATGTTATGCTGTTGTCTAAATGTATATTACAAAATTTAAAGTCTGATCACTGGTCAATTAGTTCTTGTGTTCATTAAAAGCTTGTAAATGAGAAAGTTGTGTTTGTTCCAATGTATGCATATTGCTTAGAGTAGTTTATAAGTAATGTACCTAATAAAAAAGCTTGCATAACTTTTATTTAAAAAATGATACAGTTTTTTTATATTAAACAATATTTAAGTTGGTTTGCATAGATTTTAATAATTAGAAATTAATACTCTTTTTACTTCTAAAACTTTCTCTCTCAGTTGCATGTCATTCAATAAATGTGCGACATTAAGATTTCAGAAGAGCAGATAAAAGTTATATGATGATGGATGTAAGTTTATATTATGAAAGGTCATATAATCATACAGAGGCATTTAGACAATATGTTATAGGTTGTTCTTAATTACTTAAATGAGTGTGCTCCAGTGCCAAGGTCTTTGCATTTAAACAATAAAATTAAGACAGTGTAAAATTAAATTATAATGATATGGAGTATAATGAAAGATTTTGGTAAGGTGAAGTGTCATGGTTCAATCTACTAATTAAATTTTAACAGTAAACTTACTGAATCATGTCAGGAGTGCACATGATGATGATAGTCATAGTAGTTATTTTTGCCATAAAATTAAGTGAGGATTTATCCTTATAATTGTTAGCCATATTGATGCCTAATATATATTTAACTTTCAATATATTTTCAGTACTATGCTCAACACCTGAACATCGAATTGAGTCACCATCAAGGGATAGTGATTCATTATGTGACTCTGATGCTGCTAGCCCTGTTCCGTTTTTGTGTACACAAGACGGTACTGAAGGTGAAACTGATGTGATATGGAATCATTACACTCCAAAGTCTGGCAATGCAAAGATACAATCCAAGAATACAACACCACTTAGTAGAAGACCTAAGAAATCAATAAGACCAAAAGTATTAGAAAAGCCAATACCAAAACGTAAAACAGTTAAACCATCGCAGAAAAGAAATGAACTTTTACAAGATCTTTTTGAGTTAAATCAGCATTTACAAGAATTTATAAGCAATAAAACTACAAAAAACACTATAGTAGATAAACATGATATTGAGGATGACATATTTAACGATTCACAAGAATATTCTCCAAAATGTGGTATAAGAAACAATACTTGTTTAAGAAAAAATGTTTTAAGTTCAAAATTTACTAAGCCTGAGTCAGAGAATGGTATAGAATCAGATGATTCAATGAATGAATGCCTTTTAAGAGCTAGTCAAATGGTAGAAGAGAATATATTTAACATTGATGCACCTAAAAAAAGATCAATCAATGATGTACCCAATAACTATAATCTAAGTATAAACCCATCTATAAACTTCAAAATAGACCATGATTCTATGGATGCTATACTTAACAGTATTAAATTAGATTCACCTTGTGCAAAAAGGTTGAAAAAATGTGATTCACCTCAACTTAATAATGACTCATTTGATAGTTTTGTTGGAAATTTAAATGACAGTGTATTAGAAAGACTTACACAGATGCCTTCAAAAATACAAACACCCATTAGGACTACTGAAACAAAGACTGAAAAATCAACAGAATTATGTTTAGAGAGCCCCAGTATGAAATCACTATTTAGCCGTCATAATTCTATGCCAGAATCTCCTTCAATAACTGACCTAAATAAACCTTCAACTAGTGGAATGGTTTTTGGACGATACAATTCAATGCCTATTGATAAAAATGACCAAAAAGGTAAAATTATTTTATCTTAAATTCAAACATATCCTGCCAGCCAAAACTTGAGACCAATATATAATAAATCTTAAAACCCTCTAGTTGTTTTAAATAAAAAGGTTCAAGTTTTTATATACTAATTCACAAATTAAAAACATTCAAACATACACAAAATATCAATAAATTAAAACAAAATTGTTAAAATATACACAATACAATTACTAAATATACTCAAACTGACCTTTTGAAAAAAACCCTCCTTTGAATTTTGAAATCAACTTATCAATGAAGTTGTGATATTTTATTCCATCTTTGCTGTAAAGCCTTCAACATGTCGTGATGTGAAGGGGGGGAAGTCCTATTTTGCTCTGGAATCAGCTTACACTAACCTTTTTATTCTAAAAATCTCAAATTGTGTGTGGCCTGAGAAATAACACCAAATCATAATGGATGCACCAACTAAAATTAGTATGTATGTATTATAAATTTGGTTATTTTAGTTAAGCAAAATAATTTATAATAAGGAGGTCATAAAAAATAAACACAAAAAAAAAATTAAAATAGTGAATGAAAATAGAAAAACCTCACTGCTCTCACTCAAAATTTGTTCATGTTTTGAAACAATATAAAATAAGCTTATTTTGCAACTTGAGAACTTTACAAAAGTATGCAGATTTTTTTTCTTATTACCGGTACTTTTATCATATTTAGGGATGATAAAAGTTACTTACAAGTGGTCTTTAAAATTACTGTTAATTTAAAAATTTAATTGTACAATGTATATACTTTTTTTTTTCTGTTTACAGAGCCAGGGGATTCTCCAATAAGATGTACCCCAGAGGAAATTCAAAAGAAGCACCAGTTAGCAAGAGAGAAGTTGTTAGCAAAAAGGCAATTGCCATTCACAACATCACAAACTCAAAGTTTATCAATTCAAAGTCTATCAGAACAATTCACTGCATCCAAAAAGCTTAAATTTCAGCCCAAAGTACCAAGTTCTAATGCATTTAAAACAAACATAAATAAATTGTCTGACTCAAGTTGTGAAAAACCACCTGACAAACTAAATAATACTATCAATATAAAATCTCTTATTGAGAAAAAGAGACAGGAAGCATTAATGAAATTAAGATTACGTAAGCAGGCTAAGGCTAAAACATGATTCTTGCGTGTATTTGATTGTAAGATATTATTATATTGAAATGTTAATGTTAGTCACTAAGAAAATGATTATTTATTAATAATTTGGAGGGTTTATTAACTGTAATCGAAATTCTGATTATACAGAACTTTAACTTTCTATGCCATAGTGGTTTCTTGTTGTGGATAATTATGTGAATATATTGTTGTAATTGCAGTGTAAAACTGTCTCTATAATTTTAACAGAATATATATGTGCAAATAACAATGTATTCGTGTTTTAAATTTTTTACACATTTTTTTCTTTTCTTTCTTCATCAGCTCATAAAAGGCTACGGCTGGACAACACTGACCATAGCTGGGCACCGTTAAACAAATAATTAACGTCGTTAATTGCTAATCCGTTACTATTTTTTTAAATATAGGAGAGGGGGCAAACGAGCATGCGGCTCACCTGATGGTAACTACCGCCGCCCATGAACAACTGCAACACCAGGGGAATTGCAGATGCGTTGCCAGCCTTTTAAAAAGGAGTAGGCTCTTTTCTTGAAGGTTGTTACTCGCGTTGCTACATCCGCCACTTAAATTATCTCTGTCCAAACTTTCGAACTTTTGGCGCTGCGCCGCATTGGTCGACCGGCCTGAACTTACTTCTCAGAACGTGTTTTTCACGTAGCGCGGCGCGGTACATGGTAAATAGTAAGTAGATACTGGATGGTACGAGTCCGTTAACATTTTTTAAAGTTAACTTAAAAGTTAATCCGTTAGTCAAAATGTTAACATTAGTTATAATAATAGCACATAGAATAGGTACACTATCGTATTAGGATTACCTGTAAAGACGGTTGTAAGTGTTGAAATAAATAAATAAACTTCGTTAATGAACGATTAACGAGTTAATGCCCAGCTATGAGACTGACTGGACGAATTGAGGTTTATACACATACGCGGGATTATAGTGTTCGATTTTCTTATATTGCCACTACACTGCGATAATATTTTATACATTACTTATTAACTTATTTTTCCTTCATTAAGTATCCGTTGCTTCGCTCCGGGTCCAAATGCACCCGCATTTTTCACCGGTTTTTTTTCCCTTTCTTATGCTCGGCTGTTTCGTCTCACTTCCCGATGGGTTCTGTCTGGTTGGGTTTTATGTTGTTAGGAATAAGGCCGGCCACATACATACAGAATTCCGTTTCGGGATTCCGTTTCGATATCCCGATTCGGAATCCCGAACGCAGCAAGTCCATGTGAAATCTATAACCCGCCACACACGTACGGTAGTTTTCCGTTCGAAATTTTGCGGGCAAAACGGGGTTCCGTATGTGTGTGGCTGAACCGTTCGGAATTCCGAAATGGAATCCCTAAACGGAATTACGTATGTATGTGGCCGGCCTAAGGGTATAAAATAAAAGAAAATACGAAGAAATGAGGATACAACTGTAATCTCACTCGTTCTAGCAGTATCAAGTATCGCGCAGGCGACTAATAGAGAGATCAGTCTGTAATTCTACGAGTCTTACTGTCGTTAATATGACCGTTCGGTTATTCTACTAGTGTAGGCAAGGAAGATCGCGTTGCTGAGAGGATGCATTGTGTTACATTGAGATGGATAGTGTTGTTGTCGGTTTGCATACTTTGGTGTTATCATGAATTATACCTCACGTTACACCGGTGTGTTATTGTGACGGGAACATGTTACAGTTGGTAGAACTGTATTGCTCTATGCTGAATGTATGGCGCAGTGCCCTGTTTTGTTGCTGATAATGATCGGTTTCGTACGCGAGAGAGCAAGTTGAGCATCCGCTATCACACCTTTGTTGAGGTAATTGGCCTCCAGAATGGTTTCTGATAGTAAGGAGGGTTTGTTACTGATTAATATTCTTTTATATTCAAGTATATTTTAAATAAAATGATTCATAGTAAATTCCTCGTCCAATATGTAAATACAAATAAAAAAAATGTTAAAGTTCGAATTAATCCTCCATAATTAACATTTCGACAAATGTGATTTACACTATAAAAAGCTAATTTAATATTAGCAGTATAATACATAGTTAAAATAATCCTGTTAAAATTTGAATAATTAAACATAAAGCTATATCATCATAATGAAATACGGTGCGTACGCATTATGTAATATAACATGTTATAAAACATGTTTCAGTAACGTGGAGACTGAATGATATATAACGGGACACAAATGTTATATAAGTCGAGATGCGACGGAGGCGGCGCGCGGGGCGGCGAAGTTGGCAGTATGGCAGTGTTAGAATAATTGTGTTCTGTATGCAGTGTAGGTATATATACAGTAATCTATACTATCTATGGTGGCAGGGTGGCAGTGTTTAAGTAGGCTTTGACAAGAACGAACGTATTCATTTTTTGTTGTTTTTTTTTATAGTATAAGGGTGAAAAACGAGCACACAGTCCACCTGATGGTAAGTGGTTGCTGCGGCCCATAGACATCTACATCTATCCTCTGTTACAGATCAAAATGCAGATGCGTTTTCACCCGTGAGGACTAGGATGGAATGCCTCATTTCCAGTAAAAAGGGCCTCCGGCCACCTGCACACACCAAGCGAAACGCAGAGGTAAACCTCTACTTCACGCTGTTATTCTGTGAAGTCGTGGTACCACCCCGGTTCGAGCCGGCCCATCCATGCGACAGCAAAAGTTACCGCCTGGCTCTACCACTGTTAAAAAGTTAAAAAGTTTCTAAAACGGAGTGGAACAAAGAGAACACTGCTCTACTAATTGAGCACTTTAAAGAAAAAAGAGAATTGTGGGATTCGACAAGTGTACATTTTAAGGATCGCAACAAAAAACATGACGCATGGATAGATTTGGCTAACAAGTTTGGCACAGAAAAGAGTGTTATCGAAAAGAAGATGCGAAGTTTAATTGGACAGTTTCAAAGAGAATTAAAAAAGCCTAGATCGGGGGCAGGAGCGGAAGAACTTACTTCAAAATGGTTTGGATTCGAGTTGCTATTATTTCTAAAGGATAAAAATAAGGTTCGCCATACAAAAGTGGCGGGTATTCCAGAGGTAAAAGAATTTGTTTTTATGGTATTTTTATAATTACAAGCTTTTATTTAACTTGCACTTGAATTATTTTTTTTTTACTTTTTAGTAACAAGTAATAAGAGCTTGTTTTAAAAACTTTTTTCTTTTAATTAGCATTTAGGTATCTTAAAATAACAAGCACATTGTAATTATAACCCTTTATTTACGTTTTAAAACTCTAAACTAGACCAAACAAGGCAAATACTATGAGAAATTACGTCGATAAAATTTAGTAATTTGTTTGCCAGGGTATCTTTCCAAAATTTGTTAAAAAAATCAGCAAATTCTTTTCGTACTTCTACTGCTTCCGTTATATTATTTCCAGATTCAACAGCTATAAGTTGATTTACAGTATCTTATCAATCAAGATTATTTTGTTGAAAATCCATACTGTGACGAACATAAAATGATTGTGATAAATCACTTTTTAATAAAAAAATATGTAAATAGGCACATGTAAGTATTATGTCAGATGATTTTTTAGGATTCAGGAGAAGGGGTTTACTCAAGAGTCTGAATTTAGCGGACATAATCCCAAAAACGTTTTCTACAATCCTTCTTGCACGACTTAGTCGATAATTGAAAGCTCGTTCTTTAGAACGTTTACTGCGAAGTCCTGGATATGTTTTCATAATGTTTTTATTTAACGGGCATGCCTCATCTGACAAAAATACGTAGGGTGTAGGTAAGATCTTTCCTGGACGCGCAGCAGGCAGATTAAGAAAATCGTTTTCCAACATGATTTTTAGTGTGGAATTGGAAAACACATCTCCATTAGATAGACGGCCTAGACCTCCTACATTAACAAACATACAACGATAGTTTGCATCGACAAGTGCTAATAGTACAACGCTAAAAACCCTTTATGGTTGTAAGACTCACTTCCTGAATTGGCAGATGTTTGTATGCTTTCCATCCATACAACCGACACAATATGGGAATTGCCACAATTTATAAAAGTCATCTGAGATATCATTCCACTCTTCAGGCGTTCTTGGCATTTGGAAAAGATAGTAAACTTATTTTTTGTATTTTAGGCTAATCCTCATGAAATCCGTGTTTCTCCAAAAAAGAAACCTCAAGAAATCCGTGTTTCTCCAAAAAAGAAAAATAATAAAACTTTCAATAAAATAAAAAAATAATAAAGCTGCATACTGAGCGCAAATCACGAGATGATTTTACTGTTTTTGGGGAGTATATTGCTTGTAGAATGCGTAATTTACGGGATCCATGTTATTATGTTTTTTTTATAGGAGAGTGGGCAAACGAGCATGCGGCTCACCTGATGGTAAGTGACTACCGCCGCCCATGAACAACTGCAACACCAGGGGAATAGCAGATGCGTTGCCGGCCTTTTAAAAAGGAGTAGGATCTTTTCTTGAAGGTCCCTAAGTCGTATCGGTCCGGAAAAATCGCTGGTGGTAATCGATTCCAGAAGGAAGTTGTGCGAGGGAGAAAACTTCTTCTGAATCGCACAATGGTGGACCGCCAATCATCTAGATGATATGGATGGTATCGCAAGGTCTGTCGCGATGTGCGATGGTAAAATTGAGCGGCTGGAATTAGTCCGAACAATTCCTCAGAGCACTCCCCGTGGTAGATGCGATAAAATACGCAAAGAGATGCAACCTCTCTACGCAGTGCCAATGAATCGAGCCGATCGAAAAGGACTCGGTCGTCGACGATTCGAACCGCTCTGCGCTGGATGCGGTCAAGTGGAAGGAACTGGCACTGGGGGGTCCCTGCCCAGAGATGGGAACAGTATTCCATGTGAGGCCGAACCTGCGCCTTGTAAAGTTGCAAGCGGTGTGCCCGCATGAAATACTGTCCCGCTCCCGCCAAGCTTTTTAGAGGCCAATTTGGCCTTCTCTTCCAAGTGACCACGAAACTGCACGTCACTCGATATGTCGACACCGACGATTCCGATACTGGCTGAGGCAACAAGGGGAGTGCCTTGAAACTGAGGAGATACGACAAAGGGAATCTTTTTAGCGGTAAACGCGCAAACTTGTGTCTTCTGGGGATTGAACTGGACTAGATTTAGTCGCCCCCAGTCTGAGACTTTGTTCAACAAAGTCTCGACTTCAGACACAAGTTTGTTCCGGTACTCGGCGACGTTTTCCCGAGAAATATTGGCACGGCCGGTGTATAAAGCATCACCAGTGCTGTCGTTTGCATAGCAATGAATGTTACTGGTTTGCAACATATCATTGATATGCAGAAGAAACAGCGTTGGTGATAGCACGCAGCCTTGTGGAACACCAGCGTTAATGGGCTTGTAATCGGAGCATGCACCGTCTACTACGACCTTGATGCTCCGATCTGCAAGAAAGCTGGTGATCCAATTGCACAATTTCTCGGGAAGCCCATAGGAAGGCAGCTTCGAAAGAAGCGCTTTATGCCAAACCCGATCGAAAGCCTTCGCTATGTCCAAACTAACGGCCAACGCCTCCCCCTTGGACTCCACTGCCTCCGCCCATCTATGGGTCAGGTAGACCAGAAGATCACCAGCTGAGTGACCTCGACGGAAACCGTACTGGCGGTCACTAATCAGATGGTGATCCTCAAGGTACCGCATGAGCTGGCTGTTAATAACCGTTTCCATTACTTTGGAGAACAAGGAGGTGATGGCGATAGGCCTGTAGTTGGACGGATCTGAGCGGTCGCCTTTTTTAGGGATCGGGTGCACCAAAGCTGTCTTCCATGAGTCCGGGACTACGCCTAGGGAGTAGGAGTACCGAAAAAGACGCGTTAAAACCGGTGCCAACTCCGGAGCACACGTCTTCAGCACAATAGGTGGGACTCCATCAGGCCCACTCGACTTGTTGACGTCCAGGGAGAGGAGTGCTTTACGCGCCAAGCGCTGTGTAAACAGCACTTCCCGCATGGAGCACTCACATCGCGGGATGTTCGGCGGTGTGTTCTCCCCGTCATCTAGAGTCGAGTTGGAAGCAAAAAGAAAGCCTAGCAGATCGGCTTTCTCCTTTGCGTCATGGGCCAGTGAGTCGTCCACCCTGTGCAGAGATGGCAGAGATGGCTGACAGAAGTTCCCTTGGACAGCCTTGGCGAGAGACCAGAATGCACGTGTTCCCGAAGGGAGGCGAACTAGTTTCTCGCCAATTCTGCCGATGTGCTCTGACTTTGCCTTAGCAATGATACTTTTGAAGGACCTGGAGGCGGAATTGTACTTCTTTTTAAGAGCGCTGGTGTTTACATCCCGGGACGTTGATGCGTCAGCCCAGGCCTGGTAGCACTCCTGCTTATAGCGTGATGCTAGTTTACAGGAGCGACCAAACCATGGCTGGGATCTGCCTCCGATGGGCACCACAGAGGATGGAATAAAAAGTTCCATACCATGAAGTACCACATCAGCAACAGAATCGGCAACAACGCTGGGATCTTCCGGCGAGTAGCAAACCCTATGTATTGCTACAGTACAAAACCAAATTCACAACATTATATTCCAAGCTGAAATTGGGTTATGCAGCGGCGGCGCTAGTACAAGCTACAATTCTTTTCAAAGTAGTTGTTCTGGTCCAGCAAATTCACCACACACAGACATTTCACAGTTTTCGGAAGATTTGGATGACAAATTAATAAATATAACAATCACAGGGTAATACCTCAAAGCAACTATAGATTTTTGTTTAAGTTTATGACAAACATTTTTTAATTAAGAATACTTACCATAATTTCGTGTTTTAATGAGTCTATTATTGCTGCGCACACTTCTGGTATGATAAAATAAATACTCTGTTTTGACACTTCAAATAGATACTCGAGGCTTTGATATGAATCCCCACTGGCCAAAAATCTTAATGTAATGGCTAAACGTTCTGTAGCTGATATGCAATTTCTGTATGCAGTATCTTGTTTTCTTATTTTCGGCTCCACGTTATTAATTAAAAATTCTATATCTGTGCTGGACATCCGAAGAAAGTTTTTAATATTCCCATTATCATGTAATTCTCCATAGAGTGTATTTTCACAAATAAGGTTATTCACCATCGTTTCGCCACAGTATTTTTCTCTAGTCAATGAACTAGGACGTACCCAGTATCTACGTTTTTTTCTTTTGTTATTTAAAAGAACAAGAGTTGCTGCAACAGCTAGCAAAACGTGCTCTCGTGTCGACATTGTGAATAGTACGGCAGAACGACAAACAACAATGTCATATAACATTGTTATATTGCATTGTTATTCTAATCTGTACAGTATTGTTATATGTTGCAATGTTGAAAACCCATGTAACTTAATGTGGACGTGTTATATAACAAAAGTTACACAACATGTTACTTAATCTGTACGCACCCTTAGATGGAGAAGGTAAATCAATTAAGAATTATCAATAATTTTAATTAATGGTCAGTTTTTCGTAAAGGTCTAAATTTATTTATCATTAGTATTAAATTATTAGTTAATTTGATAATCGTAGAGGCCCAAAAATATTAGTAATATTTACTACAGCGATTAATATTAATATTATGATTGATATTATTATTATTAAATGAGTATAATTATTATATATAAGTAAGACAATTAATAAAAAGCATTATAGATTAATAATTAAAAAAAGTTACTTCTTTGGCGCCAACATGTTTCATGGAAAATAAATTATGAAATTAATTTGTTCCGATACGACATTTCTGTGAGCAATGTAGGACGATTATATTATGCACAATTTTATTGTAGAAACAAATAGAAGTATTTATAATTAGGCTAAATTTTTTACGTTTATATTTGCTGATTATTCTTTATTTTATTTTTAGGTTTCCTCGTCCAAGCCACGAAAACCGAGAAAAATGGATTAAATTCGTCAAAAATAATCGTAGACTAGAGATGTGGTTACCAACAAATCATACATACAAAGAAGTCATGGAAAACAGCTTTTGTCCACCCGATCCCTAAAAAAGGCGACCGCTCAGACCCTTCCAACTACAGGCCTATCGCCATCACCTCCTTGTTCTCCAAAATAATGGAACCCATTATGAACTGCCAGCTCATGCGGTACCTTGAGGATCACCAGCTGATTAGTGACCGCCAATACGGTTTTCGTCGGGGTCGATCAGCTGGTGATCTTCTAGTCTACCTGACTCATAGATGGGCGGAGGCAGTAGTGTCCAAGGGGAAGGCGTTGGCCGTTAGTTTGGACATTGCGAAGGCCTTCAATCGGGTTTGGCACAAAGCACTTTTTTCGAAGCTCCCTTCCTATGGGCTTCACGAGAAATTGTGCATTTGGATCACCAGCTTCCTTGCAGATCAGAGCATCAAGGTCGTTGTAGACGGTGCATGCTCCGACTACAAGCCTATTAACGCTGGTGTTCCACAAGGCTGTGTGCTATCACCAACGCTGTTTCTTCTGCATATAAATAATATGTTGCTAACTGGTAACATTCATTGCTATGCGGATGACAGCACTGGTGATGCTCTATACACCGGCCGTGCCAATATTTCTCGGGAAAACGTCGCCGAGTACAGGAACAAACTTGTGTCTGAAATCGAGTCTTTGCTGAACAAAATCTCGGATTGGGGGCGCCTAAATCTAGACCAGTTTAATCCTCAGAAGACACAAGTTTGCGCGTTTACCACTAAAAAGAACCCTTTTGTCGTATCTCTTCAGTTTCAAGGCACTCCCCTTGTTGCCTCAGCCAGTATCGGAATCCTCGGTGTCGACATATGGAGTGACGTGCAGTTTCGTGGTCATTTGGAAGAGAAGGTCATATTGGCCCTTAAAAAGCTTGGCGTGCTCAGCAGAGCGGAACAGTATTTCATGCCAACACACCGCCTGCAACTTTACAAGGCGCAAGTTCGGCCTCACATGGAATACTGTTCCGATCTCTGGGCAGGGGCTCCCCAGTGTCAGCTCCTTCTACTTGACCGCATCTAGCGCAGAGCGACTCAAATCGTCGATGACCGAGTCCTTTTCGATCGGCTCGATTCATTGGCACTGCGAAGAGATGTTGCATCCCTTTGCATTTTCTTTCGCATTTACCACGGGGAGTGCTCTGAAGAACTGTTCGGATTAATCCCAGGCGCCAAATTTCACGAACGCATATCGCGGCAGAACTCCCGATACCATCCACACCATCTGGATGATTGTTTTCTTCCTCGCACGACTTCCTTGTGGAATCGATTATCATCAGCGATTTTTCCTTTGACCTTCAAGAAAAGAGCCTACTCCTTTTTAAAAGACCGGCAACGCATCTGCAATTCCGGCGGCGGTAGTCACGTACCATCAGGTGAGCCGCATGCTCGTTTGCCCCCTCTCCTATAAAAAAATATAGTACGAAGAAAGGGATAAATTTTCTGAAAAAGTCTGCAGTAAGTACCTTGTATAGATGTAAGTAATGAATGTCTGTGATGTAAATTAACGTAACAATGGAATTGTACAGATAAAAAGTAATTTTAAAATGAATCATAGTGTTTTAAAACATAATAACTAAATAACTAAAATGCCTTCTATTTTGTTTGGTCGATAAATTCTGATTTTTTTTAGCCTATGGGTAATGATGAATCAACGGAATCAATAAATGCAGAAGCAATGGACCCGATATCTGTACCAATGAGCGACACAGAATCGATTTTCGATAGTCCTAAGAAAATTATCTTGAAACGAAAACTGCAAAACGTCACTATATTTAAGAATAAATTACACAAAAAATTCAAAGCCATAATAAAAATTTAAAGACGAAATGTGAATCTTTAACAAGTAGTATAAAATCCTTGAGAAAGACATCTTCTCTGAATGGAATAGCCGAGAGTAACATAATGGCTAAAGCTGAAGTTGTCGAACTACGCAAGAGGTTTTTTAAGAAAAACAAACAGAAAGAGCAATATTTAAAATATACACTGACTCTGCGCAAATTTGCCTTAACGTTGCATTATTATTCACCAGAGGTTTACAAACATCCACGTACCCTCTGTCGATGGTATGGATCACTAACTTAACGCTGAACTTTAAAAATCAAATGTAACTTAAAAGAACAACCGGTAGTGTGCACGTTGATCTTTGATGAGATGGCCATTCGTAAACAAAAATTATTTCATAACCAAATGAATCTCGGTGCTGTTAATTTTGGCGCAGGTCTACAAAAAGGCGACGAAGAAGTTGCATCACAGGCTTAAATTTTTATGCTAGTGTCACTAACGGAAAATTGGAAATTGCCTGTAGGCTACTTTTTGACTTCCGGTATTACTGCTGAAACAAAGACTAATTTAATAATAACATGCTTACAAAAATGTCATGAAGTTGAAATAACGGTCGTAGGCCTTACATTCGCTGGTTGCTCGGCAAATTTCTGCTGAAATTCTAGGTTGTTAACTAACTGATTTGAACAACATTAAGACTGATTTTTTGACTGTAAATTTTATAACTATAATGAACATTTTTTTGATGCAGTGTACTCAAGAATGTGCCATTTTTATGGCTTTAAACGTCCATCAGATGAACTTAACGAATTTCAAATATTTTCGCATTTAAATAAAGTTTAGGATTATGTACTAAACTTGAAATCTGACGTGAAATCTTGAAGAGTTATAAAAATAAAAAATAAAATGATTCTCAAATAAAAATATCTGTAAAAAAAAAAAAATTGTAGAGTTACCAAATAAAACAGGATTCATTGGCGCAATTGTCTGCATAGAATCTCTGAAAACCCTCAAGCACTTAGTGGAAGAAAAAAAAAATTGTCAAATTCATTTCCACATATCGCCTTAGTCAAGACCATTTGGAATTATTTTTGGGAATATAAGAAAACACGGTGGATACAATAATAATCCTACCGTTTTGCAGTTCCGGCCTGCATATAAAAAAAATTCAAAATCACTTGGAACTCCAATCATCATTTAATGGTAAATGTATCCCACTAGACAATTTCACTATTTTACAATCCCCCTCTACTGATATAATTAACAGCACAACAACCCTTAATAGACATGATGACCAACAATATGAAATTTTATTATCTACATGTATATTGGATTCTGATGTTGAAGTCGAAAATAATTGTAACAATTTGCTGACACTAAATAAAATATAATAATCCTATATCCATTCTACCCTTTCTTTCCAAAATTTTAGAATCCTGTGTTTACAAGCAAATTTCTACATTCATTTCGAAACATAAACTACTGAGCATAAATCTCTGGTCATAGTACCAGTACTGCTTTAATTAACGTCACACACGATATTAGAAACGGTATGGAAGAAATAAAAGTAACAGTACTGGTACTAGTTGATTTCTCAAATGCTTTCAACACAGTTGATCATGAAATCCTTGTTTCCATACTGTCTCATCTAAATTTTGGCCCTACATCATTGGAATGGTTTACACCTTATCTTCGCGGTCGACAGCAGTCAGTCTATGTGGGGCAAATAACCTCAGTTTGGGCTGATGTGGAAGCTGGTGTGCCGCAAGGTGGTATTCTTTCTCCTATATTTTTTCTATTTTTATAAACTTTATTACCTCCATCTTCGATTGCTCGTACCATTTATATGCCGATGACCTTCAGCTATACGTGCAAGCTGAAATAGGGGATATCCATAATGGGATTAAAAAATTAAATAACAAATTATCAGCTATCAAGGATTGGTCTACTCGTTATGGAGTGTTGGTCAATCCTTCGAAATGCCAAGCTATACTGGTGGGTAGCTCAAGGATGCTAGCCAAGATTAATCTTGCAGACATACCCCCTATCTATTACAATGGGATTACAATACCGTTCAGTAAGTCTGTAAAAAATCTTGGCCTACACATTGATAGCACGCTGATGATTGGAGAACTCAGGTTACTGAAGTCAATCGCAAAGTCACTGCCACGTTACGTTCTCTGTATCGCTTAAAACATTTTATCCTCACAAAGTCTAAGATCATGCTTGTCCAATCGCTCATATTGCCCATAATTGATTATGCAGATGTGTTACCCGGATCTGTCCCAGGATCTTCTGAACAGGCTGGAACGCCTTCTCAATAACTGTATAAGATTTATTTTCGGGCTTCGTAAGTATGACCATATTTCGCAATATAGATCTAAGCTTACAATCTTACTTTTAATCTTAGGCTTACAATCCGGCAGAGGCGTATTTCCAGAATATTATTTGTTCTTTTTTCCATATTAAATGACCCATTTTCGCCTTCTTATCTTAAGAGTAAATTTCACTATCTCTCCTCATCTCATGATAGGGTTCTACGTTCATCTTCTAACAACAAAATATGTATTCCAGTTCACTTCACCGAGTTCTATGGTAACTCCTTTACAGTTCAGGCTACACGCCTTTGGAACTCCTTGCCTGACGACATCAGAAAAGCTCTCAATAAGTTTGCTTTTAAAACGTTGGTGCGTAATCATCTGTTAAAGACAACGCTTCTTACATGAATCATCCATGTCATTTATATTTTAGACGTATATATTTATAGTTATTTATATGTACTATTTGTATAATATGTATGTTAGTATGAATATATGTATGCTTATGTATGTACGTATATATTTGTATACATGTATAAATAGGATATATTTTTATAGTTTATTTATTGTAAAATGTATATTTAACGTAATTAATTATCATTTCTATTTTGTTTTTATTCTATATTGCTACACCTAGTTCAAATACTCACCACTCCATGGGTTGACTGGTAGAGAATGCCACAAGGCATTGAGTCCGCCCTTTGTATTCTTTTAGATTAAGGAATGCAATAAAGAATAAATAAATAAATAACGAATATGTTCCGAGTGGTTCTCAATTGATTGTTGGGTGCATATCTGGGTACATATCCAGAATTTTAACAAAATTATTAAAATGTGAAGAATGTGTGAATAGCTTAACTACGACAGAAAAGCTGCCACACCACACATTGATAACCATCAAAGATATGGGGGGGCTTACGCTACTCTACTGACGATGTGTATAAAATATACTTGACCACGGAAAAAGTGATAAAATACTTATAAGACAAAAAATAAAATATAACTTCAATTTCATTACTGTTAAAGCTTTAGAATTTTTCATTGAAAATGAGGTATTTACATCCTTAATTCAACATTCATTTAATCAGCGAAGTACTTTCAATCACATGATTCATTCAATTTGGGCCATCATAAATAAATACGCAAATATTTGTTTAAAACATGAAGCAAACATTGATCAAGATAAAGACTATTCTTCATCTAAACGGCAAAAATTAACAAAACTTATATTGTTTAAAGGCACTTAATTAAATTCCTAATATATATTTTTACAAAAACATTTAACATTTTATTAATTATAATTAACTTTCAGGGAAAAAAAAATACATGTATATACGTATAATTCATGTGTAAACAGAAATTGTAGAAGTTTTTAAAATTTTACTATGTTTTCTCACAGTAATTCATAAGGCATAATATAAAAAGTATCATCTCTGTGTCTGTGCCTCACGCTAACTTAGGCTAGGGCCTTTGGGGACCTAGTTCTAGATATAAATAAATATATTTGATTAGCTTCGATTCCATCCATTTTATATAGTTATCTCATAAAATATTCATGTAAAAATATAATTAAAATGCTACTGTGACAATATTATTTATTATCATATTAATTGACATCATATCATGACCAATTATTAAAAATTGAACTTATTTTAATAAATTAATGAACAATATATGTACTATAAATAAACAATAATTAAATATCTACTGATCATTTTACCTACGCATAATCTATGATTGGTAACGCCAGTTAACAATCTAACTTATAAATCTAATAGAATACTTGGAACATAACAATTTTAACAGTGGTAGAGTCACGCGGCAGCTTTTGCTGTCGCACGGATGGGCCGGCTCGAACTGGGGTGGTACCACGACCTCACAGAAAACCAGCGTGAAGTAGAGGTTTACCTCTGCGTTTCGCTTGGTGAGTGCAGGTGGCCGGAGGCCTTTTTTACTGGAAATGAGGCAATCCATCTTAGTCCTCACGGGTAACAACGCATCTACATTTTGATTTGTAATAGAGGATAGATGTAGATGTCTATGGGCCGCAGCAACCACTTACCATCAGGTGGACTGTGTGCTCGTTTGTCACCCTTATCATATAAAAAAAATAACCTTTGACCCTCCCCTTGCTTCTCCTTTCATTACGCACACACAGCCGTTGAGGGCGACACAGTCGCCACGCGACGGCAATCCAGTTGCAATTGAAGAATACCCGCGATCGCTTCACCGCACGAGGACATTACGTCCTCCGACCCCGCTTTAATATTAATTATCACCGGAATTGTGTCCTTGTAATTTCACAAATGTGACACGCTTTCCGCGATTACAATAAGTCGAGAGTAAAGGAGTGGGATATAATAGAACTGGTCTACTAGAGTGCGTGCGCCGACCACGTGGTGACCTGCAGTAAGCTGATGCGTCAGGAGGAAGGCGAGGCAGCCCTTCACAAGGTTAGTGCGTGCATTCCACTCTCATCCATTTTCATTGCTCTGCTCGTTGTATGTACCAAATACAGTCCTCAAATCTTTATCGAAGAATTCAAGTTACTGGCGCGTCCAATGATGATAAAAAGACCGCGCATGCGCGGTAAGACTTTACAGCACATGCGCAATGACATAGAGTAGCGCACAGTTTTTATTTGAAATAGCTCTTCTAGTATGTAAGTACATTATACTTCAACTACTTCTAGCAATCTTTTTGGATCCAGGTAATAAGTAAATAAAAAGTAATGTAACTATCTATAATTCTGTATAAATGAGAAATTTAAAACTATCATTTTACTTGTATCCATAATATATGTATGTAATAATAACATTGTACAAGTTATGTTAAAATTGGGTGATCATAATACGATGTAATTGCAAACGTTTCCACATACGTACTTTGGTATAAATGGTGCGATTTTGTGTATTAAATGTCTACGCATGTAAAATATTATTAGTAGAAATGATTTAAGTGCTTCGGTGGTGACATAAATCTCAATTATTTTATCCCATCAGGAGCCTTGAGATATTATCGTCTTCAAGTGTCCGCTGGGTTAAGCTGTCGTCATAATCCCCGAAGGACTTCTCAGTGTTGTGTGTGACAGATTAGACAAGGCTGTGTGCTCCAAGACCTTTGCCTGTCTTAATTGGTGAATTCTGAAATCGTAACGAGCTAACGACTAATGATAATGACAATTGACCCAATTGACAACAGAACAGAACAATAACAGAAATTTTATATCTAGATCGAGATTTGCAATTTTTTAGAGTTATATTATCTTGATTATAGATGAATAATAATTCTTCGCAGTTTTCACGTTGAACAGTTTTAGATTTATAATTATTTACCTAAAGAACTAACAAAAACAGCTGTACTCTGATTAGAAAGCTTGTACCTTTGTGTCAAACAGTTTAATAATTTATTAAATAATTTTGTGACGATTTGCTGAAAATGGCATTAAACCACATTCTTCAAGTTGCGAAAGCGGTATGTAGTAATCCTAACAAAGTCAGCACAACAATTCAGAGACTTATATGTGTGACAAAACCGGCCCGAATAGGTATGATACCGATAGTTGTAGAGCAAACAGGAAGAGGTGAAAGAGCCTATGATATTTATTCGAGACTCCTACGTGAACGTATAATTTGTTTAATGGGACCAATAACTGACGAAATAAGCTCATTAGTTGTTGCACAACTTCTCTTCCTGCAATCGGAATCTAGTAAAAAGCCTGTGCATCTTTATATAAATTCACCGGGTGGTAATGTCACTGCTGGATTGGGAATATACGATACAATGCAGTACATAACTCCACCTGTAGCTACATGGTGTGTAGGACAAGCTTGCAGTATGGCATCATTGTTGCTAGCGGCAGGTGCTCCGGGTATGCGTCACGCTCTCCCTAACTCCCGTATTATGATTCATCAGCCATCAGGAGGGGTAAGAGGTCAAGCAACTGATATACAGATTCAAGCAGAAGAAATATTAAAACTAAAAGCACAAATTAATGCTTTGTATGTAAGGCATACTGGTTTACAATTAGAGAGAGTGCAGTCTTCGATGGAGCGAGATTGTTTTATGTCCCCTACTGAAGCAAAGGCTTTTGGATTAATAGATAATGTCCTTGAACATCCACCATCACATGCAATGGAAAATGAGGCTGTTTCTGCATCAGGAACTACTACCGCAACCACTAACTGATATTTTGATAATCTCTTGATCATATAGAATGCTTTCTTGACTATTAGAGGAAATTCTCACTAATTAGAAGGGTTTAAATGCTGGGTTCTGAATTCTTTGGTTAAGAAAATTGTTAAGTATTTTGGTAATAAGAATAATATTTTTAAGTAAATTGGTTGATTATTCAGAAGTTTTATAGTAATAAATTGTAAAAAAAAGCATATTAACTTTTATTATGAAATTATTGAGCTGTATAGTTAGTGTAGTTAATTTTAGATGCAGGTGTTTGGTGTACATCAATTTTCATGGAACACAATAATTTGAGTCAATTACACCAGTAGGTCAATAAAAAATATTAACAAGTGTGTGAAATATCACAGTAGGCTTGACCAAAATTTAATTTAAATTATACCTGAAAACATTTTTTTATAGAATAGGGTTACAAAAGAGCACACACACCACCTGATTGTAAGTGGATGCTGTGGCCCATAGACATCTATCTAGATTAGATTAGATTATGATGGGCTATTTTCCAGGAGTATTTGTCTAAGTGCTTTTTTTGCATTTGGGTAGAAATATTGTGATTATATGAGTAATGAAATGCCCCGAAAAAGTTCACCAGTCCTTTGATGTTGCAAGCAACTTTGCAGCTATATGCAGCTACTTCCGGACATGCTATCAACCCATTGACTGCTGTTTCTTTCTTCCCCATACATGGCCTGTACAAGGGACTATCTGTGACACCCATGGTAAATAAATGTTTTTTAAAAGAGCCATGGCCTGGAATAACATTTGTTGCTCCTGATCTGTGGCTTGTTCAATCTTATTAAGACCTTGGTTAAACAACTTTTTATTTCTGACAGGGCCTTGCTACATTCTACTAGATTTTTCTATAGCTGAGCATGTTGATTAGTAAAGTTTTTACATATCAGTTAATGAATGTTATCAAAATGGATCGGCATGACTGGTTCCGGCCCAATAGTGGCTAGAGTCCATCATCTTCGGGCCAATTAGTCTGCTGCATCGTTGCCCCTGGATCCACTGTGTTCCTTCAGCCATTGCAGGTCACATTGTTGTGTTAACATACATCATTTAGTCATTGATGTCATTCATATATTAGCCCCTAGTTCATCACATTGCAATTCAGAATTTATAGTACTGCCATGCTGTCGGTTAGTATTCTGATGGAGTCTTTTATCTTCCTGGCATCTATTGCTATGGCCGATTGGATGATACCAGATTCATATTCATTACATTATATTACATTACATACATTTTGCTAGAAAGACTGTTGGGGGTACATAGCAGTGTGCATATGTGGATGTTGAGGTCTTCCGAGAAAGTTCCAGATCCTGTACCTTCATTTGTTTTGGAACCATCTGTGAAAATTCGAAGTTTTTTTGGGGTGTAATCTTACTACTTAATAGTAAAATGAATAAAAACCCACCATATGAAGTTTATTTTCCAATGGGTGCGTTTTTATTCATTTTACTATTAAGTAGTAAGATTATATTACTCTCCACAACAATCGATTTGAATGGTGAAGATTATGTCACATCAAAAACAGCAGAAAGGATTATCTGCAGTAGAAGAAACTTAAAGAAATACATAAAAATTAATAAATATGTTAGGAAAGTGCAGAAGTTAATTAAAACTAAAATTAATACTAAAAAATATATAAATGTATGTAAGGAAAAGCAAGAAATAATTAATAAATTTAAGCTATATTCTATTGCCCCGTGTAGTGGCGGGTAAGAATACCCACTACCCCATACCTTCCCATGGGTGTCGTAAGAGGCGACAGAGGGGAATTGAGACAGAAGATGGGCAGCAGCATCTTTCTGATAACAGCAAACTATAATAAAAAAACTACGATTGCCAACCCGCTCGCCAAGCGTGGCAACTATGGCAATATACCCCCCATGACGAAAGTTACAAAAGACGGCCTCCAATCCGCAGCGGTCCCGCTATTCCTGGCTAAGGTGGCGACCGTGGTAACGGCGGGGCAGGGGGTGCTAAGAATCTCCGGTGGAGGTACGGTTGCCACCTAAGACAACTTGACCTGCCAACAAATAACACACACACCATGAGGACTGACGAAAAGATCCTGGAGCTGGAAGAAGAGATAGACAAGTTGCGCTGTGATATTATAGGATTATCTTAGGTCCGAAGAGAGGGGGAGGACACGGTAATCTTCGAATCCGGCAACTTGTTCTATCACCGGGAGTGTGACCACCGGTCCCAAGGAAGTGTTGAATTTATCATCCACAAGTCTTGTTAATAACGTAGTAAAGATTGTGAGTGGGTCGACGAGGGTTGCGTACCTTAAACTCAGAATTTTTGATTGAATTATTTGAAAAGCTGGTGCTTCACAAGTGGTCCCATATAAATTTCATCAATGTCTGACCAATACTTTTTGAGTTATGTTTAATAATTTATATTGAAGTCGGTTGTACAAATTTTTTAATTTTTAATTATGTGTAATTGAATTATTGACCATATCACATAGTCTACGCCCTTTACTTGTTATTACAGAACATTTCATTGATATTTATTTGAATTACTACTAAATACGTAAGTTAATTTTTAGAGAACTTAAACGCTTCCTACATACGAGGGCGGCACTGAAAATTTCGGGAATGAAGGAAGTGATTACTATTTAAAAATGTATTTATTGTTTTTCGAAGTATTCTCCGCGAAATTTGACACATTTTTCCATACGATGAAACCAATCATTGAAGCAACCATTCCATTCGGAAGTTGGGGTCTGTAGTGTTATGCTACTTACATATCATTTTACACTATTTTTCCATTCTGTTTTTGATTTTCTGCATTCATATTTTGCATCACTTTTCACGCTATCAGTTATGCTACTTACATATCATTTTACACTATTTTCCATTCTGTTTTTGATTTTCTGCATTTATATTTTGCATCACCTTTATTTCCGTAGGATCCTGTAACGTTTTTACACAATAACAAATCATTTTCACTTCGTATTTTCACGCTATCAGCATCTTTTAAATCGCTGTCAATGGAGTCTTACCTTTTTCTATCTTTTATTGAGTTCTCCGTAACTCTGCAATTTCAGGTTTCGTGCGCGCTGCCGCGCTATAGTTTTTCCTATATGAATAATATCTCATTTCTTACTTAAATGTAACTGTTTTTCAATTATATACCTAAAACCAAAAATTTATATTTTTGACAACCATTATTTATATGGTTGTTATGGTAACTTTTATTCAAATTCGTCACTGGTCTGATGTTCTTATTTCGATAGTTCTACATATATACTCTTTTGCTCTAGGTCATTTACAAAAAAAATCCTTTTAATTTAAATAATTTCTCGTTCTCTCTAAAAAGGTATAAAAGCCGAACAATCGGAGAATACAGAGAGTCTCGCTTCAGTTTTCAAACAAGAAGCATCTACTAAAGGCCTTATCCCGGGGCCGCATTGCCCCGGGATCCTGCAAGCCTCCATCTACATTTGAAGTCGTCGGCGTAGTCTACTTCAAGCGCGGGGCCACCCTACTGCCGGCGCTACGACTGCTTGCTCCAGGCGCTGAGTGCACCTACTACCCGCGCTACCTTTGGGCGCTACGACTGCTTGCTCCAGGCGCTGAGTGCACCTACTGCCCGCGCTACCTTTGGTCGCTGCGACTGCTTGCTCCAAGCGCTGAGCGCACCTACTCCAGGCGCTACGTGCGCCGGCTCCGGACGCTGCGTGTGCCCAGACCAGGCGCTGCGTGCCATCACCGCCAGGAAACTACAAGCTCAGCGTGTGCCTACTTCTACTCCAAGCGCAGCGTGTGTCACTTCGACCTTTAGGCTCCATTACAATACAATATTCTCCTATCTTTACTTTTTTTTCTAATTGTAATTACACGTCATCCATCATCATCATCATATTTCATTTTTTTTATAAAATTGTAAATACCTTTTTAAAAATTTAAATATATTATTTTCTTGTTCTACTTTTGTTGTTTTGTTGTTCTTAGGTTAGGTTTTCTTTTATTTTTTTAAATGTCGCTTCACGACAGGTCTCCAAAATGGCCATTTTGTAGGCGTCCACAGCTTCTTCAGGTGATGAAAATCTCTGTTCACGCGAACTATTCTTTATTTTAGGGAAAGTATAGAAATCATTAGGACTTAGGTCGGGGCTGTACGGCGATGGTCTAATAATTCTGTTTTCTTGCTCTAAAAACTCTTTTGTTCTGTGTGCGGTGTGAGAACTCGCATTGTCGTGATGGAGGATGATGCGGCGGTTGCAGTTCTCTTTACGGAGTTCAGAAACGACCGAAACAAATGCTAGCATACCATTCTGCATTAATCGTTCTTTGTCCCTCAAGAGGAATAGTCGTAACATGGCCGGTTTTGGAGAAAAACGTGGCCACCATTTTTTTTGCAACACTCCGTGAACGAACAATTTTTATTGGCTTTAACTCATTTTCGAACACCCAAACTCGTGACTGGTTTTTTGTTTCGGGTTCGTACGCGTATATCCAGGATTCGTCACCTGATACGATGTTGTATACAGCATTTGAGGATCCTGCGTGGAATCTTTCGAGAGTTCTGACGCACCAAGTTTTTAAAAGTGGTAGAGCCAGGCGGCAGCTTCTGCTGTCTCACGGATGGGCCGGCTCGAACCGGGGTGGTACCACGACCTCACAGAAAACCAGCGTGAAGTAGAGGTTTACCTCTGCGTTTCGCTTGGTGAGTGCAGGTGACCGGAGGCCCTTTTTACTAGAAATGAGGCATTCCATCGTAGTACTCATCGTAGACAACGCATCTAAATTTTGATTTCTAATAGAGGATAGATGTAGATGTCTATGGGCCGCAGCAAGCACTTACCATCAAGTGGACTGTGTGCTCGTTTGTCACCCTTATCCTATAAAAAAAAAACCAAGTAACGCGAGCCGCTTTTTGCTCTTCACAGAGCGAATGCGGGAAAACAACTTTTTTACACCTAATTATTCATGCAAGATTATATGTATTTGACTCATGCCAATGTCCAAAGTTGCCTTCATTTCAAAAATTTCGCGGTATGTCACACGTCGATCTTCCTCAATCAGCTTAAGCACAGCATCAACGTTTTCTTGGCTGACTGCAGTATTTGAACGACCTTGACGGGGATCATCACTGAGCTTGACACGTCCACGTTGAAATTCAGCAAACCAGCGATAAATTGTGGTTTTGGATGGGGCTTCATCACCAAATGCTGAAATCATCCGGTCAACACACTGTTTTTGTGTTAAACCACTCCGAAAGTCATAATAAATCATCGCTCTTGAATTTACTCGAGTCAATTCCATTTTCTCAACGACTAAACAAGTTTGACAAAACCTTGTGACAAGACCGATAATCTTTTTTTAAATAAATAAATGGTATCCGATTTTTAAAACCAAGGAGTTTTCAATTAAAAAGATTTTAATATGACAGGAACAGTGGAAATATTCCATTCCCGATACTTTCAGTGCAGCCTATGTATGTACGTGCGGCTGGTTGAGCGGCCGGCGTGGTCTGCGTATGTGACCAATACGAGACGAGAGCGCGTGAATCTCCTGGCATGGAGGTACATATTATGCCGGGTTTTTCCACGCTTGCCTAATCTCGGCAAGCATCCACAAGCACAAGTGTGTAAAGAGGGCGTTTGGCTTGGCTTGCGTGAGCTTGTGGACGCTTGTCCCCGATCCGGGCTAGTGTCGGTTTTTGGACACAGATCAAAGGGCGCTTGCGGCAAGCGTTTGCAACTCATTCACACGTTGGTGCGCGTTTAGTAGATATTGTGATTTCGCGACGAGCGCATGTTTAGTTCTTTGTTTAAAATGAGTGATTGATCGAACGAAGAGAGTTTATCGTTTCTGGAATATTACCAGACCGAATCGTCTATCTGGAACCCCAAAGACGTTAATCATAAAAATAAAAAGATAGTTGCAAATGCTTGGAGTCGTCTTGCCGAGTTAACGGGAAAGCCAGTAAAAGAATTAAAACCCAAAAATTCCTTGTTTTTGTATTACTTTGCTTGTATTTAAAATAAAAGTATGTTAAATCAAACGCAATAGCCGACACAAGTTCGGTGTCCACCATGCTTGGGTTTACGTAGCACACTGACGCATTCATAAGCATGGAAACGACTTCCAAGCGCCAAACGAGACTTGTGGACGCTTGGGGCTTGAAGACGTTTGCCGAGGCTTGGCAAGCATGGAAACCCGGCATTTTACGTTTGTAGAATTGCCGTTTACAATAATTAATATTAGAAAATAATGCAGTAAGCACAGAATGAATAAGTACAGAAGTTGCACTCTTTTGATGTTGACTGCATGCCGACGTTTTAATAGCCTACATAATTATTATTAATCAGATAAATCGTGCACTCAAGCTAAATAAAACTTTATCGCTGCGCGCGACTGTCCATATTACTTTGCATCTTTTCTTCTTACTACGTCACAACGGACTTTGCATGGTTGCTAAGGGCTGTTGTTAATAAAGAGTAAAAAAATACATTGTGAAATGGTAAGTTACTTAGGTAAAGTACCTATGCCGACTATAATTGATCATATTATCTACTATGTGATTTCTGTGATGCCCAACGCAGGAAACTTGCAAGGCCTTTCGTCGGGATCGCGATGCTTGGTTCGTATAGGTGGGTAATGTGAACAAAAAATAAACCCGAAATACGATTTCTAACAGAAATATGATCGTAATCTACTTAGTTGAAAATCTTGTAAACAAGGTTTTAATTTCAGTACTTTGTGCTATTATAAATTAAAATATTTTAATTACAAAGACGAGTATAGGTATGTAAGTAGGTACTTGGGTAGTGAAGTAAATTTTAACTAAGTTTTGTAATAAAGTACTTAGGTATAACTTCTGTAGTTAAATTATTACTTAATTATTTTTTCGCTGTAAGTACATATCTAACAAAAAAATGATATATCTGAATCCTTTTAATTGCTCATTAAGCATCCATCCCCGCAACAATTATAGTAAGAACGACGTTTTGCCATTATAATTTATCAAATACATAGGTAATATACATTATTCTTAAATTACATTAAAACTTTTTCAACTATTTTATCCTACAATTAAATATACCTACTAAACACTAAACAAAAACTATTTCGACGAGTATTTTAACAAGTATTTACAAAAAATTATTTACGTAAACAGCGTTAAAAAAACTTTAACATTCAATCGCCTAGAGCGCGCAAGCCCCGACTGCGATCTACCCCTGAGGCAGCTCGCGATTGTAGGTAATTATTTCACACAGGTAGCAAAAGTGACAGAGGCCTGCCGTAAGCATAGTATAAAGAGAGGGGAAGTACGTTATCTTCATACAAACGCACTGCGCGCGGCTTGTATGTGTGCGCCATAGTATCTATGAGGCGCCGCACGCACACTTAAACACAATCTCGAAGTGTTTCTCAGTGCGCCAGTCTGGGCTAACACCGCACAAGGTTCGCGCGTTACGGCTTTTGGCACCGCTAAATGAATGAAAAATGTGTGATAATCACAGGAGAACGTATTGCTGTGTGTTTGGGTGTCTTAGGTAATAATTCATCGATTCCAGAATTGTCTCTGTTCAGATTACCTATTGAATAGGACAGGTAAGCGAGTCACTTATTATAGCATATAATTTTTACTTGACGATGAGATACCTACTTACTTATTTTTGTTGTATTATTTGTCTATCAGACAGAGGAAGAATAGTAACTAAGTACCTACTTACGGTTATAAAATCGTAATTAAAAATAAGTAATTGACTAATTGTGAATAAGATAAATAGAGCAAAGTTCGAATAATAACAACAGAACAAAAAATTTATTACAGTCTAAGAGGCAGGCGTTAGTAATTTTATGTTATTGTACGATGTTTTTTTTTACAATATTTTAGTCGCTTTTTGTTAGGAAAACCATTGTTGAACTTTATCGACTAATGATCACTGAATTAGTTATACAGAGATGTATTATCTTTCGCAAGGGCCGGGCTTTAAACTAATGATTTGGTGACAGTGACAACCCTGAGACAGTAGGCAATTATATCGCGGATTGGGCCGCAGATAACCTACTTGGCCTCTCTTGATACTATGCCGTAAGCTAATAAAGGGTATACCTGGTCGAAATATGCAGCCCTTGATATATTAATGGAAGTTGTTTCTGCTAATATGGATAATGCTATATTCTTTTTCCTATATGCTTTTTGTTTATTTTTTTAATGTGAGAATACCAGTTTAAGTGACAGTCTTTGGTGACTACAAGAATGTGTAATGTTATCAACTATTTCTATTTGAGTATCGGGTATAAAGATAGTTGCATCATCAGAGAACATAACGCATCTATTCTCAGTGACATTTGGCAAGTCATTGATATAAATTAAGAATAACAGAGGGCCCAAAATAATTCCTTGTGGTAAATCTAGTGTCATTTTAACTGCCTTGGACTCTATTTCTTCGAAAGTTCTACTACTTTTGTCACATTTTTCAATAGCTGTGATTTGCTCTCTATCTCTTAAATAGATTTCTAATAGTTTTAATATCAAACCGCCGTGTTTGGCACTATAGTTCGGCCGATTAGGACGCTATGCGGTCTTTTTTTGCATTCTACCATTGAGGTTTGCTTCTCGCCGGATGATCTCAACGTTGTTGATGATTCTGTCGCTGATATGGTACTTCAGGGAATGGAAATATTTATTCCATTATCTGTGGTCCCTATCGGAGGCAGAACTGTCATGGTTTGGTCACTAATTTAAAATTGCATCACGCCATAAACAGCAGTGCATCGATGTCTCTGAATGCAAACACCAGCGCTCTTAAAAATATAATTCCACCTCCAGGTCCTTCAAAAGTGTCATTGCCAAGGCAAAGCCAGAGCACATCTGTAGAATTGGCGAGAAACTCGAAGTTCGACTTCATCTGGGCACACGGTGTGCATTCTGGTCTCTGACCAAGGCTGTCCAAGGGCACTTCTGTCAGCCATCTCTCCACAGGGAGAACGACTCTCTGGCCCACGCTGCAAAGGAGAAACCCAATCTGCTAGGCTCTCTCTTTGCGTCCAACTCGACTCTAGATGACGGGGGGAACACACCGTCCACCATCCTGCGATGGCAGTGCTCCATGTAGGATGTGCTGATTATACAGCACTCGGTGTGCAAAACACTGCTCTCTCTGGACGTCAACGAGTCGAGTGGGCCTGACGTAATCCCACCTATTGTGCTGAAGACGTGTGCTCCGGAATTGGCACTGGTTTTAAAGAATCTTTTCCGGTACTCCTACTCTCAAGGCGTAGTCCCAAATTCATGGAAGGCGGCTTGGGTCCACCCGATTCCTAAAAAAGATGACTGCTCAGATCCGTCCAACTACAGGCCTATCGCTATCACCTGCTTGTATTCCAAAATAATGGAAATAATTATTAACTGCCACTCATGAGGCACCTCGAGTATCACCAGCTGGTTAGTGACTGGCAGTACGGTTTCCGTCGGGGTCGTTCAGCAGATGATTTTCTGGGTTACCTAACTTATAGGTGGGTGGAAGCAGTAGAGTCCAAGGGGGAGGTCCGTTAGTTTGGACATAGCGAAGGCTTGTTTGAAGGCTTTTTTGGTTTTCGATTGGGTTTGGCACAAAGCGCTTCTTTTGAAGCTTCCCGAGAAAATACGCAATAGATAACCAGTTCTTACATATCGGAGCATTAATGTCGTAGTAGACTGTGCATGCTCCGATTAAAAGCACATTGACGCTGTCGTTTAACAAGGTTGCTTATCACCAACGCTGTTTCTTCAGCATATTATAACGGCGCATTATTTTTATTTATTAGTAAATAATAATGAAATTCACTATAAAGATATTTAATAATATTATACGCTTATAAAGTTCAAATTAATTAATTTCGAACATTATTATAGTATAGTAAATGCTTAATAGTGTCTTTAAAAACCTTTAAATTTATTAAAGCTCTGCTTAAGATATTCAAAATTGATTAAATAGTATAAATACAAGCCTGTTATACTACAATAATAAAGATAAATAATGTAATGTAACAGCGCGGGAGTCGCGGTCGATTTTCGGGAGGCGTACAGCACGTTTCCACAATCGCCTCCTCCAATTTACTCCTCATCTGTTCTAGTTTGTGGGTGATCATTCCATCATCGCCTGAAACAACCAGGGCGGGAAGATCCATGGTGACCTCCACATGTGGCTGCTGTTCTGTGACCTGAGGAGCCGCATCCCCAGCTATAGCCGGTTCATTCGATGAGGGAATAGCCTCACGCCGTAGTCGTTAGAGTTCAGCATCATCAAATATATCGAGCGCAGGATGTACCGAACTCGGTCTGCCAGGTTTTGCTCTGTGACGGGTACAGACGGCTTCAGCTCTGCAAAAAAGCGATGCATCTCTTTCACCCTATAGTACGCTCGCAATGCGTGTGTATTCATGTTTTTAGTCCAACGCATGCGGCGTTCTACACCAGCGGCGGGTGCCGCTTGCCAGGTCCGAAAGGACCCTGCCGAAACCAAGCCATCTGGTGGGGACAATGAATGCGAGGAGCTGCTAGGTGGTTGAGCAGCACCTCGCCCTTGGCTGGTGGCCCGTACACTGTCACGTCCAGCGTCAGCTCCAGACGCACCCCGGCGACCCACAAGCAGCGACCTTATGCGCGTTCTCTTTTTTTTCATCATCGATAAATTGGGCGTCAATTAACGGGAGACGCCCGGGCCCAACACCGTTTCATCGTGTGGCCGTAAGCATCAACGGGCCCTTGCACCATTAATTCTGCCGAGGCACGGTGCTCACACCTCTTGGTAAGGCGACCAAGACTTACTGACTGTGCCGAAGTAGCAGCTTTGTCAATTAACTGTTACGTCAGCGGGCGATGGGGTTGCCACTTCCCTACGCCTATTTATAATATAAATAGAAGAGTTATGACTGAAGTCCCATATGTAAAGACAAGAGTGAAAGGTCTCAAATACGTAAAAGCATTATATTGATAGAAATGGGATTTGAAAAGGATCATTACAGTGGTGTGTAGATTGCTTCACAGCGTCCGAGATCAAGGTAAACTTGGAGTCACTAACCGATGTGTCCTAGGCATATCATCTTAGTGCCGGTGGTAAGCGGGCTTGTTGTAGCAATACGATTTGCCCGTGGACTTCGCACACCCCTACCGATTGTGGGTGACGCCTTAGCGCGTAGCGTTATGATACGCCGGCTAACTTATATAATATAGATATATTTATGTATATTTATAATTTATAAATAGGTCGGGGAAAAACAGAAAAAGAGTGGTCTTTCATCATGATAACGCCAGACTACACACATCTTTGGCTACTCAGCAAAAATTGAGAGAGCTTGATTAAAATTGATTACTACTATGATTTAAACAACTGGAGGTTAAAATGACTGCAGGAAAACTAAGATTTAATTAACCTTTGGAGTTTTTATTAAGTTTAATAAATGAAACAAAAAGCAATTGTTGGTAATTAGTTATTATTTTATTACAAAAAGCCAGACGATAGAGAGAAGAGCAGCGCGCATTCGGAGCTTCATTCATTTTTTTTTATTAAAAAGATTGCCATTCTCGGAATTTACTCCCCAAGTCAAAGTTGGGCCATAAGGTGGGGGGCGCGGCGCGAACTGGGGTCTATATTGTATCTGTATCTGCGGCCTGTCGTTTACCCGCCTTTCCGTATTACGATACGCTGTGAACGATACGCTTCTAATTTGTGATTATTTGACGAACTTTGCTTTCTTTACGGACTTAGAGTGCGATAACGATTCGGTTATGTGGAGATACGGACTTCGACCAATTCGGCTTTCTCAACGGACTTTTCGAGTACACTAATTTATTGAGCTATGCCTTTTTATAAAGATATTATGCTCTTATGTTTTACTTCTATGGCTACATATATATATATATATATATATATATATATATATATATATATATGGGGTCACTGTAGAAGCGTGCTCGTCGCGACCCCTGCCAGCCCTTTTCAGGGCTGCAATTCTACTTAGCTGCGCACCCATGTCAACGAGGGTTAGGGCGTCCCCCCAAGGCGACGCACACCAGCTCGTCCCCGTTGGTGTGGAATGCAGCGCGCAAAGCGGCGATGGGGACCGCCACCCGTCACGCACAGCCCCACACGGCGGAAGGTGGAGGACAGAGTGCAGAGTTGGCACGTGGAATGTTAGAGGAGGCATGAGAGATAAGACGAATGAGTTGATCGAAATAATGAAAGAAAGAGAATTAGATGTCGTGTGTATGTCGGACACCAAACGGAAGGGCAGTGGTACTGAAGAGCTCCCTGGCGGGGCGTTAGCTCTATGGTCCGGAGTCCCGGAGAGCGAGAGCGCCCGCCAGGGAGTGGGGGTGCTGCTGTCGTCTCGGTTGGTCGATGTTATGACTGAATATAAGGTTGTGAACTCAAGACTTCTCTGGGTTCGCTTTAAATTGGGACTGACGAAGTTATTCCTTTTGGCTGTTTATGCGCCGGTAGCTTCGTCGTCCAGGGCTGAGCTGGAGGAGTTTTGGGAGAATGTAAGAGAAGTTCTAGATTTGGCTAAGGGAAACGAAAGAATTGTTGTATGTGGTGATTTGAATGGATGGGTTGGTACTGCTCGACCAGGGTACGAGTCGGTGCTTGGAAAGTTTGGCGATAAAAGGGTTAATGATGCTGGCAAGCTTATACTGGCGGTATGCAAGGAAAAGGGTCTTCTTGTGACAAACACTATGTTTAATCACAAGAAGATCCATATGTATACTAGAGAAAGTAAGAATGAGAAAAGTATGATCGATTTTTTCCTGGTGGATGACCGACTGCGAAAACAGGTGATGGATACGCGAGTGTTCAGGGGTGCTGATCTGGGAACGGATCACTATCTAGTGATTACTAGATTTAGGGGTCTGTTCGCGGGTTGGCGCTACCGGACGGCAGTAACAGAACCACAGTCGGTCTGTCGCATCCGAAGCTGGAAGCTTCAGGAAGCGGATACTAGGGACAAATATCATGCGAGGGTAGCCGAAAAGCTTGACAACATCGATGGCAGAAAAGAATGTGTTGAAAGAACATGGCAGAACCTTAGGGATGGAATGGTAAGTGCAGCGGAAGAAGTGTGTGGAACGATTAAAAGAGGCAGTAGTAAAAGAAGAGATGCATGGTGGAATGATGAAGTGAAAGAAGCTGTAAAGAAAAAGAAGAAAGCATGGTTAGACTACTTGGCCTCTAGTAATGATAAGGATATGAGAGAGAAGATGAAAGAAAGATATAAGCTGCAGAAAGTTCACACGAAAGCATTGATTGAGGAGGTGCGTGAAAGGTGTAGAATGGAAGCGGACGAAAGGTTGTCGCACAACTTTAAGGAGAACTCCAAACTCTTCTGGAAAGAGGTTGGAAGGACCCGAAGTGGTGCGACGGCCTTAAGAATGAACAAAGTGCTTTCGAGAACTAATGACGTCCTCTCAGAAAAATCGGACGTCATGCAGCGATGGAGCGAATTTTATAGAGAAATGTATGCGTGTGATGATCTTAGTGAGGGATCCGGGGATGACGTCGAGACTGGTACGCCAGACCCGGACCTCGATGACACTGAGGTCATCAGTATGAAAGAGATTGAACGTGCGATTCGAAGTTTGAAATGTGGTAAGGCTGCGGGACTAGACAGAGTTACTGCTGAAATGGTCAAGGATGGTGGGCCTCGCGTCTGGGACAGCTTTCATCTGCTGTGCAATTTGTGCTGGCGGACGGGGGATGTCCCGGATGATTAGCGATCCGCAGTCATTGTGCCTTTATATAAAGGTAAAGGTTCACATTTTGACTGCGGGTGCTATCGGGCGATCAGCTTGACCAGTTTAGCAAGTAAAGTTTATTTGAAGGTTTTGACACGTAGGATGCAAGAGAAATCGGAAAGATTTCTATGGGAGGCACAATGCGGATTTAGACCTGGAAGAGGATGCACGGATCAAATGTTTTCTCTCCGCATGATCACGGAAAGCTTCTGGCTGCTAACCAGAAGATTTTCTGTGCTTTTGTGGATCTTGAGAAAGCATTTGATAAGGTTGTAAGGAAGAAAATGTGGGAACTGTTGCCGGGGTATGGTGTGGATGGTCGATTGCTAAGGGCTGTGCAGTCACTTTACTGTGACTGTAAAACCTGTGTGCGGGTAGGGCATGACCTGTCGCCCATGTTTAGCGTCCAAACGGGCGTAAAACAGGGTTGTGTCATGTCTTCCTGGCTGTTCATACTGTATCTCGACAGCTGTTTACAGAAACTGAAAGATAGCTGTTTGGGTGTGAAATTGGGTGACATTAAAGTAAATTGTCTGCTGTATGCTGATGATGCAGTGCTTATTGCACCATCAGAGGCAGAACTGCAGGCATTAGTCACGTGTATGAAAGAGGAATGTGAAATTAAAGGTCTCCGCTTGAATGCTAATAAAACTAAGGTTCTGGTATTTGAAAGGGACGAAGAGAGAACGAAGTGTGAAATATGGGTAAATCAGGAATGTCTAGAACAGGTAAATGAAATTGTATACTCGGGGAGTGCTTTTAGCCGGGATGGAAGATGTGATTTAGATGTGGACAGGCGTGTCGCTGCCGGGAACAAAGTCAATGGTGCCCTGACTGCGTTAGTCAAAAGGCAAGGCGTAGTGAAGAGTGCACGCCTTGCAATACATAACGCAGTGTTGGTACCGACTTTGTTATATGGCAGCGAAACCTGGGTATGCCAGAAGAAGCATAAAAGCAAGTTGAATGCAGTGGAGATGCGATCTCTTCGTAAAATGTGCGGCGTTACCATGGCCGACCGGAAGCGAAACGAAGAGATTCGCAATATGGCAGGTTTGAAAGATGACCTTATCACAAAAATTGATAAGGGCGTGCTTCGATGGTTTGGGCACGTTGAGCGAATGAGTGAAGACCGAATGGTGAAGAAAATATATAGCGCGAAAGTTAATTTTAAAAGGTGTCGAGGTAGACCGAGACTAACTTTCGAAGACCATGTGAGCAAATTGCTCGAAGAGGGGAGGGTCAAGAGTACTCGGATACCTAGACGTGCATGTATGAAGAAGATGATGAATCTGAAAGAAGCGAAAGAGGTATGTAAGGATCGTGACACTTGGCGATCTGTTCTCTCTGGCTACCCCGTCAGGGATTGTGCGTGACGATAAGTAAGTAAGTAAGTAAGTCTATGGCTATGCAAGAGGAAACGCAACAACCCATGATCCGTAAGAACGAACAAATCGCGAAAAATTAATTAAACAAATAAAAAATAAAAAAGACTCCAAATGTTTAAATCTTAGCTTTCTTGCAATCATTTTTGGATAGTTAGCAAAATAATTAACCTTAGGAATGATAAAATGGCCAAAAGAGATTTTGTAATCAGATAGGGCTAAATATAAAAAATTACCTCTTTGTTTTTGAAGGCCTATTTTAGCTAAAGTACTACTTTTTTTTTAATAATTATGAAAGTTGAGAGTCAGGAAAATCTTGAGATCTAATTAAAAACCATCAAACCATCTGTTTAGATTTTTAATTTGAAGTTGAAATTTTAAGTCACATTAAATGAAACTAATTTTTTCGGATTTTTTCGCGTTTAATTTAACTTTTTACTTCCCGACGTTTCGGGTGCTTTTCAGCACCCATGGTCACAGGAGGAACTGAGGTGTTTGACGTCTCGATGTCATAGTTAGCCCGGCTACCTTCAGTTTTTGAATATTAAATTTTGGTCCGATCTACGCAGAATGAGCTTATAGTATCTTGAAGTCTTGTAGTGGTATGCTTGTGTTTGGATTTAATTTTATTAATTATAGGTTCCCAAGCAGATGGCAGCACCCATCCATCTTCTCTATTGAAATTAGGATGTTTTTTAATTTCAATAGCCTCGCGAATCATCCTTGGTAGGAATCGGTTTTCTTTTGCGAAGATTTGTAGTCTATCAAATCTAATGTAACGTTTGGGACGATCTTGAACATGTTCACACACTATGACATCGGGACGTCAAACACCTCAGTCCATCCCGTGACTACAGGTGCTGAAAAGCACCCGAAACGTCGGGAAGTAAAAAGTTAAGTTAAACGCGAAAAAATCCGTAAAAATTAGTTTCATTTAATGTGTAATCTACGCGTAAATATAAGAAATCATTATTTTAAGTCATAATTCATCGAACGTAAATTTTTCACTATACCAACATTTTCGTAATTTTATCAAAGTTACGTAGCTGATTATTTTAAGCATATAAGTACAGCTCATGACGAATCAGTTGCAAATAGAATCTCGAAAAAGCCTTGTACTTTTTTTAGAATTGTTTTAAGTTATTTAGGTCAAAAAATTCTCGAAAACTCTGAAAAAAAATCTTAACTCAAAAACTATGAAAAATCGCGGAACATATATGGGAGTGATTCGGGTACTCCAAGGGTTGCTCTATCTCGGGATTTCCGCTTGACACAATTTTTTGGGACAGCAATTTTTGTATACATATATTAGGTCCTTACATATGAAATTAGCGTTTTGTCGTACTGACTACTTTGATCTGAAATATATCCTCTTTGGTTAGGAATTCCAAATTCAATATAAATCCATTTAGCTGATACATTTGATTTCTTATATTTACGCAAACACTACACATTTAAATAAAACTAATTTTACAGATTTTATCGCGTATATTAACTTATTTTATATTTCCGACGTTTCGAGCACTTTACAGCACCCATGGTCACGGGGGGGACTGAGGTGTATGACGTCCCAATGTCATAGTTACCGGACCACGGCTACCTCCAGATTAAAAATTATTACTTTTATTAATTTTTGTTCTGATCTACGCAGTATGAACTTACAGTATCTTGAAGTCTCACAGTTGTATGCTTGGGTTGGGATTTAATTTTATTAATTATGGGATCCCAAGCAGATGGTAGCACCCAGCCATCTTCTCTATTGAAATTAGGATGTTTTTTTGATTTCAATAGCCTCGCGAACCATTCTTGGAAGGAATCAGTGTTCTTTAGCGAGGATTTGTGGTCTATCAAATCTAATGTAGTGACGGGGGCGATCCTGTACGTGTTCAGAGACTGCAGACTTCCCGGAGCGTCGATTCTTCACATCAGCTATGTGTTCTTTAACGCAGGTTTTTATGGATATTTTAGTATGTCCCATATAATAGAGATCACATTCACATCAATCAAGCTTGTACTCTCCTGCATCTTGCAGAGGGACATTACACTTGACTGATTGTAAAAATCGACTAATCTTCTTCGGCGGCTTGAAGTATGTTTTAATGGAAGCACGCTTCAAGATGTAGCCAATCTTCCCAGTGACACCTCTGACAAATGGTAGTACAGCAGGCACTCGCTCGATTGTGGTCGGCTACACTCGTTCACTGTGACGTAAGCGCGGGACCCGAAGCTTATTGTCGTGCAAAACTTGCTTGACGTGTTGAAGCTCGGCGGCCAGGTGCTTACTGTCACAGATCCCTCGTGCTCTCTGAAACAAAGATTTACCCACGGTAGCTAACTGTGAAGGATGGTGATGAGAATCACCGTTTAAATATATATCTATATGGGTCTTTTTTCTATACACAGTGTGGCTCAAGGTGTTATCAGGATTACGAATTACTAACACATCTAGAAAAGCTAAAGAATTGTTTGCCTCTAACTCCATTGTGAACTGAATTTTAGAATTTATGGAGTTAAGATAGTCTAAAAATGCAGTTACTTTATCTAAAGGTATAATTGTGAAAGTATCGTCTACGTACCACTTGTAGTATCTTGTGATTACGAGAGAAGTAAGCAGGGCTTTCTCCTCAAAGTCTTCCATGAATATATCGGCGACAATGGGAGATACGGGTGAGCCCATCGCCACTCCATCTACTTGCTTGTAGAACTCTTCCTTCCACAATAGGTAGCCAGATGTGAGGCAGTGTCTGAGTAATACTGCATATTCTACGGGCATGTTGTTTTCCTCCAGCCTTTTAGTAACAATCGAGATGCAGTCTTCAACATGTAAGCATGTGAACAGAGACTGCACATCAAAACTGACCATAGTTTCATTGTCTACCAGATGTAGGTCTTTAATCTCACTGACAAAATGGTAGGAATCCTTTGTGTGTGCTCTTGTCCTATGTCCCTTGAGCGGTGAGAGTATTTTAGCTAAGTGTTGAGCCAATCTGTGAGTTGGTGAATCGATTTGGCTCACTATGGGACGTAGTGGAGCATTGGGCTGGTGTATTTTTGGTAACCCATACAATTTCGGTGGTTTCGCACACGTAGGTATTATCGATTTTACGTCTAGATTTAATTTTTCGGAGTATTTCTTTATGAGGTCACTAATTGATTTAAGTGAATTATTTTTAGGTCGTTTTTAACCTTTTTATAAGTAATTGCATCGGACAAAAGTTCTTGTATTTTAGAATTATAATCCGACGTATGCATGACTACCGTGGCATTTCCCTTATCTGCGCGTTTAATTTTTCGGAGTATTTCTTTATGAGGTCACTAATTGATTTAAGTGAATTATTTTTAGGTCGTTTTTAACCTTTTTATAAGTAATTGCATCGGACAAAAGTTCTTGTATTTTAGAATTATAATCCGACGTATGCATGACTACCGTGGCATTTCCCTTATCTGCGCGGAGAATCGTGATTTCTGGTTTATTGCGTAGGTTATTCAACGCTTTAAATTCGTTTTTAGATAGATTCGGTTTTGGCGCTGAACTTCGACGTACTATAGACGAAATGTCTTGACGTATCGCTTTCAAATCTTCGTTTCGCATATTGTTTTTAAATACACAGTCCTCGACACTATTTTAAGTTAATGTACGCGACAAAATCCGTAAAATTAGTTTTATTTAAATGGTACATTTGAGTTTTGAAAACAGTCATTCATTTGTTTTTTCCTCATTATTTTTTTCTTTCGCGTGGCTTATTACCGCACAATGGAAAACATGAAATATTGGTATATTTACGAGTACGCGTTCTACACCAGTGCTGCAGAAACAGCTCGAAGGATTAATGATGTATATAGCAATGGTGTCGCAAAAGAAAGCACGGTACGTTTTTGGTTTCAACGTTTTCGTTCTGGAAATTTCGACCTTGAGAACCAACCCCGTGGACGGCCGGAGACCAAAGTGGAAAATGAAGAATTAAAGGCTATTGTGGAAGCGGAGCCATCGCAAAGCACTTCAGAGATAGATGCAGGCTTCGGAGTAAGTGATAAAACTGTATTAATCCACTTGAAGAAAATCGGGAAGGTAAAAAAACTTGAACGATGGGTACCTCATGAATTGAGTGAATCGAACTTGCAAACACGCGTCGACTGCTGTGTTACTTTGCTCAACCGACACTATAATGAAGGGATTTTAAAACATATCATTACTTGTGATGAAAAGTGGATACTGTACGATAATCGAAAGCGCTCGTCGCAGTGGCTGAACATTGGAGACCCAGCCAAATCCTGCCCTAAACGAAAATTGTCTCAGAAAAAGTTACTTGTGAGTGTTTGGTGGGCTAGTCGGTGTCGTTCACTACAGCTTTCTAAAATCTGGCCAAACGATAACGGCAGATATCTATTGTCAGCAACTGCAAAACATGAAGGAAGAACTAGCTGCTAAACAACCGAGATTGGTCAATCGCTCTAGGCCACTGCTGCTTCACGACAACGCAAGAACACACACTGCACAACAAACAACCACTAAGTTAGATGAGCTACAATTGGAATGTCTGCGACATCCACCGTACTCCCCGGACCTTGCTCCAATAGATTACCATTTTATCCAGAATTTGGACAACTTCTTACAAGGAAAAAAATTCAACTCCGATGCGGCAGTCTAAACCGCCTTCAAAGAGTTTATTGATTCTCGCTCCCATGGTTTTTTTAGTAAACGGATCAATGAAATACTTATGAGATGGTAAAAATGCATAGATAACAACGGTGCATACTTTGATTAATTAAATATATTTTACAAAAAATAAATTGTCTTTATGTTCCTCCCGTACAAAACGCCAATTTCATATCTAAGAACCTAATATAAGAGATTTCCACCTATGTACTGTCTCATCACGAAATCTCTGAAACCATAATGCCCAGAGACATGAAATTTTGTAGGAATATTCCTTTCGCCAAGTAGAGGTCAGCTACGAACGAATTTTATGAAATTCTACCTGCAAGGGGTGTTGCGAGGGCGGTAATTAAAACAAATCTATATACTGACTCATCACGATATCTCTGGAACCATAAGGCCTAGACTTGAAATTTGGTAGAAATATTCCTTTTGCCAAATAAAGATCAGCAAGAACGGATTTTACGAAATTTTGCACTCACGGGGGTTGCTAAGTAAAAAAAATCACATTAACATAACTATAGCTCTTATAGGTATAAAACTTGGCCAGAATATTATTTTAGGCATGTTAAAATTATCAAGAACGGATTTTATGAAATTCCACCCACAAAAAGGAGTACGGGGGCGTTAAAAATAATCTATACAAATAAATAAAACTGAAATGTCTGTTTGTAATGTCGAAATAACGGCTTTTTACTATATGCATATAAAATTATATATGGTACTTATAACAAAAACAAGATTTTTAAACTTTTTGTCGGTCTGTCTGTCTGTTTGTTCCGGCTAATCTCCGAAACGGCTGGAGCGATTTTGACCGGACTTTCACTGGCAGATAGCTGATGTTATAAGAAGTAACTTAGGCTACTTTTAGTTTAGAAAATGAATTAGGATTCCACGCAAAAAATTAAAACCCACGAAATCCAATCGTAATAGAGTACGCGCGGGCGAAGTCGCGGGGAATAGCTAGTAAATTATATAATTCTTCGGTACACGTGTATGTGACTGAACTCCCCCTAAACGGCTAGACTGATTTTGATGAAATTTTGTGTTTGTGAATAAGTTGATTCGATAATGGTTTAGACTTACAACTGGACCCGGTAGGTAGTGCTGTTGTCGGGATCCAGAAAATACCCGTGCTAGATTGCTAGTTTTTACATATAGAGGCAGAATGCCCGAAGATCAGCACTTGGTATCTATGTGAGATGACAGTTACGCATCAACTCTGTACCAAACCCGACTGAATACATGGATTGATAATCGAACAAACCCTCCAACAGTTATGCAAGTTCACAACAATCACCCTGATGAGAGAAGCGATGGAGAAACTGGATGTTACACACTATGTACTCTTCTATTCCCACCAGACAAGGGTACAGCTGATCTGCAACCGCCAGGACTATACTTCACTATAGGGAAGTTACCTCATTATTATTCTAGCTGATTGTCAATTGAAATCAGAAGAATTTATACTTATGAACAGTAACGATGAAATTAAGGAACATCAGCTCAAGTTAACAAAGATACCAAATCTCAAAGAGAACCGGATCCGGGCAGTTTATCTTAACCTTACCACGAGCAACCAGCAAGGACTACACATTCTCCAGGAAAAAGGCATATTACAAGCCCCAGTCCAGATAGCGGGTGAATCCACTGTATCAAACAACTATTCCTTTTTACAGTAATGGCTGCTACAACTATTGAGTCAGGGGGTTTCCATGCTGGTCTACCTTTCCGGTGATCCTGTTATGGAATACGGGTACGCGACCACGGCTCCCCGAGCTACTGTTATTCTCATACCTTTCCTGCCGAGATAACAGTATCCTTACACCTATGCTCCTACCCCCAAACTTCTTTTTCCTTTTCCCAAAATGGTAACTTCCTCTACCAACAATAGCATACCCAAAGAGGGTTGGTGTCAGGCAGGCGGCCGAATGTAAAACTTCTGCCAAATCCCATGCAGTAAATGAATAGTACGAGTTGTGGGATATATGACAGGGCTAGGGCGTACCCCGCAGGCGACGCGCAGGGACAGCACCCGGCTCCTGTGGGAAGTGGGCAAGGGTTGTCGCACCTTACGGAGCGGGTGCGACGTAAGAGGCGAGCCCGGAGAGAGAAGAATGTCAGAGTGAGGTTTGCAAGCTGGAATATAGGTACGATGACTGGAAGAGGAAGAGAGTTAGCAGATGTTTTGAAACGACGAAGAGTGAATGTTGCCTGTTTGCAGGAAACAAAATGGAAGGGCAATAAAGCAAGAGAGATTGGGGAGGGATACAAGTTTTATTATTGTGGAAGTGATGGGAAGCGAAATGGAGTAGGAGTTGTGTTAGATAGTGGAATGAAAGAACGAGTGACAGATGTGAAAAGAGTAAATGACAGAATGATAGTTGTTAAATTAATGATTGAAAACAAAGTAGTGAATGTTGTAAGTGTGTATGCTCCGCAAACAGGCTGTGAAGAGAGTGTGAAAGAGAAGTTTTGGGAGGAATTTGATTGTATGATGATGGGAATACCTGAGCGTGAGGATGTTTATATGGGAGGAGATTTTAATGGACATGTAGGGAGAGTGAATGACGGGTATGAAAGAGTACACGGTGGATGGGGGTACGGAATGCGGAACCGTGAGGGGAAAGTTCTTCTGCAAGCAGCATGTGCTTTCGACCTGGCTGTAGTAAACACGTGGTTCCAAAAACGAGATCAGCATCTTGTTACTTATAAAAGTGGCCACCACGCGACACAGATCGACTATCTTCTGATAAGACGGAACCAAATCAAGAGTGTAAAAAACTGCAAAGTGCTTCCAGGTGAAGACTTAGTATCCCAGCACCGAATTCTGCTGGCTGACATCTGCTTAACTGTTCGCCTCAACAAACATAAGGATCGTCCCCCACCCAAAATAAAGTGGCATTTGTTGTATAAGGAGGGGTATGCAAGTGAATTTAGAGAGCTAGTTGTAAACAAGATGATAGAGATGGGTGATCTGGAAGGAATGAGTGTGAATGAGTGCTGGAAGGAAATGGCTGATTGTATCCGAAGTGTGGCAAGGAAGGTGTTAGGAGAAACAAAAGGGAAGCGTATGATAGATAAGGATGGGTGGTGGTGGAGTGAAAGTATTAGAGAAGTTTTGAGAGAAAAGAAAAATGCCTTTAAAGAATGGCAGAGCGTAGAAGACCAGAATGAATCCATAAAAGAAAGTAAGAGAGGGGCGTATAAAGAATGTAAGAAGAGAGCGAAGAAGGAAGTTGCTATTTGTAGGGCAGAGGCGCAAGATAAATTATATCGGTCCCTTGAAAGCCCCGAAGGTCAAAAACGACTTTTTCAAATTGCAAGAGCGAGAGAAAGGAATGGAAGAGATGTTTCACATGTAAAATGTATAAAAGATGATTCTGGAAGGATTTTGACTGACGATGAAAGTATAAAGAAGCGATGGAAGGAGTATTTTGAGAAATTGATGAATGAGGAGAATGAATGGAATGGTATGCTTGAAAACCCACCAGTGAATATGGGCTTAGTGAGAGAAATTAGTGTGGAAGAAGTAAAAATGGCTGTTAGGAACACGAAGAATGGGAAGGCGGTCGGCCCAGATGGAATACCAGTAGAAGTGTGGAAGTTGCTGAGGGCGGATGGATGGAAGTGGTTGAGTTTATTTTTCGGTAAATTGTTGCAGGAAGAACAAATACCTGAGGAATGGTGCAGTAGTATACTGGTCCCCATTTTTAAAAACAAAGGAGACGTCCAAAACTGCAGCAGTTACCGGGGAATAAAACTCATGTCACATACGATGAAAGTCTGGGAAAGAATAATAGAGAGAAGAATGAGAGAAGAGTGTGAGATAACAAAAAACCAGTTCGGGTTCATGCCCGGTCGAGGTACGACAGATGCAATTTTCGCATTACGCCAATTGTGCGAAAAGTACAAGCGCGTGCATAAAGATCTGCACATGGTTTTTGTCGACCTTGAAAAGGCGTATGATCGGGCTCCCCGTGAGGTTTTGTGGTGGGCGTTAAAGATGAAAGGTATGCCTGGGAAGTATGTGAGGTTAGTCCGTGCTATGTACAGAGCATCCCGTACATGTGTACGATCTGCCGCGGGAACTATGGGCAGTATCGATGTGGCGGTAGGGCTGCACCAAGGGTCGGCATTGAGCCCTTACCTCTTCCTACTGATTATGGACGCTTTGACGTCGGACCTGCAGGATGAGGCACCCTGGTGCATGCTCTTTGCCGATGACATCGTGCTTGTCGGGGAAGAAGGCATCGAGGTACAGAGCAGACTGACGGGGTGGCAACGGAGGCTGGAAAGTGTTGGCTTGAAGATCAGCAGATCCAAAACCGAATATCTGTGCTGTGATTTCGGCGGTCTTTCCAGTCCTGTACCCATGTCGTTGGATGGCGCTATACTGCCTATCTGCTCAGATGTCAAGTACCTCGGTTCCCTCATTCAAGGCGACGGCGGAATAGATAGAGCTGTGCAGCATAGGATTAACGCAGGGTGGATGAAATGGCGACAGGTCACAGCCACAACGTGCGATCCCCGAATGCCAATAAGGCTGAAGGGGAAAATTTACAAATCGATCATCCGACCTGTCGTCATGTATGGAAGTGAATGCTGGGCCGTCAAGAAGAAGGATGAAAATAGACTGCATGCGAATGAAATGAGAATGTTACGATGGATGTGTGGTGTGACAAGGATGGATAAGATAAGGAATGAGTATATAAGAGGAAGCCTGAAAGTAGCACCAGTGGTAGAAAAGGTGAGAGGAAGCTGATTGGCATGGTTTGGGCATGTGATGCGGAGGAATGAAAGTCATGTCACAAAACGAGTGTTGAATATGAATGTGGAGGGACACACGGGCAGAGGAAGGCCGAATAAAAGATGGATCGATTGTGTGAAGAGTGATATGAGAATGAAAGGAGTAAGTATGGAAATGACGGCTGATAGAGAGAAATGGAACAAAAAGATTTACTGCGCCGACCCCAGATAATGGGAAATGGTTTAGAGAATGATGATGGCTGCTACAACTATGATTGTGATTGTTGTAATATTAATTTGACAAGAAAACCCAAGAAAATCCTTCAAATATTATCCGAGTAGGAACCCCTGAAGACGTCCTGGCGACATTTTCCCTGAATGTGCTGCAGTAGTCACCGCGCTGAGGGTGGGGGAGTTACATATGGCTACCGACCTTACATACCATAACGAAGATGTATGGTAGGTATCTTTGTTAGGTATATCTTCGGTAGGAAGGTACCTACCATACAGCACTGGCTGTTAAGCAAATAGCAGCATGTCTTTAAAACGTGACTTAAGAATACTCAACATAGTATAAAAATGCGTGAGTGTCGTGGAACACTCGGTTGGAACAAAGTTCCTTGCGTAGTATATTATTATTGATAAACGTAGGTATTATATTATTGATTAACAAATACAAATAAATGAATTACTAGCGTCTATTAGAATGAAGTGTCATTAAAAATAAAAGAATGTTTCTTTCATGGCAAGATAAGAAAAAAGTGCGAGGGAGATGGATATTATTCTCTCTCACTTCCTTATTTCGCCGCCAAGGCCGTCTACACTATGACACAAGAGGTAGTGACGAAAAAATCTTACACTCTTACACAAACCCGTACCGTCCGATAAAGAACTTCGTTCCAAAAACCAAGGTTTAAATGTTAAGATCGTCCATTAATTCTGTGAACAAATATTGTCACAGTAGTGATACGAGCTTGGGATTCGAGACAATTAAAAACTGCCGATTGAATTACCAAAATTGAAAATTTAATTACACAACACTAATTACAATCTAAAACCACACTAATAAATAAAACACAATTGTACTACTGATCACTTAAGTTCGCAGTTGTTTCACTTCGAAGTATTCTCTTGTATCGCCAATTCAATACTGACTCGGTCGTGGTCTATACCGGCCTTATATAGGGCCTCAGATAGTTTCCAGAACCTTCTACTGTATTGACATCTAGAATGTTCGAGTACATATCGGTCCCGAAATTTCCAGAAGGATCTTGATTCTCTTAGTTCTGCTACTCGACACTAGAGGGCGCTAGTGATGACTAGTGTTGCCATGTACAAGACATTAATAGTGACGCACAACAGTTGTTAACTTAAAGTCTTCGTCTCCTTTCACATCAACTCTCCCTAAGCTGCCACAACGTAAGTACCTCATAACAAATGTAAATAACATTTATTGAGTATTACTGAATTGTTGACATTTACATCATTGGCAATTAATATACTGATATTATTTAAATTACGAGTCTAATACGGAGCTAATGTTTACTTAACGACGTCGCTCTACCAACCTTCTATCGACGCCACTCTACCAATTTTAAATCGTATAACGATGCTTGTACTCAAACTGAACGTAAAATATATGAGAAATGTAAAATTTGTCCTGAGAGTATTACAATTATTTTCGACAAAATGACTAATTCTGTATACACAATTTTTAATTGGCAGTTTTTTTCATGCATTACAATCTGTGTGTAATGCGCCAAAACATTAGTGGATCTATACATATAATAAATCTGTAGAAAAGTCGTGTCTGTAATTCTAATATATTCTTGAAAAAACAAGTCCAGGGGACTTGGGGTTTTTAGAATTATTGTCTGTCTGTATGTTTGTCTGTGTATTACAGATTCACGCAAAAACAATTGAACCGATTGACATGAAATTTTGTATGTAGGTAGTCAGTAATTCAGGGCAACTTATAGGCTACTTTTTATCCGATTACGGAACTTTAAAAATAAGGTTAAGTATTTTATTTCCTTTAGATGTCAATTTTCAATTATATCTTAGTTATAGGCGGGATGACGGGTGTTTTGCAAAGAAATACCATTATTATAAATAAAGCTTAAGATATAGGTATAACCTTGGTAAAATAATTTGAAACTACACCGATTTAGTTATCAAAACAGCGCCATCTATCATCAAATGGAAAAAGTAGTATATTTTGCCTTCAGTTACACAGTTACATTATAAGTAACTTACATTTATATGATTAAATTTTTAAAATTAATTAACTATTCTAACGTTTAGTCTTTTAGTATTTATGTTATTTATAGTAGTTATATTAGTATTTCAATAGAAAATTTTTAAGAAGGTTTTTATTTCAATTACTAATATATATGTTAAGTGATTAATACTGGTATGTCTGCAATTGTTGCACAATTTTTATTATCATTATAGTTTTATTAAAGAGATTTTTATATATGTCGTGGCTAGATCGTAGAATTGATCATAATCATGAAGTAGTCTATCATTTCATGAAATGGTGTGGTCATTTCATAATATTTAACACTCTTTGTTGACCATATCATTATATAGCTTGACCATATCAATGAATAGAAATCGTTTGAAGATATTAATAACTAAAAACAACGTTGCTATTTCATGATATGGGCATATGACGATATCATTAAATCGTTTTTCACCGCTAGCGGCGCTGATAGCGTATTATTTAACAGAAACAGAACTTTTAACAGAATTGACATCACTTTATACCTTATTGATATAATAAATAAATGTTCGCTTTTATCGCTGATATTACTAGATAAATATTGTTGAGGACAGCTAGAGACCCGCCGCCCCGTCGCCCCTTCGTACCCCGCTACCCCCCGCGCACCCCGCACACCGGCGCCGATCCAGTGATGTCGGCGACCAATCAGCGCGCGTGTGGCTTCATTTGTCGTCGCACGGCACTACTCACAGACTGAGGCACCTTCTTGCGAGATATAAGAAGGGCGTCTCGGTCTGTGAGCTGTTCATTTCACTTCGGAAGCGGCACTCGAGAAGACTCCAAAGAAGACTCAAGACAACAGATCAAGACTCCACAACTGAAGACCTCTCTCTGTACATATTAGATAGTTATAGTGCCGAATATTGTAAATAGCGTAATAAAGTGTAGTAAAAAGTACCATCTTTTCTTCAAGCAGTCCCCTAGTATAGTTAACCTCAGATCAGTCAATAAGTAATCAGTCAGAAATAAATATACAGTCCACTGTTCATCCATTATATTCTTGGTCCATCGCCGCCGGATTCAAGCCAGAAGAAAGAAGCAAGAAGTAAGAAGAAACAAGAAAGAAGCCAATTACAGAAGAAAGAACATAATTATAGAAGAAAGAACATAATTATAGAAGAGAGAAGATCATTATAGAAGATCTTCAAGGAAGAAAGAAGTTCGTCGACGAAGAGAGAAGATCGTCGGTACTAATTTCTTCCCTGTTTCTTGTTACGACTACGTCACATACGTCTATTGTCTGTTTTCAGACAATTTCTTGTTTCTTTAACCGCGTTTACGCGGCCAGGTGGTTGCTCCCTAACGGTGTCAAACTGTGACCATCTGGTAACGCCCTTGTGGCGGGAACGACATCCAATACGTGCGTCTTTTTGAAGACGATACGTACGTCTTTTTGAAGACGACCGGAGGTCGCAACGTGGGACAATGAGGAAGACACGAAGCCAGAAGGCAAGGAACGAGGACGACACGCCGGTAGGAATGCGTATATTCGAAGAAGCACCCGCGTCCCCGTCCGATTTACTCCCGATGGCACAAGCGCCCTCCGCCGCGCCCGCGCCCCAGGCCCCGCTCGCGCCCCAGGCCCCGCTCGCGCCCGCATCTACGCCCACGTCCGCGCCCCCGCCGCCGCGCCCCGCTATGTCCGTGTCTACGACCGATCGCTTGGGAGAGGTTAGCACATCCGCGCCGCGCACAGAGACACTCGCCGCGATTATTGAAGATCTTTCGTCTACAGAAACTAGTTCGATAGTACGTACCGTCGCGCCTGTAACAGACGTCGTACATAGGCCCGCACCTCGAGCTCCGTCGGTCCGCTCCGTTCGTTCAGCCCGGTCGACAGCTAGCGCGATAGCTAGGTTAAAACAAATTGAATATAACGCCGCGGAGGAACTAGCTGCAATTAGGAGGAAGCAATTGCAACTGGAAGAAGATCTTATTAAGAAGAAGTACGCTAGGGACGTCGCGCAACTGCAAGAAGAAACAGATAGGGAAAGTATTAACGAAGACGAGTTAGTTGAAAATAGGGTACGCGTTGATAGGTGGTTAGAGAACGTAGAGACTGTGCGGGGGGAGTCGCCTTGCCGCCCGTCTCAGCCCGCGCCCCGCATTGAGTTAGAGCAGACCCTACCGAACAGGGTAACCGGTTACGACCACAGTGAAGATGCCCAGGGGAGGACGGTAGCGAATGAGGTTCAACCACGTCGCGTAGAAACGATACAGAGGGATAGTGGAGTCGCCGTAGAAATGAACCAGGTGGATCGTCGTGTACGGGTTACGTCGCCGTCGCGCGTCCAACGCCGCACTCTATCGCCTACACATAGATCGCCACATCGCCACGCGGATCGTAGATCACCGTCGCCGTATAGGGATGTAGGTGTACATAGATCGCCATCGCCACATCGCCACGCGGATCGTAGATTATCGTCGCCGTGTCATAGGGATGTAGGTGTACATAGGACGCCAGCGCCACAGCGTAGGCTAGAGGGAGATAGGGATAGAGATAGGTCGCTTACTCCGCGAGGGAAAGAGAGGGGTATAGAGCGACTAGCGGAAGCTCTAGAGAATATGATTAGAGTCAGGCCCGCTGCCGCGAAGCAGACGCAGGACTTGCCTATTTTTAACGGTTCGGCCGCGGAATGGTTAGCCTTCAAAGCCGCGATGAAGGAATCCACGCGTTTATATGGGTTCACAAATACGGAAAATATGGCAAGGTTAAGAAACTGTCTACGCGGTGAAGCTAGGGAGGTAGTATCGGCACTGCTGTTTACCGCGAAGGATCCAGCAGATATTATGCGAACATTAGAGCAGTGTTTCGGCCGCCCGGAAGTAATTATCGATCGAGCGTTAGAAGAACTGAAACGCCTTCCGCGCCCGGGTCTAACCGCTCAGGAATTGAATTCGTTCGCGATTAAATTACAAAATATAGTATGTATTTTACAGAACGTCGACGGCAAAGGGTATTTACAAAATCCAATGCTGACTAGGGAAGTAACTAGTAAACTAAGCCCTCACTTACGGTCGCGTTGATGCGATTATGCGGAGCACTACGGAAGTGCAGTAGAACCGGACATCGTTACACTGTCTAGGTTCATGATGAGAGAGGCTGACCGTGCGTTGAGTCATGCCTATACGTCCGTAGCGCCGACTAAGGAATCGCCCGTAGGACGAGAGGCGCTGCCGTCGAAACGAGTTGTATTAACACGCCGCGTAGAGAATAGGGCCCGCGACGTAAAAACGTTCACCGCCCAGGAGGACACCGGTAGTGCCTCTTGTATGTGTTGCGGGGGTGAACACGTGATCGCTAAGTGTAGAAAGTTAGCGCAAATAGGTGTGGACGACCGGTGGAATTGGGTAAAGGAAGAGGGGGTGTGTTTTCTCTGTTTGAATAGTAAACACCGACGATTTAAATGTAGAGCGAAGAAATGCGGCGTCGACGGCTGCAACGCCCCCCACCATGCCCTCCTTCACACCCGCAAGACCCGCGCACCTGAGACATCGGCAAAACCGGATGAGACCGTGCTCGTCGCGTCTAACGTTGGTAGTAATGCGTCCGTATTATTGAAAGTGTGTCCCATTACGTTACGTGGACCACGCGGTAGGGAAATAGATACGTATGCGTTGCTTGACGAAGGCTCGACTATTTCGTTGATCGACGACGACTTAGCGCGCGAGTTAGGAGCGGAAGGACCGGTAAAGCCGCTGAATATTAGAGGAGTAAACAATAGTCAGCGCGAGGCCGATAGCAGGCTAGTTAACATAGGCATACGTGGCAAGACGCGCAGCGAAATGTATAGAACAAATGCGCGTACAGTAACAAATTTACAGATAGGTTCGCAGTCGGTAAATAAAGAGTGTTTACGGTTGAAACACTTACGCGACCTACCGAGCTCGGTTTGCTACGAGGACGCCAAACCGAGATTATTATTAGGCGCCGACAACTGGCATTTAATAATCACCCGTAATTTAAGGATAGGACGTCGAAGGCAGCCCGTAGCTGCACGTACGTTGCTAGGGTGGGCCATCCAGGGAACCGTACCGCGATCAACGTGTAGGGAAGACGGCGAGACCGTACTACACGTCGTAAGCGATAGCGGACGGTCGGATGAGGACGTCCAGGCGCTCGCCAGTCCGGGTAGGAAGATGTTACGACTGCCGAGACGCTACGCTCCCACGGGGGGAGTAATAGGGAACCCACCGCGCGACGATAAGGCGTACACGCATCGCGACGGTAGGGACAGGCCTACAATCGAAACGGCCAAGGCGAAAGTCGCCCCGATAAAGGCGCAAAGCATACCGCGGTTAGAGTTGCAGGCGAATCTGATAGGCGCGCGACTCGCGGAATTCGTGCAAGGCGAGCACAGAGTGGTAGCCGATAGGGTAGTGTATTGGACAGACTCCACTACGGCGCTCCACTGGATACAGAACGATACGGCGCGTTACACCCCCTACGTGGCTCATAGATTAGGGGAGATATCGGAGAAGACGTCACCCGAGCAATGGAGGTGGATACCGACCGCAGACAACATTGCGGATCAGGCAACGCGCATAAATTATACGTACAAGGAAGAGAGCGACAAATGGTTTACGGGACCGCCATTCCTGTACGAAGATGAAGATCGATGGCCTCGACGTCGGGAAGAGAAGGCAGGGGATGAAGATGACGAGTTGGAGGAAGTCGTGGCGCACCAGAGCGACACCAGGGACGCTCCACACCTGCCAGACATCGAGAGGTTCTCTTCTTACGAGAGACTGGTCAGGGCCACCGCTCGGATATTACAGTTCGTCGATGCCATGAGAGGAAAGGCGCACGGACTAACATTGGACCACATCCAGAGAGCAGAGCGGATGTGGATAGAGCGCAGTCAACAAGAGAGCTTTGCTGAAGACATCAGTCGACTGCAGCGGGGAAAGAACTTGGCAACCGGCAGCGCGTTAAGGAAGCTCGACCCCATATTCGAAGATGGCATACTGCGAGCTAGAGGACGGATCGACGCAGCCGATGTGGACAGCCAAATGAAGAGGCCCATCATACTGAACGGACGCCACCAATTTGTAAAGCTGCTTGTGGAGAAGGCGCATAAGGAAGCAAGCCACGCCAACAGGGAACGGGTAGTGAACGACCTACGCATGAGATATCACATACTTCGACTACGACCGACCGTAAGAGAAGTGGAGCGGAGATGTCTGCGGTGCAGGGTACGCAAGGCGACACCACGGCCAGCGGTTATCGGAGATCTACCACCTGAACGGTTAGGGGCATTCGCGCGACCATTCACCTACACCGGAATCGACTATTTCGGGCCTATAACGGTAACAATAGGACGTAGGCATGAAAAGCGGTGGATAGCGTTATTCACTTGTTTGACGACGCGCGCGGTACATCTAGAGATAGTTTATTCCCTAACGACGGACTCGGCGATATCGGCATTGCGGCGCATGGCGGCTAGGCGTGGGTGGCCACGGGTCATCTACTCTGACAACGGAACAAATTTCCATGGGGCGGACACCGAACTACGACGGGCAATGGAGGAGTGGGCACCCCTGCTGAAGGACTACGCGTTGACTCGGCGGACAGACTGGAAGTTCATCGCGCCGGGCGCGCCGAACCAGGGAGGCGCATGGGAGCGTCTCGTGCGCTCAGTGAAGACCGCGCTCGAAGCCACTCTACACCAGAAGAGCCCGCGGGAGGAGACGCTCCTCACAGAAGCCGAGAACACGGTGAACTCTCGACCGTTGACACACGTACCGGTCGACATCGACGAGGAAGAGGCGCTGACACCCAACCACTTCCTGCTGCTGGGACCATCGAGCCTTCCAGTAACCGCGCCGTGCACGCCTAGTGATCGTCGGGCGTGGAGAGCGGCGCAAGGACTTGCCGACGAGTACTGGAAGCGCTGGATGAAGGAGTACCTGCCGACGCTGGTTGCGCGCGGGGACTCACGGGATGCGCAGCAGCGACAGCTACAAGAAGGGGACCTCGTCGTGGTGGCAGACGGTAGCCTGCCAAGGAACGTGTGGCCGCGTGGCATTGTAACGCGGACCTTTCCCGGACCAGACGGCGTGGTGCGCAACGTGAAGGTGCGGACCAGGGGCGGATTGCTGCGGCGGCCGGTCAGGAAGATCGCCGTCCTCCCGAAAGAAGATGAGGCTCGCGAGCTACGCCGGGGGGAGGATGTTGAGGACAGCTAGAGACCCGCCGCCCCGTCGCCCCTTCGTACCCCGCTACCCCCCGCGCACCCCGCACACCGGCGCCGATCCAGTGATGTCGGCGACCAATCAGCGCGCGTGTGGCTTCATTTGTCGTCGCACGGCACTACTCACAGACTGAGGCACCTTCTTGCGAGATATAAGAAGGGCGTCTCGGTCTGTGAGCTGTTCATTTCACTTCGGAAGCGGCACTCGAGAAGACTCCAAAGAAGACTCAAGACAACATATCAAGACTCCACAACTGAAGACCTCTCTCTGTACATATTAGATAGTTATAGTGCCGAATATTGTAAATAGCGTAATACAGTATAGTAAAAAGTACCATCTTTTCTTCAAGCAGTCCCCTAGTATAGCTAACCTCAGATCAGTCAATAAGTAATCAGTCAGAAATAAATATACAGTCCACTTTTCATCCATTATAATATAGTTTTTGCTTTCATTAGTTCATCTAATAATAACGCCATCTACTTACTTCTAAATAAACTACGTTACTACTTCATTACGTGGTAGAGCCATGCTGTAGCTATATTAGTAGTATAGTTGTAGCACGAATGGGATGGTTTAACCGGGGAAGGACCACGCTCTCACAGAATACCAGCGTAAAATAGCAGCTTAACACTGCTGTGTTTCGTATGGTAAGTGTAGAGAACCGGAGACCCTTTTTACTGGAAAAGAGGCATTCCATCTTAGTCCTCACGGGTGACAACGCATCTGCATTTTGATTCGCAAGTGAGGATAGATGTAGATGTCTATGGGCCACAGCAACCACTTATAATCAGGTGGACTGTGTGCTCGTTTGTCACCCATTCCTATAAAAAAAACTAAAATGGCAAGTCACTGATAAAATGAAATAATACAATGCTACTGAATGTATGATGCAAATAAATGAAACACTTACATTACATTCATCTCGCGTTGGAATCAGCGCAGAGAAATTTTTTTGGCCAAAAACTGCGGCCTGTGCCCAGTAGTAACATGTATGTAAGCTGCTACTTTTTTGCTTTTCATGGGGAAATATATGCACTTTTATTACATTTATATTTTCTGGTATGTTACTTTTTTGTTTTAATTCTACCGTAAATATTAAGGGTTGCAAAAATGAGTAGAACTCATTATCATCAGCCTATCAAAAGTCCACTGAAATGAACATAGGCCTCCCTCATAACCTGTCAAGTAGCTGGATATTTGCTATAGTTGCCACGGTTGGTAAGCAAGTTGGAAACCGCAGCTGTTATTATTTTGACCTGTTGTCAGGAAGATGATACTGCCCATCTCCTGTTTGTTTTCCTATGTCGCCTCTTACGACGGGACAATATGAGGTGGCGGATTCTCTTTCACCCCCACAACAAGGCGAACATTTTTCTAATCCCCTTCATGAGTGTGTTGCTCCTCACGTTCACTGTGAATAAAATTTGTAATGAATAAAACTAATTTTAAGGATTTTATCGAGTTTAATTATAAATTTTTAATTCCCGATATTTTGGGCACTTTACAGCACCCATTTTCACAGGAGGGGCGGGTGGACTGAGGTCTTTGACGACTTGATGTCATAGTTAAAAAAGAATAGAAAAATAATAGAATAGAATAGAATAAATGGCGTAGTATGATTGGGTTTGCATTTAATTTTATTTATTATGGGGTCTTTAGCAGATGGTAGCACTCAGCCATCTTCCCTATTAAAATTAGGATATTTTTAATTTCAGTAGCCTCGCAAATCATCATTGGTAGGAATCGGTGTTCTAATGCAAGGATTTGTTGTCTATCATATCCGATATAATGGTTCGGATGATACTAAACATGTTAACATACTTTAGACGTCCCGGATCTTCGGTGTTCGGTTCACATCAACGATGTCTCAGAACTTTCATTCAAATGCGTAAAAAACCCGTGACATTAGTTTTAATCCATGTGTAGTATTCATTATTATAGAACTGTATTCATGAAATTTTGAAGTCTACTCGAAGTAAAAAGAAATATCTACATCTATTTTATGGTGCCAATCAATATTAAATAGGACCAATGATATGAATAAAATATCTCAAATAAACATTATATTATTTTGTTAAAACTATATTAACTTTAATTATGAATAAATGTAAAGAATAAACTCGTAGTATCCACTAAGTAGTCTGTGAGTAAACTGTAAATAACGTTGAGTTATATGTACTACGTACTAGAGAAGCCATTCCAAACAAAAATTGTGTCCTAATCTATGTCTTCGCGCATGCGCGGGTGTAGTAGTCGCGCATGCGCGAAGACTTTAATTAGATATAAAATAAGATATTAATATAAAATAAATATAAGAATTTAATATAAAATATCTTAATAATCTAAACAAACACATTATATTTATAAATAAAATGTAATAATAATTATTTTATGGAATTCACAAATCTTCAATTTACGCAATATTTAGTTTGTATGGATTGCACTACAGTTCAGTTGAACATAGTCAATGTTCGGAATGGCTTCTCTAGTACGTAGTACATATAACTCAATGGTAAATAATAATAATAGATTTTGGTTCCAAGAATATTTACCTTTCCTATGGATACATCGGAAGACACGCCCGATATAAAAAATAGGCGTTTCTAGTCATATATATTCACGTGTTCCTGTAACATGTTACCAATCATCTCTAATAGTCTTTTAGAATGAAAAAAAAAATCAAAACACAAAAAATTTTATATGTTAAATTTGTAAATCTTATTGAAATTAATCGCATGTCACGGGATCAACCATTAAAAATAAATAAATAATTTAATGGTCAACCGTTAAATAAATAAATTATTTAATGGTTGATCCCGATAATATTACTATACATACGCTAACATAAATTTTATATTATAACGTTTTATTTCATAATATTTTAAAAAAAAATTAAAAATTTAAGCTATTCATTATATTATGTCACTATTTATTTGTGTGTGAAATATTACATAGTCATTATTTAATATGTTGCAAAGTCATTATTTTATATATTTATGAAATAATTGCTTTTCCGACATGCTTCACTATTTTTGTCTCAAATTCTGTATGCACTAATGTTTTGTTTATTTTGCATTCGCGTTTAAAACAGTTATTTATTCGGTACTTACCTTAATTGATATGCAAAAATATTGTCCTACTATTGTAAGTCGTGTACGGGGAGGATACAGTTGAACTTGATTATATAATTATGTATCTAACATCGATGTAACACCTAGGATTGTTCTGATTCTGATAAATTTAGAAGCAGAGATGAGAGCATGAGCAGTTCAAAATCTTTGAATCACGTATAGTCAGTCAACGAAAGACGAAAGGTACCAAATAATTCAATGTCTTAATTTTACAATCTATTTATTTGTTTCGTACCAAAAATAAACAAGAGGAACAAGTAAAATACTTGCGGCACTTATTATATTATTTATTGAGAATGTTATACCGAATTTTATTCTGTACATAAGTGGTGCTTGCAAAGGCAAGCATAGAGCCCCCTCGAACCTTGCGCCCGAGGCTCCAGCTTAGTTAACATGTTGTTAAATCAGCCCCTGGACACACAAACACATTATTGAACATAATTTTCGAGTATAATAGTATCTGAATTAAAAGTAGTTTTCCTACAGTTGAAGTAATTGCCCAAAGAACGTTATTATACATTCTTCAATTTTTTTCGTTTAGGTATTAATGCTAAAGATTTTTTTTAATAAATCAATTCGTAATAATATTTTTTTTCATTTAGGGCCTTGTTATTTTTACATAGTAATAAAAGTAAAAATCTCGAATTTTGTTTGATCCAATCGTAATAGTAAGAGGTGTTAGCGTAAAATATAACATTAGGTTGTGATGTGTACATGAAGGATACTACGCCGATCTGTTTATACTTTTCTGTGATAAGAGCACTCCCGGAATCTCCTCTGAAAAGTAACAAAATGATTTAGTTAAATAAATAAAAAAATTGGAAATAGGTTAATTTGTTGTGTGTGTTAGTGACAATGTTCTCTGGAAATATAATATCACAAGTGTACAGGCTAACAATGACAGATGCGTTGAACCCCTGAGAACTGGATGGAATTCCCCATTCGGCTCTCGTCCCTCACTGTACGAAACAGCACCGATATGTTGTTATTTTGTGATATACATTATTTAATGAAACCGCGTGAATAAACAGTCATAATCATCATATCATCATATCTGATCAAATAACAGTGGTAGAGCCACGCGGCAGCTTTTGCTGTCGCACGGATGGGCCGGCTCGAACCGGGGTGGTACCACGACCTCACAGAAAACCAGCGTGAAGTAGAGGTTTACCTCTGCGTTTCGCTTGGTGAGTGCAGGTGGCCGGAGGCCTTTTTACTGGAAATGAGGCATTCCATCTTAGTCCTCACGGGTGACAACGCATCTACATTTTGATTTGTAATAGGGAATAGATGTAGATGTCTATGGGCCGCAGGAACCACTTACCATCAGGTGGACTGTGTGCTCGTTTGTCACCCTTATCATAAAAAAAAAATCATCAGGTATGATAGGGTGGATATTTGCCATAGTACATAGTACAGTATGTAAGTGTATTTCTACGGAGGAGCAAAACATCATATTCATCAACATCATTACAGCTCTTCATAAATCCACACTGAAATGCCAAAAAGTAGTAGTGGTGATACAAACCGTGTAAATCGGTACAACGTCCAGTGTCTATATATCGCCATACAGACTGACTATAGGTAGAAGATTATTTTTCAAAGAGTAGCGAAATTTTAAGTTCAAATACGAATAAATAAGGCCTCTACTTTTATTTGAAATTGTCCCAAATTGAATATTATTTACGGGAAACAATGTTTTTGCCTACCAATCGACTTACAAACGTGTGCGTGGCCAGTAAAATTAGTTAAACATTAAAATAATGTATTACCACGCATTTCAAATTTAAAAGTTAAAAAGGACAGAATATTTGAGATTTTTTTAACATAATTTTCTTCACTATTTTCCTATGTTACTTATTCTGAACCTTCTCTGGCCTACGCTGGTTCTACCGCGGATATCCTCATTTATAAGGTTATTATGCAGGAAAACTCCGAGGACAGCTTCGTCCATAGCTCGCAGAGCAACCTCGAGCTTCTTATATAGCCGACAGTAAGAGACTACGTCTCAGATTCGTACGTCATGAGTTGTAACTGGCAACACGCACTGGTGGTTTGTTTTCTAGTTTTAAGGTATACATGACGAGAAGATGATGTGTCGTAATCTCCTGAATGCTGATTGCCGAGTTGGATCTGTCGATTAACCTTTCAGTCAAAGTTGGACTTGATAAAGACCTACCTTGATAAAGTTTATTACATCACATTACTAGCTTTCTTCTTCTTCTACCAAGCGTTTATCCCGGTTGCTCATCCCGCCCAGCGCGGGAGAACCCAGGGTCCGCTTTCCTGCACTTCCTCCTCCACTTTGCCCGGTCTTCGGCGTCCCTCACAACTAGCCCATTGGCGCGCATGTCATCCTGCACGACATCAAGCCAGCGTTTCTTGGGTCGTCCTCTACTCCTGGTACCAGGCAGGGTCATATCCAGGCATTTGTTTCCCACGTAACTTGCCGGTCGTCGTAAGACGTGGCCGTACCAGCGGAGGCGACTTTCCTGCAGCTTGTCAGCAATGTCACGGACATGGAGGCTGCCGCGGATGTATGTATTTCGTACACGGTCTTTCCGCGTGACGCCACACATCTACCGCAGCATGTTCATCTCCGTGACATGCAACAACTGCCGGTGTCGCTCCAGCACCGGCCACGCCTCACTGCCGTACGTAAAAACAGGCCTTATGATGGTCTTATAGACCTGTCCCTTCAGCTTGACCGGCATTTTGGGGTCACAAATGACACCCGTCACCTCGCGCCATTTCGCCCAAGCCGCTGATATACGGGCCTTGATGTCGCGATCGATGTCTCCGGACGCATCAAGCACAGATCCGAGGTACTTGAAATTGTCCGTGCGCTCGACGGTGTCGTCGCCTATACGGAGAGACGTCAGATCTGTGCTGTTGCAGGCCATATACTCCGTCTTCGCCACGTTTAGCTTCAGCCCGCCGTTCTCAAGCGCCTCCCTCCATGCGTGCACGCGTCTGGTAAGCCGTCCTTTGTCCCCATCTACCAGTGCGATATCATCAGCGTACATAAGCAGCCAAGGCTGCGGTAGTTTTTGTACGCTGGCTGACAGTTCGTCTAATATCACACTGAAGAGATAGGGGCTTAAGACGGAGCCCTGATGCACGCCTACGGTTATGGGGAAGGGGGCGCTATCACCAACAGCGGTCCTGACTACTGAATCGGAGTTACGGTACATGTCACGTACGATTTCCACGTAGGTCTCTGGTACCAACTTCGACCGCAACGCCCACCAGATCATATAGATCATATTTACTATTTACATATCCACAGTTACAAATATCTTATATGTGTATATGCATTAGTGGTTGCCTCTGTAATTGACAAGGCCAACAATTTTTGTTATGTATTTGTTACAAAACTAGAGAAAATTTCAAGAAAAATGGTGTTTTTATTTTTTCCTGTCCTCAAAAATGACAGATAATCAAGACTAAAGTGCGCTATCGCACTCGATGTTACTGTCAAAATTAAACCAGCCAGACAAAGCGCGGTGACGACGTCCCGCCGCGCACTTTAATAATAAATAAAAATTATATAATTTATTTCAGACTAGGTTGTGCATAGAGTATTAGTAATACAATGAAACTTAAAAACTATGCTAGTGATACACATATACAAAAACAAACTAAAGTAAATTATCCTATATGTAGGAAAATCCAGTGCCTCCAGAAGGGATTCTCAATATGCTCAGCAATGACCCTCAGGTAGCCGTTAGGATTGTCTCTCACTCTGCGCATCAACGATGCTGCTCTTTTCTACCGACTTCAAAAAGGAGGAGGTATTCAATTCGACTGTATGTTTTTTATATGTGTTACCTGATAATTTTGTTCTACGTGAAGCGATTTCGACGATTCTTTTTTTATTTGAAGCTAGTGCTTCTCAATTAGTCCCATACAAAGATGATCATTAGATTTTGAGTTATCCTTATTAATATATATTGAAGTCAGTTGTACAACATTTTTATTGTCAATTATTCTAATTATGGCATAATAGCCATCCACTTTCAATATATTCCCCGTGTAGTGGCGGGAAAGAATACTCAATACCCCATATCTTCCCGTGGGTGTCGTAAGAGGCGACAGAGGGAAACTGAGGCAGAGGATGGGCAGCAGTATCTTTCTGATAACTGCAAAACAATAATAAAAAAACTGCGGTTGCCAACCCGCTCGCCAAGCGTGGTAACTATGGCAACATACCCCTCATGAGCAATGACATTAATAAACGGCCCCCAGTCCCCGGCGGCCCTGCTTTTCCTGGCTACGGTGGCGACCATGGTAACGGCGAGGCAGGGCAAGCTAAGAATCTCCTCCGGTGGAGGTTCGGTTGCCACCTACAACGACTCGACCTGGCAACTTATAACGCTCGCATCCTGAGGACTGATGAAAAGATCCTGGAGCTGGAAAAAGAGATAGATAAGTTGCGCTGGAACATCATAGGATTATCCGAGGTCCGAAGAGAGGGGGAGGACACGGTAATCCTCGAATCCGGCAACTTATTCTATCACCGGGAGGGCGACCATCTGTCCCAAAAAGGTGTCTGATTTATCGTCCACAAGTCTCTCGTTAACAACGTTGTAAAAATTGGGAGTGTGTCGACGAGGGTTGCGTATCTTATACTCAGAATCACCAAACGGTATTCGCTGAAGGCCATACAGGTTTACGCACCAACCTCGGTACACTGCGATGAGAAGGTGGAGGAAATGTATGAGGATATCTCTAGAGCCATGTATTTCTCCAAAACCCACTATACGGTGTTAATGGGAGACTTCAATGCAAAACTAGACACAAGAGATAACGGTGAGTTGAAAGTAGGGGAATTTGGAATAGGGCAACGGAACCCAAGGGGCCAGCAGCTGGCCGACTTCATGGAGAAAGTGGGACTCTTTATGATGAACTCTTTCTTCCTGAAGCGGTTCCACAGGAAGTACACCTGGTCGAGCCCCGACGGTTGGACAAAAAATGAGATTGACTTCATTATGACGACCAGACGTTACTGTTCAGTGATGCGTCAGTGATCGCGAGGGTGAAAACCGGCAGCGATCACCGAATGGTGAGAGGCACACTGAACCTTAACGTTAAGTTGGAGAAGTCACGTCTAATGAAGTCAACGCTCCGTCTCCCTCGTGCTCTAATCCAAAGTCCCGAAACCTTTCAGCTCGAGCTATGAAACCGTTTTTAGTGCCTAGAAGATTGCACTGCAGTGAACGATATGAATGACAAGCTAGTGGAAACTGTCTATGCGGTCGGAGCTAAGTTTAGCAAGACCCACCGTAGAAGAACACAAGAACTCTTCGATCACACTCTTAAACTCATGGCTGTTAGACGGGATATGAAGCTGCAGTCTTCAGTAGATTTGACAGCATACAGGCAACTGAACAGACAGATCTCCAAATGCATGCAGCAGGACTTACGCAACTTTAATACTGCTCGTATTGAAGAAGCGGTCGAGCGGAACCAGGGCTCCAAAGTCTTTGCTAGAGATCTGTCTGCCAGAAAGATCCAACTTTAGAAGCTGAAGACCGAGTGTGTCAGCGTCATTTCTGGGACACCTGAGATTTTGAGTGAGATTGAGAGGTTCTATGGGCAGCTGTACCCACCATCGTTGAAGCCACACGCAAGTGTGAGTAACGATCAAAGAGCGAGTATTATCCAACATTATTCCGATGATATCCCGGACGACAGTCTGAGCGAGATTAGAATGGCTCTCCAGAACCTTAAAAACGGCAAGGCCCCAGGCGAGGATGGAATTACAGCGGAGCTTCTGAAAGCGGGTGGAAAACCGGTACTTCTACTACCTTCTACTACTACCGGTCTTCCATGGTGGTATTAAACCGGAGGCGTAGAGCAGAAGTTCTGTGTTCTTGTTCTTTAAGAAAGGCAACAACGCTCTTTTGAAGAACTACAGGCCGATTTCCCTTCTGAGCCGCGTCTACGTGCTGTTTTCGAGAGTCATTACGAATCGTCTCGCGCGCAGACTTGACGACTTCCAGCCTCCCGAACAAGCCGGTTTCCGAAAAGGCTTTAGCACCATAGGCCACATACATATCCTTCGGCAAATTGTACAGAAGTCCGAGGAGTACAATTTGCCACTATGTCTGGCGTATGTGGACTATATACCACGTTTAGACTCTCGCCTCGCGGCTCGCCTCGTACCTCGCCTCGCAGATCGCGTGTTGTTGCGAGGTAACAAGTGCCTGTTTACACTCTCGCGATGCGGTCAGTATGCGTTGAGCCAGCAACGATGAATGACGTCGAAATAATAGCGGCATCAACTCTTGCCTTAATAAGTATTTATCGATGTTTGACCATTTTAAAAAGAAGGAAATTTATAAAAATACGTCGTTGAGGAAGAATATGACGGATGATATCTATTCATCGAAACAGAACCTTTTCCGTTTCATAATTTTATATAAATTGCTAGTAACTTCAGTGCAAGATTAAATAATATTATTTTATTAAAATTGTGATTTTAAAACAAAAGCAATTCGAATGTTATTATGGAAGGGCGCCGTAAACAAACTGAAACGAGACGCGAGTGTAAACACCACGCTCGCGTCGCTCGCGAGGCCCTTTGCCTCGTGCCCAAAAAACCGCCTACGACGCGAGCGCCGCGAGTGGCGAGGCGAGCTGCGAGGCGAGCCACGAGCTAGCGTTTACACTCGCGCCTCGTGGCTCGCCTCGCGACTCGCCTCGTCGCTCGCGCGAGAGTGTAAATGGGGTATGAGAAAGCTTTTGATTCCGTCGAAATTTGGGCGGTACTGCAGTGCCTTCAGCGATGCCAAGTTGACTGTGGGTATATCGAAGTGCTTAAGTACACACACACACAGTACAGTACATTACAGTAGGGCTACGATGGCTATCCGAGTACAGAACCAGAGTACGAAACCTATCCAATTGCAGAGAGGTGTAAGATAGGGTGACGTTATATCCCCGAAACTCTACACCGCTGCATTGGAAGACGTTTTCAAGCTTCTGGACTGGAAAGAATACGGTATTAACATCAATGGCGAGTACATCACTCACCTTCGATTTACCGACGATATAGTCCTTATGGCAGAATCGCTGGAGGACCTAAGCACTATGCTCAATAACCTCAATAGTGTTTCCCAACCCTATCTGTTGGGAAACACTATTGAGACCCTATCAATTGTCTTTGTAATTCTATAACTCTTTTATTTTTTATAGTATAGGGTGACATATGGCATAAGCACTATGCTCAATGTCCTCAATACTGTTTCCCAACGGATAGGTCTTAAGATGAACATGGACAAAACAAAGATCATGTTTAATGTCCATGTCACACCAATGCCGGTAGTTGTTGGGAGCACTAAGCTCGAAGTTGTTGACGAGTATGTTTACCTGGGACAAATAGTTCGACTAGAGCGTTCGGGAAATTACGGCACATCTTCTCGTCAGGTATACCTCAAAACTTGAAAACGAGACTGTACAACCAGTGCGTGTTGCCAGTGATGACATGGAACTGAGACGTGGTCCTTCACTGCTGGCCGGATGATGAAGCTCAAGGTCGCTCAGTGAGCTATGGAGAGGGCTATGACGGACTTTCTCTGCGTGATAAACTTAGAAATGAGGATATCCGCAGTAGAACCAGAGTGACCGACATAGCCCAACGGATTAGTAAGCTGAAGTGGCAATGGGCCGGCCATATAGCTCGAAGAACCGACAACCGATGGGAAAAAAGGTTCTCGAGTGGCAGTCTCGTACAGGCAAGCGAAGTGTAGGGCGTCCCCCCACTAGATGGAGTGACGACCTGGTAAGATATGCAGTAACTCGATGGATGCAGGTGGCTCAGGACCGTGCTTTGTGGCATTCCTTGGGGGAGGCCTATATTCAGCAGTGTACTTGTGAAGGGCTGTAACGATGATGAGCCATCTACTTGTGACTCTGCAAACATCGTTGATGCACTACAATAGCGAGGCAGCCACATTAATATCCTGAAAGCAATGTTGTACTGCACTCTCAGAGCGTTCACGACCCGCTGGGTGCAGTTGGCCCACGGGCTGCAGGTATAAAATGATTGGCTGAAGGCATAAACAAAGTTGTTTTGACTACCTTTGAACACCTGAAAAACCTGCGTGCCAGTATATTACAGCAAACCGCGCAACTCACTTTTTTGATGTTATACGTCAATCCATGTGTTTCTGCATATACCTCATGAACATCCAGGTCTACGTAGAGCACTTTTCGATGGACTCAACAACACCATGTCATCCGCGTATATAATGTTGTTGACTATATGACCATCTAAGGAGCAACTTACATAGGTGTTGTTAAGCTCACGAACCAGTTTTCTTACTTATATATTAAAGTAGCTGTTCCCCGCGACTTCGCCCACGTGTAATTTAATTATGTTGCGTGGAATCCTAATTCTTTTTCTAAAATAAAAGTAGCCTAAATTACTCCTTATGACATCAGCTATCTGCCAGTGAAATACGTTCAGCCGTTTCGGAGAATAGCCGGAACAAACAAAAAGACAGACAGGAAGACAACATTTTAAAAATTGTTATAAGTATTTTCATATGCCCTTAGTAAAAAGCTGTTAATTTGACATTACAAACAGACACTTCAATTTTATTTATTTATAATTTATATAATATAATATATAATGTTAAATAAAGTAGGAGAGCTCAGTCTTCTCTGCTTAATTCCACACTTTAATTGATAAGAATCAGACAGGCAGCCTGCCCATCTTACAAAATTGTACTGGTGCCTATACCAGTACTCGAAAATACTTCTCTTCTTCTCTTCTCTTCTCCGAAAAACTATTTTCTCTTACTGTGGCCCATACTTTGTCATAATTGACCAGATCAAATGCCTTTGAGTGACTTTAAGGGGACTTACTATTTCGCGCACAATTTCGAGCGGGTTACTCATCGCTGTGATTATTATTTTTGACTAAAATTGTCATATAAGTACGACACAACGTCCCCGAGTGTTACAATACGACGAAAAAGAAACAAATACATTGTTTTTTATGCTCTTATACTAGCCAAATATCAGAAAAAAGTGGATGATCGTTTCATAGAGAGCAAATTCTATTGGACACTAAACTACCACATTCACAATCTACACAAAACTACTGCATTCACTTGAGAGGTTCATTTTGATGTAAGAAAATAAAATAAATAAATAATCATGATTATAATGTATTACAGTGTGTAATACATTATAATCATGTACATTATAATCATGTGGTAGTCGTATTGAGATCAGATTTCACATTTGGAATCATGCTACCATCGGAATGTAAAGGTTTATAAGAGTGCATTCAAAAATAAATATAGATAGGTAACTAATATGGCTTAATTATTTTATTTTTTTAATTTTATTATAATCGATTTAAACAGCTAGTGGGCCACATTATATGTAACACATTCGTAAAATTGCAATAAAATGTTGTATAGCACATGCAATCCTACCTAGCTTGAGACCCGCATTTAAAGGATGTGTGTGAAATATTTCTACTATTCTTGGAACCTGAATAAATATTTTGAATGTACATGGCTCTAAAAATATAAAAAATATCAATAGTACATTGACAAATCTACCCAGAATCGTTTCCGCTTGGAAATCGAACCCGAAGCCCCTCATAGTGAGCTACACCACACAGGTCGTCATAAAATAAATTAATTTCTGCTTTCAAGTTGACAAATACATGGTATGTACTATACCTTTGTACTATACTATATGGTATGTACATACTATGTGAAGTTTAAACGAGTACGAGGACTGCTGAAACTTAAGAAAGGCGTAGTGCCTTACAAGTTTGCTTGTCAATACAAGTCAAATGAAAACCTATACGTTCTGTTGTAGAAAAACGAACAGAAATTATTAAGAAAATTCTGTGCGAAAATGTAAGTGGAGAGGTTGCGTCTACTTCACACAAGCTTACTACTTACTAAACTTTTCGAATAATGCGACCCTTAGTTAGCTCTGTTGCAACAGCCTTCGGTTGTTACGGTTTCGTTACGGTTATAAAATGTAATATTTCTAACGAACTTTCTACTACTTCATAGATAAGTTAATGCCTGCCTTGCTGCCATCGTCACTATTTTTAATAAATATTGAGCTACCAGCGACCATGAAACCATTCAATTTAGATAAAATGTCACATTGAACTTTTTCATAGTCATCTTCCATGTTAAAGTTGTTAAAATTAATCCCATATAACATCTCTTACAAGTTTTTTCAATTAGATAGGAAAAAAATTGCGGAAAAACAAGCGTGTTCGACGCGAGATATGACGTCACACCACGAGCGCACGAAATTTCGGAAATCTGAAAAACCACTCCAATGTCTTCCTAGTAATAACTTCGGTATTACTGCATGTATGGACGTGAAACAAAAACTAGTGTGATGTAAGTAAAATAAGCTTTTACAATAGATATATTTGATACCTTAATTTTTACCTACTTGTCGGGCTCATTCTATAATTCTAGCAGATGTGTTGAGATCCCAAGTACCCAACAATTTCCGGCATAGGTGTGACATGGACGTTACATATGACTTGTCGCGTTGCTATATTTTGTTTTGAAATTATTGTTTATGGGAAATCACCAATCACTCAAGATTTACTTACAAACTAGGTCTTGGCAGATAAATATTGGTACTGCCTGCGCACATTAAACCAGGATGTCGCTGACGGGGTGAGAGACAAGTGCTAATCGGCCATACTTTTTGTTTAGCTGACCTTAGGATGGGGCTCTTCTCTCCTGTGTAGTCCTGAAAAGATTTTTACTCTTAACTATTTTATATATAGTTTTAAGAAAGAAACAAGTTTTATAAATAGAAGATTATCATTTTGAAAAGTTGATTATTTATTTAATCGTATGTCAAATACCACCGTATGCAAAATTATGTGATAGTTTGCATAATAGTTTTACCACGATTTTTTGTTTAAGCGAATCTGCTTTTCTCCCGGAAAATGAAACAAAAAAACAGATTGAAGTGAATCTGTGCCTTTGTATTCCATTGTACAAAAGTAAGCAGCTTTGTTCAAACAAGTCGGAGAAAGCATCGAAGATGACTCGAGGAGCAGAAGGTCGTCAGATATCATCGACAATTACACACAAAATGTTTTTGGAAGACAGGAGATTGAAAGTGCGTGAAATAAGTGACACTGTAGGGATCTCAATTGAGCGGGTGTTTTATATTTTAACTGACAAACTATGAATGAAAAAGATGTCAGGAAAATGAGTGCCGCCGAACAAAGAATAAACCGGGTTGAAATCTCAAAAGAGAATCTGGCGTTATTTCGATCAAATACTAGATTTACTAAATTTTCAAGAAGATTTATAACCACTAATGAAACTTGGATTCACTACTATATTCCGGAGATAAAAAAAACAGTCGATACAGTGGAAACATAGCGATTCTCCACCACTGAAGAAAGCCAAGATGCAAAAGTCGGAGGAAAAAGTGATGGCATCTTGGGATTACTAGGGAATTATTTTTATTACCTTCTCAAAGAACAGACTATAACGGGCTCACACTAGGATAACCTGTTAGATAAATTAGCCGGCAAAATTCGTGAAAATCGGCGGAATAGGCCAAACACAAAATAATTTTTCATCAGGAATCATTTGTTGCAATGGCTAAGCTCTATGAAATCTATTTCGAAGTATTAAACCGTCCCCATATTCTCCTGGGTTAGCACCATCGGATTATTTCCTGTTCCCGTAATTAAGAATACACCTGGCTGGAAAAAAGCTTTCCACAAACGAAGAGATGATGTGGTTAAGGATGAGGCGGAGCAGTTTTTTTGAAAAGTTGGAGGAATCTGCCTATAAGAGCGGCATAGAAGCGCTGGAGCATAGATAGAATAAGTGTATTGAGACAAGGGAAAAATATGTAGATAAATAAAATATTTTTTAAATTTATTTGCTTCTTTTTCTTAGTTAGAAGTTGGACCGAGAACTTTTCAAACCGTAAGGCAAATGTTAAATTGTAAATCTAAGCAATCGTTATAAGTACTTATTGCTTAGGATTTCTCTTAACTTGAGTTTGAGAATGCCTAAAGACATTTAGTCCCAAAAATATAATAAGATATATATGTATGTTATAAAAGGTCAAGCTTAGCAATAATTTGTTATACCAAACTCAACAGTAAGGTCTCTGAGGCGAGTGTTCACCAATGGATGTGTTTTGGGCGAGTAGTGTACACATACATGCTTTTGTTTTACAGCATTTTAGTTTATAAGGGATTCTTTTTTAAAGTTTATCTTAGCGTAACCGAATGTAGAAAGTCAATATGGCTAATTTCGCTGAGTAGCGGCCGCTAAAAATGTATGCAGAACGCCTTATCAAGTTACAAGATCTAACGAACGCTCTTCATTCAGGACTATGTCGTCTACACTCTGGCCTTTACAGAGCATACTGAAAGGCGGTCGTTCGGCGTGCATGATATACTCGTATATAGGATCCTGTATTACAGTGTCACAGGTAGTGATCGCTTAATATATATATAGCAAATGCTCCGCTACGCAAAAGAACCCGCTAAGCGCTCTCCAGGCTGTATTTTAAAAGCCTGAACTTTCCGACCATCTGCACGCTTGTCACTTAGTTACTCCACTAAACACTTACACTCTAGTATGCGACTGTTCCGTAGAATTTGAGACGACAGACCTTCTACACTAAGGCGGTCTATCGCCAGATTCTACTGAACGGAGCCCCTCACACTATCGCACACTAGAGCCCCCATATGGTAAGTAATTAGAAACAACCCCCAAAAAGTGGCTCAAGCTACGTTCGGTCTCATTACGTTGACAAATAAATCATAGGAAATCAGAAAAAAAACCTCATTTAAAGTTGAAATGTTTTGTTTAATTTAAATTAAGTATGATGGTCTAAACTAAAACCCTGAACATTCGATCAAAAAAGACATGGTTTTTTGATAGAAGCTGCGAATTTATAAAAAAAGTTACTCATGCGAGATTTTCATTCAGTTCCCCTTAGAAAACCACTGACTGATGAAAGCCTAGAGCAATACTCTAGGCTTTCATCATCATCATTAGCCCATTGTTCATCATAAGCAAACCTTGAATATGGATCAATTTCGACCATGTAACCCTTGGTCGCCGACCCTTGATCGTCACCTTTAACGCTACTTTCCATTGACGAATGTTGTGTAGCTGTTCTCAGAAAGTCCAACATTAGCTGGATACGAGGTGATAAATATAGGACTTTTACTTACATTTATAGTTCCCCATCCCGCAACTATGGCGGTAAGATCGACACTATTTTGTTTGGTAAGTACCACTCTTTTCATTGTGTTTCCTAAAGGTAAACTTTCTTCTAAAAAGAGTAATCCAATATCGTTAATGGAGTTTTCGTCAGAGTAGTATTCGTGGATCAATATACTCTTTCCTTGCCTTTTCGCCATGGGCTAAAATTCATCAAGAACATAAACTCTTTTGCAAAGAAAAAGAACAGGTACCTAAGCAAAGAACAAATTTTACAGTTACTAAGATTGTGCGATATATTAGGTAGTATACTTATATCAAGAACTTTGTAAATTAATTCACAAGGAATAGTTCTCGTCACTTTTATCAAAAAAATTTGATTAATTTAATGAGAAATATGTTAAAGTTCAAAGCGCTAGTAAATTTTTAAATTTTACAGTAGAGTCACGCGGCAGCTTTTGCTGTCGCACGGATGGGCAGGCTTGAACCGGGGTGGTACCACGAAGTAGAGGTTTACCTCTGCGTTTCGCTTGGTGAGTGCAGGTGGCCGGAGGTCCAATTCCCCCCCCCCCCATCGATGGTCGATCCACGATCAAACTAATTCACTCCTGAGCGTGGGTGTTTCAAAATTCCGCACGAAATGACAAGTGCACAATTTGTGGGTTGGGTTATTTAAAATAGAGCTAGAAAATATACATTGAAGTAATATGTACTTACGTACTAGAACGGCTATATCAAACAAAAAATGTGCGCTACTCATGTCTTCGCGCATGCGTAGTGTGGCGCATGCGCGGTTGGTTTTTATCATAGATTATTTGTAGGCAGAATTATCAGTAGGTAATAATAGATTGTATTGTTAAATTATATGGAGTGCAATTTTTAAAATTTGTCATTTATTTTTCATATATTATGTGCTAATTTCATATAATCTATACAAATAAATAAAATTGAAGTGTCTGTTTATAATGTCGAAATAACAGCTTTTTACCATATGCATATGAATGTATATACGGTACTTATAACAAAAACAAGATTTTTAAAATTTTTGTGTTTGTATGTTTGTTTCGGCTAATCTCCGAAACAGCTGGACCAATTTTGTCCGGACTTTCGCTGGCCGATAACTGATGTTATAAGAAATAACAAATTATGCTACTTTTATTTTAGAAAAAGAATTAGGGTTCTTTCCTTCACGTTGAATTAGATTGCCATTTAAAATATATATATATATATATATATATATATATATATATATATATATATATATATATATATATATATATATATATATATATATATACATATCTGTGCTTTAATTGTTTTGGTAAATTGCTAAATAATTTACAATTACATATTTTATTTTGGTATTAATATTAAATTATTACATATTGGCGAAATTCTGTAAAAGCAGGCATAGTAAAATTTAAAAAAGAAGAAGAGAATGACTTATTTTAACAGTGGTAGAGCCACGCGGCAGCTTTTGCTGTCGCACGGATGGGCCGGCTCGAATCGGGGTGGTACCACGACCTCACAGAATACCAGCGTGAAGTAGAGGTTTACGTCTGCATTTCGCTTGGTAAGTGCAGGTGGCCGGAGGTCCAATTTGCCCCCCTCCCATCAACATGGTAGCGGAATTAAACAAAAGACTACCCCAGGAAGGTAGCAGCACCCCTGGAGAATCCCTCGCTAAGCATCAGAGAGAGGACGACTCACTGGCCCATGCCGCAAAGGAGAAAGCCCAACTGTTGAGCTCTCTTTTTGCGTCCAACTCAACTCTAGATGACGGGGGAACACACCGCCGACCATCCCGCGATGTGAGTGCTCCATGCCGGATGTGCGATTTACACAGCGCTCGGTTCGCAAAGCACTCTTCTCCCTGGACGTCAGCAAGTCGAGTGGGCCCGATGGAGTCCCTCCCATTGTGCTGAAGACGTGTGATCCGGAGTTGGCACCGGTTTTAACACGTCTTTTCCGGTACTCCTACTCCCAAGGCGTAGTCCCGAATTCATGGAAGAGAGCTTTGGTCCACCCGATCCCTAAAAAAGGCGACCGCTCAGACCCGTCCATCTACAGGCCTATCACCATCACCTCTTTGTTCTCCAAAATAATGGAATCCATTATAAACTGCCAGCTCATAAGGTACCTTGAGGATCACAAGCTGATTAGTGATCGCCAGTACGGTTTTCGTCGGGGTCGATCAGCTGGTGATCTTCTAGTATACTTGTGCAAATTCAAGGTCGTAGTAGACTGAGCATGCTCTGATTTCAAGCCTATCAACGCTGGTCTTCCACAAGGCTGCGTGCTATCACCAACGCTGTTTCTCCTGCATATCAATGATATGTTGCTAACTGGTAGGATTCACTGCTATGCAGACGACAGCACTGGTGATGCCTTATATACCGGCCGTGCCAATATTTCTCGGGAAAACGTCGCCGAGTACCGGGACAAACTTCTGTCTGAAGTCGAGTCTTTGCTTAACAAAGTCTCGGATTGGGGCCGACTAAATCTAGTCCAGTTCAATCCCCAGAAGACACAAGTTTGCGCGTTTACCGCTAAAAAGAACCCCTTTGTCGTATCTCCTCAGTTTCAAGACACTCCCCTTGCTGCCGCAGCCAGTATCGGAATCCTTGGCGTCGACATATCGAATAGTGTGCAGTTTCGTGGTCACTTGGAATGGAAGGCCAAATTGGCCTCTAAAAAGCTTGGCGTACTCAGCAGGGCGAGACAGTATTTCATGCCGGCACATCGCTTGCAACTTTACAAAGCGCAAGTTCGGCCCCACATGGAATACTGTTCTCATCTCTGGGCCGGGGCACCCCAGTGCCAGCTCCTTCCACTTGACCGCGTCCAGCGCAGAGCGGTTCGAATTGTCGACGACCGAGTTCTTTCTGATCGGCTCGATACACTGGCACTGCGTAGAGATGTTGCATCTTTTTGCGTATTTTATCGCATTTACCACTGAGAGTGCTCTGAGGAATTGTTCGGACTAATTCCAGTCGCTCAATTTCAAAACCGCACATCGCGACAAAACTCGCGTTATCATCCATACCATCTGGATGATTGGCGGTCCACCACTGTGCGATTTAGAAGCAGTTTTCTCCCTCGCACAACTTCCTTGTGGAATCAATTACAACCAGCGAATTTTCCGGGCCGATACGAGTTAGGAACCTTCAAGAAAAGAGCTTGCACCTTTCTAAAAGGCCGACAACGCATCTGAAATTCCCCTGGTGTTGCGGTTGTTCATGGGCGGCGGTAGTCACTTACCATCAGGTGATCCGCATGCTAGTTTGCCCCCTATTCTGTAAAAAAAAATTAAATTTTACAGTGGTAGAGTCATGCGGCACCTCTTGCTGTCGCACTCGAATCGGGGTGGTACCACGGCCTCACAGAATACCAGCGTGAAGTAGAGGTTTACGTCTGCATTTCGCTTGGTGAGTGCAGGTGGCCGGAGGTCCAATTTGCCCCCCTCCCATCAACATGGTAGCGGAATTAAACAAAAGACTACCCCAGGAAGGTACCAGCACCCTTGGAGAATCCCTCGCTAAGCATCCACGACCAAGCTACTCCACTCCTGAGCGTGGGTGCTCAGGCTGACTTCATATCTCTCCTACCCGGGGTACAAATTAGAACACTCCTTTGTACCCCGGGCTGGAGTTTGCATATACGTCAGAGAGATATTTTTGACGCCTCGGAAGTCTTGAAGGTACGGACTTGTCCATCTTGTGGCTGCGCGTAGACAGCGACGACCATCCCCCCGTCTACGGATGCCTCTATAGATCTCATAGCGGTAATGCCGAAACAGACCGACTAGCCATTTGGTCGATGACCACGTCCAAATGGCTCTTTGCTACAGCAGGTCCCATCCGCAGAGATCGTGATCCTGGCGATTTTAACGCCCACCACGCTGAATGGCTCTGTTCACGTTCAACCGATCATGCTTTTTATACTGCTGTTTTTATGCTGTTTATGACTACTTTGGCATATGGTCTTACACAGCTGGTTACTTCGCCTGCACGGATTCCAAACGTGGGCGATCATGCACCTTCCCTGTTGGACCTTCTGCTGACCTCTCATCCGGACGGATATCAAGTTTCCGTCGACGCTCGTTTAGGCTCGAAGGCACTTTTATAACCAGTCCTGTTCATGTGATGTGATTCAACATGTTCAAATGATTACAACTTTTTTCGTATTATATTTTTTTCAGGCAGGAAAAATCAGAATCTCCCGTTTTTTTGAAAATTAGTTTATTACTTATAGCTTTTCATTGTTCTTCTTATCGCGTTCTAGTCTTATTCTATAATAATTATTTTTAATAGTATTTTGCTGTTATCAGAAATATGCTGCCGCCCATCTCCTGGTTTGTTTCCCACTGCCGCCTCTTTCGGGACCATATGGGGTAGTGGATATTCTTACCGCCCCTACACAGTAATTTTGTGTGTTTAATTTGATTTTTATATATAAATTGGGAAATATGGCTATTATAATTATTTTGAATTTCTATAGTATTCGTACCCCGTGTAGTGGCCAGTAAGATTACCCGCTACCCCATATCTTCCCGTGGGTGTCGTAAGAGGCGACGGAGGAAAACTGAGACAGAAGATGGGCAGCCAGCATCTTTCTGATAATAGCAAAACAACAATAAAAAAAACTGCGATTGCCAACCCGCTCACCAAGCGTAGCAACTATGGCAATATTCCTCCCATGTATAAAGTTACGAAGAGACTGCCCCCAGTCCCCGGCGGCCCCGCTATTCCTGGCTACGGTGGCTACCATGGTATCGGCGGGGCAGGAGGTACTAAGAATTTCCGGTGGAGGTTCGGTTGCCACCTAAGACGACTCGACTTGTCAACATATACCGCACGCACCCTGAGGACTGACTAGAAGATCCTGGAGCTGGAAGAAGAGATAGTCAAGTAGCGCTGGAATATTATAGGATTATCCGAGGTCCGAAGAGAGGGGGAGGACATGATAATCCTCGAATCCGGCAACTTGTTATGTAGAATAGAATAGAATAATTTTTTATTCAATATAGATCACATGTGTAATTCTTATTGAAAGTTATTTTTTACTTTACCACTGGTTCGAAAAAAAACCTCTGTCCTGGGAAGAACCAGCAAGAAACCCGGTCACCGAGAGGGTGACCATCTGACCTAAGGAGGTGTCGGATTTATCGTCCACAAGTCTCTCGTTAACGTTTTAAAGATTGGAAGTGTGTCGACGAGGGTACCTTATATTCAGATTCACAAAACGGTATTCGCTGAAGGTCATACAGATTTACGTACCAACCTCGGCACATTCCGATGAAGAGGTGGACGATTGTGGACGAATGTATGAGGATGTATCTAGATATATAGCTTTAGAGCTATGCATTCCTCCAAAACCCACTATACGGTGTTAGTGGGAGACAAGGGAAGAGAAAACGGTTAGCTGAAGGTAGGAAAATTTGGATTAGGGCGACGGAACCCAAGGGGCCAGCAGCTAGCCGACTTCATGGAGAAAGAGGGACCCTTTATGATGAACTTTTTCTTCCAGAAGCGGCCCCAAAGGAAGTAGACTTGCGCTTCTATTCTTGCCCGAACGGTTCGACAAAAATGACATTGACTTCATTATGACGACCAGACGACAACTGACAAATACAGACGGATTTTTATTCTGAGGCGCGCTTAAGTGCTGTTTTCGAAAGTCATTACGAATCGTCTCATATGCAGACTCGACGACTTTCAGTCTCCCGAAGAAGCCAGTTTCCGAAAAGGTTTTAGCATCATAGACCACATACATACCTTTCGGCAAATTGTACAGAAGTCCGAGGAGTATAATTTGCCACTACGTCTAGCGTACATAGACTATGAGAATGTCTTTGTTTCCGTCACAATTTGGGCGGTGCTGCAGCCCTTTCAGTGGTGCCAAGTTGACTGTCTGTATATCGAAGTGCTGAAGTGCTTGTACAGTAAGGCTATGATGGCTATCCGAGTACAGAACCCGAATACAAAACCTATCCAACTGCAGAGAGGTGTAAGACAGTGTGACATTATATCCCCGAAACTTTTAACCGCTGCACAAAGAGACGCTTTCAGGCTATTGGATTTCCATTCCTATCATTAGCTCCTATCCTATGTAGTAATCTACTATCCTACCATAGGATACGGTATTAACATCAATGGCGAGTACATCACTCACCTTCGGTTTGCCGACGATATAATTCTTATGGCAGAATCGATAAATAAGAGAGTAAAAGTTGTTGAAAGGAAAAAGCAAGAAAGGATAGATAAGAATCTTCATTCCGGAAGAAGTGGAGAGAGGAAGGGAGATAAGTGTAGATGAAATAATGAAAGCAATGAAAAGCATGAAAGCAGGTAAGGCAGCCGGATATGATAGAACATCACTCGAGATGCTAAAGGCTGGAGAAGGTGTGGTTGCAGGCCTGCTGTGCACCTTGTTTAATTTATGTTGGGAACTGAAGCGAGCACCGGAAGACTGGTGTAAAGCCGTTATAGTCCCAATATATAAGGGAAAGGGCTCACAGCAGGACTGTAAAAACTACCGTGGTATCAGCTTGCTTAGCATTGTGGGTAAACTGTATGCTAAGGTGTTAATTGAAAGAGTTATGGAAGAAAGTGCAAGCTGGATTTAGAAAGGGGATGGGGTGGACGGATCAAGTCTTTTCCATGTGCATTATAGCGGAGAAGTTTTTGGCCAAAAACCAGAAAGTTTTTTTGGGCGTTCAAGGACTTGGAAAAGGCTTATGACAGAGTGGACAGGAATGTGTTATGTCAAACACTGAACTCATTTGGGTTGAGTACTGGCTTGATACAGGCATTAAGGTCTCTTTATAGGGACTCTAGTGCTTGTGTCAGGATCAACGGGGTCTACTCGGAGTGGTTTGGCATTCATAAAGGTGTGAGACAGGGATGTGTGGCTTCCCCGTGGCTGTTTAACCTATTTATGGACAGTTGAGAATGGGTGAGTCAACCATCAAATGCCTTTTGTACGTTGATGATCTAGTCATATTTGCATCGTCGGCGACCGAGTTCCAAATGATGGTTACTTTAATGAACTGGTCATTGAAAGAAAGGGGTATGAAAGTGAACGCAAGTAAGACGAATGTGATGGTTTTTGAAAGAGAAGAAAGTAAAACGTTATGTGAAATAAGAATAGAAGGGGAGTTGATTGAGCAAGTGGATGAGTTTGTATATTTGGAATGTTTATTTAGCAGGGATGGTAGATATGATAAGGATATGACAAATCAATAAATCTGAAATTGTATAAAAAGCGCGGGCGTAGGACGTAGTAAGCGGGACGGGTGCAAAGCGTGTGCGAGGAGTGTGCGGTTGAACGTCGATAAATTTTAGATTTATTCATTTGTCATAAGACTTAAATTATATGCAACAAAGAATCATGCCCACTTTCCATACATTTAAAACTTAATTCCATACATTTAAAATTTAATGTCTTAGGGTTTTCTTTTATGAAACCTGAGGAAAGTAATAATATATTTTTGTGCTGCATAATACTTAGCACGCGATTTAGAATCTGATGACACATCGTGCATACAATTTTAAAATTATGAATTATTAATATAAATTCAATATCTCATGGTCAATATCTCAAAAAAAACTTAACATACATAGTCGCGAGGAAATACCTACAAACGAAAAATATTAAATATTCTCAACCGTTAATTCCACAGAAAGTAATAATAAATAATAAAATCTAATAATAAATATTTGTGTATATTTATCATTCCTTCTTATATATTTATTCAGCCCAACCAGATGAGAATACTTTATAAATAACTCAATAATAAAATCTTAAAGTTGAAAAACAAAATATGTCATTCTCTACTACTTTTTAAAATTTTACTATGCCTGCTCTTTACAGAATTTCGCCAGTTTGTAATAATTTAATATTAATCAATTAATACCAAAATAAAATATGTAATTGTAAATTATTTAGCAATTTACCAAAAAAATTAAAGCACGGAATAAAATTTTGAAATTGTTTCGACGTAATTATATATATATATATATATATATATATATATATATATATATATATATATATATATATATATATATATATATATATAATGTGGCGGATTGGGATTATTTTGTTAGATATAATGGACTGTATTGAGATTCTTAATCCCCTGAAACGTTCAGTTACCGCAGTCACAAAACTACACCAAAAACAGCAACAAACTACTCACGGTCTTACTAGCCAGCCTCCCAAGATCAGCAAACGTTGACAGCTCCTGGTAGCTTCTTCTACACGGTAGAATACACTAGCAATTAGATTGTACACGGTACACTCTGGAGTAGTTCCTTTTTAAAGTTTTTGGAGAGATATTCACATCACGATAACACAAAGAGAATGTAATATGGATTGTGTCACTTCCTACCCTCCTCTTTGTTTTTTTTTTGCTTCACAGATTATTACAACGCATATTACGTCGCAATGTTACCATTAGGTGTAACCGGCTCTCAGATCGCAGCAGATCATTGTGCTTCGGTACAAATTTTGTGGGTTGCGGTTTATTACTGAACACACCCCCCACCGAAACCATCTTGATGGTTTCTCCTAACTATATATATGAAAAAAATATTAGAGAAAAATTATAACTTAAACTACAGAATATGCAAGATAACGCTGAGACACAGAATGTCCTCAACGAGAAAAAAATATATTAATACACGTAAAACTAATTTGAATAAGGTAGAGGACTCAGTTTATTAACTGGTCTCTGTAGAGTACTCTTTTGAGTGCGAAGCGTGACACAACGAACAATCCCATCTGGACCGGGTTGAAGAGCCTCAATTCTACCCAAAGGCCAATTGCACGGCGGTACGTTATCAGCTTTTATGATTCCGAGATCACCTATTTTTATATTAGATCTATCCGAATGCCACTTTGCTTTCTGTTGCAGCGTATTTAAATATTCGTGACCCCATCTACGCCAAAACATTTGTGAACATTTTTGAATATATTGCCAACGTGACAATCGATTTATTGTTATATCCTCTACATTATACTCAGGTACTGCTGTTAACCCTTTTCCAATTAGAAAGTGTCCCGCAATCAAAACATTAAACTCATCAGGATTATCACTAGCTGGTAACGGACAAAGCGGCCGCGGGTTGAGAATTGCTTCTACTTTACAAAACACTGTGGTGAGTTCCTCGAACGTCAAACTTTTTTCTCCTACGGCTCGCGTTAATAGATACTTGGCAGATTTAATTCCGGCTTCCCAGAGCCCACCCATATGTGGTGCACCGGGGGGATTAAATCTCCATATAATTTGCCGTTTTGAGCAACCCTCTAATATATTGTTTTTCTGTTCGAGCATAAACCTTTGTACTTCGGTTAAATGCTTACTAGCAGCGATGAAATTAGTTCCGCAATCCGAATAAAGGAAGGAGCATACACCGCGTCGCGCTACAAATCTGTCTAAACACGCGAGGAAGCAGTCCGATGACAACAACGATAAGACTTCAAGGTGTACAGCTTTTGTCGAATAACAAATAAATAATGCTAAATATGACCGTTCAACCCTAGCATTTCGTCGTTAACTTTCTTTTGTAAAGAACGGACCACTGAGGTCCACCCCTACATGCTCAAAAACTTTACAAGGTATCAATCGGGCTGCTGGCAAAGGTGCCATCTCAGGCTGTAAGAGCACTGGGTTGTGTTTAAAACAAATTTTGCACTTGGACAAAACTGACCGAATGCTAAAATCCAAAAATTTTGATTAATAATGTTTTGTAAGGTGCAAATATTTTACTACGTGTAAATATTTTTTATGTAAATATTCAATAAGTAATAGGGTAAATCTACTATTTTTAGGTAATAAACGGGGATGCTTCGCGTTATAAGGTAACGCTGAATAATTTATTCGACCCCCCACCCTGAGGTATCCGCGTTCGTCAATAAATGGAGATAATTTTTTCAACGACGGAACGTACTTTGTGCCTTTTGACAAACTATTTATATCATTTGCAAAGTATGCACTCTGTACTAATTTAATTAAAACATCTTGAGCAGTATTTAATTCGTTAGTCGTCAGTATTGAGTGCTTAGAGTGACCGGATTTGAGTCGGAACCATCTCAATATTCGAGCAAACGTACGTTGCAGTTTATAATAAGAAGAGAAATTGGAAAAGATTCGGTCACAGAACTCTAACTTTGTCTCTTCTATCAAATTATTTTCATTAGTGATTAAATTGAAGGAGCCTAATGTATGATTTGATTTCATTTCGGGTGTATTACTTTCATCTTGGTTGATAAATGTTCTCACTGGCCACTGCGAATAGTCGTCGTACAACCAAGATGGGCCCTTCAACCACTGCTCACTGCACTCCACGAGCTGTGACGGAGACACTCCGCGCGAGCAGATGTCTGCCATATTGCGCTCACTACTCACGTGACGCCAACAGTGCGGAGGTAACACTTCACATATCTGAGTAACACGGTTACTAACAAACGGCTTTAATTTGTAAGCTTCTGTCTGAAGCCACGCCAACACGATAGTCGAATCGGTTAACGCAGATAATACGAGTTATTTTTACACGAGTTAAAATGTCACGGACATATTTCATCAATTTGCTTAACAAAACTGACGCCATTAACTCCAACCTCGGGATAGTTAATGGTTTGACGGGGGCTACTTTAGATTTTGCTGTCACCAGGCGTACTTTAGTCTGCCCTCAATCGTTACGACTGATCACATACACACAATTAGCATAACCGCGAGAGCTTGCATCGCAAAAGGCGACCAATTCACATTCGGTCTGTTCTGGTAGCAGCATGTGTCTATCTATCTTGACTGCCGTTAGTCGCGGGAGATCATCAACGTAATTAAGCCAGCGCTTAGTTATATCGGTTGGCAGCTGCTCATCCCATCCTATGCCCAGCTTCCATAAATCTTGCATTATTTCTTTCGCGATGAAAATGCACGGTGAAATAAAACCTACAAGGTCGTAAATGGAAGCTAATAATTTCAAAACAGAACGTTTAGTTGTTACTTTATCAGTCTTATCTACTGTGAAATAAAAACAGTCAGTCAAACCATTTCAGACCTAGCACTTTGACTGAATATTCGTTACCATCTTTCATAAATGTAACAGAACACTCTCGGTTTTCTAACGGAACGCGTTGTAAAACCTTTGCACTATTACTCGCCCACCTTTTAAGTATAAAGCCACCGGAATTAAACATCTCTAAAAGTTCATTTTGTAACCGAGATATCTGTGACAATGAACTGCAAGAATATAGAATGTCATCCATGTACACGCCCTCGCGCACAACCTTTGCAGCGAGTGGGAAACGTTCTTCCTCGTCATAGGCTAACTGTAAGAGGGTGCGGATAGCTAAAAACGGTGAGCAACTTAAGCCGTAAGTGACAGTTTTTAATTTATAAACATCAATGGCATCGTTAGGTGAGTGACGATATAAAATATGTTGATAACATCTATCTGACTGATTCAGTTTAATTGCTCGATACATTTTGCATACGTCACAAATCAAACAATATTCAAACAATCTAAAATTCAATATTATAGCCCCAATATCTCGATACAGATTAGGCCCGGTTAGTAGAATATCATTAAGCGAAACGTTCGTGGACGTTTTAGCCGAGGCATCGAATACTACACGCAAAGGAGTAGTGGAACTACTGGGCTTAAATATACTGTGATAAGGTATCACATATTTGCTCGGGGTGTCCCCCGTATAAAGCTCCATGTGCCCTAGATTTTCATATTCATACATGAACTCTGAATAGGCTTGTCGTAATACAGGTAAACGATTCAACTTGCGCTCTGTGAACAAGAGTCGCCGCTCGGCTGTCGCCCGTGACGCGCCCAACGGAGGCGGGTTTGGGATGAATGGTAACGGCACTGAATAGGTACCATCCTCAGTACGGCTATAACGAGCCACAAAAATGTCTTCCGCTAATTGTTCCAAAGGATTAATCGAGGGTTTGCTTGGCAATTCTTCGATTTCCCAAAATTTACGTAACGTTTGATCTAAAGACTCTTGTTCATCAAATGAGACTGATAAATTATAATTTTTTAAATTGTCCTTATCATTGCTATAAAGTTTAACACTTACAACAAACCCGAAAGCGGTATCGATCACGCTTGGTATATCCGATGAAATAATATAAGGTTTATTCTTAATAACTTCCGAAACTATATCATTGCCCAGCAATATATAGATACGCGAACGCTTATAAAATAATGGATCAGCTAAATTAAAATTCTTATATTTATTAATAACGTCCGAGGGGAATCGGACGTTAGGCATATCAGCAGATACCTTAGTCACTACGCCCATGTTCACTGTAAAACTGGGTAGGTCAGTGTGTAGGGACCTTAATGTGCATGTAATCATGCCGTGATTTTTTACAGCCTCTCCATCGAGACCATAAATATTAAACGAGCACTTCTTTCGAGGTAAGCCCAAACGTTGAGCACACTCAGTTGTAATAAATGAGCTCTGAGCTCCAGAGTCAATAACTGCACGGCAGTATTGAAGCTGGCCGCTACTATCAATTACTAACACGCGCGCCGTTCCCAATAAGACACCGTAACCCGAGTGAACGTTATTGGAATGAAGCGTATCTATCGTATAACGCTCTGAGTCACTCATAGCCTGAGACGAGACGAGTGCTTGTTGCACTTGAGAGTCAAAGGACAATGGACGGGTGGATGTTGGTACGAGCGTGTCGCGCACTAGCTCCCTATGCAATAGATAATGATGTAGTGACGCACATACACCACAAGACATCTCACTTTTACAAGTTGAGGTATCATGATTTCCTTTTAGGCAATTATGACACAATTTTAAGGTATTGACACGGTCAATCCTTTTATCTACGGTCAATTTACGAAATTGATCGCACCTATAAATCATGTGATTTTGATTGCAATGCGCGCAAATTATTTTTTTATTTTTATTATAATTCGACACATTAGTATTTAAAACTGTCTTTGAATAACTTTTATTGTGGTCATTATTGTTGCCTTTGTGATTGTTACCTATAGGCTTATTTCTTGATTGTAACGACATAGTACTATTTGATGAATGTTCGAGTACTTTAACTTGATTATTTACAAAACTAATTAATTCCGAAAAAGATGGAAGTGAATTTTGGTCCCGATTTTCTTCAAATACCCTCCTAGTATGCGCATCCAACCCACGTAAGGCTAAATGACTAAATAAATAATCATGTAAATTTTTAATTTTTAATGCCTCGATGGCTTTAAAAGAGTGATCGAATGTTTCGATAAATAAAGTAAGATTTGCGGTAGTGTCTTTATTTAACGGCGTAAAGTTTATCATTTTGTCGATGTACCTACCCACGAGTATTCGATCATCTTGATATTTATTACATAAACTTTGCCATACGAGAGTATAATTAGCAGCTGTTATGGGCAATCTTTTAACAATGTTTAATGCCGAACCTTTAACACATGAAAGCAAATAGTGAATTTTATCTATTTCATCGAAATCTCGATTGTGGACAAGTGATACAAATGTATCGTAGAATGTGTTCCACTTCTCAATATCGCCATCGAATTCAAATAAATGTAATTTAGGTAATGACGGTCTTATATCACTCCTATCTTTCCCACAGGGGGTAGCTTGCTCGCCGGGTTTTAATCTTAAATATTGCAACCTACATACCTTATAAAGTTCATCGAATGTATCTAATTCGCGAGTTGACAATCTTGTCTCCGGTTTAAATGATATATCTATTTCAATAATATTTAACACTGTTTCTTCAAACTTTGAGCGGACACCTTCTAATTCGGAATAATCTGCTAAGAAATTCTGAATTTGTGTGGGATCATTCATTTGGGATTTCTCAATATCGAAAACCTTTTGTAATTTAGCAAATAGGTATTCCTTTTTAAAAATAAGTGTTTGCCTTTTTATTTGTAATTTATCCGCCATTATGAATAAATTACAAAATTAATGTGGTTACTTTATAAACGCACCGCGAGCAATGGAAATCTAGGCAAAAAGGAGGCAAATTAAATAAGGGATATTAAATTAATTAACTGCGTAGTTTTACTCAAATATATGACGTCCACGGGACGCTAATTAAGGGTAGCAAATTATTATTTGAAGATCACTAATTCGAATATATGCGGCTCGAAGGCCAGAAATGTGGCGGATTGGGATTATTTTGTTAGATATAATGGACTGTATTGAGATTCTTAATCCCCTGAAACGTTCAGTTACCGCAGTCACAAAACTACACCAAAAACAGCAACAAACTACTCACGGTCTTACTAGCCAGCCTCCCAAGATCAGCAAACGTTGACAGCTCCTGGTAGCTTCTTCTACACGGTAGAATACACTAGCAATTAGATTGTACACGGTACACTCTGGAGTAGTTCCTTTTTAAAGTTTTTGGAGAGATATTCACATCACGATAACACAAAGAGAATGTAATATGGATTGTGTCACTTCCTACCCTCCTCTTTGTTTTTTTTTTGCTTCACAGATTATTACAACGCATATTACGTCGCAATGTTGCCATTAGGTGTAACCGGCTCTCAGATCGCAGCAGATCATTGTGCTTCGGTACAAATTTTGTGGGTTGCGGTTTATTACTGAACACACCCCCCACCGAAACCATCTTGATGGTTTCTCCTAACTATATATATGAAAAAAATATTAGAGAAAAATTATAACTTAAACTACGGAATATGCAAGATAACGCTGAGACACAGAATGTCCTCAACGAGAAAAAAATATATTAATACACGTAAAACTAATTTGAATAAGGTAGAGGACTCAGTTTATTAACTGGTCTCCGTAGAGTACTCTTTTGAGTGCGAAGCGTGACACAACGAACAATCCCATCTGGACCGGGGTGAAGAGCCTCAATTCTACCCAAAGGCCAATTGCACGGCGGTACGTTATCAGCTTTTATGATTACGAGATCACCTATTTTTATATTAGATCTATCCGAATGCCACTTTGCTTTCTGTTGCAGCGTATTTAAATATTCGTGACCCCATCTACGCCAAAACATTTGTGAACATTTTTGAATATATTGCCAACGTGACAATCGATTTATTGTTATATCCTCTACATTATACTCAGGTACTGCTGTTAACCCTTTTCCAATTAGAAAGTGTCCCGCAATCAAAACATTAAACTCATCAGGATTATCACTAGCTGGTAACGGACAAAGCGGCCGCGGGTTGAGAATTGCTTCTACTTTACAAAACACTGTGGTGAGTTCCTCGAACGTCAAACTTTTTTCTCCTACGGCTCGCGTTAATAGATACTTGGCAGATTTAATTCCGGCTTCCCAGAGCCCACCCATATGTGGTGCACCGGGGGGATTAAATCTCCATATAATTTGCCGTTTTGAGCAACCCTCTAATATATTGTTTTTCTGTTCGAGCATAAACCTTTGTACTTCGGTTAAATGCTTACTAGCAGCGATGAAATTAGTTCCGCAATCCGAATAAAGGAAGGAGCATACACCGCGTCGCGCTACAAATCTGTCTAAACACGCGAGGAAGCAGTCCGATGACAACAACGATAAGACTTCAAGGTGTACAGCTTTTGTCGAATAACAAATAAATAATGCTAAATATGACCGTTCAACCCTAGCATTTCGTCGTTAACTTTCTTTTGTAAAGAACGGACCACTGAGGTCCACCCCTACATGCTCAAAAACTTTACAAGGTATCAATCGGGCTGCTGGCAAAGGTGCCATCTCAGGCTGTAAGAGCACTGGGTTGTGTTTAAAACAAATTTTGCACTTGGACAAAACTGACCGAATGCTAAAATCCAAAAATTTTGATTAATAATGTTTTGTAAGGTGCAAATATTTTACTACGTGTAAATATTTTTTATGTAAATATTCAATAAGTAATAGGGTAAATCTACTATTTTTAGGTAATAAACGGGGATGCTTCGCGTTATAAGGTAACGCTGAATAATTTATTCGACCCCCCACCCTGAGGTATCCGCGTTCGTCAATAAATGGAGATAATTTTTTCAACGACGGAACGTACTTTGTGCCTTTTGACAAACTATTTATATCATTTGCAAAGTATGCACTCTGTACTAATTTAATTAAAACATCTTGAGCAGTATTTAATTCGTTAGTCGTCAGTATTGAGTGCTTAGAGTGACCGGATTTGAGTCGGAACCATCTCAATATTCGAGCAAACGTACGTTGCAGTTTATAATAAGAAGAGAAATTGGAAAAGATTCGGTCACAGAACTCTAACTTTGTCTCTTCTATCAAATTATTTTCATTAGTGATTAAATTAAAGGAGCCTAATGTATGATTTGATTTCATTTCGGGTGTATTACTTTCATCTTGGTTGATAAATGTTCTCACTGGCCACTGCGAATAGTCGTCGTACAACCAAGATGGGCCCTTCAACCACTGCTCACTGCACTCCACGAGCTGTGACGGAGACACTCCGCGCGAGCAGATGTCTGCCATATTGCGCTCACTACTCACGTGACGCCAACAGTGCGGAGGTAACACTTCACATATCTGAGTAACACGGTTACTAACAAACGGCTTTAATTTGTAAGCTTCTGTCTGAAGCCACGCCAACACGATAGTCGAATCGGTTAACGCAGATAATACGAGTTATTTTTACACGAGTTAAAATGTCACGGACATATTTCATCAATTTGCTTAACAAAACTGACGCCATTAACTCCAACCTCGGGATAGTTAATGGTTTGACGGGGGCTACTTTAGATTTTGCTGTCACCAGGCGTACTTTAGTCTGCCCTCAATCGTTACGACTGATCACATACACACAATTAGCATAACCGCGAGAGCTTGCATCGCAAAAGGCGACCAATTCACATTCGGTCTGTTCTGGTAGCAGCATGTGTCTATCTATCTTGACTGCCGTTAGTCGCGGGAGATCATCAACGTAATTAAGCCAGCGCTTAGTTATATCGGTTGGCAGTTGCTCATCCCATCCTATGCCCAGCTTCCATAAATCTTGCATTATTTCTTTCGCGATGAAAATGCACGGTGAAATAAAACCTACAAGGTCGTAAATGGAAGCTAATAATTTCAAAACAGAACGTTTAGTTGTTACTTTATCAGTCTTATCTACTGTGAAATAAAAACAGTCAGTCAAACCATTTCAGACCTAGCACTTTGACTGAATATTCGTTACCATCTTTCATAAATGTAACAGAACACTCTCGGTTTTCTAACGGAACGCGTTGTAAAACCTTTGCACTATTACTCGCCCACCTTTTAAGTATAAAGCCACCGGAATTAAACATCTCTAAAAGTTCATTTTGTAACCGAGATATCTGTGACAATGAACTGCAAGAATATAGAATGTCATCCATGTACACGCCCTCGCGCACAACCTTTGCAGCGAGTGGGAAACGTTCTTCCTCGTCATAGGCTAACTGTAAGAGGGTGCGGATAGCTAAAAACGGTGAGCAACTTAAGCCGTAAGTGACAGTTTTTAATTTATAAACATCAATGGCATCGTTAGGTGAGTGACGATATAAAATATGTTGATAACATCTATCTGACTGATTCAGTTTAATTGCTCGATACATTTTGCATACGTCACAAATCAAACAATATTCAAACAATCTAAAATTCAATATTATAGCCCCAATATCTCGATACAGATTAGGCCCGGTTAGTAGAATATCATTAAGCGAAACGTTCGTGGACGTTTTAGCCGAGGCATCGAATACTACACGCAAAGGAGTAGTGGAACTACTGGGCTTAAATATACTGTGATAAGGTATCACATATTTGCTCGGGGTGTCCCCCGTATAAAGCTCCATGTGCCCTAGATTTTCATATTCATACATGAACTCTGAATAGGCTTGTCGTAATACAGGTAAACGATTCAACTTGCGCTCTGTGAACAAGAGTCGCCGCTCGGCTGCCGCCCGTGACGCGCCCAACGGAGGCGGGTTTGGGATGAATGGTAACGGCACTGAATAGGTACCATCCTCAGTACGGCTATAACGAGCCACAAAAATGTCTTCCGCTAATTGTTCCAAAGGATTAATCGAGGGTTTGCTTGGCAATTCTTCGATTTCCCAAAATTTACGTAACGTTTGATCTAAAGACTCTTGTTCATCAAATGAGACTGATAAATTATAATTTTTTAAATTGTCCTTATCATTGCTATAAAGTTTAACACTTACAACAAACCCGAAAGCGGTATCGATCACGCTTGGTATATCCGATGAAATAATATAAGGTTTATTCTTAATAACTTCCGAAACTATATCATTGCCCAGCAATATATTGATACGCGAACGCTTATAAAATAATGGATCAGCTAAATTAAAATTCTTATATTTATTAATAACGTCCGAGGGGAATCGGACGTTAGGCATATCAGCAGATACCTTAGTCACTACGCCCATGTTCACTGTAAAACTGGGTAGGTCAGTGTGTAGGGACCTTAATGTGCATGTAATCATGCCGTGATTTTTTACAGCCTCTCCATCGAGACCATAAATATTAAACGAGCACTTCTTTCGAGGTAAGCCCAAACGTTGAGCACACTCAGTTGTAATAAATGAGCTCTGAGCTCCAGAGTCAATAACTGCACGGCAGTATTGAAGCTGGCCGCTACTATCAATTACTAACACGCGCGCCGTTCCCAATAAGACACCGTAACCCGAGTGAACGTTATTGGAATGAAGCGTATCTATCGTATAACGCTCTGAGTCACTCATAGCCTGAGACGAGACGAGTGCTTGTTGCACTTGAGAGTCAAAGGACAATGGACGGGTGGATGTTGGTACGAGCGTGTCGCGCAATAGCTCCCTATGCAATAGATAATGATGTAGTGACGCACATACACCACAAGACATCTCACTTTTACAAGTTGAGGTATCATGATTTCCTTTTAGGCAATTATGACACAATTTTAAGGTATTGACACGGTCAATCCTTTTATCTACGGTCAATTTACGAAATTGATCGCACCTATAAATCATGTGATTTTGATTGCAATGCGCGCAAATTATTTTTTTATTTTTATTATAATTCGACACATTAGTATTTAAAACTGTCTTTGAATAACTTTTATTGTGGTCATTATTGTTGCCTTTGTGATTGTTACCTATAGGCTTATTTCTTGATTGTAACGACATAGTACTATTTGATGAATGTTCGAGTACTTTAACTTGATTATTTACAAAACTAATTAATTCCGAAAAAGATGGAAGTGAATTTTGGTCCCGATTTTCTTCAAATACCCTCCTAGTATGCGCATCCAACCCACGTAAGGCTAAATGACTAAATAAATAATCATGTAAATTTTTAATTTTTAATGCCTCGATGGCTTTAAAAGAGTGATCGAATGTTTCGATAAATAAAGTAAGATTTGCGGTAGTGTCTTTATTTAACGGCGTAAAGTTTATCATTTTGTCGATGTACCTACCCACGAGTATTCGATCATCTTGATATTTATTACATAAACTTTGCCATACGAGAGTATAATTAGCAGCTGTTATGGGCAATCTTTTAACAATGTTTAATGCCGAACCTTTAACACATGAAAGCAAATAGTGAATTTTATCTATTTCATCGAAATCTCGATTGTGGACAAGTGATACAAATGTATCGTAGAATGTGTTCCACTTCTCAATATCGCCATCGAATTCAAATAAATGTAATTTAGGTAATGACGGTCTTATATCACTCCTATCTTTCCCACAGGGGGTAGCTTGCTCGCCGGGTTTTAATCTTAAATATTGCAACCTACATACCTTATAAAGTTCATCGAATGTATCTAATTCGCGAGTTGACAATCTTGTCTCCGGTTTAAATGATATATCTATTTCAATAATATTTAACACTGTTTCTTCAAACTTTGAGCGGACACCTTCTAATTCGGAATAATCTGCTAAGAAATTCTGAATTTGTGTGGGATCATTCATTTGGGATTTCTCAATATCGAAAACCTTTTGTAATTTAGCAAATAGGTATTCCTTTTTAAAAATAAGTGTTTGCCTTTTTATTTGTAATTTATCCGCCATTATGAATAAATTACAAAATTAATGTGGTTACTTTATAAACGCACCGCGAGCAATGGAAATCTAGGCAAAAAGGAGGCAAATTAAATAAGGGATATTAAATTAATTAACTGCGTAGTTTTACTCAAATATATGACGTCCACGGGACGCTAATTAAGGGTAGCAAATTATTATTTGAAGATCACTAATTCGAATATATGCGGCTCGAAGGCCAGAAATGTGGCGGATTGGGATTATTTTGTTAGATATAATGGACTGTATTGAGATTCTTAATCCCCTGAAACGTTCAGTTACCGCAGTCACAAAACTACACCAAAAACAGCAACAAACTACTCACGGTCTTACTAGCCAGCCTCCCAAGATCAGCAAACGTTGACAGCTCCTGGTAGCTTCTTCTACACGGTAGAATACACTAGCAATTAGATTGTACACGGTACACTCTGGAGTAGTTCCTTTTTAAAGTTTTTGGAGAGATATTCACATCACGATAACACAAAGAGAATGTAATATGGATTGTGTCACTTCCTACCCTCCTCTTTGTTTTTTTTTTGCTTCACAGATTATTACAACGCATATTACGTCGCAATGTTGCCATTAGGTGTAACCGGCTCTCAGATCGCAGCAGATCATTGTGCTTCGGTACAAATTTTGTGGGTTGCGGTTTATTACTGAACACACCCCCCACCGAAACCATCTTGATGGTTTCTCCTAACTATATATATGAAAAAAATATTAGAGAAAAATTATAACTTAAACTACGGAATATGCAAGATAACGCTGAGACACAGAATGTCCTCAACGAGAAAAAAATATATTAATACACGTAAAACTAATTTGAATAAGGTAGAGGACTCAGTTTATTAACTGGTCTCCGTAGAGTACTCTTTTGAGTGCGAAGCGTGACACAACGAACAATCCCATCTGGACCGGGGTGAAGAGCCTCAATTCTACCCAAAGGCCAATTGCACGGCGGTACGTTATCAGCTTTTATGATTACGAGATCACCTATTTTTATATTAGATCTATCCGAATGCCACTTTGCTTTCTGTTGCAGCGTATTTAAATATTCGTGACCCCATCTACGCCAAAACATTTGTGAACATTTTTGAATATATTGCCAACGTGACAATCGATTTATTGTTATATCCTCTACATTATACTCAGGTACTGCTGTTAACCCTTTTCCAATTAGAAAGTGTCCCGCAATCAAAACATTAAACTCATCAGGATTATCACTAGCTGGTAACGGACAAAGCGGCCGCGGGTTGAGAATTGCTTCTACTTTACAAAACACTGTGGTGAGTTCCTCGAACGTCAAACTTTTTTCTCCTACGGCTCGCGTTAATAGATACTTGGCAGATTTAATTCCGGCTTCCCAGAGCCCACCCATATGTGGTGCACCGGGGGGATTAAATCTCCATATAATTTGCCGTTTTGAGCAACCCTCTAATATATTGTTTTTCTGTTCGAGCATAAACCTTTGTACTTCGGTTAAATGCTTACTAGCAGCGATGAAATTAGTTCCGCAATCCGAATAAAGGAAGGAGCATACACCGCGTCGCGCTACAAATCTGTCTAAACACGCGAGGAAGCAGTCCGATGACAACAACGATAAGACTTCAAGGTGTACAGCTTTTGTCGAATAACAAATAAATAATGCTAAATATGACCGTTCAACCCTAGCATTTCGTCGTTAACTTTCTTTTGTAAAGAACGGACCACTGAGGTCCACCCCTACATGCTCAAAAACTTTACAAGGTATCAATCGGGCTGCTGGCAAAGGTGCCATCTCAGGCTGTAAGAGCACTGGGTTGTGTTTAAAACAAATTTTGCACTTGGACAAAACTGACCGAATGCTAAAATCCAAAAATTTTGATTAATAATGTTTTGTAAGGTGCAAATATTTTACTACGTGTAAATATTTTTTATGTAAATATTCAATAAGTAATAGGGTAAATCTACTATTTTTAGGTAATAAACGGGGATGCTTCGCGTTATAAGGTAACGCTGAATAATTTATTCGACCCCCCACCCTGAGGTATCCGCGTTCGTCAATAAATGGAGATAATTTTTTCAACGACGGAACGTACTTTGTGCCTTTTGACAAACTATTTATATCATTTGCAAAGTATGCACTCTGTACTAATTTAATTAAAACATCTTGAGCAGTATTTAATTCGTTAGTCGTCAGTATTGAGTGCTTAGAGTGACCGGATTTGAGTCGGAACCATCTCAATATTCGAGCAAACGTACGTTGCAGTTTATAATAAGAAGAGAAATTGGAAAAGATTCGGTCACAGAACTCTAACTTTGTCTCTTCTATCAAATTATTTTCATTAGTGATTAAATTAAAGGAGCCTAATGTATGATTTGATTTCATTTCGGGTGTATTACTTTCATCTTGGTTGATAAATGTTCTCACTGGCCACTGCGAATAGTCGTCGTACAACCAAGATGGGCCCTTCAACCACTGCTCACTGCACTCCACGAGCTGTGACGGAGACACTCCGCGCGAGCAGATGTCTGCCATATTGCGCTCACTACTCACGTGACGCCAACAGTGCGGAGGTAACACTTCACATATCTGAGTAACACGGTTACTAACAAACGGCTTTAATTTGTAAGCTTCTGTCTGAAGCCACGCCAACACGATAGTCGAATCGGTTAACGCAGATAATACGAGTTATTTTTACACGAGTTAAAATGTCACGGACATATTTCATCAATTTGCTTAACAAAACTGACGCCATTAACTCCAACCTCGGGATAGTTAATGGTTTGACGGGGGCTACATTAGATTTTGCTGTCACCAGGCGTACTTTAGTCTGCCCTCAATCGTTACGACTGATCACATACACACAATTAGCATAACCGCGAGAGCTTGCATCGCAAAAGGCGACCAATTCACATTCGGTCTGTTCTGGTAGCAGCATGTGTCTATCTATCTTGACTGCCGTTAGTCGCGGGAGATCATCAACGTAATTAAGCCAGCGCTTAGTTATATCGGTTGGCAGTTGCTCATCCCATCCTATGCCCAGCTTCCATAAATCTTGCATTATTTCTTTCGCGATGAAAATGCACGGTGAAATAAAACCTACAAGGTCGTAAATGGAAGCTAATAATTTCAAAACAGAACGTTTAGTTGTTACTTTATCAGTCTTATCTACTGTGAAATAAAAACAGTCAGTCAAACCATTTCAGACCTAGCACTTTGACTGAATATTCGTTACCATCTTTCATAAATGTAACAGAACACTCTCGGTTTTCTAACGGAACGCGTTGTAAAACCTTTGCACTATTACTCGCCCACCTTTTAAGTATAAAGCCACCGGAATTAAACATCTCTAAAAGTTCATTTTGTAACCGAGATATCTGTGACAATGAACTGCAAGAATATAGAATGTCATCCATGTACACGCCCTCGCGCACAACCTTTGCAGCGAGTGGGAAACGTTCTTCCTCGTCATAGGCTAACTGTAAGAGGGTGCGGATAGCTAAAAACGGTGAGCAACTTAAGCCGTAAGTGACAGTTTTTAATTTATAAACATCAATGGCATCGTTAGGTGAGTGACGATATAAAATATGTTGATAACATCTATCTGACTGATTCAGTTTAATTGCTCGATACATTTTGCATACGTCACAAATCAAACAATATTCAAACAATCTAAAATTCAATATTATAGCCCCAATATCTCGATACAGATTAGGCCCGGTTAGTAGAATATCATTAAGCGAAACGTTCGTGGACGTTTTAGCCGAGGCATCGAATACTACACGCAAAGGAGTAGTGGAACTACTGGGCTTAAATATACTGTGATAAGGTATCACATATTTGCTCGGGGTGTCCCCCGTATAAAGCTCCATGTGCCCTAGATTTTCATATTCATACATGAACTCTGAATAGGCTTGTCGTAATACAGGTAAACGATTCAACTTGCGCTCTGTGAACAAGAGTCGCCGCTCGGCTGCCGCCCGTGACGCGCCCAACGGAGGCGGGTTTGGGATGAATGGTAACGGCACTGAATAGGTACCATCCTCAGTACGGCTATAACGAGCCACAAAAATGTCTTCCGCTAATTGTTCCAAAGGATTAATCGAGGGTTTGCTTGGCAATTCTTCGATTTCCCAAAATTTACGTAACGTTTGATCTAAAGACTCTTGTTCATCAAATGAGACTGATAAATTATAATTTTTTAAATTGTCCTTATCATTGCTATAAAGTTTAACACTTACAACAAACCCGAAAGCGGTATCGATCACGCTTGGTATATCCGATGAAATAATATAAGGTTTATTCTTAATAACTTCCGAAACTATATCATTGCCCAGCAATATATTGATACGCGAACGCTTATAAAATAATGGATCAGCTAAATTAAAATTCTTATATTTATTAATAACGTCCGAGGGGAATCGGACGTTAGGCATATCAGCAGATACCTTAGTCACTACGCCCATGTTCACTGTAAAACTGGGTAGGTCAGTGTGTAGGGACCTTAATGTGCATGTAATCATGCCGTGATTTTTTACAGCCTCTCCATCGAGACCATAAATATTAAACGAGCACTTCTTTCGAGGTAAGCCCAAACGTTGAGCACACTCAGTTGTAATAAATGAGCTCTGAGCTCCAGAGTCAATAACTGCACGGCAGTATTGAAGCTGGCCGCTACTATCAATTACTAACACGCGCGCCGTTCCCAATAAGACACCGTAACCCGAGTGAACGTTATTGGAATGAAGCGTATCTATCGTATAACGCTCTGAGTCACTCATAGCCTGAGACGAGACGAGTGCTTGTTGCACTTGAGAGTCAAAGGACAATGGACGGGTGGATGTTGGTACGAGCGTGTCGCGCAATAGCTCCCTATGCAATAGATAATGATGTAGTGACGCACATACACCACAAGACATCTCACTTTTACAAGTTGAGGTATCATGATTTCCTTTTAGGCAATTATGACACAATTTTAAGGTATTGACACGGTCAATCCTTTTATCTACGGTCAATTTACGAAATTGATCGCACCTATAAATCATGTGATTTTGATTGCAATGCGCGCAAATTATTTTTTTATTTTTATTATAATTCGACACATTAGTATTTAAAACTGTCTTTGAATAACTTTTATTGTGGTCATTATTGTTGCCTTTGTGATTGTTACCTATAGGCTTATTTCTTGATTGTAACGACATAGTACTATTTGATGAATGTTCGAGTACTTTAACTTGATTATTTACAAAACTAATTAATTCCGAAAAAGATGGAAGTGAATTTTGGTCCCGATTTTCTTCAAATACCCTCCTAGTATGCGCATCCAACCCACGTAAGGCTAAATGACTAAATAAATAATCATGTAAATTTTTAATTTTTAATGCCTCGATGGCTTTAAAAGAGTGATCGAATGTTTCGATAAATAAAGTAAGATTTGCGGTAGTGTCTTTATTTAACGGCGTAAAGTTTATCATTTTGTCGATGTACCTACCCACGAGTATTCGATCATCTTGATATTTATTACATAAACTTTGCCATACGAGAGTATAATTAGCAGCTGTTATGGGCAATCTTTTAACAATGTTTAATGCCGAACCTTTAACACATGAAAGCAAATAGTGAATTTTATCTATTTCATCGAAATCTCGATTGTGGACAAGTGATACAAATGTATCGTAGAATGTGTTCCACTTCTCAATATCGCCATCGAATTCAAATAAATGTAATTTAGGTAATGACGGTCTTATATCACTCCTATCTTTCCCACAGGGGGTAGCTTGCTCGCCGGGTTTTAATCTTAAATATTGCAACCTACATACCTTATAAAGTTCATCGAATGTATCTAATTCGCGAGTTGACAATCTTGTCTCCGGTTTAAATGATATATCTATTTCAATAATATTTAACACTGTTTCTTCAAACTTTGAGCGGACACCTTCTAATTCGGAATAATCTGCTAAGAAATTCTGAATTTGTGTGGGATCATTCATTTGGGATTTCTCAATATCGAAAACCTTTTGTAATTTAGCAAATAGGTATTCCTTTTTAAAAATAAGTGTTTGCCTTTTTATTTGTAATTTATCCGCCATTATGAATAAATTACAAAATTAATGTGGTTACTTTATAAACGCACCGCGAGCAATGGAAATCTAGGCAAAAAGGAGGCAAATTAAATAAGGGATATTAAATTAATTAACTGCGTAGTTTTACTCAAATATATGACGTCCACGGGACGCTAATTAAGGGTAGCAAATTATTATTTGAAGATCACTAATTCGAATATATGCGGCTCGAAGGCCAGAAATGTGGCGGATTGGGATTATTTTGTTAGATATAATGGACTGTATTGAGATTCTTAATCCCCTGAAACGTTCAGTTACCGCAGTCACAAAACTACACCAAAAACAGCAACAAACTACTCACGGTCTTACTAGCCAGCCTCCCAAGATCAGCAAACGTTGACAGCTCCTGGTAGCTTCTTCTACACGGTAGAATACACTAGCAATTAGATTGTACACGGTACACTCTGGAGTAGTTCCTTTTTAAAGTTTTTGGAGAGATATTCACATCACGATAACACAAAGAGAATGTAATATGGATTGTGTCACTTCCTACCCTCCTCTTTGTTTTTTTTTTGCTTCACAGATTATTACAACGCATATTACGTCGCAATGTTGCCATTAGGTGTAACCGGCTCTCAGATCGCAGCAGATCATTGTGCTTCGGTACAAATTTTGTGGGTTGCGGTTTATTACTGAACACACCCCCCACCGAAACCATCTTGATGGTTTCTCCTAACTATATATATGAAAAAAATATTAGAGAAAAATTATAACTTAAACTACGGAATATGCAAGATAACGCTGAGACACAGAATGTCCTCAACGAGAAAAAAATATATTAATACACGTAAAACTAATTTGAATAAGGTAGAGGACTCAGTTTATTAACTGGTCTCTGTAGAGTACTCTTTTGAGTGCGAAGCGTGACACAACGAACAATCCCATCTGGACCGGGGTGAAGAGCCTCAATTCTACCCAAAGGCCAATTGCACGGCGGTACGTTATCAGCTTTTATGATTACGAGATCACCTATTTTTATATTAGATCTATCCGAATGCCACTTTGCTTTCTGTTGCAGCGTATTTAAATATTCGTGACCCCATCTACGCCAAAACATTTGTGAACATTTTTGAATATATTGCCAACGTGACAATCGATTTATTGTTATATCCTCTACATTATACTCAGGTACTGCTGTTAACCCTTTTCCAATTAGAAAGTGTCCCGCAATCAAAACATTAAACTCATCAGGATTATCACTAGCTGGTAACGGACAAAGCGGCCGCGGGTTGAGAATTGCTTCTACTTTACAAAACACTGTGGTGAGTTCCTCGAACGTCAAACTTTTTTCTCCTACGGCTCGCGTTAATAGATACTTGGCAGATTTAATTCCGGCTTCCCAGAGCCCACCCATATGTGGTGCACCGGGGGGATTAAATCTCCATATAATTTGCCGTTTTGAGCAACCCTCTAATATATTGTTTTTCTGTTCGAGCATAAACCTTTGTACTTCGGTTAAATGCTTACTAGCAGCGATGAAATTAGTTCCGCAATCCGAATAAAGGAAGGAGCATACACCGCGTCGCGCTACAAATCTGTCTAAACACGCGAGGAAGCAGTCCGATGACAACAACGATAAGACTTCAAGGTGTACAGCTTTTGTCGAATAACAAATAAATAATGCTAAATATGACCGTTCAACCCTAGCATTTCGTCGTTAACTTTCTTTTGTAAAGAACGGACCACTGAGGTCCACCCCTACATGCTCAAAAACTTTACAAGGTATCAATCGGGCTGCTGGCAAAGGTGCCATCTCAGGCTGTAAGAGCACTGGGTTGTGTTTAAAACAAATTTTGCATTTGGACAAAACTGACCGAATGCTAAAATCCAAAATTTTTGATTAATAATGTTTTGTAAGGTGCAAATATTTTACTACGTGTAAATATTTTTTATGTAAATATTCAATAAGTAATAGGGTAAATCTACTATTTTTAGGTAATAAACGGGGATGCTTCGCGTTATAAGGTAACGCTGAATAATTTATTCGACCCCCCACCCTGAGGTATCCGCGTTCGTCAATAAATGGAGATAATTTTTTCAACGACGGAACGTACTTTGTGCCTTTTGACAAACTATTTATATCATTTGCAAAGTATGCACTCTGTACTAATTTAATTAAAACATCTTGAGCAGTATTTAATTCGTTAGTCGTCAGTATTGAGTGCTTAGAGTGACCGGATTTGAGTCGGAACCATCTCAATATTCGAGCAAACGTACGTTGCAGTTTATAATAAGAAGAGAAATTGGAAAAGATTCGGTCACAGAACTCTAACTTTGTCTCTTCTATCAAATTATTTTCATTAGTGATTAAATTGAAGGAGCCTAATGTATGATTTGATTTCATTTCGGGTGTATTACTTTCATCTTGGTTGATAAATGTTCTCACTGGCCACTGCGAATAGTCGTCGTACAACCAAGATGGGCCCTTCAACCACTGCTCACTGTACTCCACGAGCTGTGACGGAGACACTCCGCGCGAGCAGATGTCTGCCATATTGCGCTCACTACTCACGTGACGCCAACAGTGCGGAGGTAACACTTCACATATCTGAGTAACACGGTTACTAACAAACGGCTTTAATTTGTAAGCTTCTGTCTGAAGCCACGCCAACACGATAGTCGAATCGGTTAACGCAGATAATACGAGTTATTTTTACACGAGTTAAAATGTCACGGACATATTTCATCAATTTGCTTAACAAAACTGACGCCATTAACTCCAACCTCGGGATAGTTAATGGTTTGACGGGGGCTACTTTAGATTTTGCTGTCACCAGGCGTACTTTAGTCTGCCCTCAATCGTTACGACTGATCACATACACACAATTAGCATAACCGCGAGAGCTTGCATCGCAAAAGGCGACCAATTCACATTCGGTCTGTTCTGGTAGCAGCATGTGTCTATCTATCTTGACTGCCGTTAGTCGCGGGAGATCATCAACGTAATTAAGCCAGCGCTTAGTTATATCGGTTGGCAGCTGCTCATCCCATCCTATGCCCAGCTTCCATAAATCTTGCATTATTTCTTTCGCGATGAAAATGCACGGTGAAATAAAACCTACAAGGTCGTAAATGGAAGCTAATAATTTCAAAACAGAACGTTTAGTTGTTACTTTATCAGTCTTATCTACTGTGAAATAAAAACAGTCAGTCAAACCATTTCAGACCTAGCACTTTGACTGAATATTCGTTACCATCTTTCATAAATGTAACAGAACACTCTCGGTTTTCTAACGGAACGCGTTGTAAAACCTTTGCACTATTACTCGCCCACCTTTTAAGTATAAAGCCACCGGAATTAAACATCTCTAAAAGTTCATTTTGTAACCGAGATATCTGTGACAATGAACTGCAAGAATATAGAATGTCATCCATGTACACGCCCTCGCGCACAACCTTTGCAGCGAGTGGGAAACGTTTTTCCTCGTCATAGGCTAACTGTAAGAGGGTGCGGATAGCTAAAAACGGTGAGCAACTTAAGCCGTAAGTGACAGTTTTTAATTTATAAACATCAATGACATCGTTAGGTGAGTGACGATATAAAATATGTTGATAACATCTATCTGACTGATTCAGTTTAATTGCTCGATACATTTTGCATACGTCACAAATCAAACAATATTCAAACAATCTAAAATTCAATATTATAGCCCCAATATCTCGATACAGATTAGGCCCGGTTAGTAGAATATCATTAAGCGAAACGTTCGTGGACGTTTTAGCCGAGGCATCGAATACTACACGCAAAGGAGTAGTGGAACTACTGGGCTTAAATATACTGTGATAAGGTATCACATATTTGCTCGGGGTGTCCCCCGTATAAAGCTCCATGTGCCCTAGATTTTCATATTCATACATGAACTCTGAATAGGCTTGTCGTAATACAGGTAAACGATTCAACTTGCGCTCTGTGAACAAGAGTCGCCGCTCGGCTGCCGCCCGTGACGCGCCCAACGGAGGCGGGTTTGGGATGAATGGTAACGGCACTGAATAGGTACCATCCTCAGTACGGCTATAACGAGCCACAAAAATGTCTTCCGCTAATTGTTCCAAAGGATTAATCGAGGGTTTGCTTGGCAATTCTTCGATTTCCCAAAATTTACGTAACGTTTGATCTAAAGACTCTTGTTCATCAAATGAGACTGATAAATTATAATTTTTTAAATTGTCCTTATCATTGCTATAAAGTTTAACACTTACAACAAACCCGAAAGCGGTATCGATCACGCTTGGTATATCCGATGAAATAATATAAGGTTTATTCTTAATAACTTCCGAAACTATATCATTGCCCAGCAATATATTGATACGCGAACGCTTATAAAATAATGGATCAGCTAAATTAAAATTCTTATATTTATTAATAACGTCCGAGGGGAATCGGACGTTAGGCATATCAGCAGATACCTTAGTCACTACGCCCATGTTCACTGTAAAACTGGGTAGGTCAGTGTGTAGGGACCTTAATGTGCATGTAATCATGCCGTGATTTTTTACAGCCTCTCCATCGAGACCATAAATATTAAACGAGCACTTCTTTCGAGGTAAGCCCAAACGTTGAGCACACTCAGTTGTAATAAATGAGCTCTGAGCTCCAGAGTCAATAACTGCACGGCAGTATTGAAGCTGGCCGCTACTATCAATTACTAACACGCGCGCCGTTCCCAATAAGACACCGTAACCCGAGTGAACGTTATTGGAATGAAGCGTATCTATCGTATAACGCTCTGAGTCACTCATAGCCTGAGACGAGACGAGTGCTTGTTGCACTTGAGAGTCAAAGGACAATGGACGGGTGGATGTTGGTACGAGCGTGTCGCGCACTAGCTCCCTATGCAATAGATAATGATGTAGTGACGCACATACACCACAAGACATCTCACTTTTACAAGTTGAGGTATCATGATTTCCTTTTAGGCAATTATGACACAATTTTAAGGTATTGACACGGTCAATCCTTTTATCTACGGTCAATTTACGAAATTGATCGCACCTATAAATCATGTGATTTTGATTGCAATGCGCGCAAATTATTTTTTTATTTTTATTATAATTCGACACATTAGTATTTAAAACTGTCTTTGAATAACTTTTATTGTGGTCATTATTGTTGCCTTTGTGATTGTTACCTATAGGCTTATTTCTTGATTGTAACGACATAGTACTATTTGATGAATGTTCGAGTACTTTAACTTGATTATTTACAAAACTAATTAATTCCGAAAAAGATGGAAGTGAATTTTGGTCCCGATTTTCTTCAAATACCCTCCTAGTATGCGCATCCAACCCACGTAAGGCTAAATGACTAAATAAATAATCATGTAAATTTTTAATTTTTAATGCCTCGATGGCTTTAAAAGAGTGATCGAATGTTTCGATAAATAAAGTAAGATTTGCGGTAGTGTCTTTATTTAACGGCGTAAAGTTTATCATTTTGTCGATGTACCTACCCACGAGTATTCGATCATCTTGATATTTATTACATAAACTTTGCCATACGAGAGTATAATTAGCAGCTGTTATGGGCAATCTTTTAACAATGTTTAATGCCGAACCTTTAACACATGAAAGCAAATAGTGAATTTTATCTATTTCATCGAAATCTCGATTGTGGACAAGTGATACAAATGTATCGTAGAATGTGTTCCACTTCTCAATATCGCCATCGAATTCAAATAAATGTAATTTAGGTAATGACGGTCTTATATCACTCCTATCTTTCCCACAGGGGGTAGCTTGCTCGCCGGGTTTTAATCTTAAATATTGCAACCTACATACCTTATAAAGTTCATCGAATGTATCTAATTCGCGAGTTGACAATCTTGTCTCCGGTTTAAATGATATATCTATTTCAATAATATTTAACACTGTTTCTTCAAACTTTGAGCGGACACCTTCTAATTCGGAATAATCTGCTAAGAAATTCTGAATTTGTGTGGGATCATTCATTTGGGATTTCTCAATATCGAAAACCTTTTGTAATTTAGCAAATAGGTATTCCTTTTTAAAAATAAGTGTTTGCCTTTTTATTTGTAATTTATCCGCCATTATGAATAAATTACAAAATTAATGTGGTTACTTTATAAACGCACCGCGAGCAATGGAAATCTAGGCAAAAAGGAGGCAAATTAAATAAGGGATATTAAATTAATTAACTGCGTAGTTTTACTCAAATATATGACGTCCACGGGACGCTAATTAAGGGTAGCAAATTATTATTTGAAGATCACTAATTCGAATATATGCGGCTCGAAGGCCAGAAATGTGGCGGATTGGGATTATTTTGTTAGATATAATGGACTGTATTGAGATTCTTAATCCCCTGAAACGTTCAGTTACCGCAGTCACAAAACTACACCAAAAACAGCAACAAACTACTCACGGTCTTACTAGACAGCCTCCCAAGATCAGCAAACGTTGACAGCTCCTGGTAGCTTCTTCTACACGGTAGAATACACTAGCAATTAGATTGTACACGGTACACTCTGGAGTAGTTCCTTTTTAAAGTTTTTGGAGAGATATTCACATCACGATAACACAAAGAGAATGTAATATGGATTGTGTCACTTCCTACCCTCCTCTTTGTTTTTTTTTTGCTTCACAGATTATTACAACGCATATTACGTCGCAATGTTGCTATTAGGTGTAACCGGCTCTCAGATCGCAGCAGATCATTGTGCTTCGGTACAAAGAGCAATGGCAGAAAAATAGTTGAAAAAAATTATAGCGTCTAGAAATAAGTTACATATAAAATGAGTTTTATAATTTTTCTATGATTTTTCAAATAAAAATGTATTTTAATTAAAGCCACAGAAAAAAACAAACATTTTTGGGAATATCAAATGACTTAAATCATTTTACTCTATTCAAATGTTGCCATTTAGTATATTCATACTATTTTCGTATTCACTTTGTAACACTACCAACACAACACACAAAATATTTTTATATTAAGTTATTATAAGTAATAACTGTACTATCAGTAATAATAACAATAAAAGTGATATGGCTGAGAATAAGTCTCTTACAAAGAATTTCCTACAATAATACATTATCTCAATCATAGTACTATGTAACAATTCCATTTATTGTTATGCCAACACTAGCTAAAATAAAAAGTCACTGTTTTTTACTGACTTTACGGCTCTGGGTTCTAGCCCTTCTGAGAATGTCACTATGATACAAATGCCCTGGAGCCATGCCAGAAATATACATTCATGGTATGCAAATATATAATAGAGATACAATAATCTAAAAACTCTCAATTATGTATTATTTATTAAGCTAATATCAAACAACCACAGGAAGCATGATTCTTTCCAAGTGACATAGGACATAACCTGAAAAGGTTCAAATGTAAATATCTTTTTTTTGACGCCTTCTCAGTACAAAATTCTTTGACAAAGTTATTATGGGACTGACGCTTAACATTTTAAGATATTTTTGGTATATAGACGCTACCATTTCTTCTCAACTAATTTTATGTATGAAAGTCTGCCATTGCTCTTTTGTGGGTTGCGGTTTATTACTGAACAATATATATATATATATATATATATATATATATATATATATATATTTTAAATATTTGTATATTTTTTTAAATGGCAATCTAAATCAACGTGAAGGAAAGAAACAGCAATATGTACCACGTTCTAGGACGTGGTACATATTGCTGTTTGTTTCCTTCAGTAATGCAGCGGCACTGCATTTAGCTACGCTGTTCCATTTAACTGTGGCGATATCGCCGCAATTTACTCAGTATATATACAGTAACCTATGTATGACTTAGTCGCTCGCTAGGCGCTAGTGAGTAGACACGTGTTGTGTTGATTATATAAAATGCGCTATGGTGTGTTTTTAGATAATGCACAAATAATTCAAGAATAATTCTTTAACAGTGGTAGAGCCACGCGGCAGCTTTTGCTGTCGCACGGATGGGCCGGCTCGAACCGGGGTGGTACCACGACCTCACAGAATACCAGCGTGAAGTAGAGGTTTACCTCTGCGTTTCGCTTGGTGAGTGCAGGTGGCCGGAGGCCCTTTTTACTGGAAATGAGGCATTCCATCTTAGTCCTCACGGGTGACAACGCATCTGCATTTTGATTTCTAATAGAGGATAGATGTAGATGTCTATGGGCCGCAGCAACCACTTACCATCAGGTGGACTGTGTGCTCGTTTGTCACACTTATCCTATAAAAAAAAAAAAAAAGAAATGTTAGTAAATACCAAGGAATAACTTTTCATCGGTGAGAGTCAATCTTACTCACCGATGAAAAGTTATTCCGTCCTAGAACGTGGTACATATTGCTGTTTCTTTCCTTCACGTTGATTTAGATTGCCATTTAAAAAAATATACAAATATTTAAAATATATATATATAATGCCATTTAAATATATATATATATATATATATATATATATATATATATATATATATATATACTAGCTGACCAGGCAGACGTTGTTCTGCCCTTTCCAAACGACCATTTGCTTTCCCAAAAAAAACTCCTGAAATTAGCAATAAAAAAATTGACGGTCACGTATCGAGATAAAAACTATCCTATCTCTCAAGTTGGACCAAACTGCACACAGTCTGCAAATTTTTTTGAAATCGATTCTATCTGTTGAATACGTAAGTATTCAACACGTGGTGGTTATACTACTAAATTGTAGCTTATATTAAACGTTTGCATTTTTAACATAACGCCATCTATTAAATATTTACTCAATCCAGTCAACAAATATCGTCATCTGACAGAATCGTTTGGAGCTAACAGATAATTGTGACTGTCAAATAATAGACAAATAATTTTCAATAAAATAATATTGTATTGCGACTATAAATTGAGATGTAAGCTATCCTATCTTTTAAGTTGGACCAAACTGCACATTGACCAAAAATTTCATTGAAATCAGTTCAGTAGTTTAGGAGTCCATCGCGGACAAACAACGTGACACGTACTTTTTATATATAAAGATATATATATAATTACGTCGAAACAATTTCAAAATTTTATTCCGTGCTTTAACTTTTTTGGTAAATTGCTAAATAATTTACAATTACATATTTTATTTTGGTATTAATTGATTAATATTAAATTATTACAAACTGGCGAAATTCTGTAAAGAGCAGGCATAGTAAAATTTTAAAAAGTAGTAGAGAATGACATATTTTGTTTTTCAACTTTAAGATTTTATTATTGAGTTATTTATAAAGTATTCTCATCTGGTTGGGTTGAATAAATATATAAGAAGGAATGATAAATATACACAAATATTTATTATTAGATTTTATTATTTATTATTACTTTCTGTGGAATTAACGGTTGAGAATATTTAATTTTTTCCGTTTGTAGGTATTTCCTCGCGACTATGTATGTTAAGTTTTTTTTGAGATATTGACTATGAGATATTGAATTTATATTAATAATTCATAATTTTAAAATTGTATGCACGATGTGTCATCAGATTCTAAATCGCGTGCTAAGTATTATGCAGCACAAAAAGCACAAAAATATATTATTACTTTCCTCAGGTTTCATAAAAGAAAACCCTAAGACATTAAATTTTAAATGTACGGAATTAAGTTTTAAATGTATGGAAAGTGGGCATGATTCTTTGTTGCATATAATTTAAGTCTTATGACAAATGAATAAATCTAAAATTTATCGACGTTCAACCGCACATGCCTCGCACACGCTTTGCACCTGTCCCGCTTACTACGTCCTACGCCCGCGCTTTTTATACAATTTTAGATTTATTGATTTGTCATATCCTTATCATATCTACCATCCCTGCTAAATAAACATTCCAAATATACAAACTCATCCATTTGCTCAATCAACTCCCCTCCTATTCTTATTTCACATAACGTTTTACTTTCTTCTCTTTCAAAAACCATCACATTCGTCTTACTTGCGTTCACTTTCATACCCCTTTCTTTCAATGACCAGTTCATTAAAGTAACCATCATTTGGAACTCGGTCGCCGACGATGCAAATATGACTAGATCATCAGCGTACAAAAGGCATTTGATGGTTGACTCACCCATTCTCAACTGTCCATAAATAGGTTAAACAGCCACGGAGATGCCACACATCCCTGTCTCACACCTTCATGAATGCCAAACCACTCCGAGTAGACCCCGTTGATCCTGACACAAGCACTAGAGTCCCTATAAAGAGACCTTAATGCCTGTATCAAGCCAGTGCTCAACCCAAATGAGTTCAGTGTTTGACATAACACATTCCTGTCCACTCTGTCATAAGCCTTTTCCAAGTCCTTGAACGCCCAAAAAAACTTTCTGGTTTTTGGCCAAAAACTTCTCCGCTATAATGCACATGGAAAAGACTTGATCCGTACACCCCATCCCCTTTCTAAATCCAGCTTGCACTTTCTTCCATAACTCTTTCAATTAACACCTTAGCATACAGTTTACCCACAATTCTAAGCAAGCTGATACCACGGTAGTTTTTACAGTCCTGCTGTGAGCCCTTTCCCTTATATATTGGGACTATAACGGCTTTAAACCAGTCTTCCGGTGCTCGCTTCAGTTCTCAACATAAATTAAACAAGGTGCACAGCAGGCCTGCAACCACACCTTTTCCAGCCTTTAGCATCTCGAGTGATGTTCTATCATATCCGGCTGCCTTACCTGCTTTCATGCTTTTCATTGCTTTCATTATTTCATCTACACTTATCTCCCTTCCTCTTTCCACTTCTTCCGGAATTTCTATTTCACTTACTTCAGACGACTCTTCACTCTTAAAAACGCTTTCAAAATATTCCTTCCATCTCTTTAAATTCGAAACTTCATCATTCAGCATGCAGCCATTCTCGTCTCGTATAGCATTCATTCTAGGCTGTTTTGAATTTCCCCTAGCAGTTCTTACGAGTTTCCAGAACATTTTAATATTTGCCTGGAAGTTATCAGATATCCTTCTATCATTCTTATCTATCCTTTCTTGCTTTTTCCTTTCAACAACTTCTTTTACTCTCTTATTTATACGTCTAAAGTCTGCCTTTTTTCTTTCAATGTCATCATTCATACCGCCAGAATTACCAGCTTTAGTTGCTAGTAAATCTAGCCATGCTCTCTTCTTTGCTTCAACTTCCATCCGTACCTCATAATCCCACCACAACGTATTACTTTTCCTTTCATTCGTTCTCATACTTACACCACATACTTCGGTGGCTGCATCCACCAAAACTTTCTTAATATTATTCCATATAGTCTAAATCATTCATACATAATTCATTCAACCCACTTATATTTTCCCTCAGTCTGCATTTATACTTCTCTTTCACACCTTCATCTTGTAATCTCTCTATTCTTATACCCTGTAACGCAGTGGTCGCCACAGATGTCTGATGCCGCCAACGTCTGAATAGACCATTAATTCTGCATAAGACCAAGTAATGATCCGTCCCTACTTTAGACCCCCGGTAAACCCTTGTATCTACCACTGCGCTCCTCATTCTTTCATCCACAATTATGAAATTTATCATGCTTCTATCATCCCCTCTTTCCCATGTATACATGTGAATCCTCTTATGGCGAAAGAAAGTGTTCGCCACAAAAAGATTCTTTTCCACACATACGGTGAGGAGGTCTTTACCATTCTCATTTATTATTTCATCGCCAAACGTTCCTAATATCTCTTCATAACCAGACCTTTTCACCCCAACCCTTCCATTAAAATCTCCTAACATAATAATATTTTAATTTTCCTTACATTTTATCAACACCAGCCTTACCATGTCCTAAAACTGCTCTCGGATATAAGTGGGCTTAAACATATCTGGGGCGTACACCCCTAGCTCAAACAACTTCTTTAAGCCCACTTTCATTCATATCCACTGCAGCCTTGGGCTTACACATTCATAATCTTTCACACATTGACCCATTCTTTCTCAAAGGATGACACCGACTCCCTGGCATGCCCGCTCGGTCTTGTCTACTCCAGACCAGTAAGCGGTATACATGCCATGTGCAGTGACATCTCTTCCCTTTCGTTTCGTCTCGTTTACACATAACACATCTATTCCTCTATCATTCATCATTTCGCATACTTCATCCATCTTATCATTCATTGCTCCACATACATTCAGCGTAGCCAGACGGGCCTCCGCAATCCACTTTTCGCCCCTCCGGGAGACAGGACGTGATGGGTGGCTGATCTCGTCGCCGGTTTTTCTCCCGGAGATTCTTCGCACCCCTGTCCCATTAAAGGGGCGCCGGGAACTCGGGGCCATTTCTTTTTCTTCTTGGCTCATTGTGCTAACTAAGGGGCGGTAGATTTTACGCCACTACCATACGGCGAGGAGCGGAGTCTATCCTATCGGCTTTGTCGGCTTTGTTGCTCGTTTAGCATCACCCGGGGGACACGTGTAGGGTGGGCCTAGGATTAGGTGGACGAAGCCTACGGACGCGAGCGACTCATCCCCCTCATAGAACGACGAGTGAACGCAGGAAGTAGAGTGAATGGGACTCTACACGCTATTATGAGGAGTCAGAATGTGTCAAATAAGGCACGTATGGCAATTCATAATGCTGTGTTAGTCCCTACTTTAATGTATGGTAGTGAAAGTTGGGTCTGGCAGAAGAAACATGAGAGTAGAATAAATGCTATAGAAATGCGGTCCTTAAGGAGTATGCTAGGGCTGAATCTGAATGACAGGGTGAGAAATAGTGTGATCAGAGAAAAGTGTGGTTTGCAAGATGACGTTGTGACAAGGATTAAGAAAGGAATGCTTCTGTGGTTTGGTCATGTAGAAAGAATGAACGAGGAAAGAGTGACAAAGCAAATTTATGTTTCAGAAGTGAACGGCAGAGTCGCGAAGGGACGCCCTAGACGAACATTTATCGACCAAATCGGCGATACATTAAAAATGGGCCAGATAAGGAGTGCCCTTAACCGACGAGCGTGTATGAGTAAATATATGGATGTAAAGGAGGCGAGAGAGGTGTGTCAGGATCGCGCCAAATGGAATTCCGTAGTCTCTGCCTACCCCTCTAGGTGACAGGCGTGAGTGTTTATGTATGTATTATGTTATATATATATGATTTGTCATAAAATTTAAATTATATGCAACAAATTTCAAAGCGAGTTAGACGCGGGTGCTGACACGTGTGGCGTACGCGTGGCATGCGCGTACCGGTTGCGTGTCGTCGGAACGCGCCCTTATTTGGGCTGAGTTGAGTTTTCGCGATGAGAATTTTGCTGTATGGAATATGACGATAATACTCTATGAAGAATAACATGCCTGGAAATATTATGCACATTAACGATAAAAACATCAACAATAATGAATAGTTTGTAAAAGAATCTGCCTTTCAGAAAATAAAATTAAGTAACTATACCTGGAGCCGTGGTAGCTCAGATGGTTAGCGCTCGCTGTAAGCTTCACAGTACTCGAGCAACCCGGGTTCGATCCTCGCCGGCACCAATGAAATTGTTAATTGCAATTTTAAGTGCTGATTTACCACGTGCTGGGCGGTGAAGGAAAACATCGTGAGGAAACCTGCATGTCTGAGAAATAAAAATATTTCGAAGACATGTGAAGTTCGCCAACACGCATTGGGGCAGCGCGGCGAACATTCCCTTGCCCTAAAACCCTCTCAGAAATGAGAGGAGGCCTGTGCCCAGCAGTGGGACGTAAATAGGCTGCAACTTTACTTTTTGACTTTTAACTATACCTATTTGTGGTTTTATTTTACTCACATGCTCCTCTAAAGTAAATTCGATTAATTTAGGAGCAAATTTCTTAAACGTATGGGAATCCACCCAATAGGTTTGTGAGGTTTGGGCAAAATTACTCGAATTTGCCTTCTATCAACAAAAAGTTTAAAAGTTATAGAACACAAAAGTTTGAACCGCGGAGAAAGTTTAATATGGGCACGTGCTGCAGAGATAATAGAGTATAGACTGGAGCTTAATAGTAGTTTGACGACAAATTTTTTCTCTCCGTAGAAAGCTGAGGTAGTGAGTAATCTTGGAAAAATAGTAGTATGATACTTTATCAAAGAGAGTATGAATGTGTTCTATGGTCACAAATGTCAGAAAATATACGCTAACGTTCTGTTCAAAGCTATGGCAATGATGGCAGGCTGCACAAACAGTACGATGCATTTTGAGGTGTAAATACTCGTAAATCAAGGAATGCATAAAGTATTCTGCTTTTTATAATAAATATAATTCCGCTAATTAATTATCACCCCTGTTGACCACTATATTTTATTAATTAAGTCTATTGTTAGTTATTGTAAGGAGGAAAATAAACTCTCACTTCTTTACCGAAAATATTACGAAATAATTTACCTTATTTATATTTTCGTGACCTGCTAAAGCTTGTATTTCTCCTCCTCTAGCGCAATGTGCCAAACAGTGGGCAGCAGTTAAAAGTATTATTTGGTTTAAAATTGACGATCCACAACTCCCTTGTTCTAAACAATTCATATATATAAAAACGCTGTGTGGAAAGTCTTCTATTTTGGCATATTCACCATTAACAATAAGAGGTTGCATGTGACGCCTTTCGGAGCATTTCAATAATTTAAAAAACATTAAAGTTAATGTAACACAAAATTGTATGCCATGCATCTTACTAGCTGAATTAGCAAATACCAATGTTGTTAGTTATAACTAATGGTTTTAGAATTAATAAGCCATTAAAAAGCAACACACATACTAATACACATAATTAATGGGTTTGAGTCAAGTGTAATAAAATTTTCATACTTACGTCATCAATAAAAAAATAATTACTGCTTACACGTGTTGAAATTCTTGTCGTGAGCGCAGGTAACTTCGATAGATTAAAAAAATTAAAAAGGCGTGGTCAAATTGCAAGTGATAAACTCAAGTAGACATTCAAGCCCCTAGACAAAATATCTTTTATGAAGGTCAAATATTCAATGTGTTTTGGAAATTATTATCAATGACAAAATAATATTGTAAAGCTTACAGTGAAACAAAACATAGCTAGTGTACAATATAAGTACTTATATATATACTGTTTGTATTGAAGCACTGTGTGATATTTAATTTAATTTTAATGAATTGAAGTAACTAAGGATATGTAACAAGGTAGAACAAGTTTTGCCAAAAGGCGGCATATTCTTTTAACAACCCCGAACCTAGATTTCACATGCAACATGCAGATGGGAACAGCCTTTACCATAACAACTGAGAGAGCTGAACTGATTCTGGTGTGAGTAGAGACATGGTAATCATGTCACTTCTCGTTATCAATGATATCACAAACATAATATAATGAGTCAATCAGTAGCTTCACTTTTCTTAGTCAACGGAAAAGAGCTTTAATGCGGGTTATCCATAAAACCTAATCCCAGTAATATCAAGGAGTTCGTCCCATATGTCTTTTGTCTTAAACTTCTTAGATTCTTTAGAAAGTTGTATACAACTCAGTAAATGGATTTTTGGAGGATAATAAAATTCTTTCAGAGCACCAGTGAGGTTTCCGTAGAAGTCGTAGTAATTGTATGGCGTTGATTGATGTTGTGGATCATATTTTATTTATAAATAAATAAACCTTTATTATTTTCTCCGATAAATAGTACATTGCATAATTTATCTTTTAAAAACATATTTTTTTATTAAACAAAACAAAGAATACATCAATATGTGGGAGACAGGAGTCCAAACTAGGATACCCTGTGCTATGGATCTCCCGGCTACTGATCAACTTGTATTTTTTTCAAAGCAATGACATTTTTTTCGTTTGTGAGAAGGCATACGCGTAAGCGGGTTAATCGTATGTGTGCATTGTGTGTGTTAACTCGTACGTGGTATGTTAATTGTTCTGTTTTTTCATAATCAAGTTTAAGCAGTCAATCAGAAATTTTCTTTTTACATTAAAATTTTGTTACGTTAATGATTTGTTTGCTTTGTTATATAATCTACTACCTCTAAAACTAAAAAACTTTTGAGCAATAAATGTTTTTACCGGAATAATTTCATAAACAGGTAGCATTGTTTAATTCATTTCTTGTTCAGCTCTATGATAAACATGCTCCTGTCCGCCCAGTGCGAATACGTCATCCTCCAGCCCCATGGTTGACTGAAGATCTTAAAAGATTGATAGTTAGGAAGAATAACGCAAAGTCGAGTTACAGGTCAGATCCAAAGAATGACAGGATTCGGGAAAAGTACAGACTCCTGCGGAATCAATGCAACAAGTTGTGTAGAGATTTACGACGCCGCCATATCCATAAATCAGTACAAAACGAAGATCCATGTCGTGTTTGGAACTTTTTAAGGTCCATAGGAGTTGGGAAAACACGTTCATGCCCTATACTAAATAACGTCGATTTAAATTTGCTTAATCAGCATTTTTCTTCTGTTTCTTGCTTGGATAATACGGCAAAATTAACAACACTTACTCAACTTTCATCGTTTCCCACTCCTGACTTTTACCCATTTGTATTTAGGCAATTTGCAGATTGTGATGTTAGGAAACACATTCTCTCTATCCATTCTGACGCTGTCGGAAGTGATGACGTCAGTCGTAAAATGATCATTCCCTTGTTAGATTTTTTAACACCTATTATAACCTATATCTTAAACTTTTCCATATCCTCATCTTCTTTCCCTAACCAATGGAAGGATGCCCAAATCATACCTATACCCAAAAAAGCAAATCCTTCAAGTTTTTCTGAATATCGTCCTATTTCGATTCTTCCTTTCCTTTCCAAAGTCTTAGAACGACTAGTGCAACAACAAATTAATTCCTTTTGTTTAAGAAATAACATCCTCAACCCTTTCCAATCTGGCTTTAGATCTGGTCATAGTACGACTACGGCGTTATTGAAAATCACGGACGACATTCGCCACGGTATGGAAAATCATCAAGTCACATTATTGGTGTTGCTGGATTTCAGCAATGCCTTTAATACTGTTGATCATGACATTCTGTTAGGGATTCTGCGTTCTCTTAACATATCTCCAACTGCAATTTCCTGGTTTCATAGTTATTTGAATGGGCGCCGGCAACGTATTCGTGTCCAAGATAGACTTTCTTTGTGGCTTGATACAGTAGCTGGCGTTCCACAAGGTGGCGTCTTATCTCCTCTTTTATTCGCAATCTTTATTAATACGATTACATCCCAAATATCTTCTCTCTACCACTTGTATGCAGATGATCTCCAAATATACTTACAAACAACCATTGAAGATCTTCCCAAAGCAGTGGAATGTATCAATAAGGATCTGACATGTATTCTCGACTGGAGTCGTTCTTATGGGTTAACAGTGAACCCTTTAAAATCCCAAGCCATAATCATTGGGAGTTCAAGAATGATTTGCAAAATAAAAACATGTCAACTACAACCCGTTGTATATAATGGAGTTCCCATCCCTTATAATGACGTTGTCAAAAATTTAGGTATCCTTTTGGATTCAAGTCTTTCTTGGGCTCCCCAAATTAATGCAGTGAGCCGTAAAATGTTTGCAGCTTATGCTTCACTCCGGAGGCTTAATTACTTTTTACCCATTGCCACCAAAATTACGCTTGCACAATCTTTACTACTCCCTATCCTCGACTATGCTGACATTTGTTACCTTGATATCACCGAGGAGCAACTTAACAAGCTTGAGCGCCTCCAAAATCTCTGTATTCGGTTCATATTTGGACTTCGCAAATATGACCACGTCTCAGAATACCGCACTAAGCTCAAGTGGCTCCCAATCCGTCTTCGTCGGAATACTCATATACTTTCTGCTCTCTACTGCGTCTTATTTAATATAGCTAGTCCTTCCTATCTAAAAGAACGTTTTAGATTTCTCAGCTCCTATCATAATTTTTCCTTACGATCCAAAGAAAATCTTTCCCTCCAATGTCCTGTGCACTCCTCGACTTATTATGACAAATCATTCTCTGTTCTTGGAGTAAGACTTTGGAACTCTTTACCCCAGTCCATTAGAAGTGCTCAATCCTTAAATGTGTTCCAGAAACAGATTAAAGAATACTATTTGTCTCTCTAACCCCTCTCACTTCCTCCCCTTAATTATGGTCATTGATCTGCCTGAAGAATGTTGTCTTTTTAATGCATAAGTTTGTATCTTTATTTTATTTTTATTTGTCTTTATTATTATTATTATTTTTTTTATTTTAGTACACCCTACCCATTGTTCTTTTTCTTATTTTGTATTTATTTCTTCTTCTGGGTTGTCTGGAAGAGATTGCTATGTAGCAATAAGACCGCCCTTTGTATTTACCTCAATAGTTGTTATATTTTATTTTTGATGTTATCTTTTGTTGGTGTACAATAAAGAGTATTGTATTGTATTGTATTGTAAACTTCATAATCTCTCCTCGTACCAGAATTCCTTATATTATCCAACAAATCAATACAACTATGTTTTTTAAGATTATTGATAATATGTAAAGTTTTCGAACCGTTAACACATTGGCTTCTGCGTACAAGTTCGTAGTCAGATACATCCTAGGTTTTTTCAAGGCTATTTTTAATATCATCCTTTGTACCTCTTCAACTTCCATCATTAATGTTTTACTAGAGCCTCCCCATACTGAAAAGGACAGGATAGATTTACCTAACAATTCATATACAGTTTTAATTAAATTCCAATTTGCGATATGTCTTAAGTTTTTAAACATAAGCTTTCTAATTTTTTGAACTAAATAGTTTATATAATGTTCTTTGAAGGTTAGATTCTTGTCTACTATTATGCAGAGATACTTTATATTATTTGTATTTTTAATATAAGGATATTTATAGTTTGAAAGAGGTTATATCACATGAATGTACTATGATTTTAAATATATTTGTAATACAGGATTAATTTTGGATGAAAAACATTACATATTTGGTTTTATCGGAATTTAAAGTGAGATTATTTAGAGCAAGCCAGTGGCAGACTATGTTGAAACCATCATGTGCGATTTTGAAAACTTCTTCCGAAGAGTCACTGTAAAACGAGAGGGTTGCGTAGTCAGTATATTAGATTATTTTACAATTTGGGATGTTTTTTGACAAAAATCGTTTATGTAACAAAGGAAGAGAGTTGGACCGAAAACACTCCCTTGTGGTACTCCGTAGTTGATTGGGCTTTCATCACTAAAAATCTCTCCTATCCTAACTCGTTGTGAACGATTTTGTAGGTAATCTTTAAAAAGTTGTAATTGTATATTTCTAATACCCATTTTTTGAAGCTTTTCGATCAATTTAGAAGATAAAATTGTGTCAAAAGCTTTTGTATATTTTTTATTGGAGTCTAAATTTTGCACAATAAATTTTGTAAAAACATGTATAGCATCAGTAGTTGATTTACTCTTTCGAAAACCGAATTAACCATTTGAGAGAATTTCATTATCTTCTAAATATTTTTATAAGTCTAGTGTTTATTATTCTTTCAAGGAGCTTAGATATAGACGGGAGTAACGATATTGGACGATAGTTAGTGAAGATATCACGCCTTGCGTTTTTAAAGATTGGAATTGTGATTGATTCTTTAGAACTGTTGGAAAAACACCTTCTTCTAGACACTTATTAAAGCTATGATTAAGTGGGGGGATTATAAACTCTTTAAGTCATTTACATTTTTTTAGCGTACTAGCATACCAATCAGCACCACAATCAGTCTTAAGATTAAAAATGAGACGTTCGAGTTCTTCTTCACTACTTTTAAGCAGGACAAAAGAATTACTTTTGATTGATTTATAGTGGTAGGAAGTGGCGGAAGATCTGTTTTATGTTCATTTGACAACTCAGAACCTATGTTTGCAAAAAAAGTGTTTATTAAGTTTACGGAACTTAGCGGGCTATTTTCAATCTTGAGAAGTTCAGCTGGCTCTTTTGGTTTATGTAAGTTATTTATATTTTTAACAACGTTCCAAATTTTTTATTATCATTTCTAACAGCTTTCAATTCATTTCTTTCATAATGATTCTTTTGTTTTTTTTTAATATATCATTACAAAAATTTCTGTATCGCTTATAAGTACATTTAAAATTTTCATTTTGAAGATCTTTATTTTATTTATAATGCATTATATCTCTGGTTCTTATACATCTTAATAAACCAACAGTTATTCAGGGTTTTATTGTGATTTTGCTTCGGGGTATTTTAATTTTTATAGAATTATTAACAATTATTTTTTGTATGTGTTCAATAATAAAGAGTAATGATTGATTTGGATTAAGTTCATTATTATATATCTGATTAAAATTTAGGTTTTTACAATCTTCATATAGTTTATCGAAATTTAATGTATTAATGATTTTTTTTATTGTAGATATTTTGTTTTATCGATTTAATGCAGAAAAGAACCGGTTTGTGGTCAGTAATGGAAGTTAATAAAATAAAAGTGTATGTAAGATATTTCGTTCTTAGAATTACATGGCCAAGGCAGCTATTACCCCTAGTAGGATGATAATATGCTGGTATCATTCCATAGAAAGCCAGAACTTCTAAGTAATTCGATGACAGCGAATTAAGCTCAGCAATGTTAATATTTAAATCTCCCATCAGGAAAGTATTTTAAAAAAGATAGTTCAGTTAAAGTATTTTGTAACGATATTAGGAATTTATCCAACGATAAGTAGCTAGGAGATCTATATGTAGCAATTTTAGCTATCTCTTTTTATAAATAGGGAGTTTGCTTCAGATATATTAGGTTCCTTTTTATTTATTTCTTTATTTTATTTTATAGGAAAGGGTGACAAACGAGCACACAGTCCACCTGATGGTAAGTGGTTGCTGTGACCCATACACATCTACGTTTATCCTCGATTACGAATCAATATGCAGATGCGTTGTCACCCGTGAGGACTAAGATGGAATCCCTGGTTTCCAATAAAAAGGGTCTCCGTCTCTTTCTCTACACTCACCATACAAAACACAGCAGCATTAAGCTGCTATTTTACGCTGGTATTCTGTGAGAGCGTGGTCCTTCCCCGGTCGAGCCGACCCATTTGTGTTACAACGATACGAAAAATATAGCTGCAGCATGGCTCTACCACGTACAACTCTTCTTTGAATTTTAATTCCTTCTGTATCATAACGACAACACCTTCGTTTTGATTATTATTCATCATAGTTTCAAAGGAGATGTATCCTGGGATAATTGGAAGGTTAATGACAAATGATAGCCGACATTCCGAAAGGATTAAAATATCACAGTCAAATTTCATCCTATGTAGTAATATGATTAAGCTGTTAAAGTTTTTGTTTAAGCGTTTATTAAATGTTTATTTTCTAGGTGTTAAGGTATGATTACAGACCCTCTTCTCCCTGATTATTCCCGAGTCAGCGACAGTATAAACATTAATTTGATCCTATCAAAAATGGCTTATTATGCAACAATAAAGTGGTTTAATAGTTACGTCAGAAGCCGACATCAACTTGTTCAGTCGCAAAAAGCTGATGAAGAAACATATAATCCAGTCAATTGAATAAAACTATTTTTACGGATTTTATCGCGTTTAATATACTATTTTAATTCCTAACGTTTCGAGTGATTTACAGCAACCCATGGTCATGGAGAGAACCGAGATGTTTGACGTCCCGATGTCACAGTTAGCCCGGGTGCCTTTAGTTTTTTAATATTAAATTTTGGATCGATCTACGCAGAATGAGCTCACAGTATCTTTGGGTTTGGACTAAATTTTGTTAATTATAGGATCACAAGCAGATGGTAGCACAAATCCAACTTCTCTATTGAAATTAGGATGTTACTTAATTTCAATTGCCTCGCGTATCATCATTGGTAGGGATCGGTGTTCTTTTGCAAAGATTTGTCGTCTATCAAATCTTATGTAATGACGGGGATGATCTTGAACATGTTCACAGACTGCAGACTTCCCAGAGCATCATTGCATTACGTCAGCTATATGTTTTTTCACACGGGTTTTACTGGATCTTTTTGTGTGTTCTACGTAAGAGAGACCACATTCACAATCAAGCTTGTATACTCCTGCATCTTGTAGAATAATCCTCAACGTTACAGATAATTTCTTCATACGAAATTTTTCGCGGTGTTATTGCGAAATTCAGGCCCTTCGATAATACTTTTATTGTAGGTTCGTCTAGTGTTAGTTTTGACAGATTATAGACCGTGCGTTGTTTATTGTTCGCGTCTGTTGTCAACGGTTGCGTTTTGTTTTTACGTTGACATGAAAACTTGGCATTAGATTTGAGGGTTAATTTTTGGTATTTTTCTTTTTGTTTATTTTTGCATTTATTATATTTAGATTTTTTACGTTTGTCTAAAGTTTCGGTGCAATTATTAAAATCAAATGCCAGTAAAATTGTCTTTAACTCACCGGATAAATTGTCTATGGTATTATTTTTATGTATTTTAATCGATATTGAGAAGAAAGCCCTTCTTACTGCTCCAGTAAATACATGATTCTACAAGCGGTAAGTAGACGATCCTTTCACAATTTTACCATCTGACAAAGTAACTGCATTTTTAGACCACCTTAATTCCATAAACTCTAAAATACAATTCACAATGGAGTTAGAGGCAAACTATTCTTTAGCTTTCCTAGATGTTTTAGTCCGAAATCCTGATAATACTATTGGTCCCACTGTGTATACGAAAAAGACCCATACCAACCGATATTTAAATGTTGAATCGCACCATCATCCATCACAGTTAGCTACCGTGGGAAAATCTTTGTTTCAGAGAGCACGAAGGATCTCTGACCGAAAACATCTGGCAGCTGAGTTAAGCAAGTATTGCAAGACAATAAACTTCGGGTCTGAAGCCGGGCACAGGCGAGCGTGTGCCTGCTGTACTACCCTATGTCAGAGGAGTCACAGACAAGGTTGGCTACATTTTGAAGCGAGCTTCTATTAAAACATACTTCAAGCCGCCGAAGAAGATTAGTCAATTTTTACCATCCGTCTAGTGTAATATCCCTCTACAAGATGCAGAAGTGTAGAAGCTGGATTATAAATGTGGTCTCTCTTACATAGGACAAACAAAAATATCCATTTAAGCCCGCTTGAAAGAACATATAGCTGACGTGAGGCGCCGACGCTCTGGGAAGTGTGAAGTCTGTGAACATGTTCAAGATCGTCCCCGCCATTACATCAGATTTGATAGACCGTGTGACCATGTGCAAACCGTGTGAAAAATTCAGACAATTTTAGGACCACTTTAGTGGCGTCTTTATAACGCACGGTCCGCCGCAAAAATATATTAAATATAAGTCATATCAAGTCAGGATTCAAATAATTTATGTTAAACCTTTGTACTAATTAAAAAAAATTGTATAGAAAGCAAATTCGCGACAGAGATCCCGCTCATGGTAAGCTCGAAGAACCATAAAGATGTACGTTACACCTAAGATGGTGCTGCTGATAAGATAAATGAACGATGCTACTTGAGGTAAAATGGTTACGATATTTAAAAACTACTAATAGCTAATATTGAGTACACAAATGCGCTGTGTGGCGATGCTATGTGAACTAATTTGATGAACAATGAAATAAGTATATGAATCTAAAATTCTGATCTGGCGATACGTACGATTGCACCGTACATAAAGTATTACAATTGTTATTATAGTTATGATAAAAGAGTTTTAAAACTAACGGAGAATAAAAAGATTAAATACTTCATATATTTTATACACTATTGTTGTCAGCAAAATAATCGATAGTGTCATTAAAAACTTCATAAGCTTTTACCAGATTATTTTTGATATTCGTATATTCTCGCGCTTATTAGCTGAGGACTGAAACCATGTCGTATCCTAAGCAGAACCACCTTATCACAACATTATCTCTATTGATTTAGGTTGTTGTCAATTTTTACCATAAGGAGTCTGAATGTGACAAATATTACATAAATATTATCAAGATTTTGTCTGGTATATATGATATGATTATAAAAAATTACATTACACTTCATTAAAGATGAAGAATCATTTTTCGCAGATTTTACGTGGAACAGTTTTAGGTTTATATTTATTTAAATAAAGAAATAACACAACTTAATCTCTCTCTCCCTTTTTTAATAATGCTTTAACCTACACACTCGCGGTTTCACGCCAACGTAGTGACTGCGTCCCGTGGGGGTCACGTTTAGTCGGTAAGTAATTTTCTTTTTGAGATACCTCCTGCATTCTCGTCAAAATGACGAATGGTTAGCTTATGCTAAACTTATTCACCGGTACTTTTGTTGATATTTGCTATTTTTTTAGCTATAACGTTGGTTGTGAAGAATAGCTGCAAGGTCATCACACATTACGACATAGTTCGTGAGTTGTTAGACGATGAAGATTATATCAACACAAATTATGTTTTTTTTAATAGTGAGAATGAGGATGGTTTGTTGGTAGATGACGTAGATGAAGTTGCGAAAGCGGTATGTAGTGCTAACAAAGTCAGCACAACAACTTAGAGACTAATAAGTGCGACGAACCCGGTCGGAATAGGCATGATACCGATAGTTGTAGAGCAAACAGGAAGCGGGGAAAGACCCTATGATATTTATTCAAGACTTCTACACGAACGTATAATTTTTGTTTAATGGGACCAACAACTGAAGAAATAAGTTCATTGTTGTTATACAACTTCTCTTCCTACAATCGGAATCTATTAAAAAGCCTCTGCATCTTTATATACTTACAGCATGGCATCACTGTTCCTAGCCGCAGGTGCTCCAGGTATGCGTAACGCTCTCCCTAAGTCTAGTATTATGATTCATCCGCCATCAGGAGGGGTAAGAGGTCAAGCAAATGATATACAGATTCAAGCAGAAGAAATATTAAAACTCAAAGCACAAATTAATGCTTGTATGTTAGGCATAAGGGTTTACCATTGGAGTGAGTGAAGTTTTTAGATGAAGCGAGATTATTTTATGTCTTCTGCTCAAGCAAAGGCTTTTGGATTAAGAGATAATTTTTTTAACAGAATATGGTGACAAACGAGCACACAGTCCTCCTGATGGTAAGTGAATGCTGTGGCCTATAGACATCTCTCATCAACATTTATCCTCATTTTATAATCAAAATGCAGATTCCCTGTCACCTTTGAGGACTAAGATAGCATGCCTTGTTTTCAGTAAAAAGGTCTCCCGGTTCATTTCACTCACCATACAAAACACAGCAGCGTTAAGCTGCTATTTTAAGCTATTTTACAATGTAATAATTAAGCTAAAAATTATTAATGTTTGTCATATGAGTGATTTTATTTTATTTTATTTATTTAAATAGGTCTACAACAGTGGTTTTCATTAAAAGTGTATCAGCTATCATTTAGTTAAATTATTTCACAAAAAGTTAAATTATTTCACAAAAATAATTTAACTAAATATAGCAACTACTTAAAGTTTAACACTGCTTGTTTAGAAGTAAAAACAGTTAAAGCTTGTTATTAAAATATCTAAACAAAAGAGAGTGAATGATTATAATTAACAGATAGAAATTAATTATAGTAATCCATCACGGCCAGCTTCCAAATTGATTGTCGGTATACAATTGAGTCAGAGTCAGAGTTATTATATAGTATGCAATTCGACTGAAGGGGGTTTGCTGTTCAGAACAATGTATGATAAAGTAAGCACTAAGAAAATTACTCGGTTGTTATGACCATTTTTATTGACACATAAACACAGCATTGAACAATTTTTGAATATAATAGTATTTATCTAAATTTAAAATTGTTTTTCTATTCTTGAACTACTTGACTATAAATAGATATCTATAAGTTTTTTGTTTATCTATGCTAAAGAAAAAATATTTTTAATAATATAATTCTAGTAATAATTTCTATTTTATTTTTGGCGTTATTAATTTTACAGTTTAACAATAATCGCGATTTATCTTTGATCCAATCGTAAAAGTAAAAGGTGTTAGTGTAAAATATAACACAAGGGCTTGATAGGTATCTGAAGGATACTATGCCGATCTGCTTATAATTTTCTATGACAAGAGCACTCTCGGAGTCTCCTCTGGAAAATAATAAAATAATTAAGTTAAATGAATAATTAATTCAGATATATGTGAATGTTTGTATTAGTGATAATGTTTTCTGGAAATATTATATCACAAGGGTATGGACTAACAATGACAGATGCGTTAAACCCTTGAGAACTAGATGGAATTCCCCATTCGGTTCTCCTCCCTCACCGAATGAAATAGCACCAAAATGTTGTTATTTTATGATATGCATTATTTAATGGAATAGCTTGAATAAACAGCCATCATCATATCTGATCATATCATCATGATAGGGGGATTTGCCACAGTATAAACTGTATATCTACAGAAAAACAAAACGTCAGATGTAATCATTCATTTACATAACTACAGCCCTTTATAAATCCCCCTGAAATGCCACAAATAACTAGGTTGATCAATAAGTTTTCGGACTAAGATTTCATTATGCTAATGCCCCTATCCAGCGATCTGATGTTGTCGGCGCTGCCATCTGAACTGTTAGATTTCAGTTTGCATCAACTGATATATTATATCACCTAACATCTTCTCCGGACCTAACTCAAGAGTGATTTTCGCCTTTTTACTCACCTGAAAAGCACTTACGTCTTATACAATCCGAAGGCACCCACGAGGTGATATGTACTGTAGAGGCCGTTTTCGAGTCCCGGGATTAAAGCAAGGGAATTAAAGAACTTGCAAAACTCTATTCAATGTGTATTAGGTTAAAAGACCATAATGTTGAAAAATAAATACAATTTACATATCTTAAAATTTCATTGCATTTCCAAAATCTTATTTAACAACCTAGTAGAAGTGGGCGATACAAATCGTACAACATCCAACATATATCGGACAACTGACTAACTATGTATTAGATACCGCTGCAGTGCAACGTCACTTAACAGAACATCCAACATTGAATTCGAAGAAATAATAATAAAGTAAAATATCTATGATATGTACACTATTCGAAATTCGAAAGAAACATTAGCACGCGAAAGTATACGTGATATTATACTCGTATTTGAGTAAAACAGATATACCTATTTCAACTCTTCGTTGTGGGATATACTGGTTTCAGAAAATCATAGATATTATCCAACACTTAGATATTACAACACATATATAAATCTAAGCAAACCAAATGAATTGAAAATCGCTTATCACTGTCATCATCATTATCATTACAGCCCTTCACAAGTCCACTGCTGAACATAGGCCTCCCCCAAAGAATGCCACAAAGCACGGTCCTAAGCCACCTGCATTATCACTGTGTAGTTACTAAATACTGACTTCCTTACAGAGTTACAGAATCACTTAGATATTTAGATATCATTCGATATATAAGTATTGAAAATAGATTAAATATCAGAAACTCAGACCCAATACAGAGGCGATTTGATATATTATGGTAAGCATGGTATTACCCATGCCGACCACAAAACGTTTTCTTGAGCTATCTGCATCCATCAATTTCTTGCATGTCTTAGCCTTACCAGGTCGTCACTCAGTCTAGTGGCAGGTTGCCTTACACGTCGCTTACCGGCACGAAGCTGCCACTCGAGAATGTTTCCTCATCAGTTCTCGGTTTTTCGAGCTATCTGACCATCCCATTGCTACTTCAGCTTACTGATCTTTGTCCTGACCTATGATAGTCTAGTTCTGGTATGTGGACTACTCTGGTTCTGTTTCGGATATTTTTTTTATAGGAGAGGGGGCAAACGAACATGCGGCTCACCTGATGGTAAGTGACTACCGCCGCCCATGAACAACTGCAACACCAGGGAGGGAATTGCAGACGCGTTGCCGGCCTTTATATCCTCATCTTGATTTCATCTTTTAGAAAAACTCCGAGCATGGCTCTCTCCACAGCTCGCTGAGCGACCTTGAGCTTCTCATACAGCCAGCAGTGAGAGAACTCGTCTCAGATTTATATATTGTAAGTCGTAACTAACAACAAGCACTGGTTGTTTGTTTTCTAGTTTTGAGGTATACGTGACGAGAAGATGTTGTGTCGTAATCTTCTAAATGCTGACCTGCCGAGTTGCCTATGCATGTAGCGATTGTCTCTGTAATTCTATAATTCTAGTAGTTGTGCTGTGTTCCCAAGTTCCCAACAACTACCGGCATAGGTGTGGACATTACACATGACTTGTCGCTTTGCTATATTTTGTTTTGAAATTATTGTTTATGAGAAATCACAAATCACTCAAGATTTACTTACCTACTAGGTCTTGGCATATTAGTGCCAACTGCCTGCGCACGTCCAACCAGAAGACGCTATCACTTTAGGAGACAAGTGCTAAGATGATTGGTGCTAAGATTTTAACTAAGCAAAAGTTATATTGAGTATCTGAGCAATAGTTATTAGTACTGGTTAGGTTTTTTTCTTTACTTGTGTTTGTGCTTTAGAAAATGCTTAAAGGCATTTAGAACCAAAAATCTAATAAAATATATGTTATAAAAAGTCAAGATTAGCAATAATCTGTTATTCCAAGCCCAAGAATAAGGTATATGAGGCAACTGTTCACTGGACGTATTTTGCGCGCATAACGAATACATGCTTTTGTTTTACAGCATCTTAGCTTACTAAAGATTCATTTTTAAAGCATCTATTAGCGTTAACGAATATAGACAGTTATTTTGGCTAACATCGCTGAGTGGCGGCCGCTTAAAATGTGTGCAAAACGCCTTGACAAGCTACAAAATCTGCCGACCGCTCTTCATTCAGGATCATATTATCGTCTATACTCAGGTCTTAGGAGCGGCCGTTGGGCGTTCATGACATACATACGCTCCTCTATTGCTGTGTCACAGGTAGTGATCGCTCAACATGTATGGCAAATGCACCGCTACGCAAAACAACCTACTAAGCGCTCTCCAGGACTCTAGTTTAAAATCTGAGTTTATATGTACGTCGAGTTCTCCGACTAGCTGCACGCTCATCACTAAAGCGCTTATCCACTAAGGCTGTCTATTGTCAAATTCTACGGAATGGTCATGAGCTAGAGTTCCAGTATTGTAATTAATTAACCCCCCCCCCCCCCCCCCAAGACCAATCAATACGTTGATAAATATAACATAGGGAATCTAACAAAAAGTTGAAATGTTTTGCTTACTTTAAATTAAGTATGATGTTCTGAACTCAATACCCCCAACGCTCGATCATAAAGACATGTTTTTTTATAAAAGCTGCGAATTTATAAGAAATGTTACTCATGTGAAATTAACACAATTTTTTCAGAGGTGATTCGCGCGCGAAGTGACCACTAATTTAAATGTATGATGTTTGAACGATCGCTTTAGTTAGTATTGATCGGAAATCGTTTGTTTGTTAAAAATACTGCTATTGTAATAAATACTGGTTTGCAAAAGAAACATAAATGTTAGGAAAGGTTAGGTCTAGCACTTACCTCGGGCTTTGACCCACTGCACTTCGATCTTTTTTCGTGGTAATTCGAATGTCTATTTGAAAATTACAGTTTGGCATTCCACTGTGGCTCAGCATTTGTTTATTAGAATAAAACTGTCTCTGAGAACATTTAATTTATTTTTTGCGCGGAGCAGAACGCTAATTAAGTCGCTGATGCAAGATGATTGTCACAGGAACTAGCGGCCTCCCACGTGAAAGTCGGAAACATCATACGGCACCGAGGCGCGCGTTTTCGATTATCGTAACACCGACTTCGTTTTAATGTTCTTATTTTAAGGTTTGGCTGAGGTGGGGATTAGGAACAAGGAAAAGAGTTGCAAGCCTTAATAATGAGCTTAGCAAAATTTTTGGTTCCGCAAGTGGTTTTATTGTTTTAGCTTTTGATTCCTCAATGCATCTGTCGCCTTATTTATTCAAAGTTAGTTACAGGTATCCAGGGTATACTACAATATTCCTTTACAATTAGGTGAATTATTAGTTTGATTGTTAAAATGCTATTAAAAGCCATAATGCTTTAAGGACCTAAGCGAACGACTGACAAAAATTCTCGGTGGACTTCTGTTTGAAAACTTATCTACTGCATCGAGGAAAACTGTACTTATTGTATGCTATGTGGCTTAGGTGATATACTTCGATGTTTTCTATTGTTACGGGGAATTTTCGTTATATGTTCGGGCCTTAAGATGTCATAAGCCGTGCCCGATGTGGCTTTTGGCCAAAAAAGAAGGAGCTGACAAATGAGCAGCAGATATTATCATACCCCTCCCCCTCCCCCTGACGAGTTCCCAAATTGTCGTCACGTTCGGGTATAGTAGTTGTGGCTTAGTAATTACGGTGCACAAAGAGGAACCCACTTGGCTCGCCCAAGGTGAAGGGCGGTGAAGTGAAGCCGTGGGGGAGAGGAGTATCGGTATTGCGAGACGCCGCTTTCCCTATTCCCGCGGCCGAAACTTTACCGTATGAACTAGATCATCTGCAAACCACCAATAGTGCTCATGTCTTGTCCAAAGATGAGCGTGTTGGTTAGTGAAACGTTTACATAACGTACGCACGAGCATACTCAAAGGGAATCGATTATGTAGTCGGTTGCTGTCCTATGACAACAAGCGCTGATCCTCCTCGAATTGGTTCGTCAGGCGTGCCGTTGCCTCTAAATCCAATCCAATTTATCTATTGTAAGATCACAATGTTGTATTTACATACCTGCTGTTTAGAGATAATAGTACCGCCATACTATCGGCCAGTATTCAGACTGAGTAAAGACCACTAAGATTTAAGGTTTAAGATATATTTATTACATTTATTTATTAATTGAATAGATCTATTTGAAACTTTCAACAAATGTAAGCATTAAACACCGACGTTGATTTTAACCAGGTATTACGTCATTTTGACGACTTTTGGTCCTGGGTTCGAATCCAACCGGACCCATCGTTTATGTAATAAAGCAAATAATTGGTTTAAGGCCTGGTTGTGATGTGCTTTTTCCCGTTTCTATATCAAGGCGTCCTAGCCTACCTCTTCGCATTCACGCGTTAGGTCGGGCAATATATTATAGCCATAATCCAGGAGGCAATAGCGATAGATGCTTAGAGAATAAAGGGTTACTTATGCCCAATTTCACCAACGTCCCCTAAACAATCACATAGACGACCGCTAAGCTAAAAGGTCCCCTAAACCAACCCATAACAAAAAATTGTTTTCACGAACGCAACAGACCCATAGCTAGAGGACCCCTCCTTATGTGACAGATTTTTTACGACGATAGCGCTTGATAGCCAGTTGTAGTTACCGGTTTTATCGAAAATGATATATATTAATAAAAAAAAAATACATATATTTTAATGAAGAAATTATTTATTTCATATTTTGACTGATAGATGTTTTAATTTTGTGAATATTTTATTAAAAATATCATATTTTTGGTCTATTTTTAACAAGTCACCGTATTTGACACTCTGTTTTATCTGTGCATCGACTGTATTGCCATATTGCCGTTACAACACATTTCTTGTTCTAATGTGAGCCTCATTATATTTTCGTTCTCCACTTGTTGTAGGGTTGAGATAATGTGTCAAGAGATGAGGCTGATAATAAAAATGTTTTTAAGTATTATTGTATAAAATAATGTAATTTATATGATATAAATATTTCCTTTCTATTCCAGGTCGTACCTCAAACTTTCAAAATGTATTAGGAATACCTAAAGATAACAATATTTTGAGCTATGTGATGAATAATTGCCATGTAAGTTTGGTAGCATATATCTGCAGAATGATAAATAATCTTTTTGTTTGTAATTTTTCTAATTCTATTTGTAACCTACATAAGTTTTAATAAAGATTATTATTATTGGGGTTACCTATAAAGTTTTCTCATCTGGTTGAGCTGTTTAAATATATAATTGTAAACGAAATATATAAACATACATAAATATCAATAAAATAGAATAAATACATAAATATACATAAATATATAAAAAACCCAACCAGATGGAAGCCCTCGGCAGGGGAGACCAAACGGCCGAGGGTTAGGGTGAAAGGGAAAGAAACCGGCGGACGATGCGGGCGGTATCGAGGAGCACCGCCTTCTGCATTTGAGCTTGGAGCGGTGCGTCACGGAGTCCCAGTCGCCTCAGATGATCCGAGAGGCTAACTGGGATTAACACGTTCGCAGAAACGACCACAGGTATAATTTCGGCCGGCAGACCACCCCACATGTCGGTCACCTCGTGAGCCAGGTCAAGATATTTTGTCAGCTTATCTGTTTCGGCTTTCACGAGGTTCTCGTCATAAGGAATGGTAATGTCGACCAAAAATATCCTTGACTGTGTCCGGTCCATCAGCACAATATCAGGCTTATTCTCAAGAATAGTCCTGTCTGTGATGATGGCCCGGTCCCAGTAGAGCCTAGCGCGGTAATTTTCGAGCACGGCCTCCGGCAAGTACTTATAATATGGCAGTTTCCGATCCACGAGACCGTATTTCAAAGCGAGCTCCTGGTGTAGAATCCTGGCTACTAGGTTGTGTCTGTGCAAATACTCAGAGTTAGAAAGCGCCGAACAACCGGAGATGACATGCCTAAGTGACTCACCGGGATGGCGACAAGCTCGACAAATGTCGACGGTGCCATCCTTTAGGATGTATCTCCGATAATTGTTGGTCTTAATAACCTGATCCTGTATTGCACAGACAAAACCCCCAGTTTCCCCAAAGAGGTCACTGAAACGTAGCCAGTGGAGGGAGGCAACTGTGTCTACGAAAGGCTCATGAAGGGCCTTGTAGAACCTCCCGTGGAGCTCCTTCTCCTTCCATACGGTCTCCCGGTCGGAAATGCTCTGTACTGCCGGATTTTGGGATAGAGGGGTTAGCCCTTTATCACAAGAATTAATGTTCCTATAGTATAGATCATCCGCTCTCGTCAAAAAGTAATTACGGAGGCTGCACACTTCGCGATTATGCATGGTAAGCGCGCTTAAAAAGCCGCGCCCACCATGCTTCCTGTGGGACGTCATTATAATGCGGATACATGAGAACAGGCATGATCCAACCGTTATATGCGTGCGTTTTATTCACACCGGACAAAAGGCTATTAAGCACTTTGGTCAAGCGTGCATAAAACACATCGCAAACTGACCGTTTCATACCCGCCTCATCTACACCGATATTCTGTGACATACCCAGGTATCGGTATGTTTCAGCCTCGGAAAGGGTCCTTATGCTGATGGCATAGATAAGTCTATGCCCTTAGAGTTAGCAATCCTTCCCCTTTCAACATGGAAGATCGCACACTTATCCGTCCCCAGCTCCATTCTAATAGAATTGCTAAAATCACAAGTGATGTTTAGCAATTCCATAAGATGAGAGCGACTGGAGGCGAACAATTTGAGATCATCCATATAGAAAAGGTGGGTCACTTTTGTACCTCCTCCCGGAGCTGAAATCCCCTCCCGGAACCCACCAGTAAGGTACTGAGAGGGTTCAGAGAGAGCCAGAACTAGAATGGACTCAAACTCAAACAATCGCTCTGGAATATACCCCTTCTTATCCTTATGTGGTTCTCTGCAGCCGTCATCCGCTCGCCTAGATGACAAAGGATCGTACTCCATTGCCCCATACACTGCCCGAGGAAGTCTTGAACTGTAAAGTCAACCTTGTACACCTCGAGGACCCTCTTAAGCCATGTATGAGGCACCGAGTCGAATGCCTTTTTGTAGTCTATCCAGGCGGCGGAGAGGTTCCGACGGTTGCGTTTAATCACCTTGCCAATGACCGCATCAATGAGGACCTCCTTGGTTCCACGACCACCGCCCCGACATCCATTTTGAGCGCGCGACATCACCTGGTTTGAGTTCAGGTGACGAATGATTCTCGCGCTCAAAATGGATGTTAGTGTCTTGTATATGGTAGGTAGACATGTTATGGGGCGGTATTTGCTCGGGTCTGTCGAATCCCGGTCTTAAGGAACCAAATGAGTGATCCCAGTAGTGAAGAGGCTCGGGAGCGATATAATTTTTACATATGTAGAACCAATACAGCCCAGTACATTAGGGAATCTAGCTATACCATAGAAGTCTATCTTAACTCTGATTTGGTCTCTGTTTGTATCAGGAAATAAAATCGAGGTTACACTTCGCCACACAAAAATCTTTCTTGGTGTGATATACAGCCCTAATATGCAAATTGATTATTTTTAAGTATTTGAAAATCTACTTACAGACTTCTGTCATATGTATAGTCATGTGATCGTGATGGGAGATTTCAACACTTGCTTACTCAAAAACGATTCACGTGCATATAAGCTGAAGTCTATTGTGTCCTCACATAATCTACATATTTTACCCCTCTTTGCTACCCATCATTTTCCAAACTGTGCTCCGTCTTTACTTGACCTTATAATAGTTTCATCTTTAAATAACATTGCGAATCATGGACAAATAACAGCTTCTTTTTCGTACCATGACCTCATTTTCATTTTGTACCGTGTTCGTCCACCAAAGCGTAAATCACATTTTCGATTTCTTCGTAGCTATAAGGGTATTGACTTGGAAGGCATAAGACGAGATGCAAGTAAAATGGATTGGTCTTCCGTAATGGATTGTCAAAATATTGATAATATGGTGAATAACTTTACTGCTTTAATTCTTAGATTGTATGATTGCCATGCACCTCTCAAACGTATAAAAATAAAACATTGTCCTGCGCCCTACGCATTACAACAGAGATAAAAGAGCTTATGGCACGTAGGGATAAAGCCAGAAAAGCACTTGGAAAGAAATTTAATCAAGTTTAAAATTTTGCGTAACCGCTGCAATCGTCTGTGTAGAGATACTAAAAGGCGCTACTTTTATGACTCACTTTGAAATTGCGATTCAGGAAAAGCCTGGAGTTTTCTCAAAACAGTCGGCATTGGCAAACATCATGCGCTTGCGATTGGAAATCTTGATATAGATACTCTCAATCAACATCTCTCCCACCTGTTTCCTTATCTTCATTTATAAAGGCTAAGACCTTGTTAGAATTATCCAGGTGCCCTTTACAACATTTCCCCCAGTTTGAATTTGTATCAGTGTCAGAAGATGAAGTAAAGCGATCAGTGCTATCCGTATCTTCTACTGCATCGGGAAACGATAAAATTTCTTCCACAATGATTACTATGATTTTACCTTGTATTCTCCCAGTTCTTACTTATATATTTAATTATTCATTGTCTTTCTCCTGCTTTCCATATTCGTGGAAGTTAGCACACATTATTCCTGTAGCCAAGGTTGCTAACCCTACATTACCTTCTGAATTTCGACATATATCTATATTACCATTCCTCTCTAAAGTACTGGAACATATTGTTCACAATCAATTTTCTTCTTATCTTAACTCCAACAATATTTTAAGTACATTTCAATCTGGATTCCGGCACGGTCACAGTACAACAACTGCTATTCTTCAGGTAACTGATGATATCCGTCGAGCCATAGATCAAAAACAATCAACAGTCCTCGTTTTATTAGATTTTAGTAGTGCCTTCAATTCTGTTGACTTTGATATCCTCCTTAAAATTCTTCAGGCTATCAATGTTTCATCTTCGGCCATTCTTTGGTTTGATTCCTATCGTCGGCGACGCTCGTAATGTATCCGCTCCAATGACACTTATACCAAGTGGTGTAATCTTATTGCAGGTGTACCCCAAGGTGGCGTCTTGTCTCCTTTACTCTTTACCGTTTTTATTAATTCTATAACGAAAATAATATCCTCCAACTTCCATCTTTATGTAGACGATTTGCAGCTTCACCGTCACTTTGAGGCATCTGAAGCTAAATTGGCGATAGATGCACTGAATGACGATTTGGATAGAATTAGTCGTTGGTCCAGATCCCATGGCTTAACTATAAATCCAAGTAAGTCACAAGCGTTAATAGTAAGTAGCAGATATAATAGTAGCATTATTGATAACTGCACCCTGCCAAATATGGTTATCAATGGCACATCAATTGCTTATTCGGAATCTGCGAAGAACTTGGGCCTAATTATTGACAATAGGTTATCATGGGGTGCTCATATAACGGACTTAAGCAGAAAAGTTCATTATGCTTTTCACTCGTTAAAACGACTTCAAAGTTTTTTACCCTTATCAACTAAAACCTCTCTTGTTCAAACTCTCATTTTGCCAATCTTAGATTACGCTGATGTCCGTTTTTTGGATGCTACAGAGGAGCAATTAAACAAACTTGAGCGATTGCAAAACCTTTGCATTCGGTATATTTTTGGATTCAAGAAGTTTGAGCACGTCTCTAAATACAGAAAGCAGCTCAAGTGGCTCCCGATCCGATTTCACAGGAACACTCGTATCCTTTGTCTTCTTTTTAACATCTTACATAGTCCGAATTTCCCTTTATACCTTCGTGATTGATTTACCTTTTTTAAATCTCCAGATGTAGCTTGTAGATCTCACCTTAAGACCCTCTTAAAATTCCCATCCTTTAAAGCTCATTCATATTCCCGTTCATTCCTCCTCCTATTCGAGAAATGAAAACAGTCACATTATTCAAAAACCGTGTAAAAGAACATTATTTATCTTTGTCTTCTATGTAAGTTTCCAATCTTTGATATTTACTATACTTTTTATTATTTATATATATTTAATTATGACTTTATTATATATATATATATATGTATTTAATTTATCTTGTATGGATATATGTATGTATGTGTATATAATAACAAAGTGCACACCTTATTATCTTTTATTTATATCATATTTTTTTAACTGGCCTACTGGAAGAAATTTCATAATGAGATAAGTAGCGCCCTTGTACAAACTCTTCATCATATTGTGTCCTTTCCACTGTTTGTGTGTACATAAATTGGTGAAATAAATAAATAAATAATAAATAATTATTTCTCGACTTAGGGATACAATTGCTTGAGACACTCTCTTTACTATCCGGCTGGATGTAGCTAAACTAGTACCACCCATATCCGCCACAGCATGCAAGTGATTGCCTGTGGCATAATATCTTAAGCTATTAATAATTGATTTATGGCTTGTATGGATGGTAAAGTGAATCACAAATTTTACAATTTAAAATAGGTAGGTACTTAAGGAGATATACCTCGGTTATCAAATTACCATGGTAGGTAAGTTAGTACCAAACAGGTACCTATGGCCTAGCTATACAATCTCATTTTCCATTCAAAAGTTACTGCTAGGAGAGCAATAAAGTAACCATTTATGCTTTTACCTTTATTTCGTAGCTAGGTATAATAGGTAATAAGTGAAAAGTAGGACCTAACCATTGAGTTAAATATTTAATGAACTATACTTTTAATAATATTATGGACTGTGATATCTATATTAAAATTGATTACCTATGTAATTAGGTATACAAAAACCAAGTTAGGTTTTTTAAAGATAAAGAGACTATCCATCGTATTTTTACTAAAAATGTAACAAACAAACAGCTGATAGTGCTCGACACTCAATTTACAGTGACAATCATCGAGAGTAAGCAATGACATAAGGGCAGTTGGTTTCAAGGAATTCACAAAGTTAAAAAGACGTTTTTGACCATAGCTAGATAAGTATTCCTATCTAAACTTCAAACGTTAATAATAAGTTCTAGCACATTTATTTCTTTATTACCTATTTGGTAACGGCAAACCCTAACATTAAAAATAACATTAATATTTTTTGGACTTCGTAGCGTTTAAATCATAAAAATGACTATATGACATTATATTTCTAAACTGACCCCATGTTTAGCGTCCAAACGGGCGTAAAACAGGGTTGTGTCATGTCTTCCTGGCTGTTCATACTGTATCTCGACAGCTGTTTACAGAAGCTGAAAGATAGCTGTTTGGGTGTGAAATTGGGTGACATTAAAGTAAATTGTCTGCTGTATGCTGATGATGCAGTGCTTATTGCACCATCAGAGGCAGAACTGCAGGCATTAGTCACGTGTATGAAAGAGGAATGTGAAATTAAAGGTCTCCGTTTGAATGCTAATAAAACTAAGGTTCTGGTATTTGAAAGGGACGAAGAGAGAACGAAGTGTGAAATATGGGTAAATGGTCTAGAACAGGTAAATGAAATTGTATACTTGGGGAGTGCTTTTAGCCGGGATGGAAGATGCGATTTAGATGTGGACAGGCATGTCGCTGCCGGGAACAAAGTCAATGGTGCCCTGACTGCGTTAGTCAAAAGGCAAGGTGTAGTGAAGAGTGCACGCCTTGCAATACATAACACAGTGGTGGTACCGACTTTGTTATATGGCAGCGAAACCTGGATATGCCAGAAGAAGCATAAAAGCAAGTTGAATGCAGTGGAGATGCGATCTCTTCGTAAAATGTGCGGTGTTACCATGGCCGACCGAAAGCAAAACGAAGAGATTCGCAATATGGCAGGTTTGAAAGATGACCTTATCACAAAAATTGATAAGGGCGTACTTCGATGGTTTGGGCACGTTTAGCGAATGAGTGAAGACCGAATGGTGAAGAAAATATATAGCGCGAAAGTTAATATTAAAAGGTGTCAAGGTAGACCGAGACTAACTTTCGAAGACCATGTGAGCAAATTGCTCGAAGAGAGGAGGGTCAAGAGTACTCGGATACCTAGACGTGCATGTATGAAGAAGATAATGAATCTGAAAGAAGCGAAAGAGGTATGTAAGGATCGTGACACTTGGCCATCCGTTCTCTCTGGCTACCCCGCCAGGGATTGTGCGTGAAGATAAGTAAGTAAGTAAGTAAGTATTTTATAAACTTACAGGAAGTTTTTCTACTATACCTTCTAACTATACATAAACTTTCACTATCAGGTTTTTAAATGTATGAAAAGTAGGCATAGTTTTTTCAGTTATCGCATATATATCGTAACTTATGGAACGTAAAAAATTATAATTTTTTACGTTTCATAAGTTACCTCCGCTCACTACAAGTAGTATAACACGTGTAAACAGTAATAATTTTTAAATTTTTGATGTAAGTATGAAAATTTATTACACTTTAATAAAACGCATTAATTATGTCGTTAGCCTCTCGCTTTTAATTGGTTTATTAATTCTTAAACCATAAGTTATAGCAAACAACATTGGTAGTTGTTACCTGCTCATTCAGCTAGTAAGATGCACAGAACACAATTTGTGTGTTGTGTTGTACTAACTTTAATGTTTTTTAAATTATTAAAATGCTCCGGAAGCCATCACATGCAACCTTTTATTGTTAATGGTAAATATGCTAAAATAGAAAAATTCCCACACAGCGTTTATTTAGAAATGCGTTGCTGGCGCGATTCCATTTGGGAGCTATCGAATTGCGGATCGTCGATTTTAAACCAAATGATACTTTTAACTGCTGCCCACTGTTTGTATTTTTGCATTAAAAGAGGAGAAATAGTCGCTGTTGCAGGCCACGAAAACGTAAATAAGGTAAATTATTTTATAATATTTTCGGCATAGAAGTGAGCATTTATTTTCCTCCTAACAATAACTAACAATAAACAAAATTAATAAAACACAAATTAATTCTCCAGAAAGTAATAATAAATAATAAAATCTTAAACTATGAAATAAGCTTGAATCGTGAAATAATTTCAACATAAAGAAGATGAAAAACAAATGTCTTCTTCTTTAAATTTTATTTAGGCTTCTCTTTACTGAATTTCGCCAATATTTCATTTTAATCAATTAATTTAGGTATTACCCAAACATGTAATTGTAAATTATTTTGCAATTTACTAAAAAAATTAAGCACAGAATAAAATTTTGAAATTGTTTCGATGTAATTATATATATTTGGATATTTTTTAAATGGCAATGTAGGGGACTGCAGTGGACTGTATGTGATTTTAACTGATTTTCTGCCGACTTCCAAAAAGGAGACGGTACTCAATTCGACTGTATGTTTTTTTATGTGTGTTACCTCATAACTTTTTACTGGGTGAACCGATTTGGATGATTCTGCTTTTGTTTGAAAGTTGGTACTTCTCGTGTGGTCCCATATAAATTTGATCAAGGTCAGACCAATAGTTTTTGAGTTATTCTTAATAACTTATATTGAAATCGGAAAAACAAAATTTTTAATTTTAAATTATACTATTTACTGTGTGTTAGGGTGAACTATACTAGGGACGTTTTTGGAAGAAAAGATGGTACTCTTGACGATTATATATTACACTATTTACAAAGCGGCAATAACAACTATTATTCACAGATAGGAGTCTTCCATGGAGTCTTTTCTTGCTTTTTCTCTCTTGATGTTACTTCTTAGAGCGCCGCTGTCGAATTAAATGCATCGGAGCCTTTTTTTGCGCCCAGAAGCAAATGAAAAGGGCTACACCGTTAACACGAGGAGGTGGTGAATGCTTTATGCGTACCACGACAACCGGCTGTCGTGTTTATGTGGGACTCACTGTGTCTAATCTATCCTAACCACCCTAAGTGTACCCACTAAAACCACCTGTGGGACTGGCATTAGCATAATAGGTCTTACTGCCGAATCGGAAGCGACCCTCTTTTGAGAAAAGAGGGCGCAGGCGGCTAAGAGCCGCTGAGGGGGAGCCTACTAAGGCAATTTTAAGAAGAGTCGGCCTGAGCCGCCAGGGGGCAGTTCAGGTCGGTTGAAAGTTTCTTTGGCGGGTCCGAGAGAGAGTTTCTTGGCCTGCGGACTCGATAGCGTGAGGGGAGTGGGGCTGCATAAGTAGCTGCCTCACGAATGAATTGATTGGAGTGAGACTCTGAGGCTATGAAGAAGTTCTAAGAGAGTGTTTTAAGAAATTGTTGAATTGTAGGGAGCTCTAAGTCCCGATGGAGGTCGGCGTTACGGACAGGGGATCCCTAACATACGTATTGGTGGAGTGTTTTTGAGGCGGCGTCGTTTATAATCGAAGTGAACGGCGGAGCTCTTCTCCGGGTTCACATCGATGCGCCATTTCTGGAAACAAGCTAGGTAATCAACTGACTTTTGGATCTTGTTCCGTATGAAAGGTAGCGAGATACCTTTACAGTAGAGGGCAGTGTCGTCTGAGAGAGCTGAACACCTTTCGCCGGGATGGGAATGTCGTTGGTGAACAGGATGTAAAGGAGAGGAGCAAGTACTGAGTCCCGAGGGACACCAGCTTTGATGGGGCGCTGAGAGGAGAGCGTGCCTTCGTGTCTAAAACGAAAGGTACGATCCTTCAAGTAAGAGGCAACGAGACGTACAAGGACACGAGACGTACGTACAACGATCAGGGAGACCTATTTGTATAGTTTGTAGATAAGGCCTTCGTGCCAGACTCTATGAAAAGCTTTTGCAATGTCGTAAAAGACCGCGATGGTCTTATGACGAAGAAGATAAAAACCGCTGAGGATATATTCCACAATACGGTGAACTTGTTGGGGACAAGAATGTTTCGCTCGGAAACCAAATTGGTGGAGGATGACAAGAGGGTCACCGTCTGTGGGAAACAGATGGAGCCTCGTGCGAGTGAGGATGACTCTTTCGAAGAGTTTGCTCATGACCTTGAGGAGGCTGATGGGACGATGACAGGAGGAGAGGTTGAGAGGCTTTCCTGGCTTGGGAATACCAATAACAGTTGCCTCTTTCCACGTAGTGGGAAAGTAACTAAGATTGAAGCAGGCGTTAAATATTATAGTTAAAAGGGTTAACACCTGCTCAGGAAAGTGTTTAAGGGCTTGGTTGGAGATACCATCCGCGCCCGGAGCCTTTATGGGCTTAAGTCCTTTGATGAGGGATGAGATCTCATCATTGGACACAGTGATAGGGTCAGACGCTGTAGGGGGTGAGTTCCGGCGGCGGACCTCATCCTCCACTGTCTGGATGTGGGAGGGGTCGGTGGGTTAAGAGCTAGGAGAACATTGCTGTCTGCAAAGCACTCAGCCTTTTTCTCGTCCTCGAAGATAACCGTACCGTCGGGACGGGAGAGAGGGGGAGTGTGGGTGATAGCGTCTATGCGGAGGGCCCTTGCCATCTGATAGAACGCTGTATGATAGGGAGAAATATTCTCCATGAGCTTACTCTTTTCGCGGTCTCGAAGTTCAGAGAGGCGGAAACGGACTTCTCGTTGAAGACGATTGGCCGTACGCCTTTATTCGGGGGTGGGATAGATTGCTGCTCTCCGGAAAGCAGCTATCTTGGCTTTCAATAGGTTGCTAATATGTAGGGGAAGACTATCATTATCAGCAACCGGGACGACCCTTTCATTCTCCTTAAGGGAGGATTTTATAAGGGTGGAGAGAGAATCGAACGCGGCGTCGATTTTTTCGGGACAGTCGAAGTCCGACGAGAGGGAGATGGGGGAGTCCTGTGAGTCCATAGTTTTCATGGAGGGGGTTGGGGGAGGTGGCTGATGGCCAAATATGAGTGAGACCGGTCGGTGGTCGGATCCTAGATCGTCTAGAGTCTCGATTGACCTGAGGTTGAAGGAAACTCCTTTGACTAACGCAAAGTTTAGCACGTCGGGAGCGTGTTCAGTATTATCGGGATAGTGAGTGACACCAAAGGGACGGTAAGGTCAAGAGACTGCGTGATATCAAGCAGTTTCTTGCCACTCTGAGAGGTAGTACGGCAGGTCCATTCAGTATGTTTGGAGTTAAAATCTCCAAACATAATGACTGAGTTGCCTAAAGATAAGATAGCCTCAAAATCTTTTTTGAGGGGGAGGGTTCCACTGGGGATGTAGCAGGAGGCTATGACGATAGACTGATGTCCAGTCATAGCTAGCCTGCATACCGTGGTTTCCATGTTGGTAAGCTGCGGAGTAGAAATGTGAGAGCAATAAAGTGTCTTCTTGTAATTGTCAGTAATTATTGCATGCCTGGAGCATCCTTTAGTCATATAATGAATAAAGTTTTAGCTAGTAAAGAGCAATGGCAGAAAAATAGTTGAGAAAAATTATAGCGTCTAGAAATAAGTTATATATAAAATTAGTTTTATAATTTTTCTGTGATTTTTCAAATAAAAATATATTTTAATTAAAGCCACAGAAAAAAACAAACATTTTTGGGAATATCAAATGACTTAACTCATTTTACTCTATTCAAATATTGCCATTTAGTATATTCATACTATTTTCGTAAACACTTTGTAACACTACCAACACAACACACAATATATTTTTATATTAAGTTAATATAAGTAATAACTGTACTATCAGTAATAATAACAATAAAAGTGATATGGCTGAGAATAAGTCTCTTACAAAGAATTTCCTACAATAATACATTATCTCAATCATAGTACTATATAACAATTCCATTTAATGTTATGCCAACACTAGCTAAAATAAAAAGTCACTGTATTTTTTTCTGGCTTCACGGCTCTGGGTTCTAGCCCTTCTGAGAATGTCACTATGATACAAAAGCCCTGGAGCCATGCCAGAAATATACATTCATGGTATGCAAATATATAATAGAGATATAATAATCTAAAAACTCTCAATTATGTATTATTTATTAAGCTAACATCAAACAACCACAGGAAGCATGACCCTTTCCAAGTGAAATAGGATATAACCTAAAAAGGTTCAAATGTAAATATCTTCTTTTTGAGGCCTTCTCAGTACAAAATTCTTTGACAGAGTTATTAAGGGACTGACGCTTAACATTTTAAGATATTTTTGGTATATAGACGCTACCATTTCTTCTCAACTAATTTTATGTATGGAAGTCTGCCATTGCTCTTTATTTATGAATAACTTTTCATGTTATAATAATTTAAACTTGACATTTAATTGTTACAATTATAATAATAGAATTAATTTTATAGACATAAATAATATAATTTAAAAAAATTTGACTAGAGATAGGTATACTAAATATAATTTAAGACAGATAGCAAATGTGCTATCTTATTGTTTATATATTAACTCATCCAAGAACTTGGCTACACAGACATCTGCTTCTTTTGAGCAGTAAAATGACTTAATATGCAGTTTGGAATCAATTCCAAGTAATTTAAATTATAAAATGAGACAATAGAAGTAATCTCTAGCAGTTATAATAATTTAAATAACTTAGAATGTGGCTTACAAATCTTTAATTGTATGACTCTATAAAGATAATGAAAATTGTTTACACCTGGTGTATCAACATATACAAGGCATGATAGGCAAAGAGCTAGAAATTTAGTTGTTCTTAAATAGCAACAATATTCATATTTTATGTATTACTGAATAATCAATAAGTTGTCATTAGCAGTATGAGCTCTTCCGGGTCGATGGTACAAATGGGCGTTCCTCAAGACTCAATTCTCGGCCCTTTTCTGTTTCTTTTATACATTTAATGACTTACCTTACATAGTAGGGGATAACAATGATATAGTATTATTTGCAGATGACACTTCTTTAATTTTCAAATTAAGTCGATAATTTGCATTTAAACGGTACTAAAATGAAATGTATGAAGTTCATGATTCCAAATGTCAAACAATTAAATACTAATGTAATTTTAAATGGGGAGAAACTGAGTCTTGTAGATACCACCATTTCTATTGGAATCACACTAGACGCAAAGCTTCAATGGATCCCCCATATATCAAAACTAGCAAGCAGACTTAGTTCTGCAGCATATGCTGTAAAAAAGATTAGAAGTCTAACCAGTGTTGAAACAGCTAGACTAGTTTACTTTAGGAATTTCCATAGCATAATGTCGTATGGTATTTTGCTATGGGGACACGCAGCTGACACTGCAATTATATTTGTTTACAGAAGAGGGCCTAAGAGCAATTTATGATTTAAAGCCTAAAAAGTCGCTGCGATAAAAATTTAAGGAAATTAATATATATTAATTTCCGTAATTTTTTGTCGCAGTATTAACTTTGGCCTCTCAATACATTTATGAAAATGTAATGTACGTACACAAAAATAATAGTAGTTTTACAAAAATAAGTGATATTCATTCTGTAAATACTAGCAACAGACACAAGCTGGTAGTACCAATTAATCGACTCCATCGAGTCAGGAATTCATTTTTGGGGCGATGTATACGCTTTTACAACAAAATTCCAGAAAATATACAAAATTTCACCTGCTCCAAGTGCAAAAAGTTTATTAAAGTAAGTTTGTATAAAAGGGGTTTTTATAATATTAAAGAATTTATGGATGATAATAACCCCTGGAAATGAGGTGATCGCTAACAAGCTATTTCTAATTTGTTGTGTTGTTAATTTGTGTAACATACATGATTGTAAGCTGTTATTTAAAAAAAAGTCCCACTGGGTTTCTTTCTGGTTCTTCCCAGGACGGAGGTTTTTTTTCGAATCAGTGGTAATCAAACAAAAGAGTGACTTTCAATAAGTATTATTTATAATCTATATTGAAGTTTCTGTTTCTGTTTCTGTTTAATAAATGGCCGTACCGCCGCCTTGGCGGTCTGGTCTGTCATTACGAAGAAGAGGAAAATTTTGAATGGAAAGGCCTTTAATGTTCTTTATTTTGAGATTAGTTTCTTGGAGGAGGAGGAGGAGGTCACCTTCGCGATCTCGAAGAAAGAGCTTAAGCTTTGGGAGGTTATTTCGCAACCCGCGAATGTTAAAGGATACAAGCGATAAATTCTTAGGCTTAACACGACCGTGAGATTTTGGGAGAGCAGAGTGCTCTGCCATTATATAATGCAACTTTTAAATTTATTTAATTTAACTTAAATTAAATAAATTCAATTTAAAATGAGCACAAAAGGTTATAATGCTCTGTAAGAGCGAGGAGACGGTCCTGAGGGGATTAAGCAGCGCGCAATTTGCGTGCTAAGACGGCAATCTCCCCAATATTGATGTTGCGAATAGCGGAATACACCGTATTTAGGTCATCAACCATTGAGGGTTGTGCTCGCTGAGGGGCGTAGGATGTCCGCGGAGGGTCGGCCTTTTTGGGGCCCCAAGGGAAGACTAGAAGCTGTGAAGGCTGAGAGAAGCCTGGAGGGGGCCGAAGAGGGCCCTGAAGGGGCCTTGGGGCATCCTGATAGGGTCGAGAGGGACCCTAAAGGGGCTGTGAGAGGCCCTGACGGGGCATTCTTGGGCCGGGAATGACCTGGAATTGACCGGCGGTGGAACTGATGGATGTGGAAATTGACTTGCTTGGAAATTGAATTGGGACGAATGTGAGGAGCGCAAGGGCAGCCTCTGTAGTTCGCCGGGTGGCCAGACTGCTGGCACAGGACACACGCGGGTAGGGATTCGGCGTTTTGGGACCGAGGACACTCTTACGAGCTGTGCGGGTCTAGGCACTTAACGCACCTGGGTGGGGCAGAGCATTTGGCCGCCGCATGCCCATAAAGTTTTTTTTTATTTTTTTTATTTTTAAAAACGTTACCTCCAAACTAGGATTTTCTCCTGTGTCGTGGAGGCAGTTTACAAACATAAATTGCACAAGGACAAACATGCAGACCCGGAACAATTATTTATAGGCCATACAAATACTTGTTCCGTGCGGGATTCGAACCCGCGGCCCCCAGCGCAACAACTGATTGCTAAGCCACTGCGCCACGGAGCCGTCAAAGTTGGCAGCGGTGGCACTGCGCCGGGAAACCGCGCCTGTGTGGGGGCTCAACTCTGGGACTGGGGTATGGTTTTGATGGCTTCACCCATGTTGGTGGCCTGGTCGTACTTTATACCTCCGTCATAGCAGATTTTGGAGAGACGGGTGAATTTTGCCTTGTCTCTAAGGAAGACAGGGGGCAGGACCTGCTTTTTAGCGAGGGCGGGGGCGCTGGGTGTGCGGGATGCGGTGCGGGAGTGGGGGGCGGGATGCTGGCTTGGTTGTTGGAGGGATGTCTAACGACATTAGGGGGGCCGAAGCAGCGGCGGGGGCTGCGGGGGCAGAGACAGTAGCGGGAGCTGCGGAGGTTGAGACAGCGGCGGGGGCTGCGGGGGTTGAGGCAGCGGCGGGGCCTACCGGGACAGTGTGATTTTTAGCTGCGCGTTTACGGCCGCGCTTGGAGGTCACTGTCATGACCACAGATTTGCCGGTTCCGTCGGAGTCAGACGACTCTGATCAACCGGTGCTGGACTGAGCTTCGATGGCGGGTCTCTTCCGGGAGGTTGACACCGTGGACTCGGCGTCGGAGTAGGAACACTCCATATTAAGGAGCGCGAATGAGTTGGACTGCAGGGCAGCCGGATTGGCCGCCAGATAGGCCGAGACGGAGGGCGGTGGGAGGCATGCCTGAGGGGCAACAGACGCTTGAACTGCGGCGATAACCGTCTCATCCAGTTTTATGCCCAGACCAAGGGAATGGTTCAGAGCGGCAACGATCGACCTAATGAGGTCTCTTGTGGATATGTTGGGGCATGGGGACGACGTTTTCCTCTAACAGAAAGGGCGACGATCCCTGTTCTGAAAAGAACATGGTCTTGTTCTGAAAAGAACAAGTGACGTTTTCCGAGAAACAATATACACGGTATAACAATAAAGCAATAACAAAGAAAAATTTAACAAATTAATTAACAAGAAAAAATAACAAGAAAAATTACCAAATAAAACAATGAGCGGTCAGACCTCCCCGCCAGGAGGCAGGGGGGGGGGGCAAGAAAGGAACGTTAAGGCAAACAATTCACCAAAGCGGCTGCGCTGCACAGCGTGAGCAGTATAGTGGAGGCGCGAGAGCGAGAGGGCACTAACGTACGGGGACGACAGCGCGGTCTACTTGAACACGTTCGCTCGAGAGCGGCGGCGCAAGCGGAATGCCTCAGAGCCCAAAACGCCCTTCTTATTTTCTCGTGGAGGGTGTCTCGGCGCGAGCGTGGTCTTATGAGGTATGCCGCGCGCTGAATGGTCGGCGGCGTCACGTGATGTTCGGGCGGTGTGCGGGGTGTGAGCAGACCAATGATTATCGAAAATACATCCCAAAGAATGGCACCGCCAACACCTGTTAAGTTTATCTTCATTACGGTGAATGACTTAGGTATGTCATCTCCGGTTGTTTGGGCGCTTTCTATCACTGAGTATTTGCGCAGACATAACCTAATAACCAGGATACTATAGCAGAAGCTGACTTTGAAATACGGTCTTGTGTCTTGTACGTACGGTACCTTATTATAAGTACACACCGGAATCCGTGCTCGAAAATTCCGCGTTAGGCTCATTACATATGAGTCATGATGAGTCAAAATTACGTATGAGAAGTTTGTGAAATCCGAAACATAAGCGAACAGTATATGTGGACCTGGCTCACAATGTGACCAATATGTGGAGTGGCCTGCTGACCGAAATTATACTAGTAGTCGTTTCTGCAAACGGGGTAATCCCGGTTAGCCAAGAGCAAAAAGAATTCAAGATCCTTTTGGATCATCTGAGACGACATACCGGTCCAAGCTCAATGCAGAATTCGATGATCCTGGATGCCACCGGCATCGTTAGCCGGTTCGCCTTTTCCCTGACCCTCGGATGTTTGGTCTCCCGTGCCAAAGGACTTCTGTCTGGTTGGGTTGTTTTTATTTTATTGTATTTTATTTTATTGTATTTTATTTTATATATTATTTGTATTATAGGTATACATTATAGTATTTATGTTTATAGTAGTTTATCAATTCAATATTTTATATTAATCCCAACTAGACGAAAAATACTATAGAAATCCAAAATAATTATAATAGCCATCATTTCCCGATTTATACACAAAAGTCAAATTAAACACACAAAATTACTGTGTAGTGGCGGTAAATATATCCACTACCCCATATGGTCCCGAAAGAGGTGACTTTAGGAAACAAACCAGGAGATGGACGGTAGCATCTTTCTGATAACAGCAAAAATACTATTAAAAAAAAACTGCGATTGCCATTTGCCAAGCATGGTAATTTTGGAAATATAATCCGCACGACGAACAGGACAAAGAAACGCCTCCAGTCCCCGGTGACCTCGCTTTTCCTGGCTATGTTGGCCATGGAAACGGTGAGGTAGGAAATGCTAAGATTCTCTGGTGAATGTTCATCTTACGAAGCTGTGTAGAAACAGCTAGATTAATATTTTAGTAAATTCCATGGTAAATTACGTATGGAATTTTACTGCATCCTTGAAGCTGAAATCCACCCCAACAATATCCTTAATTTTATAATGTCAAGATTTAATGAAGAATTGCTGACAAAATGCGACTTCAGAACAAATTTGTTACTTAATACTTAAGGAAAAATAGTCTGTTTTGGGAAGATTCTAGCCTGAATTCAAGCTAGCAGCCTCCCCTCGAATATATCATTATTGCTTGCTTTTAAGATGTGGTTTCAATTTTAAGATTAAGTAAATATAATTGGTAACTTTCATTTAACGATATTGAAATATATTGCTCCAACGGATCCAGAGCTATTCATGTCTTAAGGAGGATTCTGGCTTGAAGGGCATAGTATTCCTTTTTTTATAATTCCGTAAGTACTTATCATAGAATAACTCCAGAACTCCGGCTATGTCTTTCGCTGTGAAATGTGTGTCAAGATTTAGTGACTAATTGGTGACTGTTGGTTTAAAAGAATCAATTTGATTTACTAATGTACATATTATGCACTACGAGGGGCACACTGACATGATCCGGAATAAGAAAAACCACATGCACGGTATAGGTAAATTGTATTTTATTGTTTTAGAAGTATTCTCCGTTCAACTTAATGCACTTTTCCATTCGTGCAAACCAATCATTAAAACAGTAATTCCAGTCTGAAGTTGATGTTGACAAAATAGCTGATTTGTACGCTTCCACAGCTGCTTCAGGGTCTTCAAACCGTTGAACGCGTAATAAACCTTTCATTCTAGGGAATGTAAAGAAATAGTTTGGGCTCAGGTCAGGACTGTATGGAGGATTGCTCATCAGCTCAACGTTTTCCTGCTTCAAAAAATCATTTGTCTTCCGAGCCGTATGGGAGCTCGCATTATCGTGATGTAAGATGATGCGAGGTTTCGGGTTATTTTTTCGGAGTTCGGCTATCATTTCTGGCAAACAAACCGTGATATACCACTCAGCGGTAACAGTTCTGCGTTCCTGTAAAGGAATTGTAGCTACATGCCCCTTTTTCGAGACAAACGTAGCGACCATTTTCTTTGACACGCTACGGGAGCGAACCACTTTCGTTGGTTTGACCTCGTCTTCGAAGACCCAACCTGCTGACTGACGTTTTTTTTCATGTTCATATGAATAAATCCATGATTCGTCACCTGAGACGATATTATAAACAGCATTTGACTCCCCTCCGTTGAATCGTTGCAGAGTATTCCGGCACCAATCTACACGAACCGCCTTTTGCGCTTCAGACTAATTGTGGGGAACCCAGCGTGAAACTAGCTTTCTTACACACAGCTCATTATGTAACATCGACTGAATTTCAGTCATTCCGATACTGATAACAGCCCGAATCTGCTCGTATGTCACATGACGGTCATCTAATAGTTCGCACAGATGCGATGTTTTCAGCCGTGACCGCTGTTCTTGGTCGAGCTGCAGAAGAAACAGTGCTGAGTGACACACGACCGCGTCAGAACTCGGCATACCAGCAGTATGTTTTTTTTTATAGAATAAGGGTGACAAACGAGCACACAGTCCACCTGATGGTAAGTGGTTGCTGCGGCCCATAGACATCTACATCTATCCTCTATTACAAATCAAAATGTAGATGCGTTGTCACCCGTGAGGACTAAGATGGAATGCCTCATTTCCAGTAAAAAGGGCCTCCGGCCACCTGCACTCACCAAGCGAAACGCAGAGGTAAACCTCTACTTCACGCTGGTTTTCTGTGAGGTCGTGGTACCACCCCGGTTCGAGCTGGCCCATCCGTGCGATAGCAAAAGCTGCCGCGTGGCTCTACCACTGTCGTTTGACTCGGTGCTTCAACATGATAAATCGAAACAAGTTCGCGGAGACATTTATCTTGAGATAAGCCGCGACGAAAATTGTGATAAATTATGGCACGGAAATGTTCACGCGTGATATCCATATCTGTTAACGACGCGTCAAGTTTAAACCAACATAGTTTTTGTTTTTAAACATTTTTTTTAAATTGTTCGAATGCCATTAACATTCTAAGAGTTAGCCAGTATTCAAATTCTAGAAAAGATTTTATTGTAACTCAATTCGAAATATTCTATTCCAGATGATTTCAGTGTGCCGCTCCGTATTTGCCTGAGACTTGGTTTTTAAAGAAAACAACTTTTTACTACATATTGTGGTACCAATTTCCGAAAGTTAAAATTGACTCTGAATAAAAAAATGTCAGTCTATCGACGGTGCAAAGGATCTGGCAGCGCTATTACGAGCCTGGTCCCGTCAAGAAAAGGCCTAGTTCTGGAAGAAAGCCATGTACCAAACCACGGGATGATCGTTTTCTGATAAGTCAAGGGTTGAGAAATTGCAAATCTTCGTATATGGACCTCAAGAACAATCTTGAAGGAGTAAGAAATGTGTAAATTAGTCCATAAACGGACGGGAGGAGAGTCCAATATACGCAGTCATCGCCCAGCCCGCGGTCCTAAATTACTCCGTGAGCACCGAGTTGCCAGACTTAGCTTCGCTGGAAATTGTGTGTCATGGCATTAAGGAGATTGAGATAGGGTATTGTTCTTCGTTGAAGCCAGGATATCTCCGAAGATCGACGTCGGTGAGTGCTACGAAGACGAGGGAAGCTTTGAAGAAATCACACCTTATGGTGAGGGCTCTATTATGGTTAGGCATCTCATTTATACTTGCTAATAAATTCGTTAGATTTTACGGAGTTCTTCTTCATCAAAAACTGCATACTGACTGGATACATAACAGTTCTAACTCCTCACGCACAACCCACATTGACCGCTCTTGCTGAAACTCAATTTTTATGGACGGCAACACTCTGGCAACGTGCTGACAAATAACTGGCGATGTGGAGGCGTATATATGCTAGACATCAGAACTTGTCGTTTGGATTGGCTATCTCGAAGTCCCAACATAAATCTCATAGAGCATGATGGTGGAGTGGGCCCGCGAAGTGGGAACGTATATCGCAAGAAACCATAATAAATACTCGCTACCATATCCAGATGAATGCAAGCTATGTTTTCACACTGCATACTAAAGTTTTATTTGCTTTTACTTTATGAAAAAGAAAACAAAAACAACGTGTTTTTTTTTAACTTAGCGAGAAGGTACACTTCAAGCGTTTTGAATTTTAACATTATTTCTCATTAATTTAATTAAAATATTATCATAAAACTGAAGAGAACTATTCCTTGCTAATTAATTTACAACAATATTGATATAAATAGACTTCCTAATATATTAAACAATCTTATAGTAATACTAAAATTTGTTTTTTGCTTCTGCAAAAGTGTTTATGTTTTTGTTTAATTTTAGGCGACGGCGATAAGGCGAGTAAAGAGTATATTGCTTCACGAAAACTACAGTGATATGGATCTTGCTAACGATATTGGATTAGTCTTTTTAGAAAAAAGTTTACCTTTAGGAAAAACAATGAAAAGAGTGATACTTACCAAACAAAATAGTGTCGGTCTCACCGCCATGATTGCAGGATGGGGACTTATAAATGTAAGTAAAGCCTCACCTGGCATCTAGATAACGTTGGACTTTCTGAGTAGAGCTACACAACATTAATCAATAGAAAGTAGCGTTAAAGGTGACGTCCAAGAATCGGCGATCAAGAGAGGTGACCAAGAGAGGCGACCAAGGGTTACATGGTCGAAAATCATTCATATTCAGGGTTTGCTTATGATCAACAATGGCCTAACGATGATGATGAAAGTCCAGAGCAATAGCTTTAATGGCTTTCTAAGAAGAACTGAATGAAAATCTCACATGAGTAACTTTTCTTTATAAATTCGCGGCTTCTTACAAAAATCATGCCTTTTTGATCGAACGTTCGGGGTTTGAGTTCAGAACATGATCCTCGATTTAAAGTAAGCAAAACATTTGAAATTTAAATGAGGTTTTTGTTTGATTCCCTATGATATATGTATTTGTCAATGTAATGAGCCAGAACGTAGAGTAGAACCACTTTTTGATGAGTGTTATAAATTATTTACCATATTGGAGTATGTTTACATGGGACAAATAGTCCCACTAGGTAAGTCCAACTTCGACCAAGAGACCGACAGTCAATCGACGGATTTAACTTTGCTGGGCAGCGTTCGGGATATTACGGCACATCTTCTCATCAGGTATACCTCAAAACTTGAAAACGAGACTGTACAACCAGTGCGTGTTGCCAGTGATGACCTATGGAACTGAGACGTGGTTCTTCATTGATGGCCGTATGAGGAAGATCAAGGTCGCTCAGCGAGCTATGGGGAGGACCATGCTCGGGGTTTCTCTGAATGATAAAATTAGAAATGAGGATATCCGCAGTAGAACCAGAGTGACCAATATGGCCAGAGGAATTAGTAAGCTGAAGTGGCAATGGGCCGGCCATATAGTTCGAAAAACCGACAACCAATGGAGAAAAAAGGTTCTCGAGTGGCGGTCTCGTACCGGCGGACGAAGAATAAATTCAGGCTTTTAAAATACAGTCCTGGAGAGCGCGGGTTGTTTTGGGTAGTGACACTGTAATACAGGATCCTATGAACGAGTATGTCATGCACGCCGAACGGTCGCCCCTCAGTATGCTCTGTAAAGGCCTGAGGATAGATGATATGGTCCTGAATGAAGAGCGTTCGCCAGATCTTGTAACTTGGCAGGGCGTTCTGCACACATTTTAAGCTCAGCCATATTGACTTTCTAAAATCGGTAATGCTAAGAGATACTTTAAAAAAGAATCCCTTATAAGCTAAGATGCTGTAAGACAAAATCATGTATTCGCTACTCGAGCAAAACATAACCGGTGGTGAACATTCGCCTCAGAGTCCTTGCCGTTGGGTATGGAATAACTAATTATTGCTAAACTTGACTTTTTATAACATCTATATTTTATTAGATTTTTTATTTTTAATAAGTACTTATAATGATTGTTTAGATTTACAATACAACTTTTGAAAAGTTCTTGGCCCAACTAAGAAAACAAAGAAAATAAATTTAAAAAAATGATTTATTTTTCTACATATTTTTGCCTTGTTTCAATACACTTATACAATCTACGCTCCAGCGCTTTTATGCTACTCTTATAGGTCGATTCCTCCCACGCTTCAAAGAACCGCCCCACTTCTGATCATCACCTCTACGTTTGTGGAAAACTTTTTTCCAGCCAGGTGTTTTTTTCAATATCGAGAACAGGAAATAGTCCGATGGTGCTATCAGCACCATCAGACTATTGTATTATAGGCGGATATGGGGGATAGTATAATATTACGAAACGGATTTCATGGAGCTTAGCCATTACAACAACTGACTTGTGCGCCGGTGCATTATACTGATGAAATAGAATAATGCACCGGCTTTTTGGCCTATTCCACCGATACTCACAAACTTTTTCGGCAAATTTATCTAACAGTTATGGGCCTGTTATAGTCTGTCCCTTGGGAAGGTAGTCAATAAAAATAATTCCCTTGTAATCCCAAGATACCATCACTTTTCCCTCCGAATTTTTTAACTTGGCTTTCTTCAGTGGTGGAGAATCGCTATGTGTCCATTACCTAAAATAAATGGTGTTTGACTATATTTCAAGCCGAATCCTTCAGTTAACTTACTATATATATATATATATATATATATATATATATATATATATATATATATATATATATATATATATAAGTTAATTTACTATAGGATCAGCCTTTTTTAAGGACTACTACCTTTATTTTTCTCAGGAATATAGCGGTGAATTCAAATATCTTTAATGGCTATAAATCTTCTTGAAAATTCGCTAGTGTTTGATCGAAACAATGCCAGATTCTCCCTATAGATTTCAACCCGGTTGATTTTTGGTTATATATATGTCAGCACTCATATTGCTGACATCTTTTTCATTTCTAGTTCATCGGTTAAAATATAAAAACCCGCTCAATTTCAATCCCTACGGCGTCACTTATTTCACACACTTTCAATCTTCGGTCTTCCAAAAACATTTTGTGTGTGTTTGTCGATGATTTCTGACGTAATGGACGTCGACGTTCTTCCGTCCCTCGGGTCATCTTTGACGTTTTCTCTGACTTGTTTGTACAAAGCTGCCCACTTTTTTTAGTGTATAATACAAAGGCACAGATTCACTTAATCTGTTATACAAGTCTTCCTTGATTGGCTCAGCCAGACATACGATTAAATAAACAATCAAGCTATCGAATGAGTATACATTTCTTTACATACTACCCTCAAATCTAGGTTAGGCAGAGAACTTTTCAAAATGACAATCTTCTATTTATGAAACTTGTTTCTTTCTTCAAAATCTATGTAATTAATAATAGTTAAAAGTAAATTTTTTTCAGGACGACGTACGTCATGAAGAGAAAACCTACATCCTCAGGTCAGCTCCACAAATAGTAAGGTCGATTAGCGATTGTTTTGTACCCAAATGGCGAATGACTGGTTTAATGTGCGCAGGTAGTACCAACATTAATCTACCAAGAGCTACTAGGTAAGTAAATTTTGAGTGATTAGTGATTTCTCAGATACAATAATTTCAAAACAAAATATAGCAACGCGACAAGTCATATGTAACGTCGATGTCACACCTATAACGGTAATTGTTGGGTACTTGGGAACATAACACATCTACTAGAACCATAGTATAAAGACAGGGAAGTACGTTATCTTCAAACAAACGCACTGCGCGCGGCTTGTATGTGTGCGCCATAGTATCTATGAGGCGCCGCACGCACACTTAAACACAATCTCGGAATGTTTCTCACTACGCCAGTCTGGGCTAACACCGCACGAGGTTCGCGCGTTACGGCTTTTTTACAAACATTTACATATTTTTGTTGTATTAGTTGTCTATCAGACAGAGGAAGAATAGTAACTAAGTACCTACTTACGGTTATAAAATCGTAATTAATTATATTTGCAAAAGTTATTTATAAGGATGCGGATATATTACACATTAAAGTTTAATAACAAGTCGTTTCGTAATAGTCGAAACCGAAGAAAGTATTTTTCTGTAGCTAATTTGTAATTTTGTAATAAATGTGTGATTCAATATATATATGCTTGTATTAATTAAAAATAAAAATTAATATGGTCCTTTATGTGTGCAAATACTATATTATGCCTATTAAAAATAAAAAATATCTAGAATATACTAAGTAAATAATTTAAACACGAGCTCACACACCGCCCTGCCGGTTTATTTTATCCCTTTTTTTATAAATAATACTGCTCTGAATCTTAATACATTTCTGTATTTGTTAGGAAAACCATTGTTGAACTTTATCGACTAATGATCACTGAATTAGTTATACAGAGATGTATTATTTTTGGCAAGGGCCGGGCTTTAAACTAATGATTTGGTGACAATGACAACCCTGAGACAGTAGGCAATTATATCGCGGATTGGGCCGGAGACAGCCTACTTCCCTGTCTTTATACTATGCTAGAACTATATACCGAAGTTATTACTACGAGAACATCAGAGCGGTTTTCAAATTCGAGTTCGTGGTATGACGTCATCTCTCGCATCGAACACGCTTGTTTTTTTCCTCTATAATTTAATAAGTTTGCAAGAGTTGTTGTATGGGATTAATTTGAATAACTTTAACATGGAAGTTGGCTATGAAAAAGTTCAATCTGAAATTTTACCTACATTGAATTATTTTATGGTAGCTCAATATTTATTAAAAATAGTGAGGATAGCAGCAAGTTAGGCAATAACTTATCTATGAAGTAGTAGAAGACTCGTTAGGAATATCACATGTCGTAATCGTACCTAAAATAGGACTGTTGTAACAGATCTAACTAAGGGTCGCATGATTCGAAAATTATTTTTTGTAAGAACTAAGCTTGTGTGAAGTAGATGCAACCTATTATTCGTATTCTTATTCTTATTATCTATATTATTATATATATTCCCCGTATTCTTTCTTACTAATGTTGCTTTCGAATTTCGGATTGTGTATATTATTTTAGATTATTATTATTTCTTCGAGTTTAATGTTAGATGTACTGTTAAGTGACGCTGTAGTGGAGCGGTATGTAATATATAGTTAGTCTATTGGCCGATATATAGATATTGGTTGTTGTACGCATATACACGATTTGTATCGCCCACTACTATTTTGTGGGATTTGAGAGGTGTAATGATGTTGATGAATGATTACATCTGATGTTTCACTTCTTCCAAAAATACGGTTTATACTATGGCAAATACCCCTCTGTCATACATGATGAAATGATCAGATATGATGATATGATGATTTTAATACTGGCTGTTTAATCACGCTGTTTTAAATAATGCATAACCAACGCATCTGTTATTGTTAGCCCGAGCCCGTACACTTGTAACATTATATTTCCAGTGAACATTATCACGAAAACACATTAACCTATATGTAAATTTTAATTTATTTAACAAAATTATTTTATTAATTTTCAGAGGAGATAGCGGGAGTGCTCTTGTCATAGAAAATTATAAGCAGATCGGATTAGCATCCTTCAGAATGGATTCATATCCTAGTCTTATGTTTTACATTAACACCTCTTACTATTACGACTGGATCAAAGAAAAATCGCAATTATTTTTAAATTGTAAAATTAACAATACCCAAAATAAAATAAGAAATTATCACGAATTCAATTGGTAAAAATTAGTTTTTTCTTTAGCATTAATAAACAAAAAATCTTGAAGAATATATTACAATAACGGTCTTTGAGCAAGTAGTTCAACTGTAGGAAAACTAATTTAAATTTAGATACTGTAGCGCGCCGATACTTACCTATGTCACCCGATGTCTCACTATTCCCTCTCGTACGATTACCCCGCAACGGGATCACGCCACTCGTCCGAACCTTGACCGCCGCTATAAGCAGTAGGCTGGCCGACTAGCTCCGCGATATACCTATGTTAATTATTGATTGTTCCCGCGCTCGCGCTGCGTTTCGCGAGACGTTGTTTATGTACTTACGTGTCAATAGTTGCCTATATGTTCCTATATAAGTGAATAAACTGTGCATCCGTATCATTTGTAACGTTTCATTTATCATGCGTGACCAGTGAACGTTATATTGGCTCCCAACTGCGGGCCACGAAGGAACCTACCGTGGCTCTCGAAGTTTCTAGTGCACAAGTACGTACGCGAGAGTGTGCCTAGTGTACCTACGAGTTTATCGTTTGATATTGAGACGCGAACTACAAGGACTCAGTCATAATGCCGCCGCGAAAACCACGTAATAATGACACCAGTTCGGATGAGGAACCGGTGAATCCGACACCTGTGGCACCTGTAAACCCGACACCTGCAGCAACTGTGCTTATGTCCGAGAACCAGCTGTCGTCGCTTCTGGCTGCCTTCTCTGCGGCACAAGCCGAGGCAAACCAGAAGCTCGTCCAGTCTCTTCTGTCATCGCACTTAGGGGCGCCGCCGAATGTCGAGCCTAGCGCTGCCGGTGCGGCCACTGTCACGTCACCACGGTCGTCATCTATCCCAGGGACATTCGTAAAATGCACTGCACGGTTCGTCTCAACACCCGGAAGCAGTGGAAGCATTCATTGACGCGGTGGAAATGTATAAGGATTGTGCATCAGTTAGTGATGAGATGGCACTTCGCGGCCTTCCTATGTTACTTCAAGGAGATGCAGCAGTGTGGTGGCGTGGAATTCGAAATGAAGTACACTCGTGGTCGGATGCTGTGAAACGCCTGCGCTCGATGTATGGAGTTCCACGACCTGCATATAAGTTGTACCGAGACGTTTTTGCCGCCGAGCAAGGATCGGAACGTGCCGATATTTTCGTCGTAAAGATAAGGGCTTTGTTGGCGAAACTACCCTATGAGTTACCAGAGGAAGCGAGATTAGATATGATTTACGGGCTTCTACATAAGAGAATCAGAAAACGACTGTCGAGAGATACTGTGAATGACATCGAATCTCTCATTGAAAGATCTCGAGCTATAGAAGAGTCGCTGACGGAGAACGCTGCGCTGCCGCCGCTCGCGCCGCATCTCGCGCCGCCACAACCGCTGGCGTTGCCGCTGTGTGTGCCCGCGAGACCTAGCCGCAGGCATGGCCAGGGACTTCAACATAGCACTTCGGGTTCGAGTTCGACGGCGCCGCAACTGCGCGCCCCCGACTCCGCTTCGCAGTCTTCACGTGACCGCGTGCCTGTGCCGCGTAGTGATCAGTGTGTGAACAAAAATAGTGATGGTGAGAGAAAGCTATTCTGTGTTTACTGCAAAACGCGAGGACACGTCCGTGACTCCTGTGATAAGTTAAGTAAAAGATCTCATTCTTCTAACTCAGGTATTGTTTGTTATAATTGTGGCGAGAAAGGTCATATTAGAGTAAATTGCCCTAAATGTTTACAAAGTAGACTTTCTAATGATAACATTAAAGTTGAAAATGTATTTTCGTCCATCTTTGTTAATAATTGCATCTCGAGTTCGAAATCCGATTGTAAGGAGCAAGGTCGGCCTATCGTACGAGTGAGTATAGGGGGATACTCGGGTACCGCGTTGTTGGATACCGCCGCGCGTCGTAGTGTTGCGAGTTGTTCACTTTATGCGTTAATGAAATGTATCGGTTTAAACTTTCGTACCGAACTGATGTCGGTAAAGCTTGCGGACGGTACTATTAGGAATAGTGAGGTATTACTCACGGAGGTCAATGTTCAACTTGCTTCATTAAGTATACCTATTGAGTTCATTATTTTACCGAATGCCGTTAATAACGATACTTTGTTAGGTATCGACTTTATAACAAAGGCTAGAATGATTATTGATTTTGACAAATGGAATTGGCGTACAGTTGATCAGCCCCGGACATTTCACGCCTTGTCATGGGAAACTCGTCGCGAACCTGTTGAGTGCGCCGCCGCATTGAACGTGTTGCGGGAGGACGAGGCCACCGCGCTATCGGAGTCGGAGAGGTCTAGACTGGCGAATCTATTAGGTAAGTATTCTGACGTTTTTGATATTGTCGGAGAACCGACCAATCTCCAGCAACTTCGTACCTTCCTGCAAACTTGCTCTTGGTTTAGAAAGTTCATACCAGAGTTTGCGAAGGTAGCTGAACCGCTTACGCGCCTTACCAAAAAGTCACAGATCTGGCAATGGGGAGATGATCAGGCCAAAGCCTTCGTACATCTTAAGTCCCTTCTGACTTCACCACCCATTCTTGTTCAGCCAGATTACTCGAAACCATTCATCCTTAGGACGGACGCCAGCGATTTTGCCCTAGGTGCAGCTTTACTCCAGGGGGAGTCACCACAGGATGAACACCCAATCGAGTACGCGAGCCGTCTCCTCACATCAGCCGAGAAAAATTATACCACTACGGAGCGGGAGGCGCTAGCAGTTGTTTGGGCCGTGGAAAGATTCCGTGGGTATGTTGATGGTCACCAGGTAGTGGTCAGAAGTGATCATCAACCCCTGAAGTGGCTGTTTTCTGTCAAATCGCCTAGTGGTTGACTTGTTCGTTGGGCTTTAAAGCTACAATCCTTTGGTCTACAAATGGAATACACTCCTGGGAAGGCTAATGTGCTAGCTGACACACTCAGCCGTCCAGTCATCGATAGCACTTTGACGGAATGTGGTGTCTGCCCCGTTTCTGTGGATGTTCCACGTTGGGACGCTACTTCAAGCCGTGAAGCCCAGCTGGCTGATCCAGAAGTAGCCAAAATACTTAAGGACCTGGAAAGTTCTGATGAGCTGTCAGTTCATCGGTGGTCGGAGAGGGGGTACCTGGTAAACCAAGGTGTTTTGTACCGGTACGTGGACGACACCGATACTGAGGAGCCTCAGCTGGTAGTACCTGAGAGTTTGCGGGGCAAAGTTATGTTTGAGTGTCATGACTCGCCAACCGCTGCTCATGGAGGTATTCAACGGACTTTGCATCGTATATCCCAGCAGTTCTATTTCCCTGGTATGAGACGCTATATCACCGAGTACCTGAAGACCTGCACTGAGTGTCAGCGGTATAAGTCTTCCAACTTGAAACCGCCTGGCTTACTCCAGACTCCGGTACCGGCTCAACGATTCGAGGTCATTGCCGTCGATCTTTTTGGGCCGTTACCCAAAGGACCTCAGGGTGAAAGGTGGATTTTGATAGTGGAGGACACTGCTAGTAAGTGGGTCGAACTGTTTGCTCTAACCGAGGCCACAGCCGAAATCTGTGCGAAAACTCTTGTTGGTGAAATCTTTATGAGGTATGGACTTCCTAGGCGGATGATCGAGATGACCGAGTGCAGAGAGTTAAGATTAAAAATTTCAGCAGTTCTGATACTAGTGTCACTTTTGGTGTCCCTCAAGGAAGTATCCTAGGGCCAAGTCTCTTTTTAATTTATATTAATGACCTTTGTCGTATGCCATTAATACATGGCAAATTATTCACTTATGCCGATGATACGGCTATAATATTTTATGGTGAGACTTGGGCTGACGTTCAGGTGATTGCTGAAAGGGGTCTCCAATGTGTGGCACAATGGCTTGAGGACAATTTACTTACACTAAATGTATCTAAATCAACGTACTTACAGTTCCATATTACCAATACTCCAGCTGTTGAGGATATTGAACTGAAAGTACATTTTTGTGATCTAAAGTCAACAGACAAATGCTCTTGCCTTAATATAACTAGATCTAAAAATGTAAAATATCTCGGTGTGTTGTTAGACGAAAAACTTAGCTGGCTCCCACACATTGATCTTATTTCATCCCGGACTCGTATACTTATTTGGACATTTAAAAAACTAAGACACACTGCTGATTTTGATTTATTGCGCACAGTATATTTTACTTTAGCACAATCAATAATAGGCTATTGCATAAGTGTCTGGGGAGGATCGTGCAGAAGTTTTTTAATTAAGCTCGAAAGAGCACAAAGATGTTTACTAAAAACTATGACTTTCAAACCTTATAGATACTCAACAAAATTATTATACAGCGAATGCAAGTTGCTGTCTGTCAGGCAATTATACGTTCAAAAATTGATCACCAAGCAACACGATCGCACTCCCTATGACCCTGAGATCTGTCGTAATAAACGTAGAATACCCAACGTACTGGCACCGTTTAGATGCCGCACTGTTTTTGCTAGACGACAAAGCGCATATCTGTCTATAGTACTCTATAACAAACTCAACAAAATTCTAAATTTCTATCCTCTTTCAAAACACGAGTGTAAAATTAGAGTTCGTGATTGGTTGTTGTCGTTAGATTACAATAAAACAGAAAATTTATTAATTTAATTTGATTTAATTTAATTTATTAATTTAATTTATAGTTTCAATATAAATAAATAAACAAAAACAGGGAAGTGATTAATGTGTGGACAATTAATATTAACGATTCGTTTATGTTTATGCGTAATTTATATATGAACTTTAATATTTATGTATGTACATATGTATATATATATATATATATATATATATATATATATATATATATATATATATAATAATTATATATAAGTATATATGCACATATATACGTGTGTGCTCGTCTTGTATATATGTATATTAAATATATGTATAGTATAGATGTTTAGTATTAATTATAACACATATAGTATAGAATACTTTATTATTAACTTCTATTATTTTTTTTTATTTAATTTTGTAAATTTGTTAAATTTGTAAAGTTGTTTACTTTTCTTTTGTTTCTACTATAACAATGAAAACATGCATAGTTCTTTTAGTATTACTTGTGTTACACTCTGGGAGGGGCCGCTGATTCCTAAGATACAGACTCGTCTAGTTTAGGAGTCAGAGACTTCATAACATTTCTTGTGATTTATTTTTGATAATAAAGAATTATTATTATTATTATTATTATTATTATTATTATGATCCCCGATAACGGTGTCCAGTTTGTGGCTGATGTTATGCAGAAGGCTTTGTTTGTCCTAGGTGTAAAGCAGAACCTGGTGCCTTTGTATCACCCAGAAGCGAATCCCGTAGAACGGAAGAATCGGGACCTTAAAGCTCACCTCGCCATTCTTGTTGAGGGTAACCATAAGCAATGGTCTGAAGTATTACCTTTCGTCCGATTTGCTCTTAATAGCTCAGTCACCGTTTCTACAGGTACCACTCCGGCTTTCTTGACATTTGGACGTGAGCTCCGTTCTCCTTTGTCGGTTCAGGCTGATCTACGGGCGGTCATCGAGTCTGAAAACTTAGTCCCTCAGATTACGCCTTACCTTTTGAAGCTTGCTGTCTCTCTCTCGGAAGCTAAGGAGAACATTGAACATCAACAGGATCTTCGTAAGCTCCAAGCCGATTCCGATCGCCGTGGTTCGGATCCGTTACAAGAAGGTGATCTCGTACTCATGAAGTCACATGTCCTGAGTAATGCTGCTAAGGGTGTTACTTCTAAATTCATCCCGAAGCAGGATGGTCCGTATGTGATCTCCAAACAGGTGAGTCCAACTACTTACATTCTAACTTCGCGGAAGACTGGTGAAGTCGTTGGTAAGTATCATGTGTCGGATCTACGGAAATACCATGACAAGGGTGGTGAAGAATGTCCGGAGCCGGTTGCTCCTAAGCGTCGTAGGGGTCGTCCGCGTAAGGATCGCAGCTAGGCGCTAACTATTAGTTTGACCATTCGTGATGTTCCCTCTTGCTCAAAAGGGGGAGTATGTAGCGCGCCGATACTTACCTATGTCACCCGATGTCTCACTATCCCCTCTCGTACGATTACCCCGCAACGGGATCACGCCACTCGTCCGAACCTTGACCGCCGCTATAAGCAGTAGGCTGGCCGACTAGCTCCGCGATATACCTATGTTAATTATTGATTGTTCCCGCGCTCGCGCTGCGTTTCGCGAGACGTTGTTTATGTACTTACGTGTCAATAGTTGCCTATATGTTCCTATATAAGTGAATAAACTGTGCATCCGTATCATTTGTAACGTTTCATTTATCATGCGTGACCAGTGAACGTTATAATACTATTATACTAGAAAATTATGTTCCATATGGTGTTTGTGTATCCAGGGCCTGATTTATTCACAGGCTATCTAGGCTGGGACCTAGTGCGCAAGGTTCGAGGGGATGCTGAGCTTGCTTTTGCAAGCCCTACTTATGTACAGAATAAATTATCGTATAACATTCTCAATAAATAATAAAGTAAGTGCCGCAAGTATTTTATTTATTGCTCTTTCTTCATATTTGATACAAAACAAATAAATAAATTATAAAATGAAGACCTTGAATTGTTTGGTACCTTTTGTCTTTCGTTGACTGACTGTAATTGATTCAAAGATTTTAAATTGCTCAAGCTCTCATCTGTATCTCCTAATTCATCAGAATCAGAACCTAAATCAGTTATTTCGTGGATCCTAGGTGTTAGATACATATTTATATAATCAAGTCCAACTTTATCAAAAAAATTAAAAATCTAAATAAAATTAAAATATTTGTACAACCAACTTCAATATAAATAAAATGAGAACATGAGAAGCACTAGCTTTCAAATTAAAAAGAGAAATCAAAATCGGTTTACCTAGAAAAAAGTTTTGAGGTAACACACATAAAAAATACGGTCGAATTGAGTACCCCCTCCTTTTTTTGAAGTCAAGAGTTATTGTTTAGTGTTTATAAACAAAACAGTGTTAATTTAGTGGATACAGAATTTAAGGAAAAAATTAAGCATGTTGGAAATGTAAATATGTGTACTAATGACCATGCAAATTTATTACATTCATGTCAAATAATGACCATGCAATATTTCAAACTCAAATTGTGATGTGACACATTTAATTGTTTTTTTTTCATTTAAATTTTTACAATTATTTAAAAATATTATTAAATAAACCTAGCAAGCTAACAGCATAGCAAAGTGGCGAAGCAATCAGCTTTGTAGCGGTTTCTAACGGTTGCCGTTGAGCAATCAGTTTCAAAATAGGAGGTTCAGATGCCTGGGTGATCAGTAATCAAATGCTGAAAACAGAATTTGAAAATTCGAAACCGTTCTCGAGATAATCGTGTGACAGACGGACAGACGGACAGACGGACTGACGGACAGACATCGTGAAATCAATAAGTGTCTTCGCAAGCTTCGCCACTTAATAAAACGTAATAAAATTAATATGTATGTATAGTAAAAGATACATATTATTTATTTAATGGTTGACCCCGCGATATGCCATTAATTTTAAAAAGATTTACAAATTTAACATATTTTTTTACTAGTATGCACGTCTGTTTTGTCTTTTGAAACGTGAGGCTAATTTAAAATTAGGCATTGTCAAACTGTCTTCATCTCCAACATTGTTAACATTTCAGATTTATTTACTAATCCACTAATGTTTTGACGCATTACACACAGATTGTTATGCATGAAAAAACTGACAATTAAAGTTTGTGTATACAGAATTAGTCATTTTGTCGGATATAATTGTAATACTCTCGGGACAAATTTTACATTTCTCACATATTTTACGTTCAGTTGGAGTACAAGCATCGTTATACGTTTTAAGATTAGTAGAGCGGCGTCTTTAAGTAAACATAGCTCCATATTAGATTCGTAATTAAAATTATATCATTATGTTAATATTCATTATTAAGTGGCGAAGCTTGCGAAGACACTTATTGATTTCACGATGTCTGTCCGTCTGTCCCACGATTATCTCGAGAACGGTTTCGAATTTTCAAATTCTGTTTTCAGCAATCGATTAGTGATCACCCAGGCATCTGAACCTCCTATTTTGAAACTGATTGCTCAACGGCAACCGTTAGAGACCGCTACAAAGCTGATTGCTTCGCCACTTTGCTATGCTGTTAGCTTGCTAGGTTTATTCTGTGTGAAGCTTAAAATCAATAATACAGTTATGCTCAATAAATGTTACATTTGTTATGAGGGCTAAAAAAGAGAAGTGGAAAAAACTTTGTGTACTGTGAATTTCACAAATAAACAATCTATGGCTACATTTATCATAAAGTAAAGTGCAAAAAGTGTTCTTAAATATAAAAAATATTAACTATTTGTGACTGTGAACAATGTAAACTACAAGTTATAGAACGAAAAACTAAAAAATAATATTTGGAGAAGACGGCATAACACAAATTTCTGTGCGCGTTTTATACAGTGGCTCGTGATTGGTGGACTAACTTGAACTGTCTAATCGGCACTGACCTCTATATTATAATGGACTGGCTATAACACCATGACATGAAAAGGCGATTTGATTTTCGCCATTTTGGCGCTGATAGCAGAAGTGAACGTCCACGGAACTAATAATAGAGATAAACAGTGTGAAAGGATATATCGATAAGAATTCTATATCCAGGCCTACCCGTAACGTCTATTCTATTTATGTATCATATTAATATAATTCCGTACAATAAATACATTTTATTATATACAATATTAAATAACTATAATAAAAAAAACTATAACTAGAAACTTCATTAACATATAGTCCTACTCCCCGCGGCATCATGCCAAGAACGCTGGATGCGTTTCCCCGCTGAATGGCTGTACTTAACCTTTGTGCGAGAAAAGAACCAACCTTCTTATCACCAGCAACAGTGACTAGCCGCAAATGGAGTTCCTTTAGGAATTTCACCGCACGTGGACCCCACGGACCAATAATCTCTACAGCAAATGTCACAAATATGTAGTCATCTCTCAGAGACTCATATTTGCGCCACTTACTCAGTTCAACTACCTCTGATGCCGCCCCGGCTCTAAACGAGGTACCCATGAGATGAGAGGCCGCCAGAGTGTCTACGCAAGTAGCATCCCACACTAGGGCTTTACCTCTCTCACAAGGGACCAATGTTATAGTCGGCTCTCCTTCCATCGTCTCTAAATATTCCACAAGACTCTTAAACCAATGGAACATTTATAAAGACAAGAGCCCTTCGTATGACATCGTTCAAAGAACCGTGCCGTGAAAACTTACCAGCAATTTTTTATATGAAAGTCCGTGGAGCCCAAACTTGTCGACGCTGCTATCACATGGGCACTGATGGGCTTGACAAATCGCCGCTTCTAGTCAGATTCCTACAGCAATGCGCAAGCTTTCCCCATCAAGTAATGTGCCGAGATTACTTGATGGTAAAGCGTGTAACCAGTGACAAGATTCCTTAGTTGAAGCAGCTAGAAGGCGTGCGTTATTTTGGTCACTATGAAAATTATGAAACAAATCTTTCTGCACGCTCTGTACCCTCTGATTATCCTACTGTTTTGATTGGTTAAATAAATGTATCCATTAATAACTAGGCTTTAGATGTAAGCGTT